>CM041750.1:7500-1245000 GCA_023373885.1 Hestina assimilis | reverse complement strand
ATCGACCAGCATTTAGTTTCTCTTCTGTACTGTGTATTATTTTATTTAGCCCAAAAGCACCTTTATATCTCAAAGATAAATTTGAATTTCTAGAGTCACGAACCGATTCACGAATTTCAAAACAATATGCTCTTAAAGTGCCTCCACAACTTGTATACTTTATTTCTTGATATTTATTAATTTTATGTATGTTAATTGTATAGGTATTTATAACTTCATAATTAAATACTTATTGGATAATATTATGTAAGTAATTATGCCTACGTATTAGTGTTTAAATATTTGCATGTACGTTTATTATACTGGCACGACCTGCCTTATTAATTTTTTTTAAAAAGTTCTCCTTTCGCAAAGGTTGCCTGGGAGAAATCGCTTTCAAGCGATAAGGCCGCCATTTGTACTCCACTACTGCTTTGTTTTATGTTTTTTTTCTTTTCTTTTGTGTATTTTTCTGGTGTACAAAGAAGTGTATAAATAAATAATTGGATTATTTTTTTATAATAAATCAATGAAATTATAATTTCACCGAATATACATTTACATACTTGTGATAAGCTCCAGCTTAACGTCCCTAGGTTGAGCTCTGTCCGCGTCCCTCGCTTTGATGATGAGCGCTACAGTCCCTACTGGGGCATCCTCCGCTAGGGCTCCGCTCAGGGACCCGCTGAATACCGGCGGACTGTTCTGTACATCTACTACTTTGACTTCCACATGGGCTGTTGAGTTTAGGGTACCATCCTGGAATATAATTTTTACTAGATTAAATTTTAGATTTAGGGTTTCGTCTAAGAATTAAGTGTTTACTTTTAAATATAAAATAAAATTATATTCAGTTAAAACAGTTGCAGTGAAACCTCGAAATTATTTTCTGACAATATACATACTTATATTTTAAGATAATATCTATAATAAAAGATTTCTTTTTTTTTATTAAGGTAAAATTGTTTGTTCAATAAACATTTATATTAACTTAATACAAAAATTAAAACCACAAATAATAAATAAACGCTACACACTCAACGGCCCCCATTAGGATAATTATATCCTGTGTCGGGGTCCGGAAACATACACAAAGATAAGGACAAACACACCCAGACCGGAAAACATGCCTGTACGATTAATACAAACATCTGCTCCGAGCGGGAATCGAACCCGCAACCGTCGAGGCTTAACTGAGGCAGACTCGCTACCCACAACGCCACAACGGTGTCAAACACAAACACTATTAGCATTAAATGTTTCATAAAATATCATATCGTAAGTTCGTTGACTATAAATATTTAGTACCAGTAGAGCCACCGACCTTCCTCGACCGGGGAAGTACTACCCTCTCACAGAAAATCAGCGTAATGTGACAGAGTTGCGTATCGCGCGATGAGAGAGAGTGGTGGAGGCTCAATCTACCACCCACTCTGTACCCTGCTCTTTCCTACCGTTTTGGTTGGTAACACACACGTGATACGTCAAGTATCACGCGCGGTCATAGGTAGCGGTGACTGTTTACCATCAGGCGGACCGTATGCTCATTTGCCAATAGACGTGACCTAAAAAGATATAACTTACCGTAGCGTAAATCTGGAACTGATAGAACTGTTTCTCGTTATAGTCAAGCCCTTTCCTGAGCACCAACGCACCGTTGTACTGGTTCGCTGTTGAATGCAGGCTCACCACATCGAAATATTCACATACATCTGCCCACTGAAATCAAACAGTTTTTATTATAAAGCTATACGAAAAGAAATATATTATACATATAAAACTTCACTATATGTTATAAAACAATTTCGCCGGAGGTCTTTCCGATAAGACTTGAGAATCTCTAGAGCGTATTCGTTCCATAAATGTCGGCAATGCACCTGCATGCCCTCTGGGGTTGCTGATGTTCATGGGCGGCGGTGATCTCTTAACATCAGGCGAGCCTCCTGCCCGTTGCCACCCTGTTACGTAATAAAAGAAAAACAATGTCCTCCGTGTCTATCTGACTGTCTGTCTATTCGCAATAAACTAAAAAACCACTGCACCGATTTTGATTCTGTTTTCACCAATGGATAGAGTGTCATCTCTCAAGTTCTTGTATTACGTTGGCTAATATATAATGATATTTGGTAAAGGTGTCAAAAGAAATACGCCATCTGAGAGCTGTCAACGGAAACCCTTTTGAGATATAACAAAATGATGCATGGTCGAATTGTATATCTGATGGAGGTCTATAGAAAAGTCCGCGATGGCATATATCAATCTCTTAAGGATAATATACTAATTTTTTTTTTATTCATAAATGGGTAAGCTCTTGACCTCCATCGAGCGTGAAAGCATAGATGAGGTCTACGTTAGAGCGAGCTTACTCAAGAGAAGCCTATGTACTCGCACCTTGAAGAGGTTCAGGTTGTATGTTATACTATATCCATTTATCAACTAATTATAAGAAATTGGATAAAAATGAAGAATACCTGATCGTTTGGCACGCAGCCCACTTCCAAGCTATCACCAACGGAATCTATATCCTCCACTTCAATATCTCGTAATATTGTCTTCCCGATCTCTTCGTCTTCTGGTACATCTACTTCGTAAGGGCTCTAAAATAAAATAAAAACTTTAAAAAAATATATTTTATTATAGAAAAATAGTTTTTTTATTACAGGCGTATTTTCTGATTTAAAATTTAGTAAATTAAAAATAATTTCTATTGTTGTAATAAATGCTTAAAACAATTTCTATTAAGGTTTTTTTATATTTTGATAAGAGAGATGTGATTATAAAGTGATCGTTACCAACTATTTCAGCCTTATGTAGAAAATATGTATTATCTAAAAAAAAATTGTCAAAAGCGAAGTACCAATTGATAACCTCTTTCTTTTTGAAGTCAGTTAAAAAAAACATTTGATGGTTTTTGAAAGCATTTCAGCCAAATTTATAGTTTATAAAGTTATAGTTGGTTAAATCTTATGTATATTTTAAGTATAATTTACATTTTTAAATATAGGCGGGTTGTCGTTCTCATCTAAAACGATGACAGTCACCGGCTGAGATTGTTGCAGTATGTTTTTCGTTTCTGGGTCCTCATTTTCTATTGATACTAAGAATTTGATGGTGTCCTCTTTCTGCAATAATTGTAAGAAGGAATGAATGAATTATAAAAGTATTTAAATCCAAGCAAAATAGTAGGTATATAGTAAGTCTATCATTATACCTCTCTGTCTAGGGATTGAACCAGCGTTACATCCCCTGTTGATGGATTAACGGAAAACTTGTCTGTGCCCACTAGTCCGTATTTAATCTGGAAAAAAAGGTTATTTATATATTACAATATAAGTAAAAACACAAAACGACTTGAGCTGTAATCGTAGCTCCAGGGTTTACAAATTACACAATGTATTTTTTTATTATTAAATAATCACAAGTCTTTGTTATGTTTAGAATACCTCGCACGTGTTTTATCAATTAATTATTTTAAGAAAAAAATATCCACACAAAGCAGTGTTCAGATTTGTGTAGCATTCTTTTTTTTTAGTTATTCCGCTATTTTAAATCACATTTACACTGAAAGTAAATCGATGTCGTAAAAATGATTCATTTTTGTAAATTTATTTTTTTGACTTGCAATGAGCAATAAATTTCACACATTTTAAAGGATACAAATAAAAACCTACAATTCAACCTTATTAGATAAATTGCATTTATTCAACAGAACTAATTTATTACTAATAATTATTATTACTATCCGAAGCAATGTTTTACTTTTATCTATACAATAAAGCTTATTATTTAATAACACAAAACACAGTGCACAATTAGAAAGTTATCATTCTATGTTACAATAATATAAATGTTATAATAAAACCTTCAAAATGTTTATAAGATACGGAGCAATTGTTTAACCTTTTGATTTGTCTACGATCAGAGGGCCTATTATAATTTCTTATTGCGATTTAAATGACAACCTGAACTGAGCTACATCGCTACTTCGTACTAGGAGTTATAAAATTTGAATCAATAGAATTGTTGATAAAAGTTCATGGTAGACCCCCTGATATTCATATATTAATATAATAATATGTATATTCATAAAAACATAATTGAATAGAGGTCAACAGCTTTATGTTGATTTTATAAAGAGTTATGAATACTTACTATTTAATAAAATTTTATGCAAACATGAATATGATACATTATAAAACTTAACATTTCTGTGATATTCCAGGATCGTACTAGAGATTTTTTTTTTTCATTGTTTAAAATCCTCAATTTGAATGTTTTGATGCCGGTCGGTCTGCACCAGTCAGACAATTCTTTGCCAGCATCAAAAAAGCTGTTTTATGAAGTAGTCTTATATCTAGATTATAATACTTTTTTCTTTTGTATGTGTTTGTTAAATATGTAAGTTAGATAGGATACAATGGCATTGACATGTTCATTTCGAATAAAAATCCCTAAAAGGATATAGAGAACAAAAAGTTTTTTTTAAAGAATTTAAGCAATGCTTTTTTAAGGCATTACTAATATTCCTATTTCCTCGAAACTTGTGCAAGGAATGGAAAAGACAATAGCCCGAGGGGGTCAAGATCGAACCCGCAACTCTAACGGAGTTTTAATTTTTAAGTTAACTTTATTTTTGCATTCGTAAGAAAAAATCGATTATTTCTATACTCACAGGTAATCCTTCGGGATCTGTTGTACCTTGCAACGTATACACAATGTCTCCCACCGGTCTACTTTCGTATAGAGCTAGGTTGTCCATGTCTTTGTAAAACACTGGCAGCTTGTTGGTTAAACCTGGTAAAAATGTTATTTGTTGGTAAAAAAAAACAAGTATTATCCAAGAGGAGTACTTGACAAGGAGGACTCCTCCTCCTCGTCAAGTACGGTGATTACATAAATAAATAAATAAACGCTACACACTCAACGGCCCCCATTAGGAAAATTATATCCTGTGTCGGGGTCCGGAAACATTCACAATGACAAGGACAAACACAACCAGACCGGAAAACATGCCTGTACGATTAATACAAACATCTGCTCCGAGCGGGAATCGAACCCACAACTGTCGAGGCTGAAGGCAGACTCGCTACCCACAACGCCACAAATAAACGTTACACAATCAACAGCCCCCATTAGGATAGTTATATCCTGTGTGTGGGGTCCGGAAACGTACACAATAACAAGGACAAATACACCCAGACCGGAAAACATGCCTGTATGGTCAATACATACATTTGCTCCGAGCGGGAATCGAACCCGCCTGTGGCGCATAAAGCAGGTTCGCTACCGCTGTGACACAACGTCATCATTAATATGCTTAGTCAGTATAACTTGGGAAGCAGCTGATGGTTGTTCACAAGTCAAACTTTCTCAAATCGGTTGGTAAATAACTAATGCTAACTAAGCCTTTATGTGTATTTAGCTTACCCTTTCATCAATTTCTCTATGTAACTTAATATAACATTTTTACTAATGACTGTTTGTTCCAGCTAATCTGAGAAATGGTTGAACCGAGGTTGACGAGCCTTTCACTGCCAGTTAACCGATTTTGTAGGGAGTAATATAGGCTACTTTTATTGCAGAAAAATAAGTATAATTCCACGCAATGAAAATCAAAACAATGATTTTGTAAACCACGCGAGGGAACGCCCACCCTAAACCTATGGATCTAGAATGCTGAATTTTTCACAGGTGTTGTTTTCAAAACGTAAACGATCACTAATAAAGGAATTTTCAAAATTCAAACTTTGCTTGGAAAGGGTCTTGAAAGTGTGTATAGAAGTCAGTCATTTTTGAAGTTAGAAGAATGAAACTTTATTTTTAGGTGAACAATTATTAAGGATAAACACGTGTTCTAATATTTTCTTAAATTCCACCCCTAAAGGGTTGAAATGGGGGTTCGAAATTTGTATTAAAATCTATGCCGCGGACGAAGCTAATAATATTGTTATATTGGCTTTTCAAGTAATTATTTATTTAATCTTTTTTTTCTTAACACATGTTTAACGATTTGTAGCATAATCAATAGGACAAGACAAGAATTGTAATAACAGCTCCCACGGTAACAATCGAAACTACTAACGTTGAACTATTGACTATTGGCTTCTTCAATTTAAAACAAATAGTTCATTCAAAAGTAAAAGGTGTTATTTAAAACTCTTACTGAGAACAATGGAGTAACTGTTATGTTAACACAATTAGTATAGATGAATCAATCATTCATTTACGTAGTGAACTGAAATCTTTTTGCAAGGGCGCATTCAGATTAGCGTTATTTGAGCGTATATGGTTGTTTCGGCATACGCGCCCATCGCTTCACGCTTCAAAAAACTTAACGATCGAACTAACTAGTTAAAAAAAAACGAGCTTATATGCCTAGAAAACGCTGATCTGACCCCGCCTTAACATTTCAAAGTCTTACAGGATGGTCAATTGGTCAATAATACAATTTATATAGATATAAAATATACATACTATATAATATAAAATGGAGGGTCAGTTTGAATATCATGTGTGGCTTACCAATATGGAAAAAAGCTGCAATGCAGACCACCGAAGGAAGCCATTTTGACAGCATATTGTGGCTCCTGGAAATAAAATAATAAGTTCATCAATCATCATATTATAATTATTAGAAAAAATGTGCAATTGTTTCATTTTATTAAATAAAATATATCTAGCTTCATTTTAACGATGTAGATTAAAAAATCAAAGTTTATTTCTTTTATAGCACCGAATATGGAGAAGACGCGGAAAGTGTTCAGTAAATTAACTTTTATATTTGGATTTTTTTTGACATTTTTTTTTTTAGATGCGCCTTTTTTTGGTTGAGATATGCATCTACGCACACGACTGTAGGTTGTGTACTACACTAGTCAGTCGTAGTGTGGGACTCAGCCGCCTGTTAGTCTAGCGGCATACCCACTAGTAATCAGTGGCACTCTCATCGCCATAGTGGGACGTCATGGGGTCGCTTGAAAACAGTCATGACGCCCCGGTGGAAAGGCCCTCCTATGCGTGCCGCCGAGGCCAAAAGGGTGCCCCGGGTATATATATGTCATATGTGAATAGGATGAGACTTGATTATCGAGAAATCATGTAACATATTTCAAAAAGAAGATTCTCAATTTCAATAAGTGTTCAAGCTATTTTAAAATTCATTTACTAGTTACAACGACATACACGGCACGAATTACTAGTAGCCCTAAATATCTCCAAACACGTGTTTAGAGCATGTTCACATTGGGCCTGAGTCCAAGTGACTCTATAGGTCTACGAGTGCGCCCTCTTCATATTTCTGACCCTGCCAGTAATCTCTTTGACCAGGCTTTAGTTACGATACTGGATAAAAGTATTCAACAGCGAAATCGGATAAATTCGAATAACTTAAGAAACTTCGTTTTTCTGTCTTTATAACCTATAAAGGTCGGTCGTTAGGTCGAATACTCAAAAAAGATTTTTGGACTCAGTACTTCTTAAAAATGACAAATACAAATGTATTAAAATGTCGTTTTAAAATCAGATTACTAATTAAGAACAGTGCACAGTGGAACAATAGAGCAGAATCGTTGGGGTCAATTAGTGCAAGGTCGCTGTGGAACTAAATGTAATTATTGACTAATCGTATTCTTGGTGACCTATAAAGCATTGTTTAATTGATAATTACATGAGATTAGATACATTTTAAATTATTTTTTTCAATTTAAAAAGCAAACTGATTTTAATATTTATTTCCAATTATTATTAGTCTTATCAAACGTTATTTAGTAGGAAAAAATTTGATGCTATGTTGACTGTAACTAACCTGCCTTAAGCGCCACATGTCGCGGATTCGATTCTCGCTCGGGGCACATGTTTCTATTGACCATGCATGTGTTACGGTCTGGGTGTGTTTGTGCTTATCATTGTGTGTTTCAAGACCTTCGACAAAGGATATTACTATCCTAATGGAGGCCGTTGAGTGTGTAGCGTTGATTTTTTATTTATTTATGTTATAGGAAAAAATGGTCCGCTTCGACTAGAGAAATACTGTCTTGAACTCCTGACACAGAAAGACGTTGCTACGCAGCAGTATTCGTACTATTTGTTTGCATTTTATTCGAGAATTTTGAAGTTTCAAAAAAGGAGACCCAAAAGCACCCTCTGGTGTTGTTGATGGTTTCATCAATAAGACATATTATTACGAAGCAACTTCAAAAAATAAGGTGTTTTACTAGAGTAAGGATACTGCGACTTCTCGTTGTATATCTATACCTTCTTTTACAACTATTTCTTATCTTGAAGATGTATGTTAGGAAATAAGATGTCGCGTGTTCAGAGCTCATAAATGTATTTTTGCACAACCTACTAACAAAATAGCGATTATAACGGTAATTGACACCAATACAACAGTCCCACGGCATTGTTGCGACAATGCGCTAAATGCCGACATTAACATATCAGGTTTTATTTCATTCATATGATGTGTTAAAAGTTATTCTGAGATATCTATACCTACTTGTATCGATCACGTATGTGTTCCGGTCTGGAATGTTGTGCTTGTGTTTGAATGCGTGCGTGTTTTATAATCCCCGACACAGAATGTTATTAACCCAAAAAGAGCCGTTGTGTAGTGTTTATGTTTTATTTTTTTACGTTGTTGTCTTAAAAAAATCGTCATTCCGAAAAATCTTTTGATGGTATAGATTTACAATATGCTATGTACAAGCCCAACCATACAAAATGTCAAAGACTTGCTGGTGCTCCTTTGTAAATTGAACACCAACAGTCACAAGTGCAACATAAACGAATAAAATTAGCGTGACACTAGTTTGATGTTTGAAGGCTATAATTTAAAATATCAGTCAAGTGCGTTGTGGACCACGCACAGTTGAAACTAAATGGTTTCGCAGCTTGGTTATGAAGAATCTTAAGGACTTTAAGAATAAGAACGAATATAAATCGACCGCAAAAATAAGTTGGTAATATCATAGTAATTATTAAAAGCAATATGAAAAACAAAGTAATGGGAAAAACTGATATATCTCTTAAATTTATAGAACTATCTTCTTCAAACCAAATGTGGATGAAAGTTCGTGCGGTATTCTGCAAGCTCTAATTTTTCCAGAATTTTAAATTCCATAGCTCAAAACTTAGAGGGGAGGGGACACAATTTTTACGACTTTAGGAGCTCATATCTCAGCAACTACCGGCTTAATGCAAAAAGCCAAAATCAAACCTCCTTACCATTTTGAAAGACTTATCCAAAGATATCTCACACATTGCCATACGTTGAAACTTTTTTTTCAATCGTCAGTTACATGTATGGACTGCTACCCTTAATTCTTACATATTTTAAGATTTTATTACAAAATCATGGTTCTTAGAATACACCTATTTAGTAAATTTCATATAGATAGAGTCAATGGTCTCCGAGTAAAATGACATACGGACGGACAGACGGACAGACGGACAGACGGACAGACGGACAGACGGACAGACGGACAGACGGACGGACGGACGGACGGACAGACAGACAGACGGACAGACGGAGATGACGAAACTATAAGGGTTCCGTTTTTGCCATTTGGCTACGGAACCCTAAAAACAATTTTAAAACATCCTAAGTAATTAGGTACTTAGATATCCCGTACCCAGTATTCCTGCGTCTCAGATTAATTTAATACGATACGTAATAAGCACAATACATTGCGTAAATATTTCGCATAGCTATCTTTGAGCTACAAGCTTGAATGGTGTGAATACAAATGTTGGGAAATTTTATATCGTTTTCGGATGATTAATTACTATGTATTTTTTTATTGTTTTAACTGTTTTATATTATATTAATGAGAATCGTACATTGTATGTTTATTATGAAATCCAGTCATAACTATCGTGACCATATGTCACGTTGAAAACGGGACTGTACTGTTTTTCAGCTCTGCGTCTCCATGTCTCGGAGGAGAGTCTCGGGGCACATATTTGTCCCGTTTTCAGTTGATTTTAGCAATTTTTTTTGTTGTGTGATTTATAAAGCCACGCGGATATTGTCTACGCGCAGCTTGAGGATAGAAGGATCCCTTCATGAAGACTGCTGAGGTCACGAAAACTGATATCTTCTCTAACTTAAACATTATTACGTCTTAGCCTGCCGTTCAAAGGAGTATTCCAATATGTAAGAGTTATGGACGACACCTTTTCACTCATTGACACCTTAATTTTTACAACATCCCGTTTTGAGAAAGTATATAAATGGTCACATTAGTCATATGTAGTTTGAATGAAAACTAATAAACGATTTTGATTGTTGAATCTTAACGGTTTTTAAAAATGGTTCTATATTAGACTGTTACGATTTTTGTTTGTATGAAAGGGTATACTGGTGGGGTGTCTAGTTATCATCAGCTCAAGATATGATGATGACCCCATCATCCCCACTAAAGAAATCAAAGGAACTCTTCATTTCATACTTACCACAAACGTCTATTGTAGAAAATTCCTATTTACCTTAAACTGTGGTCCCATATCAATGTTGTGACGATCTAATTAAGGAGTCTGAAGATATCTATATCTTAGAACGTTTCTTCTCGAAATTTACGAGATAACGGGCGACCTGGACCTGGATGATTGGGCTTTTGAAGTTACTTTTTATTTAATATTCCAATAATTGTATATCAGGTTTTGCCGGTAATATCCTCAAGGTTTGACTGGTTGGCTGGACCATTCTTTGGATTGATATTTTGAAAATTTTACACCATATCTCTTATCGACTGTCATCAAATTGATGACAGCCGGGACCGACTTTTTACATGCCCTCCGAAACACGGAGACCCTCAGTTGAAATACCACTATGCGACCACCCATCTACTGACTGACCGCGCCTAAAGTTGTTTTACCCACCGATCAGTGAACGCACCTGACTATGAGCGTCTCAAAACGTCAAAGCGGTACAGTCCAGGGAACGCGCTATATGTATGTGACATCAAAGGGTGCAACTGGCGCAGAAATAATGTAAAGTACATACTTAGTTAGGATGCATTACACTCCTGCTACACCTCGTCAATCAGTTCCACGTTAGCCGATAGTACCGTGGAATCGTCATCAAACGAGGTAGCCATTATTTGTGAGGCTCAACTGAATGACCCCGTCTCACACCGTTACAATACATTATGTTACTGTTACGCGCAAATGACCTCGCGATACTTGCGTCTCATGACCATTGTATTGTTACAAAATATTCAGATGCGATGGACTGACTTGAGATTTTATATAATTTGAAATGCCTGTTTTAATTCCAAATTAACAGTTCTTCACTATTCAATGCAAATTTAAGCATCTACTGTAACTGTAAATAAAATTATCTGTCTGCAGATCTGTCTGTTTGTTCAGACTAATCTCTGAAACGGCTGGACCAAAATGGGAATTTCATTGGTAGCTGATATAATATAGAGTAACTTCGGCTACTTTTACTTTAGAAAAGGAATTCGGGTTCCGGGGGGAAAAATCGAGACGCCAAGCGAGCGGAGCAACGGGCCAGCTACTATCCTAGTATAATTTATTTAAATGAAGCCATGTTCGCAAAAGTAACAAATGAGAAAATTATCTGCCAGATGGCAAACTGTCACTGTATCATTTAGTCCTAGCAACCGTGCGTTACAACTTAAAATTAAGTGCAGCTAAGAGTATACCATCTATGGATGGGCGACCCCATGGTGGTGAGCACATAAAAAGTCAATAGTCAAATCTCTAAAAAATCTGAACTCTTTTGACATTTGATTGACCACTAATTGCACTACAAATAGGTTATGCTTTTATAATCATACATTTAGCAACATATCCTTACGTGGCATGTCTTTGAGATGGATGCATAGATTAAAACTGCTGCATATTTTGCAATTTATCACAATGTTCTTTATCTTTATTAAAGCTTCTGTCTGCACTTACGTTAGGTTGTCGGTGACAAGACTTTTATTAAGAGATGCGGGATCAATTCTTAGTACCGATGGAAATTTTATTGATGGGTCTACTATGCTTTCCATTACAATTGTTTTAAAAGTAGAATAATTTTATTGTATTCACCTCCATTAAGAATAAGATAACAACACAACAATTTAAATTCAAAACCTATTCTGGTGCTATTTTGTTGCAAGAGACAGACAGAGGTAGGTACCACCGTAGTGTCAAATATTCTACCACCAAGTAGTAGTGTCTTAAGCATTACTGTGTTCCAGTTTGAAGGGCATTGTAGTGAAATTACTGGGCAAAGGAGATTTAAGAACCCACATCTTGAGGTTGGCAAAGCGAGAGTGGCACCTACTAATGATGTTGCAAGCGCTCATAGGCTATGGCAACCGCTTACCATCAGGTGGGCCGTATGCTTGTTTGCCAACTTAGTAACATAAAAAATATGCGAAGTTGTGTAACCATAGGAACGGATCCGGTTTCGGAGGTGATGTTTCCTAGATTGATATTTTTATATATTAAATAGGTTTTTATTATGTATATTCAGGACTTTCGACTTGTCATATTGCACACTGAGGTGATTGTAGTGCAGTTTTATTTATACAACCACAGATGTGTGACGAATACACATACATATAAATATTAGAGAATTTTAACGCGTGAAGCGTGATCAAGCAGCGTAAAAACTTGCCTCCGTGCAAGATCGTGTTGCATAACAAATCACCAAGCTCGATATACCACGACATTTTACGCAAGAAACGATTTATGTTTTATATTAATCTAATTACGTCGAAAGTATAGCTAACGTATTAGTACCACACATACATTATATCATACATTTTTAATTTTTTTATTAAATACAAAAACAACGTTGTATACAATTTGTTCCTGATTTCAATAGCGCATTTTTATGTATCTGTCACAGAAATTTATGGGCATAAATATTTTTTAATTTTTAATAGGGAAAAATATAACATTCTTTGTAAGTAATAAAATAAGATAAAACTAATTGAAATTATTATGCCAACATAATGTAACTTTTATTTAAAGAAATAAATACAAATAATTCTTATCAAAGTAAATAAGAAGATTATAATATGGCCGTTGAGTGTGCAGCTTTTTATGTTTATTTATTTATAATATAAATATTTTAGTGGTGATATGTAATGGAACCCAAGATATGATATAATATAGCTTGTTGAACACAGACACAAGCACAGCATTATGCAATGATCATAGCTTCGTCTTTTTTTGTTCACTATGTACTTATTTTTTTTTAATGAATATTAGCAATCCTTTTTTTTCAAGGCATTACTAATATTCCTTTTGCCCCTCCAAATAAGCTCGAAGCTTGCGCTAACAGTGGGTACGACAATAGCCCAAGGGGTTCAGGATCCAACTCGCGACTCTCGCGTTAACGGAGCAAAGTCGGCCCTTCTACCGTTGACCTATTGAGGCTTAATATTATGTATTTATATTTATTCATGTATTTAGTTATTATTAATATTTGTATCTTACTAATCAATTCTTGAAGGATAAGCAGGTTACCTGTTTGACAGCATTGTTAGGATTACTTACGCTGGTTATGCACTGCAAGGATCTGGCACCGTTTATAGGCAAAAAAATATCAGACGCTTGCTGAGAACTTTTCCACCAAAAAGTACAGGTGTTAAAATTTTGACTGTGCATAAAGTGATGCAAAAATCAGCTTATTATATATTGAAAGTTTTTTTTAGTAGTTTCACCACTAGAAGAAGACCATAGAAGTACACACTAGAAAAAGACCAAAGAAGAATCTTCAAAAGAAGTGCAGGTGTTTTTACCGGATACCGGATCGGAGCAGTGAATATCGCATGACGACGCATTAATCTAGTGCAAATAATATTAACTATGATGGTTTCGTATGCAATTTATTCTTGAAGAATTTATTCTTAAACCAGATTAGTTCGAACAATCCAAATTAGGATTACTTTATGTTTCACCACATAGTTCAACAAATTACGCCTGGGCGACGAAGAAAATATTTCAAATGTATAAGAATGTTTTTACCGTGAAAAAATTGGTCGAAAAGATAATATAATTACTAGATAATAAGAAAAATCTAAAAAAGCGTTTGTTTTATTTACTGTACTCGTAAAGTGCTTTAACACAAATAAAAATGCATTTTTAACCGATTTTAAATAGAAGTTTTTTTTACCAAAATGAAAACCTTTTTGAAATATGTCGAAAAAATAACCTGTCAAAATTAAGAAACGATTTTAATAAACGAAATACAATATAATTAAAACAATATAAACGACAATCATTGTTGTGAAATAGAATCAAGTTAACAATTTCGTTGTGCAACCGATTCAGAAGTGGATTACATTGTCCCAAGCCACCTGGTGATTATGTGACAACTTGCGTTGGAACATTTGGTGGATGGCTTAATCTGTATAAAATAGTGTTAATTAGGACTTTACCTACAGTGTCCCTTTTTTTGTAATATACAGATTGGCAAACACGCATACGGCCCACCTAATGGTAAGTGGTTGCCGTAGCCTATGAGCGCTTGCAGCACCATTAGTAGGTGCCACTACCACGTTGCCGACCTCGAGATATTGGTTCTTTAATCTCCTCTTCCCAGTAATTGCACTAGCCTACAGTACCCTTCAAACCGGAACACAGTAATGCCTAAGCAGTACTGTTTGGCGGCAGCATATTTGACACTGCGGTGGAACCTACCTAGCCGGCCTCTTGCAACAAAAGACCTACCACCAATGTGACTGATTGCACTGGTGGAACAATCTCTGCAATGACAGAGGTTATCCCAACAGCGGGCGATGGGGTCGTCGCCGGTTCCTATTATAACGTGAAGCATTATATCCACAACTAACTCACTTTTTATGTTATTAATTTATCACAGGTGTTGTTTTTAAATCTTAAACACGCACAAAGAATGGATTTTTTGAAATTCAACCTTAAAGGCGTGAAAAAAGGTTTAAATAAATGTTATCGAAGGTCAGTAATTCTTGAAACTAGACGCATGAAACTTTGCCATTCGGTAGACAAGTAAAATGCTCCTTCTTTTTTTTTTTTTTTTTTTTATGTTAAAAGTTGGCAAACAAGCATACGGCCCACCTGATGGTAAGTGGTTACCGTAGCCTATGAGCGCATGCAGAACCATTAGTAGGTGCCACCCTCGAGATATTAGTTCTTAAATCTCGTTGGCCCAGTAATTTCACTAGCGTACAGTGCCCTTCAAACTGGAACACAGTAGTGCCTAAGCACTACTATTTGGCGGCAGAATATTTGACACTGCGGTGGTACCTACCTAGCCGGCCTCTTGCAACAAAAGACCTACCACCAGTGTGACTGACTGCACTGGTGGAATAATCTTTGCTGTGACAGAGGTTATCCCAACAGCGGGCGATGGGGTCGTCACATCCCGACGCCGGTAAACATGTAAAATCCTTGAAAGGTTGAAATGAGGAGTTCAAAGTTTGTATTAAAATTGTTATTGACGCGGACGAAGCCGCTGGCAGAAGCTAGTATACAATAGTTTTTCGTGAAATTTTTATTCAAAAATATAATTTTTAGGAAACATTTAGGTAATTTTCAGATTATTATCGCGTTCTTAAAATAAATCGAATTATTACTGTATATCGACTATAACATAATAATATGTAATTATAAATTATACAACTCAAATGCTCTTAGAATCGTTATCGTATGCATAAAATCTTTATTAAAACTATTAAATAATATAATTACAACAGCATAATTTAATTTACATATAACACGTACATAATGGCCATTTATAATATAGTATAAGAGTCAGTTGCATGTTAACCTAAGTCATTTTATACGCGATATTAACAATTGTTAGGAAAATTTTATCAATGAATCAAATTCATGATATAAACATCACACTCACTTCGGCTTTGCTTTTGTTTCATAAAGATTTTAGAAATAGTTATATTTTAATCATGGCTAACAAGATAACCTGATGATAAGCTGGTACCAAAACTCATAGACACTTGGAATATTTGCTCAAAGGCGACCATTTATGACGAGTAATGTGTTCGTAATTTAGTAAGGCAACGTAGCGTGGCGTAGTACTTCAAATGTTTTAATGAGTTCGACTAACAAAGTCGTCAACGCAGATATACAACAAACCTATTATATATATATATATAAAATTATTAGTATGTGATATTCATGCAGTTAATTAATTTACTTTGAAAAAAAAAAAACAATTATAATGAATATTGACTGGTGGCTCTCCGTCTATTTTATGATACAAGAAGTAATAAAAATAATAATTAAATGACGTATCTTTCGAAGTACGTGACGAAATTCAATACAATTTTCACTGAAAGACTTTTCGTTCTTTTGTGTCCTCATACAGATCAGCGTTTTATTTACAGTTTTTGATGTAAAGCCTCTGTCAAATAGAAATAAGGTTCAAATTCGTATGAAACTGTCATCGTATTGTTTTCCTTTTGACATTTGAAAGTGAAACTCCTTTGTGTAGACCGGTCAGTGTCGTATGACTTGTTTGAAATTTAATTAAAATATCTCGGACACATTTCTAAGTAACTTGTTTACGGATATTTTTTAAAAGAGTGAAAAGAAAGTTGTATTGTTTCATCAGACATTGTTCACTTAAATACTATAAAAATAAGAACAATAGTATACAGTAGAACCATGATCATGCCAGCACAAATTGGCCGGCTCGACTGGGGAAGTACTACCCTCTCACAGAAAATGGGCCCCAAATTGCCCACCATCTTCATTCCTTTTCTCTCTTCTCCTCTATCCTACCCGTTGAGTTGTCAACGCACATGTGATTTTTCAAGTATACGAGCATTCATAGGTTACGGTGACTTCTGACCATCAGGCGGACGGTATGCTCGATTGGCAACCGTCATGACTTAAAAAAGTCCCAATAAAACAGTTGACATAAATTAGATACTTCGAACTTCTAAATTGGATTTAGAATTCATTATTTCATTGAGGAAAATCAAAAATAAATTTGATTTGAAGATTTTTTAAAAGTCATGGTAAGTTACGATTCACGCGTACATAATCACGGATACACAGTTAGTTCTAAAGTAGGCAGGTACTTTTGCAAAATGTTTTTCGCCTTTTATACTATACTAGGTTCTGCAAGCGGCTTGGCGTGAATAACGATTTCAATACAAGCTTTGAATTTCTATTTCAACGCTTCAGGGTGGGTTTACACAAATGTTATAACTTTCTTTATCATAAATTTGTCGCCTAAAACAAAGTTTCATGCATCTAGATTCAAAAATTACGGACTTCCATACAAAAATTCAATCCCTTTAAGTACTTTTCGTTCTAAAAACAACACCTGTGAAAAAAAATAGCTTTCTAGGTCCAAGGGTGTGGGTTTTATATAATTAAGTGGTTGTGGTTTATCAAGTAACATTTCGTTAAATTACAAAACATTAAATTTTAAAATCGATCACAATTCACAGCCAAAGACATTAGAAAGGAGATCACAACAATGGTGTAATGCGCAGTAAGTTTAAAAACCAAAAAGGTTTATAATTTCATGCTACAACGCTGGCTAAGCCACAGGTTTGCGCTAACGCGCTTTACCGTTAGCATTATTTTGCAAGTACTAGATTTTAAATATATAATCTAAAATAAAAATTGCTCTATTTTATTTATTTAATTCTTAATGTTCTCAAGATTCGGCAAGGTTAACAAACCTGCCAAGCACGAGTCAGACTCACACATAAAGGTTTCCGTACCACAGTTGACTTAACATCGTATTTATCTATTAGTTCTCTGTTAGTAAGATGTCGTAAAAAGTCAAAAATATCAAAGCTTCTTGAATGGGGTCCCCATGCAGTATATATAATACAAGAAACTTTTGTTCCTGTAGCAGCAACAGAAATATTATATATTCTGTGAAAATTTTAGCTCTACCTACTTATTATGTTTCGGGTTAGGTTAGGTTCGGGGGTACAGCCCACTGACAGACACACGGACCGATGCGGCGGACAGCAGAAGCTTAGGGTTCCGTTGGCACTCATTGGACCCTTGGCACCCCTTTCACCCTAGCACGAATGGGCCGTCAACCGGAGAAACTAATACTGTCACAGAAAATCGGCGTAAAGTAACCGTACTGTTGTAGTAAATCTCTCACCCCCTCAGTTGCACTTCTTTTATCCCTTCTCATATCTTCTCTCCTATCACTTGGGTTGGCAACGAGCATGTGATACTTCAGGTATCGCGCGCGTTCATAGTTTGCGGTAACTGCTTAGTATCAGATTGACCGTATTCTTGTTAGAAAATAAAATAAAAAAGGCTGGACTGTCAAAATAGGCTCAAGCCTCAATCCGTTTAATTATAAATTATTGCATCAATTAAATGAATAATGTAATAATTATTACGTAGAATATAAATTATTCATTAATTCAATACTTATTGTTAAAAGAGAGTACTAAAATTGTTTATATAATAAAGTTATAAAACTTTCTTAAGCCGATGGGGTATTATGAATATTTCTTCTATTTCCGGGTTTAAAATTACGTGAATCATATTTGTCGAATCATAATTTTTGATATCTCAAATAAATAAATATTTATTTGGGCAAAAGTGTAACTCGCTATCAAAATTTAAATTCAATCTATGGACTACTCTACGAGTTTTTGGAGGACTTGTTTTTTTATGTGAAGCAACCATACGACCCACCTGATTTGACCACACATTTGTGGGTTTCACTCACCGAACTCGAGATATTGGTCCAGTAATTTGCCTACTAATTTCTTTAGCTACAATGTCCTTCAAACCGAAACACAGTATACTGCTTTACGGTGGAATAACTGACACTGCGGTGGCACCTAGGTAGCCGGCATCTTGCAAGGAAAGGCCTACCATCAGTTATATTCATTGCCAGTATTTTGAAAAAACGAATATTGAATTCTTATAATTATATTGATACTGGCATTTACTCGCGGCTTTGCATGCTTTGTCGATGAGTACAATTAATTAAATAAAACATTTAATATATAAATTCATCCTGCCAAATGTCAAACACATGTCTGATGCAAGTCAATTCATTTTAATAAATCCTCTATGCAAGCAAAATACAATAGCGAGTCGCCAGTGAAAATAAATATTCAATTGAGATATACCGTAGACTATATTTAATGTCGGCCACGCCGCCTCTCATTTACTGCCTTCCGTTAAACCTACATCCTAAATTACTATTATTTACTTCAAATAATGATGTGGTAGGAGAAAGAGAATTCTAGCACACCCAGATCTGTTACATATCAAAGTCAATAAAATTAAAGCTTACGTAGATTTTGATATATAAAATACCTACCTATATATAGATAAAAAAAATAGTAAGTACCCAGATGTTTACAATGTTATTTTAACCTATTTTTTTCCTACTAAATTCGCTTTTAGTCCCTGGTACGAGGCAGAAAAGTGCCCGATTGCTCCCGGCAAGATGACACTAATTAACTTACTTTACCTCCCGGTAACCAAGCAACTGTATGTTTATCCCGCGTACCAACGACTAAAAGCGAACATTTTATCTTAGGAAAAAATCGTATACCCATCACGGGAGAAAAGTAGGAGATTGTCTCCCGCGATTATCGCGGTTGTCATAATGTTTCAAGTATTTTAAAATGTCGATGCAGTCATGTGGGTTAAACAGTATTCTGAGCCAATACGGGTTTGTGTCCGATCACCTTTGACTTTTTCAAGTGTGACGTTTTAAATGTTATCTCGTTTAACGAAAGAATACTTTGTAACATACTTTAATGCCATTTTTAATGCGAACAGACAAGATCTTGTTCTTTCTAGCATTATCGCGGTATTTTCACCAGGGTCAACTTATTACTCTTATCCGGATTTGACAGGTTCCTCTGCAACCTTAAGGGCAATCGCCTATCAAGACATAACAATTACCATCAGATGTTATGATAACAACCACGTTGACACCGTTGTGGCGTTGTGGGTAGCGAGTCTGCCTTTAGTCTCGACGGTTGCGGGTTCGATACCCGCTCGGGCAGATGTTTGTTAAAAATTTCTGTCTCGGTCTGGGCGTTTGTCCGTGTTGGTTTCCCCACCGTGCCTCGGAGAGCACGTTAAGCTGTCGGCCCCGGGTATTATCAATAACATCTGATAATAATCGTTAACTCTTGATAAGTAAATTGCTCTTATCCAATGAGTTACTGATTCGCCCTTAGGGTTGCGGAGGTCAGATGGCAATCGCTCCGTGTAAAATCTAATAACCTGTCGAATCCGGATAAGAGTAATAAGCAGACCCTGGGTACATAAAATACCGGGAATATTGCTAGGATGAAGAAGTTATGATAACAACCACGATCGAGATCGGGTTAACGTGACCTTCGAGGCACGGTGGGGAAACCCACAAGGATAAACGCCTAGATAGAGACAGTTATTTATAATATAAATACTAATATCCGCCCCGAGCAGGAATCAAACCTGCGACTAAAGGAAGGCTCACTACGAACAGGCCACAATGGTCTTGAAACATGAGACGAGATAGGTATAAACATTATTATTTCTATGTTTTTCGGACAGAAGACTGTTATTTCTACCCTACTGGCCTTGACAGTGTAAACTTGAGGAGACAACTGAAACTCGGCCGTGAAAAAGGACACCCTTTGCGAAGGCCCTCAGTAAATTCCGTCCTGCGAGCCCCGACAACGGATTATGATGTCATCGGGAATAATGATAATGCGCCTGTGATTTCTTGCGACTCAATAAATAAATTATTATCCGCAATGGGACGCGCCAATCAAACTTATCACCTCAAACTTATTATCCTAAAAAACCTTGGAATGAGACTTATGCGAGACTCTCTAAGCCACATGCGGTCAAATTCAATATTCTCTGACCAGCCCTTAGACCAGCGACTTTGCCTGGCGGGCCGCGGCCTGAAGGCTGACGGAAAGTAGCGTTAGAATGTTGTGTATATGTTAATCCACATTGGACACTTCGGTAGCACCACAGGGTATTGTTTTTTTTATCGCGTTGCGTTATGTTACTAGAACATAATTCGATAATTGTCGATGAATGGATGGCTGTGGTAATAATTGTAATATATATATAACAATTTTAATACTACTGTTCTATGTAGCATTAATAATAATAATAATAATACAAATACAAATAGTTTATTGTTAAAAAAAATGAATTACAACTTGTATACCTACGTTAAACATTATTAAAGGGTATGTAGTGCGGTTAATACAAACAGTGACAATATTAGAAATTAGACAAAATGTTTGCTTGCTACCCTCCGCATCGACTAGATACCCCAACGTCCCAACAAAATGGATGACACATTTTTTGCATGCCACTAAGTATAATGCGTTTATGGACTTTTCAAGTGTGGTACCAAGGTTGTAACACATTTTAGTAAATACAGGCGACTTTAACAAGTCTGGCACTATATTATCAACGTACCACACAAGAAAATATATGCGCAAATGCACCACTGTACGCCATTAAAAAACCCAAATTTGCCTAATTTTTTAAATCTTGGGCGTTGCTCATTGGTATAAGGACCATTTAAAAAACTATACTATTAGTATCTCCGTTATCTCTGAAATAGGTCTGCAGTTTATTTTCGGAATCACTACATAGTATAAAACAAAGTCGCTTTCTCCGTCCCTATGTATCCTTAAATCTTTAAAACTACGCAACGGATTTTGATGCGGTTTTTTAATAGATAGAGTGATTGAAGAGGAAGGTTTATATGTATAATAACATCCATTAAATAGTGGAGAAAAAATGGAGGTTTCTAATGGGATGTTATAAATAACTACATTTAACTCGTGCGGGCCACGGGCTGTAATGAATAAATCAAAAGTAATAGATCGATTTTAATCATTTTTTCAGTGAATGACATAAGCTATATATTTTATACCCGTGCGAAGCCGGAGCGGGCCGCTAGTGTTATATAAAATTGATCATTTAAATACGTTTAGTTGCCGATGCGATTCTCGCTCAGGGCCAATGTTTATTAAGACCATACAGGGATGTGTGTGGTGTAACAAGTTCTTTTTTTTTAAGAATATTGTCAATGCTTTTTCAAGGCATTACTAATATTTCTATTGCCCCTCCAAATAAGCTCGGAGCTTTGGCTAGGAGTGGGTACGACAATAGCCCAAGGGGATAAGGATCGAACCCTCGACTCCCGCGTTAACGGAACGAAGTCGGCCCATCTTCCGTTGAGCTATTGAAGCTTGTATTGGATACTTTTATCCTTGGGCGTGTAAATTATTTATTAGTACCTGGATTACCGAGCTTTTTCGAAATTTTTTGGTGAATCGAAAAGATACTTACGAATACGAATTAGATGCGTTGATATAAGGCTAAAAAGGGGACAAATTATTGGGACTGGAGTTTAAAAGTAATATATAGATTTATAAAAGAAACCAATACTACTACGATATTAAAGATGTCGGTATTTAATAATATATGAAAACTTGATTTTGAGTATTTCTATTTAGTAGAGAGTGTGAGTCATTGGGGTCTCGGCGTGAGTGACAAACCAGTTGAGAATGGCCAGGCGGACCTTTGCGCAAGGTCGCGTTTGCACTCTCTTTTACCGTTTATTGTATATAATATTTTTGTATAAATTTTTATTGTATTTATTTTATAAAATATTTAGTGTATAAAATATTTTTGTATAAATTTTGTAGTAGAGCCATGCTTCTCTCAGCATAAATGAACCGGCTCGACTGACGAAGGACTACCCTCTCACAGACTCGCGTTTCGTGCGATGAGTGAGCGCCGGAGGTTCAATCTTCCACCCCTCTATTACCATCCTTTTTTTCCTTCTTTCTTGTTCCTCAGGATATGAGATACTTCAAGTATCGAAAACTTTCATAGGTTGCGGTAACTGTATACCATCTGGCGAATCGTATGCTTGTTTGACAACCGTCATGAAATAAAAAATTAGTTTAGATAGTGTTTAGTGATTCCGACTCCTGTCCACTTTGAAGTAGACATAGGTTTCTGCTAGAGGTTAGAGTATTCTACATTTTGGGTCCAAAAGCCGAAAAAACAAAGCTCTGTGGGACCCGAAGACTGATAGAGCTATAGATTACTTGATAATTCTTTTTAAATAGGTACTTCATGAATTCTCAACCTTTTACGAGTAATTTTAATTAATTGCTAATTATTTTCAAAATAATTATGATATAATATATATGTAATATCATCAGCTATTTTAAATCCATTTTTAAACTTTTCACTGTATTCTTGATTTTAGTTTTTTTTTTTTATAAATTATAAGTATTTTACTACGGTTTCTGTGCCGATATTTTACTTAGCATCCTTCATCATATTTTGTGGAAAAGATTTATTTTTTGCTCTTTAGCTTGTAGTTTTTGAGTCAATATTTTTTTCTAATTAATTATAACTATCTTAGTGCTTTAAAGTACAGCTTTAAATATTCATTTCGATAAGTAAAAGGCCGTTGGCGAAGCTTTTAACCTTGCCGTGTGAGAACTTTTCAACACTTGATGTATTGCTTCATCGGCATTGTATAAACATTGAAAACAATAAAACTAAATATTTAAGACAACCATTGGCATAGATAAGTAACCCTTTGTCATCACACATTGCCTGGAGCAAGATACAACCCCCGACTGCCGGCGAAATCTGTTTCGTTGTTTGTATGCTTATAACTCATTAACCAATATTTTAATTTTTACGATTGCATTTGTATGAAAATAACTATCACATGAAATTTAGTGGGTAAGCGTTTAGTTAAAGAAAAATCTGCTGGTTGTGCTAGTTAAAAGATTTTTTTAAAAATCATATATACACTTTTTTACAATTAATTACGCACTGTATACCGTAAGATTATTACCTACCAACTAGATATGCACAATTTTTTATTTGTATTTTAATTTATGCGTTTAATTTGTACGTATTACATATCAAAGATCTTCGGTACAACGGTAACACCAGATCATTTTTAATACCTACATACTTTAAATCAGTGTTTTTCAATATCGAAATTTACCTACGTCGACAGCTTTTATATATATTTTACCTATACCAGTTTTTTATTTTATTTTCAAACAAACCCTCCGCTTTAATGACCCTCGTCACAATGTGCAATAGGCCGCTGTGGAATATCACAAACGATCTCATATTGTATAAACGCGCCTATAGTAATTGTAGCCTAAAAAGCAATTTTAGTCCCCCACAGAGTCGCAAATAGGGTTGACACAATCACGTTATACAATTATAAAGAGAGCTTTATCGGACCTTTATTTTCATATAATATTGGATTATATTTATTCCTGTTGTCATTCTTTGAGCGTTTTTTGGGTTCCATACCCTAAGGGTAAAACGGGACCCTATTACAACCGGTAGACGCTTGCAATATTCACAGAATATTTAGTTATATATCCACTTTAAAAATAAATAATTGAATTAAAATAAAAGAAATATTTAAGGGGGCTCCCATACAACAGACATGACTTCTTGCCGTTTTTATACCTATATTTTTATACCTATACCCTTCGTGCGCGAGTTCGACTCGCACTTGCCTGGTATTTTGGTCCTGTCATAGGTAAATGCCAATTGGAGGAATGAAAGGGACAACCCAATCCTAAATTTAAAAAAAAAACGATATCAATATTTCACTTGGTTATTTTTTTTTAAAATATGGATTGTAAGGCTGGTCAAGAACTTTAGTTAAGAAAATTCATTATTTTGTAAGTTAATGTTTATTGTGAGCTTGTGTTAAATAACTTCTATCAAGTCTTACGTTTCAGATAAAGGAAAAATATTGAATTTTAGTGATAAATCTGTTCATAACTGTAAGACAATTTTATAATAAATTGTTCTTGAGTAGCTTATGCGTAAGTGATGCAGAATTCTAACAGAATCGGTATTATAATTACCTGCGGCGTGTGCAAGCGCAAACCAAGAAGGAAGCTTGCTCAACGCAAATGCAGGAACTCAAACATAAAGTGCTTTTTATACATGACATAATTTTTTATATCTTTATGAAAGAGTATATTTTTTCTAAAGTATTACGGATATAAAAATTAAAATGGAACAATTAAGAATGTACTGAATGTACCTACTGTTTGAAAATTTAATTCGTTTATCGATGAATATTTTAAAACAGTAAAAATGTTAAGGAATAAAAGCACTAATAAGTATTTAAGCTTACCGTTAAAGAAGAGATTAAAATTAACACATGACTGAACAGCCTCCTTCCGCGTTGCCTACATCGATGTCTCAAAATTCAGACAAAAGTTCACCATCCGAGTACCGTTAACTGCACAATTCCATCACAATAAGACACAATTGTAACAAAAAGGAACGCAACACGACAACACACAACACTAGAAATAACACAAGTTTTAAATTACTATTCTTGTGTTAGACACACGTACACTTTATTTTAACTTATGAAATTAGGTTCGTATCGTAACCCGCCTCAGCAATATTGCGTTTGCAACTGACTATTGAATTATTGACGGTCTGACATCATAACAAGTTTACAGTTCATGCCCAGTTGTATGAGCTAAAATTGACACTACCTATCTCGTTCACTCACAGCACTTTATCGTAAGATAAAAGGTAACAGCAAATTTCTTTCGACAGCAATAAGCCAATTGATGATAGCGCTCTTAGTGTCAGAAACAAGAAACTATACGCAGTTTGAATTGACTTTGTGCTTAAGTTGAAAAAACGTTCAGTAGATGGCGCTGATTACATTTCTTTCATATTAGTTTGTAACTTAAATAACAGATGGCTTTAAGGTTCTATAAAAATAAATAGAGCTAATGACCAATGTAGAGTATCTAAGACTTATTTTGTTTGTGTTTAGTTCTTGTACAATGCTAGAATTTACACTAGAGTGTGATAGAGTGCCGAAAGCGTTCATAAGTAAGTAAACATCTCGTTATAATAATAATAGTATCAGTACATTCAATAAAGGGGACAGTCAAAAAAGCATACTTTTGTTCGAAGAAATCCAAATAAACGTAGACTATTCAGTAGCAACACCAGAATAAGAGGAGTGGGAAGAAGGAGGAAAAGTCAATGTAGAGAGGTAAGTATTCGTACTCATCGAACGACATGCAACAGTATGTATACTACTTCTACTAGCAAGATTACTGCTCTACTACTAATACTGGAAATTATATCCTAGTGACTCTGAGCTTATGCCTCGCTCGCACAGACAACCTCGGTTTATTGGATAAAAAAGTTGTTAGGACCTTTTCACCTCCTCAGGATATCAGGTAGCAGATTTTACCACCTCAGTAACGTCAGGGGGGCGGTCTCCTCGTTGGCCGATGTCATTACATGCGAAACGTTATGGCGTTTTTCGCGGAACAAACCTGTCCATGACCTACCAAGAACTGGGTTCCGCTCATTGCTGTCAGACCTAGGTCCCGACGAAGCGAAAGATGGTAACGAACCCCTACGCTTCTCTCCAAGTCCGAACGACTATGAGTGCCGTCTTCCTCATGGCCGCTAAACACGGACGCACAGGTTCTCCACCCTGCACGTCCACGGTTCTAGGGTACACCCTATTTATAGCCGGGTAAATAGTCCGGGACGGCCAGTAGCA
Organism: Hestina assimilis; assembly: GCA_023373885.1. NCBI lineage: Eukaryota > Metazoa > Arthropoda > Insecta > Lepidoptera > Nymphalidae > Hestina > Hestina assimilis. The sequence continues at coordinate 1,218,467 of CM041750.1, read as the reverse complement.
TCAGATGATAAGACCTGAGCTATTCAGACTTCGTATTTGAAGCTAACTTCTTAATAAACCAAATCTACAACACCTCATTACTGGATTGCCGAAGGACGGTATTTTTTTCAAACAAGTCGTTTAGTCCTTTAACATAAAAAGTTAAGTGTGTTGCGTTTATTATTTAAAAAAAAAAACGTATATAAAACCACGCCTGTGGTTTTATCAGTATTCATTTTAAATCAAACTAAGCTAAGGACAGCTTTGAGCCTTTATCAATTGCATCCAAGTAGCTTATCGTTATGAAAATCTTAGTGTAACCAACAATGCTTTTAATCCCTTTACTAGATATCACAATTAATTGCACAGCACTGTAACTACTACGTCGGATTTCAACGATTCGTCCTTTTATATAAGGTACGACAATAATTTTCTGTATGGTGAAATATTGAAGTAACCATCAATGTGACGCTCCGTTAGAATGACATCTTCTCAAATATTGTCTTCCTAATCCAAGGTGACATTATACAAAGCTTGTATACGTCCCATACTGACCTACGCGAGCCCTGTTTTTCGCATGTCCACGCCAGAAGAATTAATTAATTACAAATAATTCAGAACCGTTTCTTACGCATGATCTCGGGCTGTCCATGGTACGTTCGGAACTTAGATCTCCATAGAGACTTTGAAATCGATTCGATCCCCAAACATTTGAAGCGCTTATCGCAAAACTATTTCGATCAAACTACTTTCCATCCCAATCCTTTAATTAGACATGCTTGTATCTACACAGACCGATGTAACCAACCGACAAAAGTAAGGCGTCCTAAGTACGTCCTGCAAGACCCTGACGATAGGATTACATTAGAAAATTCCCCTTATACAGCACAGACACGCACACAACACCGTCCTCGCCGGCGAGGACGAGGTCCTTTGTTTCGCACGTCGCGTCGCGCTCACACCGTCGGGTGAGTCTATCGTATAGAATGCGCTCGGAGCGCTGCCTCCATCTCCGATGACGTTATTAGCTGTGGTTCGGCTTCGCAGGAGGCACCCTAAGGACGAAATCAAATTTGAGCCCCCGTGAGAGCTGCCCCTTATCACGGCTGAGTCTCTGTACTCGAGGTGACGCTGTCAAGGCCAGTAGGGCCAACAGCAAAACACATTCCAAAAAAAAAAAAAACATCCTTCTGGCGAAATTGATTAAAGAAAACAGTCTCCTTTCTTTTGTAGCAATAAATAAATATATACTTTAAATTACCCAAGCCTTGTGCGATCTACATTTAGTAACAAAAGACAAGGTAATTTACTATTTAAACAGACAGTCAGACATTCCGGACATCTAAATGTTTATTTAAGTGCGTCCCAGTTAAGTTGTAAGCGTGTAAAATTTTATTCTCTGTTGCATTGGAGCGTTGGAAGCTTACCTATTAAGATATAATTTTTAATTGATATAATTATTACTGTTTCGTCATTGATATTGGCAGATAGACTAGCTTCTGCCGTCGACACCGTTGTGGCGTTGTGGGTAGCTAGTCTGTGTTAGTCTCGACGGTTGAGGGTCTGATTTCCACTCAGGCAGATGTTTGTTATAAATATCTCTTTCGGCCTGGATGTTTGTCCTTGCAGTGTCTCCCCACCGTGCTTCGGAGAGCACGTTAAGCTGTCGGTCTCGGTTGGTATCACTTAACATCTGATAATGATCGTTAACTATTGATAAGTAATTTACTCTTATTCAATGAGTTACTAGTTCGCCCTTAGGGTTGCGGAGATCAGGTGGCAATCGCTTTGTGTTAAAACTGTATATGTCCGGGAAGAATATATAAATAAATAAACCGATACGACCTGAAAACCTTTAAGAAAAGAACGTATTACATATACATGGGTCAAAATTAACCGATATTTTTTTTATATTAATTTCACTAAATCTGATATATTAACTTGTGTTTAACTAATAAAGTGTGAGATCATAAATGTAACGAGTAATATTTACTTATAGACAGCGGTTCGCGTAACTACCGTTCCGTTTGCGCACGCGTCGCTCGTAATCATTTCACTCTCTATACACAGTTGCTGAGACCGATTTAAACTTTGCTATTTAAGTTTGTTTATAAATTGCTATTGGTTATCATAAGAAAGAGGATGAGGAGTATCACGCTATTTGGTTCCGACAGACTAATTTGGTTTTGACGGTTTGTCAGGAACGTTGTGGAATCGACTGTTTGTCTTGAAAATATTTTTTTGTATATTACCATAAAGGTGGCCTGATAGTACTGCGCTGTCACTGTAGTCTTTAGACGCATACAATACCAGCAGCATTTCAAAAGTATTGCGAACGACTAGGCAAAAAGGGTCTTGTTAGAAGGAATTTTTTTTTTTTTTTTCGGAATGTGTATTGCTGTTGGCCCTACTGGCCTTGACAGCGATTAGAAGGGAAATAAAGGGAAAGGATAAGAAAGATTACTCTTTCTTATTTTCTTTGGGTTTTCGGTGTTCAACGCAGCAGTACCGTGACGGTCGATATTTTGTGTGAGGGTGGTACTTCCCAGTCGAGCCGGCTCATCCATGCTTAAAACAGCAAAGCTCTACAACTACTGATTAATAAAATATGTTTATAATTATATTTATTATATAATTCGAAATTTTCAATTTCTTTATACTGAAGGTTCTTTCCAAAAATTTACAGCAATCTTACTGAAAATGTCTGTGTTATATTCTAAATTATCTCTTCTAAGTTCAATCAGAAACAGTTTATACGCGTAGCCGCGAAAAGCAACAACTTTTTTTCAATCCAAGCACAGACAGAAAGAGTCACTTTCACATTAACAAAATGAGTATAGCTTAGATAATTTTTTCAAAATATATTTGAATAACGTTTTTTTTTAAAATAGAACTAGTTTCTACTTCCTGTTCAGCCAATAGTTGATGCCTTCATTCGCAATTTTCCCAGTGGGGATACAGGCGCCGGCGCAGCGAAAAAAGTAAAAACGCTATAGGTAGTCAATAACAATGGCGCGAGCGCGCCTTTTTTCTTACCATTTCTAATTCGGACAGCGTCCACTGCGGACGTTACTTGCGAATAAAAAAACAACCGTCAATGCGTTTAGATACTTTTACTGAAAATTGTGAATTATATACAACCTTTTTGTGAGTTTCTTAGTGTAAATATGGCTGTATCGAAGTGTTTCTATCGTGCTGTTTTAGTTTTGATTGTGTTGAATTCTTTCGAATTTTCCGAGGGTTACAGTCCGAGAGGTAAGATTTTCTTCTCAATTACTTTATATATTTATAATTTATATCTTTTATGTATTTAAATTATAAATAAAATAGTTACTATAATAAATTATTCAAATAGTAACAGCTTCAGTTTTTTAATTTTTTTGTAAGAAATGACTTTTTAATTTTTTGTTATATAATTAACATGATTTTGTTAATGGTCTTCATTACTTTTATAACAGTTAAACATTTCTTTCAATTTACAAACTTTTTAGAAAAGTACTCGTATCTTGTCTTTTTAAAAAGAAAAACTGAATCTCTTTGCATTATTATAAATAAGAGAAACCTTGTTATTTTAACGATAGCTCCTGCAGTAGTGATTTTATTTGAAATTATGGTTGTTATCGACAACTGAAGCTTTCCATGGCAGTGCTTCACTTAGTTCTTGATTTAACTAAAAATAAATCCGACTGCTCCACTCACATCGACTAGTGCGATAAGTACCTTTTGACACCCAACAAACATAATTAAAAATTAATACTGCAGTAATTTTGTAAAAGGTACTCGAAAGTTAAAAAGAAAAATTGGATAAAACAAGAGAATTAAATCTAATTCGTGTTACAGACACACATAAAAATGCAATTTTTAATCACTATCTAACTTAAACTCTATTAATGTCAATCGAAAACGATAGGTCACGTCGTTTTTCAAAAGCTTATGCCAATTTCCATACATTTCGAAATTATCTAGCCAAAATATCACCTTTAATTAAATTACATTCAAATAAATTTAGGTGGGTGTTGATCTGTAACATAATTATGATTTCCTAAAAATAGACTACCACGAATTACTAGTGAGTTTCTTGACTCTTGTAGAATAAATCGCGTTATTATAGTATTCACTATTATGTTAAACAGATAAAACCAATAATTTTACTATTTTTAATTTTCTAAGAATCAATTTCTTATAAAGCTTTTATCTATTCATTAGTTACTCGAAATGGTTTTTGTTGTGTAATATTTCGCAGATTAAAAAACGAAGGTATAGTTAAAAACCTTTAAAAGTAAAAGCTTTAGAAATTCAGTTAAGTACAGAAATTTAAATCAGATAAGATCGAGACGTATTTGGAACAAAAATATTTATAACGTTTTTTTTTTCAAAATCACATTAGTACGCTGAGGAGCTTACCTACAGGACTGCCTTTTGGACGTACGCCATATTGTCTAACCATTTGATACAAATCCAAAACTCTCACTTATCTATACTTATATAATAATAATAATAAAAAAACTTGTTTGTTTGTTTGTTTGAACCCACAACTATCAATATATCCTTTTCTAATATAAGTTAAAAGAAAAATCCAAATATGCTATCTTGATAATCATCTTAAAAGGAAATTGTTATAGATTTAACTGAGAGATTCCTCTTGTCAATCTTACTTGGCAATAAATAAAAAACCTAGCTATCTGTTGCATATTTCTCGCTAAATTTACGCTTACTTTTGATTTCTTTCAACGATTGAATTAAGGAGAAAAATACTACGCTATCTTTATTTTTTGCCATATGTATTATAAAATATATAATAAAATTGAAGTTTTTTTGTCTGACATCGTTTGCAATATGAAAATAATGTCTTTTACTATACGCATATAAGAATATATACAGCACTTACAGTATTTATAATATACTTAATTTCAAATGTGGTTTATTCAGCTAGCCATGCCCGCAGCTCCACTCGCGTTATGTTAGTTGTTAGTTTTTTTTAAGGAAATTTTGTGTTGTTTAGTTTTTTTTAAGATCCCACGGGAGTCCAACATTTTTCCGAGATGTAAAGGTTTCCTATATGTCAATCCAGATAGGATATTTAAGCTATATGTGTACCAAATGTCATAAAAATAAGTTGTGTAGTTTTTGCATGAAAGAGTAACAAACACAGTTTTATAATATTAATAGGAAGGGTTTTTGTATTACTGTCCGTTTGTTCCGGTTATTTTTTAATTTTGACGGGACTCTCACTGGCATATAGCTGACGTTATAAGGAGTAACTCAAGATACTATAAATACTAAGAAAAACCTGCAGGTATTTCTTAGACTTGGTCTGGAGACCACGTGAGTGAACCCGCGAATACCCCTAGATTTCCTATACGAATAATTGTTCCAAAAATAACTATACACATTGAATGAACAAGAAAACTTATCTAGAATCGTCAACTGTCTAATCTAAAAAAAATAAGTTCGTATAACAAACTAAAACTCCAATCAAAAAAGGTATCAAAATAATAATTAACTTTCGTAATCGGATTATAGATCACAAAATTGATACTCCGAGTTCGGTTACGATTATTACGAAATAATTGTATCTGAGAAAACTTCAGACTCAGAAAAAAATATCATGTTGATAACAATAGAGAATTGACGTCATCATAATGTACCTTTTGAATTTGATTTGATCCACTTTGCACCGCGAGATATGACTTCGTATATGCAGTCCTAAAATTCATGTCTGTAATACCCCATTTTTTATGTCATAATGATTGGCAAAGAAGCATACGGTCCGTCTGATGGTGAGCAGTCTCCGCAACCTGTACTGTAACCTGCGTGCGGTACTTGAAGTTTCGCATGCGTGTTGTCAAGCCGACGGATAGAAGGGAAGGTATCAGAAGTGCCAAAAAAAGAGAACAGAGAGGGTGGAAGATTGTGCCTCTAGCGCTCACTCACTACACGAAACGCAACTTTCTTTAAATGTAAGTTTTAAACTTTTGAGTAACATTTTCGATTTGTCACGTAAGAATTGCTTAAGCACATGATTTTTAATCTGTGGTTTTAACACAAGATGGCTGTCTCAAAATCCTGTTAGTGAAAATAATAAATAAAATATTTAAAAATAAAAATAAGAAACCTATATTCTACATTAATTTATAAATGTTAATTATCTTACAGTAGCTACTTTATAGTTATCTTATTATAATTTGTAATAAACTAATTTTCTATAGCTTATTTTTCGAAATAGAACTAACCCATCTTCTCCTGTGAACATCTGTATAGTACGTACAATACCTCGTTAACCAAAAAAAAATATATATTATATTATGTAATTGTTATTTTGTCTATTAGTTAAGTTATTGCTTTCGTGTTTTATAATAAACACTAAAATGCAAATGAAATTGTGTGTTTCACTAAACGTTATGAATGATAATTATTTTAACGGGTCTCTCCTGTGTTACGTTTTTGAAATAGTAACCAAGCTATATTTTTGTAAATCTTTTGTTAAATTACGCCTTAGAGCTTCGGTGGTAGAAGTAAATTTCTTGTTTCTTAGATATAATGTTATATTAATATGTTTTAAATAAAATGAACATGGGTATGCAGGATTTTTCGAAATTCAAGCCTTAAGAGAGTGAAATAGGGGTTGAAACTTTGTATGGGAGTTCTTTCGTTTTTGAAACTAGAAGCATGTAAGCATTTTTTTTGGTGAACAATTAAAAATAAAAACACGTGTTTTAACATTTTCTACAATTCGAAATGAGAGTAAACGGGGGTTCGAAAAATAAGTTTAAAGCCACTGGCAAAAACGAGTCATTTATATAATTAGTTTTACATTAATCATAAAAATCGTAATTTTTATTACCGGTTCACAATAGAACCCAACTCCTATTCATCCGATCGTCGTGGTGTATCGAAACCGTATCGATTTTCTGATAGTTTTATCAAATTTCTATGATTGCTACCATCGACGACTGTACCGCGGAATTAGATTCACTTTCACGCCGCGTAGGGTTGCCACCCGTACTTTATATGAAAGTAATGTACGCTATTTCGGGTAATTGTACTGTATACTTTTCCAGAACAACAAAGTAAGCGAAAATACATTATTTAGCTTGATCTGGTTTTTTTTGGTTTTTCTCAATAATTTACTGCACAAAAACGACAGCAAGAAAGTTAACGATAATTTTTCATACTTGTATAAATTTTATTTTTACTGTCTATTCCTGCAACATCAGCTTTCATAGAGACAGCTTTTTCTGTGAGAAAATGGCGAGAGAAAAGAAACAAAGCTTGGCTGAACCTTATAAAAATTAAATACTTATGTATATTTGATAATACTTGCGAAAACCAATAAATAATATATTTTTTGAATTTAATGTTAAGAATAATCAATGATGCTTTATTTTGACACATGTAATTTTTTTTCTAACTTGAATCACCAATGTAAACTTGAAATTTTAATATCAAGAAAAAAAGAGTTGCAACCCTGAAGCCGAGACACGTGCTTCGCGGAATAATTTTTAACGTAATACTCGTAATAATAATGTTTATGAATAATTACACACTAAAATGTTGTGTTCGCTTTTATAATGGTAATAGTATATCTATACTACTGTTATAAATCCGTTAATGTTTAAAATTGAAAGACGGATGTTTTGCGTTAGAAAAGCACGTTTTTGAAAGGCTTTATAATATAAATGCTTTTCAAGTTATTATTCATTTTTCATTTAAACTACGCGAAGCTTGTTCTAGGAGTGGGTACGATCGTAGCGCATTTTTTTACTTAGGTAGTTTCCCTCTACGACCAACTGTATTTTATAGAGGTTGACTTACTGTTCTACTGACCAGTACCAGAAGGCCCTGGGTAAAAACTCAACCAACAGAGCCCTGTGTCCTAGGGAATAATAAATGAGTGAAATTACTGGGCAGAGGAGATTTAAGAACCAATATCTCGAGGTTGGCAACGCGTGAGTAGCACCTACTAATGGTGCTGCAAACGCTCATAGGCTACGGAAACCACTTACCATCAGGTGGGCCGTATGCTTGTTTGCCAACTTGTAACATTAAAAAAAAAAATGAATACATAAACGCTACACACTCAACGGCCCCCATTAGGATAGTGATATCCTGTGTCGGGCGTCAGGAAACATTCACAATGACAAGGACAAACACACCCAGACCGGAAAACATGCCTGTAGGATACAATACAAATGTGTACAAACAACTGCTCTGAGCGGGAATCGAACCACGACTTGGGGAATTATATACTTCTATTGCAACAAAAATAAAAAAATAAAAATAAATAAACGCTACACACTCAACGGCTCCCATTAGGATAATTATATCCTGTGTCGGGGAAACAGTTGCCTTATTAACAATATTTATTCAAGTAAGCGTATCCGAAAGCAAAAGCTAGTAATATTATAAAAAGTGTTTCAAAACAAACTTAAAATAAGTATCACTGTCCAAATTGAATTGGTTTTTTTGCACTCCATTTGACTATCAGCCGTTATAACCGAACACAAAATCAACACATGACAATAGACGGTAATACACGTCGACACATAAACACGAATTCAATAAGTAATTCTGTTGTTTTGTTTATTTTTTATATAAAACTAATTTCGATGAAAATAAGCATTTCAAATCGAATGCAAAATAAGGTATAGTGATATTCCAGTTTACATTACTGCGCTCATGCGTCTTATTTATATTAGGAATTTCCAGCGTAAGATTCGGTATGATTTCCCAATAATGATGATCCAGAACATAAAGCTTATTAAGTTAATTTTCTCTGTGCCTTCTTCGTCGACTGTTGTTAAGCAATGGTAGGGAAACTGCCTTTATTTATCTCCGATGACGTCCTTAGCCGTGGTTCGGCTTCGCAGGAGGCACCCTAAGGACGGAATAAAATTTGAGCCCCCGTGAGAGCTGCCCCTTTATCACGGCTGACTCTCTGTACTCGGGCCCCCGCCCGGTGACGCTGTCAAGGCCAGTAGGGCCAACAGCAATACACATTCCGAAAAAAAAAATGCCTTTATTTGTGGCTTCGATTCCAGCTCGAGACAGATGTTTGTGTGTTTTCGGAACCCCGACACAAGATATTACTATCCTTATAGGGGTCATTAAGCGTGTAACGTTTATGAATTTATTTATTTCCTACCCCCTCCTCTTTCCTCCAATGTTTTTGCATATTGGAACTGAAATCTACCCTCTCACATATTAAATTAAAATTTGAAAGAAACGTTTTTTGTATTTTTTTGGTTTATCGTGACGAGCTTAAGAAGATTTAAGTACGATTTTCGTGTAAAGAGTATACAAACCCAAAATGATTAAGAGCGTTGTAGTTGCAAGAACCCTTTAAAACAGGCATGACAAGGGCGTTTAATTCAGTGCGCCTTCTGCAACGGTATTCTACGACACAGCCACCATCGCGCTTAGACTCTTCTGCCGACTAGAGTCGACTTTTAGTGAGAGCGCCGGAGGCCCAATATCCCATCCCCTCTGTTCCCTTCTTTTTTTCTCTTCTCATCCCGTCCCCCTGTTCCTTGGGTTGGCAACGCGCTTGTGATACTTCAAGTATCGCAAGCGTTCATATTGCAATGACAGCTTACCATCAGGCAGACCGTGTACCATCAGACGTACCTTGTATTGGAACTCCCTTAGGGTTGCTATTTTTTATCTAATATATAAAATTCTCGTGTCACACTGTTCGTTCCCATACTCCTCCGAAACGGTTTGACCGATTCTTATGATTTTTTTATGCATATTCAGTAAGTCTGAGAATCGGCTACTATCTATTTTCAAACCCCTAAGTGATATGGGGTGTCGACCCCAAATTTTATTTTTTTATTTTTTGGATAACATTTTTATATTTTATTTTTTTATTATGTGGCATTGAAAAATACATACGACCCTAAATTTTCACTTTGTTATCACCAACCCCTGCTTTTTAATAGCCATACTAGCCAATCAAAATCTTTCACCGGGTAAAGGGCGCTGCTATCGGGTCCCAGATTTTTTCAGGGCAGGACAACGTCTGCCGGGCCCGCTAGTTATTTCATACAATATATAAAAGTTTCAACTATTTACTTATTACAGTTTGTGGAACATAGCCCGCTGACAAACGGACGGACGGACGGACAGCGGAGGCTTAGTAATAGGGTTCCATTGACTGGGTAGGGATGTAAATTTTTCTGTATGTAAAAGATATTACAAAAGTGTGTGCATGACTTTAATGTAACAATATGTAATGCATCATCGGATCAACGGAAGGAAAATGGATTACGTGGACGTTACGGAAATCATTATAATATTACAATTCCGTCATGACGGTAATCCAAGCCGTAACTTTCACTGGGGTCGTGGGTTCGATGCCTGGCGGTGTCAAGCCATGCGGCAAATTAAGATATACCTTTTTAACTATTATTGTTTGTTATTGATTTTATTCTTCAGTTTTTAGCTATAATTATTTATAGGAAATTGAGATAACTTGTTTCTGTTAAATAAATATTATTTATTTATATAGTAGATAGCTGAATAGGTAGGTATGTTAGGTAATTTGCTCTTATCCAATCAGTTACTGGTTTTCCCTTAGGGTTGTGGAGGTCAGATGACAATCGCTTTGCGTAAAAACTAGTAACCTGTCAAATCCGGATAAGAGTAAGCAGACCCTGGATAAATACCGGGAATAATGCTAATAGTAAGAAAGAAGATGACTAAATGAAATATACATAAAAACTAAACACTTAACGGCCCACATTAGGATAGTTATATCCTGTGTCGGGGGTCCGGAAACATACACAATGACAACTACAGGACAAGCACACCCCGAAAACATGCCTGTATGGTTAATACAAAAATCGGCTCCGAACGGGAATCGAACTCACAACCTGTGGCGTTTAAAGCAGGTTCGGTACCGCTGCGCTACAACGTCGTCGTCACTTATGCGTTGGATCCCAATGAATGTTGCTTAATTTTTTGCCCATGTTTCTGTTTCCAAAAAACAATCAATTTTTGTTTGTGCACATAAAATCATAATTATTATCAAAGAAGTTATTTTTGTAAATATATTTAAAAGGTGGACTATTTTAACGTCTTATATCTATAAAGCCTTTATTTTTGAATATGAATGGGTCCATTCATCCTCCGAATACTTGAACTAGCAGTATCCGTACTACTGCATTTAGTTAGAAGTCTAAATCGCTATGTACCGTAAATAATAATAAGATTCCGGATACACCATTAATGATTAATTTATGAGCGCATGCACATTATTTGACAAGTGTATACAATTCTTATGGCAACGTCCGACATCCGTTGTTGAATGGCGTAGTCGATAATGTTACACAATATTGTAAATAACCATGGCTTTGAGGCTTTAATGAGTATTCAATTCAAGTCAGAGTTACGTAATTTATAGAAAACCACGGGTTCCGTACCCTAAGTGCATTTCAATGCATTTTACTGTATTTAGTATGTGAGTCAAGCCATAAGCAGAAGCGTTTTTATATTTGTGTCGTATTTTACGAACTTTATACTATATTAAAGAAATCTATAATTAATTATTTTTAATAGTATGTCTTCTGTTTTAATATTACATTGTAGGCATTTTTTTACTGTTATAATAGTAAATCCTTAGAAAATAATGTTGTTGTATAGTAGTAAATTTATTAATAATTCATTTCTTTGGAAGAGTATAAGAGCTAGCGGCCCAAAAAGTCATTCTTTCTTTCTCTTCTGCCTTTGGTACAGCTCTGATATTACTATTTTATGTAAAGAATTTAAAATTAAAAATAAAATAACCGCTCAAAGCAACTCTGTATATTCATTTTCAATGTAGAATTTTCAGAAGTTTTTAGCTTACTGCACGATTTAGAAGATCGTCATACCGTATTTGCGACTCTTGAATAAATATCAAAATATAATATAAATGCTACACAATCAAGCTACCATTAGGGGAGTGTTATCTTGTGTCGGGGGTTCGGAAACATACACCAGGACTAACATACCCGGTACACATGCCTGTATGATCAATACTAAACATATGATCTAAGCGGAAATCAAATCAACAACCTGGGACCGTTAAAAGCATCATCATGCATCATTAGTTATTGACAAACTAAAAACTATTTCATGATTATGCTTAATCGAATTTACTTTTCGCTTCGCTTATGACTTGTACCAAAGTAAATTGCATCACACGCTACCGTTGGTTGTTATGGTCTAATCAGAGAGTTGCGTCAGAAAGGGATTGAAAAAAGTTTTTGAATGGAAGACTTAATTATATTTATAGTAACATATTAATCTCCCTTCTTCAATATTTATTTATCTTTTCATTGTACAAGTCATTCTCTATTAATGAAATTCATTAATGACATTTCTATTAGTGCAGAGTAATTTAATATAAAATGACAAAAATAGTGTTCGTGATCGTGAATTGCTGTATTGTATAATAGGCGTGTATCGTTAAACAGTTTTTGCAAAGGACTTGTTAGAATTTTACAATTATTTTCATAAATTTTTCCGGCATCGGGATGTGACGACCCCATCGCCCGCTGTTGGGATAACTGTCACAGTCTGTCACAGCAGAGATTATTCCACCAGTGCAATTAGTCACACTGGTGATAGGTCTTTTGTTGCAAGAGGCCGGCTGGGTAGGTACCACCGCAGTGTCAAATATTCTGCCGCCAAATAGTAGTGCCTAGGCACTACTGTGTTCCGGTTTGAAGGACACTGTACGCTAGTGAAGTTACTGGGCGAACGAGGTTTAAAAACTAATAGCTCGAGGTTGGCAACGCGTGAGTGGCACCTACTAATGGTGCTGCAAGCGCTCATAGGCTACGGCAACTACTTACCATCAAGTGGGCCGTATGCTCGTTTGCCAACTTCTAATATAAAAATAATAATAATAAAAATTTTACAAAAAGTACGCTAATTTTTATTTATTTTATTGTTGCTTGCAATAATTTAAAAAATAATGTAAAAACCATCATATATATATTTAGATACGTGGTAACGTGTCAAGCCAACATCAGGAAAAGGGCTCAACTGGCTAGCATATATTGGATAGTGAACCTGCCTTAAGTGCTACAGGTCGGAGGGTTCGATTCCCGCTCGGAGCAGATGTTTGTATTCACCATACAGTCATGTTTTCCGGTCGGAGTGTTTTTGTTCTTGTCATTGTGTTTGTTTTATGTCGGGGACATAGGATACAACTAGCGTAATAGGGCCGTTGAGTGTGTAGCGTTTATTTTATTTATTTATTTATATATAAAACTAACAGTGGTAACCAAACTAACTATAGTTAGTTAGTTAGTCAATTTTAGTAGATTGTCCAAGTCAATCTACTAAGATTGACTAACTAAGAGCACCAATTATCTGATAAACACAATTAGTTTCTCATTCATTTGTTAAAGAATGCCATATAATTTATAACAAGCTCCTATATTAAAATGAATAATTTTCCCGCGGTAATACTATAACGTAATCGGTGACACGTCGATGAAAGTAAAAGGTGCTAGGTTCGATGCCACAAGGAAACGTTTTCCAATCGCATCTAAGCAGGAGTTGATCATAATTTGATTTTAATGTATGCGACGGATATTTTCTTTGTCATAATTTAAATAGTAAATACCTAGGTAATGATTACTTGAATCTATAAATTTTACAACTAAAAATTAAAATTTTACAATTCTTTATTGTAATATTTTTTCAAATTTTACAATTATTAATGGCGTCTGTAATATTGGAATCAAAATAACTATTTACACAATAAAATCATCATGCATTTATTTGCAATCAATATTACAAGATATTTACAATTCATAACTAACTATATTTACAATTTATTAGAACTGTACAAATCATGTCCACGGGGAATGGTGGCAAGAATGCTACCTGCATTTCCGCGACGAATCGCAATCCCGAATATTTGGGCGATAAATGAACCCTCCTCTCACCTGTGGAGGCAATGAGTACGGGTGTAAAATGTTTTAGAAATTAAACACACACAACCAAACAAATATAAAAAAAAGAAACCAACACAATGTATCTGGAATTAGTTACAATAACAAAATGGCTGTTGTTCCGAAGCGAATCGTGTCATTAGTCATGTCGGTAAATGAACTCTTTAGAGCAATTAGAGAAACGTCGATATTGTCTGATAGCATCGAACAGTAGCCCTGGCTAATTGCTTCGTAGATCACATAAGATAGATAAGAAAGGAAAGTGGTTTGAACGTTCCTTTAGAGCAAAGCTTTTGTAGGCATTTTTTATAAGGAATTTACAACTGCTGAGTCAAAAATACTTAGTTCGTTTTTTAAAAGCGGTACAGGAAAATCAATACAATAGAAATATTTCTTTGTTTGAAAAAAAGATTTCAAATACCAGCGGAACAGTTAACACAAAATACCCATTAATAAAATAATACCTCCCAAGTGCGTGTAGAACTCGCGCATAGAGGGTTCTGTTCCACGGTAGAATAAAAGATTTTTTTTTTTTCGGAGTGTCTATTGCTGTTGGTCCTAGTGGCCTTGACAGCGTCACCGGTGGGGGCGCCGGGTCTGGAGACCTCAGCCGGAGAATGAAAAGAATGAAGTTTATGTATAGGAAGGCCTTTAGTATATTTACATATTCTACGGACATTCCAACTTATTAACTACTACATTTAATACAAATAGTTCATGTGATACAGCAAAAAACGCTAAATTAACTAGTAAATTTTGTATGGGACCCCTTTTTTTAAATTTTATTTTAGGTTTATTTTTTTTGTTATAGCGGCAACAAAAATACACGTTCTGTAATAAAAATCATGGTTTGTAAAATTTGAATGAATTAATATATGCCTACAATACACATTTGTAATTTTACTACATACCTATTATATTTTAGTAATTCGCTATGTCAACATTGGCAGTAAATATATACAATATTTTACGTTAAGCTTCTGCAATATACCTATTATAAAATTACAATTTATATTTGTGAAATTTGTGGGAAGTGGAAAATTTCCACGCTATCTCTTATTCCTAATATTATATTCTCTCTCCTCCGATCCGTTTCATCCTTTTGATCAGTAAACATTTGACACAGTGACACTACTGGTATGGCTGCGGCCGTAATCGCGTACCATTTGGGCCGAAAGCTTATTTCGCTTATCGTGGCAAACCTTTTAGCTAACTTTACGATTTTCTCAAAAAATCAACAAACTATGGTGTAATTGAGGAAATTCCTTTTAGTAATTAGAGGTCAATACGTAAAAGGCATTAGCGCTATTGATTTCTTAAAAGCGACGCGACGGTGCATTATCGTGACAAACTCCATTTATATCCCATCAAGCTTAATGTACACTTTCACTGCTATTATTCGACTTATATAATAGTAATTCTAATTATTATAAGTCTCCGGCGCGTCCTTAGCGCGCAGATAAGAAGGAAATCACCAAGATCCTAGATAAGAGTTAGTATTTTCCGACCTCTAAGTCGCTTTTTTGTTTATTTGTTTATCAAGTAGTTACAATAATTGTCACTTCAGAATATTTTTTTATTTTTTTATGTTTAAAATTGGCAAACAAGCATACGGCCCACCTGATGGTAAGTGGTTGCCGTAGCCTATGAGCGCTTGCAGCACCATTAGTAGGTGCCACTCACGCGTTGCCAACCTCGAGATATTGGTTCTAAAATCTCGTCTGCCCAGTAATTTCACTAGCGTACAGTGCCCTTCAAACCGAACACAGTAGTGCCTAAGCACTACTATTTGGCGGCAGAATATTTGACACTGCGGTGGTACCTACCTAGCCGGCCTCTTGCAACAAAAGACCTACCACCAGTGTGACTGACTGCACTGGTGGAATAATCTCTGCTGTAACAGAGGTTATCCTAACAGCGGGCGATGGGGTCGTCACATCCCGACGCCGGTTAATATACTTATCCTCGTATTAATCAATCAATTTACTAAAAGACCTGAAATTTTAAACCTTAAAATTATATTAACTTGTGACCAATGAACCACAAACCAAGATATAACCAATTCTGCTAATTTAACCAAAATGACTACTAGTTTCTTTTGCAGCAATACAATTGTGAAACGAAATTAAAAATATCTATTTAATATATAAAATTCTCGTGTCGCGGTGTTTGTAACCAAAGTCTTCCGTAAAGGCTACACCGATGTTTATGAAATTTTGTTTGCATATCGGGTAGGTCTGAGAATCGGTCGAAATTAATTTTTCATATCCCTAAATGTGATCCACCCCAAAAATTTATTATAATTTTTGGCCGAATTTTTTGTTTTATTTTTTATGATGTGGTATCAAAAATTCATACAACCCTACATTTTCACTCTCCTACCATATTTAAATATTTTTTAAAAGCGATATTAGTAATTCAATAATTTTCACTTCTGTTCGCAATAATACTCTGTTGGAAGGCGCTACTATCAGGTCCAAAATTTTTTCAGGGCAGGACAATGTCGGCGGGGCCCGCTAGTAGAGTAATAAGGCCCGCTGTATTCATACTTTTATACTACAACTATTCAATCAGCACTCAATTCATCCATTCGTCATCAAATATCATCCATTTAACGTTTGTTTTTTGGCAGAATTTCAAAATTGTAAAAGGAAAATTGAAGAATAAAACTATTACAATAATAATTTCACGTGCACTAAAGATTAAAGTTTTCAACGTTCCACGTTTTTAAAACCAAGTACAATTATAAAATTAATAATAATCATGGGGCACAAGCAATAAAAGATAGTTTTTGATGTATTAAGCACTTTCATGTGTTATCTCTTCCATTTCAGTCAATTTTTGAAGCTATTTTACAAGAGATTCCGTGGTTAGATAAACGATTCGTGCGACCTCATAATAAGCCAGTTCAATTTGAAGTATTTTTTCAAGCTCTACGAGCTGTGTAATAGAGAAATTCCTTTCGTGATGAGACATGTGATGAGGCGAGATGATGACTAAAAGAGCTTCAAATATGGAAGAAGATAAAAGAGGCCGTGGACAACCACTAAAGTAATTTTCTGGTTGCAAACTATAACAAAATGATATAAAAACCAGCATCACAACTCAAGAGACAACCCGTAATCGTACGAGGTGGTGCAGATGTACTAGGGGGCAGACCTAAAGTAAAATTTGATAATAGTCAGGAAAGAAGACATGTATTCTAGTTTAAGTGGTTTTGCTTCTATTTGTGTTTTCCGGACACCATTGGATTAAACTCTTCGTATTCGGCAAATTTTGTATGTAATAATGGCGTTTTGGCTCACAAAAAAAATCATGACATGAACCTATTTGTTTAGCTGCATATCCAATGAGTTACTCGTTCGCCATTAGGGTTGCGAAAGTCAGATGCCAATCGCTCTGTTTAAAAAGTAGTAATATGTAGAAGCAGGATAAGAGTAATAAGCAGACCCTAGGTAAAATACCGGGATCAATACTAGGAAGAAGAAGACACATAAATAAATAAATAAATAAACGCTACACACTCAACGGCCCCCATTAGGATAGTAATATCCTGTGTCGGGGTCCGGAAACACATACAAGGACAAGGACATTTATACACCCAGACCGGAAAATATGCTTGCATGGTCAATACAAACATATTATGCTCCGAGCGGGAATCGAACCCGCGACCTGTGGCGTTTAAGGCAGGTTCGCTACCGCTGCGCCACAACGTCGTCACATACACGCACACTTCACCATTGGGACTGTAGGGAACAGTATTAGAACAAGGAAAACAACTGCTTATGTCGACTGTTACAACTCTGTTCTTTCGACCTCAATTAAAGATTCCACGCAAATGCTTTCAATTTCTAATTTTAAAAAAAGTTATAGACCTCTAGCTAAATTGAATGCTTGCAAAATATATTTATTTATTTGATTTTGTCTGTGTCTGTGTATATATATTTTTTATTGGACTACCATGGTGATATCATTCTTTATTTATTCCTATAGTAGAGTAGAGTCCGGAAAGAAATATAGTCATAGTAACTGGACAAAAAAAAAATAATATGTCTCGAGTGGAAATTAAAAATAAAACTTCTGGCGTGGGAGACCAGTACTTTTTTATGCCATTACGATTGGCAAACAAGCATACGTTCCGCCTGATGGTAAGTAGACACCGCAACCTGTGAACACGACCCAAGCGACAAGAGGGAAGGGTGAGAAGGAAAATGAAGGGAACAATGTGTGGGAGATTGGGCCTCTCACGCACGAAATGCAACAGTACTGTGATACTTTTACTTTTTTTTTTTTTTTATTAGAAGTTGGCAAACAAGCATACGGCCCACCTGATGGTAAGTGGCTGCCACAGCCTATGAGCGCTTGCAGCACCATTAGTAGGTGCCACTCGCGCGTTGCCAACCTCGAGATATTAGTTCTTAAATCTCGTTCGCCCAGTAATTTTACTAGCGTACAATGCCCTTCAAACCGGAACACAGTAAGTGCCTAAGCACTACTATTTGGCGGCAGAATATTGGACACTGCGGTGGTACCTACCTAGCCGACCTCTTGCAACAAAGACCTACCACCAGTATGACTGATTGCACTGGTGGAATAATCTCTGTTGTGACAGAGGTTATCCCAACAGCGGGCGATGGGGTCGTCACATCCCGACGCCTTAAACTTACTACTTACTTGACGCCGAGTTTCTGTAAGAGGGTAGTATTTCCGGTCGCGCCGGCCGGCCCATTTGTACTTAACTTAACTTAAGCGGAGCAAGAGCGGATTGGTAGTATGTTACAATATATAGCAATCTCAACAACAGATCCATCATCGGTAAAATCAATAATGTAATAAATCTTTCAATCAATCGATAATTCTTATCGGTAACATCTTAATTGACCTTCTGTCTGTCTGTCACGGTGGAATTCTTATTGAGCAATTGAAATTATTTCGGACGACCGCCCGCTCTGTGGTAAAAAAGAAAAGTATACAAATTGCTTTAATAATCGTTGTTCGATACGCTATATAGTTGGGGTATTTAATTTTGTTTATGTAGTACCTTTTTAGTAAAAAAGTATCCATATATTAATAATTGAAGAGAAATTTCAGACCTCTTTTTTAAGTATATACAGCGCACGGAGGAGGAGGCATTATTAATATGTGTACAGAAGTTAAAACATGTGTAAAATATTTATTTTTTATTATTTGTTTTTTCAAAGAAAGAAACAGTGTACTATTCCTTAATTGCTGACTTACAAAAATAGATCAATACCCATTAAAGTTTCCACTAATATGTAACACAAATATAAATTAGTATCAAAAATCCTAATCCAATATATATATATTCGAGGGAAGGCCTCGTATCCCATGGGTTGGCAACGCTCATGTTATATTTTAAGTATCGCAATCGTTCATAGGTTGCGGTGACTGCTAAGCATCAGCCTTTATGCTTGTTTGGCAACCGTTATGAAATAAAATAAAATAAAAAAAACATAAATTATAGCAATTAACTAACCCACAATCACTCCATTTACATTGTCGTGTCACTTACTTAGATTTAATGTACACACCGAAAATCGCGATTAAAATCGGTGGGTTGTTTTTTAATTGTAAAAACAGTTTGGTTATATTAGTAGAGAAGAATTTTTTTTTATATATTCTTTTCGTTCTTTTAACTATCCGTATTTTGGAATCAATAACTAAACAGTTGAACGGCCGACTCTAAGCGCTACACATTTATTTTATTTCCTAACGAAATTCCAACTTCATTAAATATTTTATTATTTTTGAAAATATTCTTTTACTATCAACTGTCTGTTTTTTTTCAAAATCGTCGTTGACGTAATCGTCAGATATATTAAATTATCTGTGATCCGGAACCGGATGTAGTTAATCACGTCCCCAGTGATTACGATTACGATGGTAATAAAATTGTGTAATTCTGACCGCGAAAATACGTGTAATATTATGTAGTCGTAATAATGGCAATAACTGAAAAGAAAGAACAAATTTGATTCATATAATTTTAGGTAGTTTCGCAAAAATAAGAGTTTAAATAATGTTGAGTTAAAATGTACTTTTACTTTATGCATCTATATTTTTATGATCTTTTGCAAAATGTCGATCATATTAGAATAGAATTTTTAAGGCGTCGGGATGTGACGACCCCATCGCCCGCTGTTGGGATAACCTCTGTCACAACAGAGATTATTCCACCAGTGCAATCAGTCACACTGGTGGTAGGTCTTTTGTTGCAAGAGGCCGGCTAGGTAGGTACCACCGCAGTGTCCAATATTCTGCCGCCAAATAGTAGTGCTTAGGCACTACTGTGTTCCGGTTTGAAGGGCACTGTACGCTAGTGAAATTACTGGGCGGACGAGATTTAAGAACTAATATCTCGAGGTTGGCAACGCGTGAGTGGCACCTACTAATGGTGCTGCAAGCGCTCACAGGCTACGGCAACCACTTACCATCAGGTGGGCTGTATGCTTGTTTGCCAACTTCTAACATAAAAAAAAAAAAAAATTTACACTTATAAAATTGTGTGTACCATTAGACGCTCATAGCCGTGTGCTCTTACTGATAGTAATCGGTCAGTCAATAGATGGGTGACTGTATAGTGGTATTCCAACTGAGCGTCTCCGTGCTTCGGAGAGTACGTTATAAATCTGTCCCGGCTGTTATCAATTTAAAAATAATCGAAAAGTCAAGTCAGAGGCCTATATGGGCAACCTGAACAACTCTGACACTAAGTTGGCCACTAACCACTCGATAAGAAGAATCGATCTTTTGGCATTACCATTCCACTCCACTTTACTTACGATTCCACATTCCATATTACCACAAATGGTAATTTGTGCCTCCGGCGAAAATTTGAGCCTTCAACTGAAACGTAACAGGACGGACACTACTACTTCTTGTTGATAGTCTATGTTATAGCTGAAAATAGCAAGGTTCTCCTACTTTATTATTTATGTTGGCGTATGGTGAAGTGTCGTGTGACTACGACTATAGAACCTATTTAATTCGATGGATTAGGCTATCACTCTAACGCAGCGTCTCATTGATGGTAACGCGATGGTTACTTCAATATATCATGCGTACTGCATAAAGGACGAATCGGTGAAATCCGACGCAGTAGTTAAAGTAATGTGCAATTTATTGTGTTATCTAGTAAAGTGATTAAAAGCATTGTTGATAATAATAGTTTTGTTCATAAAGTTAACCTACTTAAAGCTACCGAAGTGATGGATGCAATTGATAAAGGTTCAAGGCTATATATTCAAAATGAATTCTGACAACACCTCAGGTTTTATATTGGTATAATGTATATAATATTATTAGACTAATGAATGTCAAAAGAACATACCCCCATGGCGATCAAAACGCCATCTCTTACGTAATCACGTTTTTGTAGTAAAGAAAGCAAGTTACGCCATCGCTTGGAGTAATTCACATAAATTACTTTTACAAAAAGTAAAAAAATTAACCGAGCTCAATGTTTTGTTTTTATTGCTACGGTGACATTTGGTTAATTTGTCATTACCACAAGCAATTTCCCGCGGTTCTGCACGTGTGATTTTGTTAGTTTTTTTAAGAGCGTCATAAAAGCGATTTCTGAATTCATTACTTTGTATTTTTAAATGATTTTAAAGAGTTTAGTTAAAAAGTCAATAGTTTTTGTTTGTGGCATTACTATTTTCTGTTTTTGAGAATAGATTAAAAGATTCTCTTTTATAAAAGAAGGTTTACTTCCAGATTGGTCCCATTACAATTTTGTGATAATCTGACCAAAACATAAGAGCTATATCCGCGATCGCAAAATCCACATTATTTGTGTACCTCCGACGGTAATTTTATTACTTATTTCAATTATAATCTAATATCTTTGACAAGATTTTTTTACGTAAGAGGGGCAAACGGGCAGGAGGCTCACCTGATGATAAGCGATCACCGCCGCCCATGAACATCAGCAACACCATGGGCCTGGAAATGCGTTGCCGACCTTCAAGGAAAGACTACGTTCCAGGAAGTTGGTTTCCAAAGTGGTTGTGCGAGGAAGAAAATGTCTTCTAAATTGCGCTGTTGTGGATTTCAGACATCGAGGTGGTATGGGTGGAATTTCGAGTTTTGTCGCGAATATCAAACGAATACATTTTACAATATAAATAATTTCATAATTTTACAATAACCTTGTGAAGGACTTCGAAGATAGATGGTTAGTGCGATGAAGTTCACTTCTAAAGCTGAAATTCGAGGATGGTTAGAGTTTCACGCCTCAAGGGTAGAGGGTCCGATTCCCGCTCGGAGCAGATGTTTGTATTGACCTTATAGGCATGGGTTCCAGGTGTAGGTGTTTGTCCTTGTCCTGGTTTATTAGAATATTACTATTCTAATGGGGGCGTTGATTCTGTAGCGTTTATTTTTTAACTATTTAATAAATATATCTACATATATTGAAATCAATTTTTTGAGCACAAAAATTCACACACATAATAATTATGTGCTTCCATATACCCAACATAGACTAATGAAAATAAGAATAAGTATTTTCTATTGCTTATTTTTTTTTTTTTATTTGGACCCATATTCTACAATCTAGAAATTATATTATATTTAGCAAAGTACTTGTCATAATGCTAGCAGTAAACGTAATATGTACATTACATTTAGTTTTAGAAAAAAAAGTATAAAGGAAATGGCATTGAGCCTTTTTGAAATATTCTAATTAATAACGTTATTTTTTAAAGTACTTTTATTATCCTGAAGGTTAAAATCTGATGAAAACAAGATATTTATGTGTTATTATATAGAAAAATAAACATTTATTTTTCTATATAATACACTTTCTCTGAGTACTATTTGATGTATATATTTTTTTTAATTCTGTTTCATGTTTAATTTTTTATAACATTTTACATAATAACACAAAATCAAATAATGAAGCAAAGTCAATCAATCAGAAATAATAAATAATAATCATAATAATAAACAATAAAATATTGATATCCTGTGTTGGGCGTCCGGAAACACATACATGGATAAGGACAAATACACTCAGATCCGAAAATATGCTTGTATGGTCAATTTAAACATATTATGCTCCGAGCAGGAATCGAACCCACGACCTGTTAAAAGTTTAAGGCATGTTCACTACCGTTGTGCAAAACGTCGTCAATCATCTCCTGAAAAACATTATTATTATATTCTAACGTACTATTTTTTAATGTGAATAAGTTGGCAAGCAAGCGTACAACTCACCGGATAAGGAGCGGTTATCATAACTTATAATTATTTACACATTACACATTATAACCTCGACATATTGGTCCTTAAATCTCTTTTGCCCGGTAATTTCACTAGCTACAGTCTCCTTCAAACCGAAACACAGTATACTGCTTTGCGGTAGAATAACTGACATTGCAATAAGAAGCAATAAATAATAAGTATTCAATAATTTAAATTTCGAGCATTTTAAGATAATATTTAATACACTTATTGTCACTGTAATTTACAACTTTTAATCAAGTAAGCATGTCACTTCCATTTTACTTTCCGTTCTTTGTGTTAGAATTGTTACGAATTTGACGTAATATGTTCATAAATTATTCATGGTCGTACAATTACTCAATTGTGCGTGTAACTGTGAATACTTAAACTAGTAACTTAATATGTATGTATTTAGTTATTCGAAAGTGAAGTAGATGTTACTTCGATAGGTTATTTGGCTACGCAATTGGTCATAGGTAAACTAGGTGAGCACACAGGTACGTTAAGTGATGAAGGTGAAGCGGCAGTTGGGTAGAAAGGGGTACACCTTCACTTGGTATTAGAATATCGGGAAAATAATATTTTTGTAATTGTTATGGGATGGCATATACATTTTTTTAAATATTTAAATTTATTTATTTATTTAAAGTGCCATGCTTCCAGAACAAATGCGCTGGCTCGGGGACGTACTACCCTCTCACCAAAAATCAGCGTAAAATATCTGTACTCCTGCATTTCGAGCTATCAGTAAGAGCGCCGGAAGTCCTATCTCCCACCCCTCTATTTCCTTCCTTTCCTCCCTTCTCATCCCTTCCTTCTTGTTCCTCGGGTTGGCAACGCTTATGTGATACTTCAAGTATCGCAAGCGTTCGTAGGTTACGGTAACTGCCTACCATCAGGCGGACCGTATGCTTGTCTGCCAATCGTCATGAAATAAAAAAATATAAAACCCTATTAAAAATATAATTATCCTTTAATTTACGTGTATATTTTCGAAATCAACATACAGGACATTAATTTGTGAGTTAAAATTAATGTGTTATTTACGCTCAATATATACTATATTATACTTGGACGCAAATAAGCAATACCATGTCAACCCACACCAATGTCATTTCCAGAAAAATGCGTTTGACAATTTTTAACAACTTGCTTTATATGAATCTTTTATGTATTGGTCAAATTTTTGCCCATTTCAGATTAATGTATGTTATTTTACCTATTTTCACAAGTGAAGTGTGAAGTGTACAAACTACATATTTCGTATATAATATAACCCAAAACGTTTAACATAATGCATAAATTGCATGATTAAAAATGGCTTTTTTAGAAGTTTTACAGCTTAAAACCCTACAAATATTAAAGAAAAATGTTCTTCAGCTATTTACCAACACTTCTGCATATATAACTCAATTTTTTCAATTTTGTGGGTTGACATATTATTGCTTATTTGCGTCCACTTAAGAGTTACGAAACCATTATTATTATTAATATTATTCGCCATAACAGCAATAAAGTCGTATGTATGTAGTTTTCGTTGTTAATTCTTTCATTGCAAATATTAAACAATGAAAGTGAAACTTTGACAGTTCCATGATACTTTGAAGTTTATATTTATTATTTAGTGATAGTTTGAGGTCGTGTGTTTTATTTATAAACTATATTAAATTCCGCATATTACATCATGTTAAATTCTCAATAAGTAGTTTTATTATTTTAAATAATAAGTAAACTATGTGTAGCAATTTTACTGAAATTATAAATCCCGTGGCTTAAATTGCATCAAGTATCTAGAGCGTACTTTTAGAATGAAAAATCGTCCATTAAAAACAAAATAAAAAACAGTGTCTGTCTGTCTGTCTGTCTGTCTGTCTGTCTGTCTGTCTGTCTGTCTGTCTGTCTGTCTGTCTGTCTGCATGAGCAATTCTTGTATATATAATCAGGATCTCTACAACGACTCTAACGATTTTCATGACATTTTGTGGTGGAGGTTTCAGGAACGATAAATCGATCTAGCTAGGATTCATTTTTAGAAAATGTCGTTTTATCCGTGTTTTCAGGCAATGAATACTCCAGTTCGAGAAAATATCTCTTACTGACATCTATTGGCGAGTAATAATACTATTATGGGTTTAACGACCCACGACGATAGCGAAAAATTATTTATATAATTAATTGTAATAAGAATTAATAATATTTATTGGACTTTTATTTGGAAGTAATAGACTAGATTGAGAAAGGTCTGTGACGTTATGGCATTTTGATAGCGAACCTGCCTTTAGTCCCGTTCGATTCTCGCTCTGGGCATATACTTGTATTGATCTTATAAATGTCTGTCTCCCTTGTTGTTTTTGCCTTTTTCATCACTTCCCTCCTATCCCATGGCGTGGTAACGCGCTTGTGATACTTCAACGATCACGCGCATAGGTTGCGGTGACTGCTTACCATCAGGCGGGCCAACAAGCTTACGTTTGCCAACCGTGATAAAAACAAAAGTAAAATATTTCCCAGATGTCCGATCCAAGTTCCTAATAAAAGCTAATAATATATTACCTACACCACGATATAAATCAAAATATATAATCTAAGACGGATATAGCGTTTAGGAAGATGCATACTTTATACACACATTATAAGAACATAAAACCGTTGAGCGTGAATTGCGTGATGATCGTGTTCCGTAATGATTTTAATAATTAAACTATTCTTATTAGGGTTGCCAAGCTATGTCTGGGTCTTTAGCGATTTTCATACATACACTTAACCTTAGGATAGTTATATTCTGTGTCGGGGGCCTGGAAACATTCACAATGATAAGGACAAACACACCCAGACCGAAGAAAAAATACCGGTATCTTCAATATACCTTCTCCAAGCGGGAATCGAACCTGAGACTTGTGGCACTTAAGGCACCGCTGCGCCACAAGCACGGAAGCCTAATTATTTTTCAAAAGTAAAACCCTAAGTTACCCTTTGTAACAGCACAGAAGAAGTTACGGGCAGATTCTATAATTAATGAAATTAATTACCTTTTCAATTTTCTTACCTTGATGAAAAATTAGTTTTTAATCTCTATTACTAGGGAGAAGGAGAGACTACTAGGAAGAGGAGAGGAGCTAGATTCTCTCCCAGCAAGATGACACTCACTGTACCTCCCGGTAACCTACCAAACGCATGTTTGTCCAACTTACCAGGGACTAAAAGTGAATTTTTCATCGTAGTAAAAAAAATCGTATACAGATCACGGTAGAAAAGTAGGACATTGCCACCCGCGAGTGTCGCGGTTGTCACTAATCAATAAACCGCGGGTGAGAATGTCCTACTTTTCTCTCTAGGTGCGTAATGTACTATTCTTGTCTTAAGTTGTCAACCCTAATCGATAATAGGCGATGTTATAAAATAATGACAGTTTTTTTTCTGTTTAATGATATGCTTGAAACTTGATAATGATAAGCGTTTATCATGATTGTCATTACTATATCTTTTCCTTGCTATACTTGATATTATTTATAATAATTGTATTATGATATATAAATTAGAAATTCTGTACTGTAGTGTCTTTTACAAATCTTTAATTTAAATTCTAATGTAATACTGTTAATACTAGTACTACTGTTAAATCTTATTGTTGTGGTGTATTGTCGAAATTAGCCTCGACGGTTGCAGGTTCGATTCCCACTCGGGCAAATGCATTAATCTTACAAATATCTGTTTCGGTCTGGGCGTTTTCCATTGTGGGTCTTCCCACCGTGCCTCGGAGATCACGTTAAGCTGTCGGTCCCGGTTGTTATCACGTAACATCTGATAATAATCGTTACTCTTGATACGTATCGCATTAGAGGAATAACCAGGCCCGGGGTAAATAAAATACCGGCAAAATGCTAGGAAGAAGAAGAATTAAACCTTAAGCCAATTATGTGTTAACTGATATAAAATCTTAAGCCAATTATGTGTTAACTATATAATAAAAAAATATAAGAAAATGCAAACAAAACAGCGAAAGGCCTAAAAGTTGTGCATGCCTACAAGATATTCAGGGCTGATTTCAGCTAAGGCCTACAAGCCTTAATAGAAATATTTTTACGGGACCCAAAATTATTATAATAGAAACACTGGACCCTCAAGGGACACATAGAATGACATGTTTCATGCTTTTTTTTGGATATTATAATATACTCAAAAGCCACGAGGCCATTAGGATCGTGAAATCCTGTGTCGGGGGTCTGGAACCACAAAAAAACAAGCGCAACCACTCAGGCCAGGACACGTGTCTGTGTATCTGTCGTTCATACCTATAACCTGTTCGTGTTCCAAAATCTAATCCATATCTGTAACAAATTTCATTAAAATCGGTCTAGTTAAAGACATGAAAGCGTTACAAACTGTCAGACAGAAAAAGTAGGGACGATATTGCATTAAAGGTGCCTGATTAAAAATCGATATTCAATCGAACAAGGCTGCGGACAAAAACTAGTATAGTATAGCAATTATATATACCACAATTATGATTAATTTTTAATTACTCTTATTCCAGAGTGCGGAGTGCCGCTTCGCAGGCATACAAGACAACCGCGTGAGAGATCAGCGGGTCAGCTTCGTATTATCAAAGGGAGGGAATCGAAGAGGGGTGCGTGGCCATGGCAGGTAAGAATAAAAAAATTACTATATTTCGGTACGACCCATAGCGCATAGGACATGTGGGGTGGCAAAGGAGCATACGGTCCGCCTGATGGTAAGCAGTCACCGCGACCTATGAATGCGTGCGATACTTGAAGTTGGTAACCTAAGGGTTAGGAGTAAGGGGATGAGAAGGTAAAAAGGAAGGGAACACAGAGGTGGGTGATTGGGCCTCAGACGCTCTCACTCATCGCACGTAACGCAACAGTACCTACTGATATTGTTATTTTACGTTTATTTTCTGTGAGAGGGTGAGGGTGATAGGGGTTTTAGTTTACCGAAACTTAAATCTAAATCGGTCTTTATAAAACTTTATCATCTTTTACGACAAGCACTTGACGGCACGCAGCAGTACTTTCCGATCAAGTATTTTTTGGTACTTACTACAAATACTTTTCCGACGAGAAGTCTAGGTCAAAAGTCCAGTCTTTTAGGGAGTCGATAATCGAGGAGGTGAACTCGATTTTGGAGGCTGTTTCCCAATGGGGTGATGCCAATTTGGTCAAGTTCAACCCCTCTAAAACACAGGCTTGTCTTTTTTCGGCGAAACGGAGTCCATTCCAACTGACTCCGACTTTCCGGAATGTTCCCGTTCCGATTACCGACCATCTTGAGCTCTTAGGTCTAGATCTCTCTTCCAAACTAAATTTCGGTAGCTACATCGAGTCCATAGCAAACACGGCTGCCAAAAAACTTGGTATACTCGCCAGGGTGAGACGGTATTTCACCTCGGAGCAGCTCTTAAGTCTTTACAGAGCTCAAGTTCGCCCTTGTATGGAATACTGTTCTCATCTCTGGGATGGGTCTGCAAAATATCAACTGGATGCTTTGGACTCGGTGGAGCGCCGAGCGAAGAGGATCATAGGTAGTAACTCACTCGTGGAGGCAAATCTTCTGAGCCTCGAACACCGTAGACGAGTGGCCTGCCTCTCGGTTTTTTATCGGTTACATGTCGGAGAGTGTGCGGAGGTTTTGCATAACCTGATACCCTCTTCCCCGTTCCATCACCGAACAACTAGGCGCGGCGAGCGTTTTCACCCTTACGTCGTAGACATTCCTCCTTTACGCACGAAGCGGTTTGCCTCCTCTTTCATTATGCGGACGGCTAAGGAGTGGAACTCTTTGCCGCGGTCAGTTTTCCACAATGCTATAACCTGGACACCTTTAAGGCCAGAGTGAACAGACACCTTCTAGGCATACGTGCTCCATCTTAGACCTCATCTTCGCCTTCCACCAAGCGAGATTGAGGTCAAACGTAACCTATTTTGCATAAAAAAAAAAAAAAAAAAAAAAAAAAAAAAAAAAAAATACATTTTTAATTTCTCAAAGGATTTTTGATATCAGAATTAGTTATGTATTATCTTACGTGTTTCTCTTTCATTTAATATCATACAAAAATTCTCCTTTGATATTATCGATAATGCATTACGGAACCTTAAAACTGTATAACATTGCAATAAATCTAGGTAATAATTTCTGTTAAACCAAGCAGCTAAACTCAATAACCATGAAATCGTTACTTTCACTGCGATTATTAATAATATAGAATGATTTAGGGGTGTAATAAATATCTACTGTTTGTATGAATGAGGTAATTATTTTATTATTGTTTGTGAAGGGCGAAAGTGATATCGATTTCCGTTTTGTTTGGGATTATATAATTTTGTTTAAATTGAATCACTGAGATTTTTATTATTATTGAGGTATACTTCTTGTTATTGAGGTTTCAACTAAGCCTTAGGGCAATAACGTTTAAATAACTGCTTAACTTTTTTTTTTTTTGAAAATGATTAATTAAGAAGTCTATTGACTAGCTACAGCGCAATTCCGTTATTGTTTTTTCATAGAAATTTAGAAGTACACCATGATGTTGATATATCATTATGATATATAATCAGTAGTACCAGATACTAATTGGTCACCTTAGCTAGTTCTTACCTTGTACACCAGAAGCAAAAATTCCCCGTCTGACGTTAGCGATGATGATCTATAAAGGAAGGACTATAATGGGAATACAATGGTTAAGCGCTCACTTAACTCAACTTAAATCGATATTTCAAAAAGATCAATTGTACTTTTACATTTCCAGGTTTCACTTCAACTGCTCCACCCTAATTACGGGCTCATCGGACACTGGTGCGGAGGGGTCCTAATTCACCCACAGTGGCTGCTCACCACTGCGCATTGCATACATAAGTAATAATAAACAGTTATACTTTTTTATAAATCTATTTCGCTTTTAATGTAGCTAAACTCGCTCTCATTAAGTGAATAACCATTATACCTATTACAAAAAGTGTATGGTAACGCCTGTAACTTTAAACATAGCTTTTTGGTAGGATATAAAAAACTTTTAACAGAAATAGTAACTAAAAATATTAAAAGGTTGTAAAAAGGTTGTACCTTTAATTATAATAACATGCTAAACCCCATGTGAGTTGTATCACACATAGGCTTTACTATATATAGTCGAAATCCCTAAAACTCTGGGTCATAATTTAAATTTTTAACACAAATTTGTATTCCTTTTGATTTGAGCCGATACTATATAATTGTATAGATATTAGCTTCATATTTGTGCTCAACGGCTCAGTGGAGATGCTAAGTCTCTTATAGCTAGCGGTCAAATGGTGGGCCCAAAGCCTAGGACTGAAAAATCAATTCGGTGCTTAACGTGCTAATATTAAATTACTTATTATCATTTTTATGGTTTAAAATAAGCAAGAAAATATTATTTATTACTTTGTTTTTAAATGGGTTCAGATGATGGATTTATTAAACTATTATCAGGTCACTTATAATACCTTAAATATTACCTTAATTATTTTTAGTGACCTCTTCAATCTCCCAGTACCAGCACTCTGGACAGCTGTACTTGGAGAATGGGATAGAGCTGAACAGCGGGGATCCTACGTTCCAATCGAGAGAATCGTGTTACATCAGAGATTTCATAATTATCAGCATGATATAGGTCAGTACAAGAAATTTTTTGATTTATCACTAAACTAAATTGTACCCGCAACTTTATCCGTGTACACTTTTCTCTAATTTCGATGCCTACCAAAATCCTTACCAGATTAACTGAAATAAGCTTGACAATTTCATTAAAACCGCTGCAGCCGATTTGGAGTCCAAAGGGAAGATAGACAACATATAGATAGATAGATAGATAGATAGATAGATAGATAGATAGATAGATAGATAGATAGATTAGATAGATTAAACAAAATACTTTACAAAAGCCTAGTACAAGATAATGTTTTAACAATATTATTGGTAACATTTTTTTCATATTATATTCAAAAATAATTCTTCTTTCCCGGCGTCGGGACGTGACCACCCCATCGCCCGCTGTTAAGATTATCTCTATCACAGCAGAGAATAGGAGTGGAATAATCTCTGCTGGGACAGAGATTATTCCACCAGTGCAATCAGTCACACTGGTGGTAGGTCTTTTGTTGCAATAGGCCGGCTAGGTAGGTACCACAGCAGTGTCAAATATTCTGCTGCCAAATAGTAGTGATTAGGCATTACTGTGTTCCGGTTTGAAAGCCACTGAAGGCTAGTGAAATTACTGTGACATAAAAAAAAGAAAGTGGTTAGTAGCCAACCTAGTGTCAGAGTTGTTAAGGTCGCCCGTATACGCTTCTGACTTGACTTATCGACTGTCATCAAATTGATCAGCCAATCAAATTTGAGCCCCACGAGGGCTATTTTATTTCACGGTTGAGTCTCACGGCTCCCTTACCCGATGACGCTGTCAAGGCCAGTAGGACGCACATCAATACACATAAAAGAAACTAATCCTTTTCGCACTCATAAAAAAATATTGTTATTTTAGCTTTAATGAAGATGATAAGGTCAGCAGATGTTAGCGCTGGGAGTCGGATACGAACTATATGCCTTCCATCCTACGGATTACCAATCAGCAATTATAATACAGAAAGAAGCACATCGTTCTTCATGAGACAAGAAAGTGAAGCAAAAAGAAAATCGAAACCACCGAGACCCAATCCAGATACCGCTGTGAAATATTTAGAAAAACTTAACAATCTTACTAAAAATGTACTATCAGGGATTGTGAATAAAAAACATAAAAATACAAGATATAATGTAAGAATCTCAAACGATTCGAATAGACCAACCGAAAGAAAAAATGATGAAGAATCAAGAGATGATACCGAGAAGAAAATCAAAGACATGGCATACGATAGTGCTTCCTTAGATAGCGTAGTAAAACTTATAAAGACAAAAGTGGCTAAGGATAAAAGTAAATATGATATAAAGCGTAGTGATAAAAAACTTATGTACGGTGAAGAAATAGATCCATTTATTGATGATAACAATGGTTTAGACTTCAAAGATGAATGCTATGCGACTGGTTGGGGAAGGGAACAGACCAATGGTACACTAACTGATGTTCTACTGGAAGCTGAAGTACCAGTTCTACCATTACAACTCTGTAGAGATAGATATACGTTAACTTTACCATTAAATGATGGTCATTTATGTGCTGGTAGTACAGATGGAAGTACAGGAGCGTGTGTGGTAAGTATAGATATATTAGTAAGGACCTTTCGTCACACTAATGACACTTCGGTAACAGATAGGCGCGTAATCCAAGCTGCTTTATTGCAGATTAGGGGATGTACATGTCATATTATCGTGTTTTCTTTCACCAAATTCTACTTTTTCTATGATAAACAGTATACATGCGTACTCTTCTTCTTATCATTATTCCCGTCATTATATCTATCCAGGGTCTGTTTATTCTTTTATCCGGATTTGACAGGTTGCTATTTTTACACAGAGCGATTGTCATCTATCCGCAACCATAAGGGTGAACTAGTAACTCATTAGGTAACGATTATTATCAGATGTTTATGATAACAACCGGGACCGACAGCTTAACGTTCTCTCCGAGGCACAGTGAGCACTGAGCATATTCACAAGGACAAACGTTCAGACTTAAACAGGTATTTGTAAGATCAATAAAATTATCTGCGCAAACGGGAATTGAAATCGCAACCGTCGAGTCTAAAGACAGACTCAAAATACAATATACATACGTATAGATATAAATTATATAGAATTCAACTTTCAAATTCGGATGTTTTAAATGCAATATCTGTAGTAGCAATCAATTTGAAGTATTTAGATGAATTGCCAGACTAGATTTAGATTAGAGCATTGAGATATTTAATAGAGTTATTTGTAATATCACTGAACGAGATAGCGATATGTCAATTAAATACGTTTGATTAATTGAGTAATTGATTACAATTGACAAACGATCGGTTTTAATGTATGCATGTTGATAAAAATTATCTCAGTTATAAATAATAAAATAACATAATTTATTTATATTAAAACGTATTAAAATGAATTGCTTTTTTAATTACTACCATAAATTATAGTTAGTTTTTTATTGTCAAACTAGTTTACCCTAGACTGTGTCTTGTTTGTTGCCAAAACTATTTCAGAGACAAAAAAAAATTGTGATGTAGACAGTTCGGGTCTAACTATAGCGAAATTGGTCCAGTATTTTAGGGGAAGAATATCGCACACACATTTACTTAGACAAATATATTCATTCGACGGCTACCTTAATTCAAAAACAAGCATGAACTTTTTATTGGAGTAATTAACACATCATTTTTTATTGTTTATATTATAAACGACGTTGTGGCGCAGCGGTAGCGAACCCGCCTTAAACGCCACAGGTCGCGGGTTCGATTCTCGCTAATAGCATAATATGTTTGTATTGACCATGCAAGCATATTTTCTGGTCTGGGTGTATAAATGTCCTTGTCCTTGTATGTGTTTCCGGACCCCCGACAAAGGATATTACTATCCTAATGGGGGCCGTTGAGTGTGCAGCGTTTATTTATTTATTATTATTAAAAATGCTTTTACGTTTACAAAAATATTTCCCATTTTCAGGGTGACAGTGGAGGACCACTCCAGTGTAGGTCGGGCGGTCGTTGGGAACTCCGAGGGTTAACATCTTTTGGTTCAGGATGCGCTAGGATGGGTGTTCCCGATGTTTACACGAACGTCGCTCACTATGTCTCGTGGATATACACACATATCTATGCCAGCTGAAAATACTTATTCAATGATTGGTGTTCAAAAGATACATAATTACTTTGCTATTGTGATTTTAACAGGCGCAATTAACTAGTTTTATTATTTACAAGATGTGGCCGCTTTGCTTGCGTGGTCTACACAGAATTATTTAGTTTTTTTATGTGCTGAAACATGATTCTTTTTCTAAAATGAACGTAGACTAAGTTACTACTACTAATAATTATGCATAGCTTGTAGAAGTCCCGCTAAAATCTCCAACTGATTCGGAAATTAACACGGAACAAAAGGACAGACGTACAAGAAACTAAAGTTGACTTTTATTTATTGGTATAAATTAATTTTTTTGCTTAACGTGTTTTGGCGCGCACCTATTTTCCTTCCGACATAATCTAAAAAAAAATTATATGTACATAACTTTTAAATGAATTGAAATAATAATTATGTGTCAAACTATGCGAAAAAATTAATTGACTAAATTAAGTAAATAATATTTATTATAATTTTGATAAGGAAGTAAATAATAATTAAAAACTAGCTAAACAGGCATCTGTCCAACCCCAAACCCCTTCCTCCAAGGACCTTGCTAAACTCTAAGAAAAGCACTAATATAATTTATTTTGAACTATTTTACGAGAAATTAGTAAGTTTAAGCCACTAAATCTTAAATACACCCATGTAAGAAAGTCAAGACATAAATAATATTTAGTATTACCTACCCATGACCTCATGCAGATTTGAAAAATGATTTAAAAGGCTCAAGTAATTTTTAACCGATTTCAAAATAGAAGAGGTCTCTGGCTAGTGAGTTTTGTGTATGTTAATTTTAATAAATAAATCCCCAATTCTAAATCAATGTGGACCATTATTCTTTGTGGGAATATATTATTAGGTACAATTTTATTTTAGTGAAGAAAAGAATCATTAAAACCGCAATAATTAAGATTATGATGTTGTATTCGCCATAATTATTTGTGTTGTTTTTTAATTTATATATATTTTGATATGATAGTTAATTTTCAAAATGTATTCAATCTTTTTATCGTATAATGTGATTGTATTCGAAATTACTACATATTATGATGGTGCCACCGTGGTTGCTACTGAACGTAGGCTACACTACCACTTACCATTTGATATAGTTAGTTTTTTACCATTTTTGTAAAATAGCTATAATGTAAGAGTTACCTTTTTATAAAAAATTGTGTGTAATTTTAAGATGATTACATTGTATAGTAATTATTATTTTGTAATTAATTATTATTGTAAATATTATATCTAGTCCGTTACCTGTTTTTAGTTAATAAGATCTTAAATAAATAAAATATCGTCTTTTGAAAATATCTTTTTAATAACAATAAACCCGCCGATCTATATTTACAATTCTTAAAATTAAATTATCTATTTTAAAAGTAATATCACAATTGTTACAAGAAATCATTGTTTGAAAAAAAAAACAAAATATTATATTATTTTTTCTGTAACATTTAAGTGTACTTTGACCAATTAATGTAACAATATTTCCGGAACATTTTCCGGAAAATAATTGCTTGTACCTTCTCCACATACATGTACAATACTGTTATCTTGAATTATAATTATTGTTTCTTATTATAATTGCTTCAATAAATCGATGAACTCTATAACTGTGCCGATGTTGATAGAAGAATTGCTCTTTGTAAAAATGACACTACTTTCAAGTTTTCTTGTGGCATTATTAGAACATTGTCTCAGAATCTATGACAGGTTAGATTTTACACAAATCAACTTGTTCATTGACCTCCGTAAGGATTGGATGAGATAAAATTGTCTGGTCTCGACTATCGTAAGCGCTTGCGTGGGAAGCGCTAGGGAACTAGCACCCCGGGACCGAGTTAGGCTAGCCACCAGTGGACCGCAGTGCTTGTCAGGTCGCGTTGGTTTGTTCAACGAGAGTTCCCATGACCTGACAAACGCACTGAGGTCGGCCATCGAGCAGGTTCTCCTCCCCAGTTGTCTATCAAGGTCATTAATGCCAGAAGTTATCTGTTAATAGTCAATAATGGTTAACGTCTTCTACGAGGTAAGATAAAAGTACAACACC
This sequence comes from Hestina assimilis, assembly GCA_023373885.1. Taxonomy (NCBI): domain Eukaryota; kingdom Metazoa; phylum Arthropoda; class Insecta; order Lepidoptera; family Nymphalidae; genus Hestina; species Hestina assimilis. The sequence continues at coordinate 1,182,440 of CM041750.1, read as the reverse complement.
AAGGCCACCAGACCAAGACAAAAATCAATGCACAAAAATATCTGCTTCGAACAGTGTAGAATATTTTGAAATTATTATAAGGGTCTGAACAATCTGAGGCTGTTTAGTTTAAATCGTATACCGAATTTTTCATTACAAACTATAACAATAATGTAACTAAACAAGTTATAATTATAAATCATTATATAATTCTTCAATATAGTTGCCAATTTATAATATATATATATACAATTAAATAAAATTACGTTTTATAATAATGATATATGTCGACAAAGAGTGAAGCGCACAGCCTTTTCTGTTGAGGTAGAAAATTTTGAGCAAACAATTTTACGATATATGAATTTACTTCGTACCTGTTAGTAGTATTATGGACTCCTTACACAAGGCCAATAGCTGAGACTATTTACTAAGCTAATTCAATTTTGACAACGACAGATACACATAATTCACGGCAAATCCAAATTGGATTTTCCCATCAATTGTCCTCAAGCCATCCCAATGAAATAGAACGATTTAAAAATTTCAGCCCCAATACCTTTGCTACCTCTCGCGATCGTGGATCTGCTTGTTCATTGACTTCAGACACTGACTCATACAGAGAGAATCCAAGGTATTCGCTTTAACAGCATTTCATTTTCGTTCGTTTTCCATTGGACTGACTTAGTAGATTGTCTCGGCTATTGGCTTCATGTAAAGAGTCATCTATTAGCTTAGGCGCAATATTGACACATTTCTCTACAACAGTAAAATTACTACTACCAAACAGACACCCGTATTTAACAGCCTAAAGCATTACTACACAAAAATATAATTAACATTTAAATTTGTATGTTATATATAATTTAATCAAGACCTACAAATATAAAGATCCTTTAAAAATGTAAGAATTACATAATTTCAACTAGTAACATTATTATTGTTTTTAAAAGTTTTGTGTCCTAACAATTCTGGTAATATTTTAAAATAATAGGTTAAAAGGATTGAAAAATAATTGAAATACAAACTGTATTTCATTTATTTTTATTACAGTATATCTTGATTAGAAAGATTAAAACATCTTTCTTACTGACTGACGCTAGTAACAAGAACTTATACCTAATTGAGCATACATTTTTCAGGTTCAAACACCGTAAATAGGGCAAGTCTAGCATAAACAATAAAATATAAAATATTCAATTATATTGTTCTTTCAGTAAAAATATTGTGTAATGATAATACAACATAGGCAAAATATTCACATTTTTACTTACAATTACCTCTTACCTCGACCACGAGAAAATTTAATTATTTGTGACCACGAAAATATTAACTTTTTTTATAAATTTTATCTCATAGTTTTAGTGTGAAACATATATATTATATATACACTGCTATGTACTTTTATATTGTATTTAATATATTAATTATGTGTATAAATATATTTATACTAGTAGTATGTTTTGCCTATCAAACCGGGACGTTATCTAAACGTCACTGGCTAATAGCAGACGGCTATTGCTATTTTTAGGAAGCCATCAATAAATTATAGTGACGCTACTTAACTATATATAAATAGCAAGCTATTTTTATTTAGCTTTTTACGTATAATTTTTTTTTAATTATTTGTGGAACGAAATTTGTAGCAATCTAAAGTAAAAATACAATAATTTCAATACCTAAATACAGGTACTTATACATAGTAACTAGTAAGGTACAATAATTTATTCATTTAATAATAAATCCGGCATGTAGCCATCATCTTCAGTTATAGCTAGCAATGACACAGCTTCTTTTGCGAGTTCCTGATCATCAATAAAGCCATTGTTATCCGATACGTTTAATATTATACTAGATTTCTTACGTTCTATAACTTTTCTTGGTTTCGAGTCATCTTTTGTGTTGACGGGCTGATACTTGGGCTTCAACAAGCGATGTGCCCCCTGGACTCCGAGGAACATACCGAGGATGAAGAAAATGACTTCCAAGGTAATGACAAGTGGGGGACCGATGACTAAACGAAGTCGGAGAAGGTTTATAACATCTGGAGGTGGTTCTTTGCAGTACTGTAATAGTAATAGCAATAGTTAATAACTTGAAAATGTATTTATTACTCCTCCCAGCACAAATGATTCGGCTCGACCGAAGAAGTACTCCCATTCACAGAAAATAGGCGTAAAGTATAACTCCTTAAATATAAATTGAACCATGCGCAGTAACACATTTTTGAGTCTCAACCGTATGCGATATGAAGGGGGCCGCGCAACTGTAGCCACGTGGCGACGCTCGACTCTATTAGTACACTCGCTCACGGTTGTTGTAGTTCTTTAAAATTAAATTATTAAAAATTAAATTGTATTTGGAAGAAACAATATATTATGTACTTAATTCCGGTTTGCAACTTTATAAAAAATAACTTTATATTAAATAAGACGAAATCAATATTTTTGTCTAATATTTTTGTCCATGATTGTACCTGCGCAGAAGCGGCCATTTCGGTTCATTTTAAATTTAAAGAACTATATCAGAGTACAGTTGCGTTTCGTGCGATCAGTAAGAGCTCCGGAGGCCTGTTCCCTTCCTTCTCATCCCTCATCCTCCAAGAGATACTTGGATTGGCAGTGAGCATGTGATACTTAAAGTATCGCGCCATATCATAAGTCGCGATGTCTGCTAACCATCAGGTTGGTTGCCAACTGCCATAACATAAAAAATCAACATCTGCATTTAATTGTAAATACCATAACAAAATTATGGTAATTAAAATGCTCAAGGAATAGAAAATATGTTTGTAAATTGTGTTAAAATAAGTCATTTCCTTAAGTCATAAAATTAAATTACATATATGATCTTGAGACCATACTAAGAAAAACGTTATGCAGTAGATTATGTCAATTATTCTTTAATAATTACTATAAGTATTTGGTACATTTCGATTAAATGGCATTAAATTAAAATGACTGCGGTTGTGGTCAGTGTGAACATCAATAAAGTCATATTTGAAGAGTTCCCTCAAGTAAGATTCCGACTTCATTACAATGGGACCGCCTATACCCGTTCAAATAAAAAAAAGTATTTCAAATCGTTCCAGCTGTATTGGAGTATCGAGCAACAAACAATACAACCAAAAATATATGGTCGAATTGATAACCTCCTACTTTTTGAAGTCGGTTGAAAATAAGCCATCTTGGCTGGCAAGAGCCTAATGAAGGTGGTCGAGAATCATGCTGAATGGTGGACAGCTAGAGGGGTCTATTTATGTCCAGTAGAAGACAGAAAAAGGCTGACGATGATGATAGACAGATTGAAGATTCAAATGTTTTCAGAAAGAAAATGGCTTTGTACAAATGTCCTGTTGTGGAAATTATCAGGCTTATTAACATGCTTTATGAACTTAATTAAATATCATTTTATCTACTTTGTAGTTCCCAAATTTCAGCAACAAATCTGTCTTCTAATTAGCACTATTTGGTACATTAATTAAAAATAATAATTTTTTATCGTTTAAATCCAAAAATGCTGTGAATTTTGAAACTATACAATATTATGTTACGTTGCTGTTGCTCTCTATAGCATGATGAGATGAATTAAAACTTATTTAAAATAAACGTTGCATTACCCATACACCAGACCGCTCACTGATTGCGTTACACAGAATACTACATTGTAATAAGTAAGGTTGTATATGATTCATAAGTAATTAGAAAGTTGCTTACCAATGATAACCACAGTATAGGTAGGACCTTGTCTTTCAAAGGTTTCGTTATGGGATTCCCATAGGACATCCGGACACCTATGTTGACCTGAATATTTGTAGTCACGGCAAGAGGCGCGCCTGTCGTCTGCAATAAAATTTCCGATGTACAAAAGTTTTTGTGGCAAAGCAAATATCTTGTGTCTTTGTTTATTGATTTTATTTACACTTATTTTACTTCAGAAATGAAGAACACTAAATGATCATCGAATTTTGCTGAGTACAAATGGTAGTCTTATTCTTATCTTAGTAGTATAGATTTCTTTCAGACACCTTTAAACATTTAAGGAATTTTTGGCACTAATTGTGGGAGAGTTGTGAGATTAGATAGATTATATAGATAGATTAGATAAAGATTAGATTAAGTTGGTACAAATTTTACGAAACGAGAAAGGTAAGCAGTTAGGTACATTATAGCAATAGAATTTCACCAATATTAAATGACTTGTTGTGTCAATATAAATAATGATCATTTTTACGAGTTTCCTTAGCTAGTAAACTAGTCATTGTACGAATCCGATCTATTACCCTGTCATGATATATTTTCAAGCGTTATGAAACAATCAAATATGGTAAAATAATGAGAAGACTAATACTAATTCATGATTGCATGATGTAGTCTTTGTTAAATTTCAAAGAAATACAGTTCCAAGAGCAGAAATTGTGAGGTCCGCATTTGTGAGGATAAAAAATAATCGTGCTTATGAATAGATAAAACAATTTACGTCACATACGAAGTCAGAGCGTCAGACTAAATTTATCGTAATAAATAATCGTCATTCACAACCGATCAGTTTAGACTAATTAATGCAATTTTTTTTTGTTTACAAATGTTGATTATACTTAGAATTGTACTACCTTGAGACACAGGCTTTACTCATGATCACCTTGCGGTTGTTTTAGTAAGAATGACGATGGAAAAAAACAGTATTTGAATACGCATATGGATTTTAAATAAAGGTTATTAATTAAATTCTTTATCCTTATGATTTAGCAAGATAGTAATTCGTCGTTTTAGACACATGATCTAAATTTGTAAGTAATATGTCAGGGGCGAAACCAGGTCCTAGTTTCGGGCCTTTGTTATCCACGGTCCAAGGTCCAAAGGCGTCGGGATGTGACGACCCCATCGCCCGCTGTTGGGATAACCTCTGTCACAACAGAGATTATTCCACCAGTGCAATCAGTCACACTGGTGGTAGGTCTTTTGTTGCAAGAGGCCGGCTAGGTAGGTACCACCGCAGTGTCCAATATTCTGCCGCCAAATAGTAGTGCTTAGGCACTACTGTGTTCCGGTTTGAAGGGCATTGTACGCTAGTGAAATTACTGGGCGAACGAGATTTAAGAACTAATATCTCGAGGTTGGCAACGCGTGAGTGGCACCTACTAATGGTGCTGCAAGCGCTCATAGGCTGCGGCAGCCACTTACCATCAGGTGGGCCATATGCTTGTTTGCCAACTTCTAACATAAAAAAAAAAAAAAAAAAAGAATTTCGCGACAATTTTTCAATTTATCAAAATTTCAAAAATCAAAAAGTGTTAAAAATATTTTGTATTCCAAATTTCCCACGGGGAAAAGGGAATATTTATATCGGACAAAGTACAAGACAGCGAAAAGCGTAGAGTATAATTTCAACATAACCAAATAACACAAAAATTTAAACATTATTAAATTTTGTACAGACAAAGAAATTTGCAAATATTAAATGTATATTTTGGTTATTTCGAGGACACTTTGAATCACAAAACCGCCCCTGGTTAAGCCCATGACATTGTACACTCGTAACATAGGTCTCCTACTCTCCCATTTATACACCCGCAGTGCTTAGACCCATTTCTGTTTAAACCATCTTCTCCTTTTTCTTGTCATTTGGCAAGTGGTAACCAAACATAGTATCAGCACTGATGTCCCCTACATATCGACAAATATTCCAAGCAAGATTCTACCTTGAAATACTACAATGCGGTCACCCATCCATAAATTGACTGCGCCTAAAGCTGCTTAACCCTGCTTTAAAGCATTTTTACTTATCTAAAAACCGTCTGGAGCAGATTAAGACATGACTGGTGTTTCATTTACCGCATAATATGCATCGTTGCATATAATTAAATTGAGGTAACTAGACTTATAATCATTTCCTATTAAACTAGGTTTTTACTATAAACAATACTAAATATGGTAATATGGAAGTGACTGCTACTTTTAATATTTGTAATATATTATCGAGGTTGTCGTCGTTTTAATTGCAACTTGAGCTGGAGGTTGTGGTTTTCGTTTGGTTGATTTGAATATTTTAATTTTTGGATCTGTTGGACTGATCTTTATGAGATAAATATAAGCAAACAGTTTTATACAGTAAATTCGACACCGTTGTGGCGTTGTGGGTAGTGTGTCTGCCTTTAGTCTCGACGGTTGCGGGTTCGATTCCCGCTCGGGCAGATGTTTGTTAAATTTCTGTCTCGGTCTGGGCGTTTGTCTGTGGATCTCCCACCGTGCCTCGGAGAGCACGTTAAGCTGTCGGTCCCGGTTGTTATCACAAAACATCTGATAATAATCGTTAACTCTTGATAAGTAAATTGCTCTTATCCAATGAGTTACTGGTTCGACCCTAGGGTTGTAGAGGTCAGATGGCAATCGCTCTGTGTAAAGACTAGTAACCCGTCAAATCCGGATAAGAGTAATAAGCAGACCCTGGGTACAATTAAAAAATACCGGGAATAATGCTAGGACGAAGAGTTTTATACAGTAAATTATATTCGTTCCTTATTCCATCTATCATGAGGAATGTGTCAAGAATTGCTTAAATTAATCAATCATCTCGATGTCTGCTAATTCACTAAAGTACGATTTTAAAGGTATTTTATATCTCATACAATAACTGTATAAAACCAACGCTGGTGGTCTTACCGGATCGATACGACGTTGAATCCCTCAAGAAAAAAGCAGATCTTCTAAAAGTCTGGCAACGCACCTGTAAGCCGCTTGGTATTCCAGATGTATATGGGCTGAGGTAATTATCATCATCCTCATCTTGTAAGTAGTATTCCTCTCTTCGCTCTCACAGATTATTGAGGTGAAGTAGCATAGGGTTCTATATATGTGTTCTAAAGGCCGTCGTCTAAGGCTATATGCCTTTTTTCCTCTATCTTTTGCTAATACCTTTTTGTTGGAGAAATATGACAATTTGTTAATCTACACTAGTCCCGACTAATCTCCCTAATTCGTCTAAACTAGATTTAACGTTTTTTCTTTGTCATAGAACATAAAAATCGGCTTATTGTGCACTCTGATACACGATAGGATTACATTATATATGTAAATAGCAAAATCGCTACCATTAAGATTAAGCTATCATATTTTTTCTAATAAATAAAAACCATTCGATGCAAATTCAGCATGTAATTAAAATACTATTACTAATTGTCATGACCTAATATGTATATTATAGGGTAATAAAAATAGTTGATAAGTTTTTCCTTTCGAGAATTGTTAATTTTATCCTCAATAGAATAATACTACGAAACGACGACTACGAGACTACGATGAAACTACTTTTATTAACACGCAATAAATAATAAAAAAAAAACTAATGATACAAAGATAAGCCTCAAAAGCTCAACAGTAGAAAGACAGACTTGTAACGCTAGAATTGCACGTTCGACCCTGACCCCTTCCGCTAATTTCGTACCCACTCCAGAAGGCTAGACGCTTAGTTGGTGGAGAAATGGGAATATTAGTATTGACTTGAAAAAGCATCACTAATATTCTATGAAGAATACGTAATAAATAAGTTATAAAAAGAATTAAATATAATAAAATATTATGAGTCGTTATTATAGGTAAAAACTATTCTTCAACGTTAATAAACTTTATCTTTAATGGTGAAAATCTGTTGTTTGTGATGGAAATAAGATGCTGAAGTGCTGAAGATGAAGTGGTGAAGAGACAAATGCGAGAAGCTTTAATATTAATTTATTCAAGACTGTTTATAGCTTCTTAACAGAACTCGTAATATGTATCGAAGCGCATCCCAACAGGGTGGAATCTGGGCACCGCGATGCAGAATGCAACTTGCATCATGAAGTGCCATCTCTTAATAGGTACGTATTCGGAAGTGTTTCGTGTTACAATGCAAATTATTTCCTTAAAGAATTCCTTGCGCAACCGTGGGATAGTAAAATGGTACAATCTCTTTTTTTAATCTTATTCTTTGTGTGTTCCTATTAGACACTACAATGTAGACTTACCGGTTCCACGTCAAACGTCGATAAGTGCTTGTCAGGGTCTGGTTTCAGTCCGTTGAAGAACTTCATCTGATCTGGATCAACGTCCATGAAATGTGGCTTCGACAGTGCTATGGGAAAGCCTGTGAATAAATTAACGTGATTATTAGGTAACTCCAGCGATCAAGTAACTTACGATGAAGTGATCTACGGTAGTACAGCCATATCCCTCCCTGCTCAAATGGGCCGGCTCGACTGCGGAAGAACTACCCTCCCATAGAAAATCGGCGTAAAGTAACAGTGTCAGCAGGTACTGTTGCGTTTCGTGCGCTGAGTAAGAGTGCCGGAGGCCCAATCTCCCTCCCCCTCTGTTACCTACCTTCAAGCATCGCGCGCGTTCATAGGTTGCGGTGACTGCTTACCATCAGGCGAACCGTATGCTTGTTTGTGGAAGAAAGAGCTATGATGTCCTTCAAACACAAAGAGGAGGAGGAAAAGGAGGAACTTCCGACTATACGGGTAATTGCCTGGCACCCCTACAGATGTATATTACTCCCAAATTGAAAGTAACTCCTCATTTGATAACTTCTATCAAGCATCATTTAATTCATATATCTTTGTAATAGGAAGAGTTTTTTTTATGTAAAAATTGGCAAGCAAGCATACGACCTACCCAATGGTTATCGGTTATTGTTACCTATAAGCGCTTGCAACACCATCCATTTGTAGTTGTCATTACACATTGCTAACCTCGAGTTATTGTTTCATACATCTCTTTTGGCCAGTAATTTCACTAGCTATAGTGTCTTTCAAACCGAAACACAGTATACTGTTTAGCTATTTAGCCGACTTCTTGCAATAAAAATCCTGAAAAATTTGTAGCAAATTGTGAAACTTGTCAATAGAAACTTACTAGTCATTATGACTAGCTTCTGTAGTAGAGGTCGCCAATGTGAGGGTTTAATTTGTAAAATGTTACTCACCATAATAACAACTGCTTATATCCACGAAACCATCGGGTAAACAATTATGTGAACACGAACAAGCGTAGGGTGATGTCTTGTTGAACGCAAGATCGTCCATCTTATATCTATAACAAAATATTTTTTATTAATTAAATGTATACACCGATATCTTCAGCTTTTTAGGCTTTTTTGACTAAATTGTCGACTTAGTTTAGCGGTCGATTTTAATTCTTTATTGTTTAAATTCTTCAAAATTCTTCCTCATCAAGCCGCAGAACGTTGTTCAACTTCACTGTGCGTTGTCCATTCACGCACTTGGCTGGTATTATTAATTGACATTCGAAGAATATATTACATGAAAGTTTTCATATTTCTATTTCAAGCAAGCCAAAATGTAAAGTAACAAGCCTTTAGCATTCTATACGAGATTACGGAGAGCTCGTTCCATGACATGCGGATTTCACCGACTGCTAAGCTTAATAATTCTCAATAGAACAAAAGTTCGACGACAATCCTTTAAACTAGAATCAAAATACCAAAATTAAAAATAAAGAAAATTACTCACCGATGAAAATTGAAACCTAAATCTCCGCTCTTCTCTTCAGCGAAATTGAACGGGTAGACTCGGCAAGCTTGTTTCCTGAACACCGGTATCACAGTATCCTTCTTGAGGTTCGGTGTCAGCATCAGCCCTTCATAAGTTCCCTTCACACGGTTGCAGAGTGAACTGGTTGTAACAATAGATTTTATCATTATGTATCACAAATTTGGTGCAAAATCATACATTTTCTTTATAGGAATCTGTTGGCAAGCAAACATTCAGTCCACCTGATGGTACATGGTTTTCGCAGCCTATTAGCGCTTGCACCATTCCTTTGTTGGTTCTTAAACATCCTTTGCCCAGTAATTTAACAATCTACGAAGTTAAAACCGAAACACAGTAATGCTTTGCGGTAGAATATCTGACACAGCGGTACCTACATAGCTGGACCCTTGCAATAAAAGGCTTATCACCAGTACCCTGATCAAAAAAACTCTATATAACAGAAATGAGAGATATTACCACGAGTGCGAAAAAGAAGGAGAATAGAGTGAAAGAACAAGGAGATGGTGCTCCTCTTTTCTAATATTTTTGATGCTAACAATTACCAAGTGGGATTCAGCATAAGACAAATCGTTTTTCAAATCGAAAATAGAAACTTGGAATAAAAAATTATACTAATGTAGTTATTTATAATAATTTAGGAATGGAGACAGTTAGACTCGCGTGCGAAGTCGCGGGTAGAAGCTAGTTTTACTGTAATGTTTTTCCTACAATAGGTACCGTTAAGCAACAAGGTTTTTTTAATGATAACGGAAGATTGTAAATATTATTGGTATTTGACTATATCATATTTTTGTAGGTCGTAGTGATGCTTGTTGTGTATATTTCCGGACCTCCGACACAGGGTAACTAAACATTATAAGTGGACTCAAATAAGCAATACCATGTCAACCCACAAAATTGAAAACCTGAGTTATATATGCAGAAGTGTTGGTGTAAATGGCTGATGAACATTTTTCTCAATATTTGTAGGGTTTTAAGCTTTAAAACATCTAAAAAGCCATTCTATAATCATGCAATTTATGTATTATGTTAAACGTTTTGGGTTATATTATATACGAAATATGCAGTTTGTATACTTTTTTATGTGAAAATAAGTAAAATAACTTACATAAATCTGAAATTACCAAAAACTTGACCAATACATAAAAAATTCATATAAAGCAAGTTGTTCAAAATTTTCAAACGCGTTTTTCTCGAAATGACATTCTTGTGGGTTGACATGGTATTGTTTATTTGCGTCCAAGTAGCGTTTATAACTTTATTTTTATAAAGTATTTAGTAAAATTTTACATAATTTTTAATCAGACTACAGACAAGAAAAGGTTTTGAAAAGGTTTTGTTTCGGTTTTTTTATTCGTTATTTCCTAATGGTTGGCAAAGAAGCACACGGTTCACGTAATGATAAGCAGTTGAAGTGTCACATACGCGTTCCCAACCCAATAGATAGGAAGGAAGAAATGAGAAGAGACAAAAGGAAGGAACAGATGGGGTGGGAGATAGGGCCTCCGGCGCTCTGTCACATCGCACGGAACGCAACAGTACCTAACTATCTACTGATACTATCACCTTACGCTGATTTTCTATTAGAAGGTAGTACTTCCAGGTTAAGCCGGCCTAATTGTGCTTGGAGGAGCATGACTCTACTACTACAAAAACTTATGCCTTAATCAATCAAATAATGATTAATAACAAAATCATTATTCTTACAATAAAAGTTCTGATAATCATTGCTCTATGCAATACGGTAAATTTATATGCAAAGTCATCGCAATAACAAACAATATACTATAAAGAACAACACTTGATCGAAGCCTACAATCATACAATGTCTAAAAAATATAGATAATATTTACATTTTTATATAAACTGTTATGAATATACGACTTAATATAATATGAAGCTGCGTTCACAACCTGCCATTTAATAATATGATTTTATAATTTTAATGATGTTTATAATTTTAATGGTAATAATTGATTATTTGAGACTTGCTGTTTATGTCTCATAGAATATTGACGTGATGGAGTAGTAAGAGCCTATTCTCTTTTTAAAGGTCGGCAACGCACCAGCATGCCCTCTGGCGTTGTAGATGTTCATAGCCGGTGGTAATCGCTTAACATCAGGTGAGCCTTCAGCTTGCAACCTCTTTAATAAAAAAAGGTCACGTGCTGGCTTGTTCTACGAGAGACCCCGTACTTTGCCTGTCATACGCTCTGAAGTCGGAGATTGAGATTTTAATGGATCTCCTGTGGATGTCGTTACGATGGTGTCAAAACCCGATTCTCCGGACCAGGAAGCTGGGTATGTGATTTTCTTTCGGTTAAAAAAATAGTTTGCGTTTCATTTTATGAATACAAGCTGAAGGCCGAAACACTAGCGGCCCAAACCCTCTCTTGGAAACGATCTAGTGATACATCTGTGACAAACGTCCATGTAGAGTACATAGTGATGAGGCTTACAATCAGGCGGGCCATATCTTTTTTATTAGGTTATTGGTAAATGGTCTGAGAATTATAAATAGCCGCCATTGAAAAAATAATTGTTATTGCCGAAGAAAACTAGACATACTCAATTAAACTTTTCGACAATTTCAATGACGTCTATAAACTGGTTACTTTAATTCTCACATAACTTATCTTGATTGCCTTGTTTTGTATGTAATTATAGATTATGTAATATAAAATGTTTTTAATGTTCGCTACAATTTTTTTCATTCAAATAGTTTGTAATTCAACCACCCCACGACCCACCTGGTAAGTGGCTATTGAAGCCTATGAGCGCTTGCAGCCCCATTTATCTGTTGTTAGATGTTACTCACACGTTGCCAACTTCGAGATATTGGATCTCAAAACTCATTTGCCCAGTAATTTCACTAACTGAGACACATTAATGTACTGCTTTACGAAATAAGCCGACCTCTTCCAATAAAAAGCCTACCATCAGAAAATTATGTACTTAGTTTTCGATTTATTATTTATCTTAAGATACTTAGTTTAGGCATAAATAGTATTTTTTAATTAAATGTCATGTCAGGGAACAATTAATTATTCAAATAAAATTAAATGTAACTTTAGATTATGGACTGACAGACTTAAGGTTGAAGAGTAGTTTTTCTCGACAGATTGGCCATTTATAGTGGGAAAATTTATTCACAGAATATCGAGATGGAGTAGCCGTACTAATTGGTTTGATTTGATTTGTCTAATCACTGAAACCCTTTTTCTCTATTCGACTACCCTCTACTCAATTCAGGTTACATCTCACGGTGCCATAAAAACTGTTTTACTTTTTCCTAGCATTATTTCTAGTATTATGTGAGTGTTTACCCAAGGTCTGCTTATTACTCTTGTCCGGATTTGATGGGTTACTAGTTTTTACACAGAGCGATTGCCATCTGACCTCCACAACCCTAAGTGCAAACCAGTAACCCATTGGATGGCAATTGACTTATCAAGAGTTGACGATTATTAGATATCATGTGATAGTAACCGGGACCGGCAGCTTAGCGTGATCTCTGAGGTACGGTGGAATGACAAGGACAAATGCCCAGACCGAAACAGATGTTTGTAAGATCAATGCAAACATCTGCCCGCAACCTTCGAGGCTAAAGGCAGACTGGCTACCCACAACGCTACAACGGTGTCAAAACAACTATTACATTATTATAAGCATCACGTAATCCTTCCTTACAGTTTGGGGTCCTTCTGACCTAGCGTTAAGGCGTTATCTTACGGGTAGGCATGGAATGGGTGGCTGGTGCAGTTCGTCTTCTGCAACTGTATTAACCGCCTTTATCATTGGACTCTACTTAGTCTTAACCAGTAGGTGGAGAAGAGTCATTAACCTTCCGGAGAAAAAACGACTGATCGGTTACAGTAATTAGTTTTTGTGATATAAAAATAAGCCTTTTTATTTCGAAGTATACAGAGACCAAATATCAGTTTTTTCTCACGTAACCCAATGCAATACAAATTTAACGGTCTTATCGTGAACAGCCGGCAATATAAATGCGGCTTTAGGTCGAAATTATTCAATACGCATAACGGATAAATTGACGTATTGCAAAAGTCAACATTTACAAATACATCGAGTCAATAGATACAACCAAGGACTGATGATTCATATGATAAACAATGGTTTTGTTTTATTAAAAATCTATCGTAAAAATTGACAGATGCCTTTGCTTTTCCGCTTCCTAAGTTGTAAGGCTTGTATTATCTTTATCTAACTTAAACTAAGCAATTCGAGAAATTGATTGTATTTTTCAAGATTATTAAATATAAATGTCAAAGACTCGCTATTGCTTCTTCTTTAATTCAATATCAAAACAACGAAACGAAGCTAGTCACAAGCTTGCAACAAAATTGAGGTTAGCGTGACCAACTTCGTTTCGCTGCGGTGATGTTGAACACAGAGTCCATTTTGTGTCGAATTTATAAAGGAGCACGAGCTAATCTTTGGACATTTTACTGTTTGTATAGCGCTTGTCCTTCGTTTATAGTCACTCAATGATTGTTAAGCTGTCTACAAATCAGCTTTAAAAAGGAAGTACACCATGTAAACAGTATTTTTTGTGTTTACGAATTTATAAATTGGCTTAAAAGAAGTTCTGGGTTGGAGTGGGTTTTTTTTTGTTGTTTATATTACGCAATATTTTCGCCACTTGCTGTTCGATAATTATTATGCTTCCGTGTAGGTTTCAGTTTACATATATTTACATTTTTTGTTGAAATGAAATATTTTTATTTAAGGTAAAGGGCTTGTGTTATTTGTTGTGTGTCAGGTTCTATGACGAACTCCGAAATGAAACTTCATACATGGGAAAAACCGATGAAAACTAAATCATTGTAATTGTAATGTAATTATTTCTTAAGTGTAAAATTTGATAAGATAATCAACAGTTTTTTTACCGACGACCGTTACGGCGTGTTGGTAGCCTGGTTTTGGCCCTGACCATCGCGGGTTAGTTTTCCAGATATTTGTAATATTCTTACAAATATCTGCATCGCTCTGGGAGTTTCTCTTATTAGGTCCTCGTTAAGCTGTTGGTACCAGTTGTTGAAACTAACTAACCTAGCAGCCCTTCATAGGTAATTTGATTTTATTGTGAATTACTGGTTTGCCCTTACGGGTTGGTCAGATGGCAATCGCTCTGTGTAAAGACTAGTAGCCTGACAAATCCGGATATGAGTAATAAGCAGACCCTAGCTAAATACCGGGAAGTGTGCTAGGAAGAAGAAGAAGACGAATCAAGAATTTTTACAGGGAGAGGGTACTTCTTAAGCTGTCGTTTTTATAAAATATATTTACTAAGCCTAATATAAATACTTAAGCCAATTGTGGCTTAAGTATTTGCCGGGTTTTGCCACTATGAATATTTGATTACCTTTTCTTGATGTTATTCGATATTAATAGAACCGGAAGTAGATTGCGAAAACTGACAAAACTAGTTAAAGACGAGCTGTTTGTTTCGCAAATTCTTCTGAGGTCACAGGTTTTTATTAAGGTTACTAACTTTTATATAATACGATGTGTGATGATTATTTTTGTCAGTGCTTACACGTACCCTGTGCAGCTATTACACGGAATACCATATAATTCTTAGTATTGCAATAATCCGTCAATAAACTGATGATAATACACACTAAACGAGATATATACCTTTACAGTATTTTATCTTATCATAGCTATAATAAGATATAATGATTCCCAAGGTGAAAAAAAAAAACCATAGCTTTCTTATGTACACATTAAAAATAATAAATAAATAAATAAACGCTACACACTCAACGATTAAAAATAATAGTCGAAATGTTGTTGCACAATCAAAAGCATCAATGAGGATAGAAAAAATAAAAGTTATAATGTCATTTTAAGAAAAGAATGAAAGAAAAAGTATAGAAAATACGATAATTCTACGGCTAAAATTATAATCAAGGTAGTAAAATGTCACTAAACGAAAATTTTAACCAAAGTAATTCGCTGTTTTCGTTATATAAATGTTTATTGGCCTTTCAAAATACAGATCAATATTTAAGAAAAAAATCTGGAAATAATCCTAAGAAAGAGATAGAGAGAGAAAGACAGAAAGGTAAAGAGAGAGATTCACATCCCACTACGGCGATGAGGGTTCCGCTGAGTTTTAGTGGGTATTGTCTCTAGACTACCAGGACTCGAGTCCCACACTACCACTGCTTAGTGTACTTGAAGAGTACACTACGTGAAGTGGGACGCGTAAATGTATTTCTCAGCGAAAACAAATTTAAAGGAAAGGTAGAGAGAGATCCGTCATCTTCTATCATAGAAACAGGAGACACTATTGGTGTTGCAAGCGACCCATATCTATGGTCGGTGATTTGAAAATAACGGTTGTCTTACCTCTTATTCCAATTAGTAAAGCCCTGTTCTATGAGACCGGGGACTTTGTTCCAGGTATTGATGGAATATTTTCTGGACGCATTCTTTAGTTCTACTTCGACTTCTTCCTTTCTCTGGGCGTAGAACTAGAAAGATAAGTTGATGTTAGAAATTAAGTAATTAGTCTTTTTATTATTAAACTTCCCCGCCCAGAATTCGATATTAAGTTACGGGTATTTTTTATTTCTTCTAGAAATCTATATATAATAACTACATCTATGTACAAGAACATAATTAGAGTTCAAGCCTTTTTCTATCTCATGACGGTTGGCAAACAAGCATAATTATGGTCTGCCTCATGGTAAGCAATCAACGCAACCTATGAACGCGCGCGATACTTGAAGAGCCACGTGCCCAATGCAAACCCAAGGGATAAGAAAGACAGAATGAGTTTGACCTTCCGATGATCTCACTAATCGCAAGAAACGCAACAGAACCTATTGATACTGTTACTTTAGACCGATTGCTTTGAGAGGGTAGTGGAGCCGGCCATTTCGTAAGGTAATATTTATGATTCTATACCACTAGACACCAATTTCGCTTTGATTTGGTTTGCTGGGAATTATTGAATACTCAATTACAACAGCATTAACATCTTGGTGAATTATTATAATGATCCATTACCACAAAACGATGCGACCAGTCAACATAGTGTAAAAGGCAAATAATCTTCATGAAATATTACAATTTTATGCATTATGAAATATAATTTTTATCTCTTAGTAATAGACATGTTGGAATCGATATAAAAGTTCCTGAGATTATCAAATCTCATTTCAAAAATATTGACGACGTGGTGGCGCAGTGGTGGCGAACCTGCCTTAAGTGCCACAGTCGTGGGTTCGATTCCCGCTTGGAGCAGATGTTTGTATTGACCATACAGGCATGTTTTTGGCTGGTGCCACCCAATCTACATTAAGAATCTCAAGGGCTTGACTATAAAATTAGAAATCCAATGAAGATGCAGGTTTTAATAGTAGATGTAGTTACTGTTATTAAACAAATTATCTCTATTAAATATTAAGACTGCGTATCTTGAATATCCTTATTTCAACACGCTGTGCGGTGAAGGAAAACATCGTGAGGAAATCTACATATTTGTACATACAGTGAAAGTCATTCTGAGCGGAACGTATAAGCATAAACTATTAACATAATAGGGTTAGATTAGATTAACATGTCCTGTTGAAACCTCTCAACTAGACGGAAATAGTTTTTTTTTAAATTAATATTGTGACAAAGAGAAACTATTAAAGTAGTGCATGGTAATAATATAGACATTCTCATGCATTGTAACGAGGAGAAAAAATAACTAAAATCGTGTCTCGGGACACACGGTAGGAACGAAGTTCTTTTCGCTATCTACCATATATTAATAATAAAAAAATATATCTATATGGAAAGCAAAATTGAGATGGATATATTTCCGTTAGTAGCTATGACGGTCTTTCTACTAGAGGTCGCCGCACTGAACGGAAGGAAAATATATATGACCTTGGTGATTGATACCATTTTAAAAGGACCTCTGGTATTTTAGTTCACTTTTTTCGGTCTACTTCTACGCAATCAGAGACTTCGTTCCTGTTCAATCAAATCATTATATTTCTCCAATAGATTGCGTAAGGCAATATTGTATTAGTATGTCTATGGATATGTCTATGGATACGTCTGTGGATATCTATGTCTATGATTTTTTAAAAATGGCAACTGGTAAATTCCGCATCCGTAATGCAATCATGCAATGTGCAAACTTGTAATAGTATAATTATAGTAATTCAGTAAAGAGATTTTTGCGACAAAGTGTTTTAATCACAACTTCCAATAGACAGTAGTTACGTTAACAGTTCCATAAAGAAGAATGGATAGTGTTACTTCTTGTAGATATCTGTGAGGGAGAGGTGGATTAAGCCTGCCTGCTCAGGCTGAAAGCATCAACACTATTACTACTCTTGAAATTCATTATAAATCCTACAAGCAGTAAGAATGGGCACGTTACTGAACATGTGAAGTTGAAAATTATTTAATTCCTAAATGCTATAAATGGTGCAATAAAAACATTCGAGAATCTTAATTTATCAAGTTTATTAAACGGAAACTAAATATAGACAACTAAATATTGCAGTATATGAATTTTATATGAGGAAGGTTAAAATTGTTTCTTCCTAAAATTTTAATTTTATGGTCATAGCATTGAAACGTATGCTTTAGCACGGAAAAAATGCTAATGTCATAGAAATGAAAAACGATCGCAAAAAATTAATATTTAAAATGAAATTATTTAACAATATAACAAAAATGGCTACGCAAAAAACTGAAAAGCCAAGACATCTTTACTTACATTACACGTGTACATATTTAATTTTTTTTTATTTTATGACTATTGGCAAATAAGCATACGGTCCGCCTGATGGTAAGCAGACACCGAAACCTATGAACGCGCGATACTTGAAGTATCACATACTAGTTGCCAACCGAATATATTATATATATAATACCGTTGTAGTTGGATAGGAGAAAAGGGATAAGAAGGGAAAAAGGGAAGGGAAAAGAGGGGTGGGAGATTGGACCTCTGGCGCTCTTACTGATAGCTCGAAATGCAACAGTACCTACTGATACCGTTACTTTATGCCGTTTTTATGTGAGAGGGTAGTACTTCCCCGATCGAGCTGGCCCATTTGTGCTGAGAGGAGCATGGCTCTACTACTACTAATTAACCAACAAAATAAATATTTAAGTTACAGATGCAGTAAAATATTCTACATATATTTATTAAGTTGCAGATGAAGTTAAATTTACATTTATTTATTTTTGGTTGTGGCTAATCTCAAATAAGGCAGGATCGATTTTAGCGAGACTTTCACTGGCTGACAGATCGCTGATGTTATAAGGAATAACTTAGGCTACTTAACTTAATTTATTAAAAAAAATTAAGATGTGGTGCAATAAAGAAAAATCGGTACACCACACATCACACATAGCCGCAGCCAGTTTAGAAATATAAATATACGTTCTCATTCAATTTCCGATTTCAGTGATATTAAAGAAAAATTAAAACTGTACATACCCTATCCATAATGCCAATCTTCCCAAAATCAATCCAACCAGGTAGCAGTTTGCTGGCAATCGTCACCAGGGGATCATCATATCCCCATAGTAATTCTTCTGCAGTCATATTCTTGAACAACTTGGATCCGAGTACTTGTATGGAGTAGTAGGCGCCTGCGTTGGCCAGGTAACCAGCGTTATCTGCTAGAAGTGTACTTATCGCCTGGAGAAGAAAATATTAAAATAATGATTCAGTAATACTTGGTTAAAATCTAATATATCTAGTTTTCTTTTTAAATATAGTCAAAAAATTAAAATTAACGCACACCACTATTAGTTAGTGGCAGTGTGGGACTCGACCACTAGCTCTTCTAGCGGTAACACCCACTAACGAAACCACTGTCTCCAAAATGGAACGACACATGGGTGGCAAGGAAACTGTCTCAAACACCAAAGATCGTAGGTTCGATCCTCGCTCGGGACCACTATTAATATTGACCATACCTACATACATTGAGCTTGTGTACATTTCTAGACCCCCGATACAAAATATTACTATTCTAATGGGGCCGTTGAATGTGTAGAGTTGCGACCTTTAAAACTCAGTGAATAACATAAATTAGCAAAAATTTAACAATTGGTATAAGATTTTTTGAGATATTTTAGCAAAATGACAGCTTGAAGTAACCTTCGAGACAGGTTGAGGAGACTCGCAAATACAATTATTATTTTAAAATAAATATTACAAAGCTAACTTAGTTTTATTTGAAGATTGTTCTTTAGAGATGGAGATATTATTTATACAGACAATATTATCTTAAACTTCATACACACATATATACATATAACAAAGAAGTTAATATAAATTTTAAGCAGGAATTTGAAGTTATGTCTAGCAGTTATGGAACTTATTTTCTGTCACTATATAGGGTATTCGTTCAAGTTAGTTACAAGCTTGGAACAAAACCGGATGAAGTTAGTGTATGACTAATTTCGTTTCGTTGCGTTAATGATGAATCCCTAAGGTCGTGGGTGTATAGAGTGGAACCACCTAGAAAGACGGCGGTCGGGGTGGCATCGACTGCCGTGCCACTCGCCTGCACGAGGCGGCACGGGGGGGACAAAGCCTTCAGTTTCGCCAAGGTGAGAGCAACACCATCACTTCTCCCCAGAATGGGCTCAGTTGAGCGATGTGCTTGAGAGACCCCGGAGCGAGAAGGTTTTAGTGGGACGCCGTGGTCGAACATGGAACACATAATTCGGTTCTCTTCCCAGGAGTTCAGGTATTTGGTTGCAGATTTCCTCCTCATCAACGAAAAAAGTGTTGAAATGTACGAAGGAGCACTAGTGAATCTTGGGCATTTTGTTTGTATGGTATTGTCATAGTGTATAGTAAATGTATGGGTAGAAGTCACATGAGGATAAATATTTACTTAGAAATAATAAAACATTCAATTAGTCTACGCTAATAAAGTATTTAAATACTATACGTTTCTTCGGGGAATTAACAAGCGTCAATTTAAATTAACCTTGTCTATGATAATAAACTAATTATCGCAATAAAATGCATCATATCATTAACATATTCCCATAAGTATTTTCAATTCATAGAAAATGTTATTAGTGGAATGGGCTATAACGGTAGTAGAGCCATGATTCTCACACCACAAATGGGCCGAATATACCCGGGGATGTACTACCATCTCACAGAAAATCGGCGTAAAGTAACATTATCAGCAGACATTGTTGCATTTCTTGCGTTTTTGTGAGTGGGAGAGCGCCGGAGGCCCAATCCCCCGCCCCTTTGTTACCTTCCTTTTTCAATTTCTCTTTTATTCCTTGGGTTGGCAACAGGCATGTGATACTTCAAGTATCGCAAGCGTTCATAGGTTGCAGTGACCGCTTGCCATCTGGCGGACAAGCATCAATCATACATTGACAGCCTACTATGCTACTAAAGTAGTAGACTTCACATGTACTTAATAGATACAGCATTGTTATATTTAAATGAATGGATAAAAATATTTATAAAGATATTAGCGGACGGACAACATTAGGCCCTAATGTATATTAGAAAAGGGCGCCCTTCAATTTCAAAGTTTCGTAAGCGGCAGGTCATTAGTCTCACCTTGTATCGGCTCATGAATGATACATAAGGCATTCATTACGATACTTACTCTTAACATAATAAATGTATTAAAATATCATAAACTATTTTGTAAGATTTTTTAAGATAAGTAGAAATGTGTAAGTGATTTATAGAAATAAATAAATAAACGTTTACACTTAACGCCCCCCATTAAGATAGTTATATCCTGTGTCGGGTTCCGGAAACATACACAATGACAATGACAACCACACCCAGACCCGAATACATGCCTGCATAGTGAATACAAACATCTGCTCTGAGTGGGAATCGAACCCGCGACCTGTGGCACTTAAAGCAGGTTCTTTATCGCTGCGCCAAAACGTCGTCAATATTTTGAAATGGAAATTTCTTCAGCCGCATTGTGCGATTTGATAGAGGAAAAGTTTTGAGTATGCGTCGCCAGCATGCTAGTGACGTCAGACTGACATTGTAAGCAAGCCATATAACGAGGCAACATCGCCAGTGTCTTGGCTTCTGCGCATCAGAATAATTATATGTATTATTAGGGGGCCTAGGGGCCCTGGCACCTCCGCCAGTCACTTGGCTGTTTCGTTTCTTGCCCACCGATGAGGTTTTTAGGTTTTAGTAACGAGGATGTTTCTATTTTATTGAAACCAAACTAGTCCGGGTACTCGCTCTCCTAATAAAATGGATTGTTATTTACACAATAAAAAAATTTCTTAATATTTTGTTTATAACTTTTCATTTCATTTCAGAATATTAACCATTTTAACCGACATCAAAAAGGAAATTGACAGTTTGATTTTTTTTTTATTGTTAAGAAATTTTGAGAAACGTTAACGTTTTAACTATAAAAAATATGTTGTTTTAATATAAATTATTGTTTTAAAAATTCTTTTTTTTTCCACCGACTTTTCGTTTATATATCGTATATACATTTTCGTTTATATTTATATTAACAGTTTTTTAATTTTATATTTTTATGGTCTTTTATATTTTATTTCCATCTCTACCTAAAGACAGCTATTTCAATCTATATGATTGAAATTGAAGCCTCAACAGCTCAACGGTAGAAGGGACGACTTCGCTCCGTTAACGCAAGAGTCGCGGGTTCGATCCTAATCCCCATGGGCTATTGTCGTATCCACTCCTAGCGCAAGCTTCGAGCTAATTTGGAGGGGCAATAGGAATAATAGTAATGCCTTAAAAAAGCGTTGCTAATATTCTTTAAAAAAACTAACAAAAAATATAGATCGATGGATTAAGCAATAAATACACATATAACAGCCAAGGCCTAAGGTCAAGAAAGGGCTAAAAAAATTAACATCTCGAAATCACCGAGCAGGTTTTATTACACGAATAGCCCTTGAAAATACCCAATTTTAATATATTTAGAGATAAACCTCTAAATAGCTGGTCAAACCTTTCTAAACATAGCCTACTTAGCGATGATTGACTGGCTCAATAGCCTTCAGTGTTTGAACGCTGTTATTAACCGATTTGAAAAAAAGAAGGTTCTCGATTTGGTTGTATTTGTACATCAGAAATTAATTATCTATAAAATGATTTGATTTTTTTAAAACAAATAAATCATGATTTTTTTAGCCAAACAGAACATCGGTACATGATGATCGGTGCTTTGTAGAAAAAATATAGCTTCTTAGTTTTGATGTAGATTTTCAGATATTTTTTCCATTTCTTTTATAAGCAACGTCTTCAGAATGCACATTATTTTTATGGTGGTCATGGATAAGTTTATGATGTTCTGAAAATAAGTTTTTAAAGTATTTCAAAGTTAATAAATTAGAACAAATGCATAAAAATTGATATTTTTATCATATTTGTCGCTGTTAAAAAAAACCTTTTTAATAACTCTCTCTTACTCCCACAGTAAGGATTGTAATCGGAATTTGCCAGATTATAGTACGCATTTTGTTTAAATGACTTTCTTGCTACTTATAATTAAATTATTTTATAATATATCACGGTTTTTTTAATAATTATTATAACATAAATCTAATAAATCCAGTTGTCACTGTTCTTTTTCCTGAACATATCAGTAGATTGTAGAAACAGCAGTATCGAGTTTTTTGTCTTAACTTTGATTAATATTCATAGCTAATCGGTATGAAATCTTAACATACGAGTTTTTGTTGTCACCAATAATCATGTAAACATGTTATAATGTTTGTTTAGCCATTTATAATAACAGCAATTAATAAGCCATTTGTATGCAAAAACGCAGTGATGACGGGTAATTACAAGGTAATTAGCTCATACATTTTGAAGGATTCCCTTCCCTATCTGTCCGATCAGAATATAACAATAGTCCACCCTTGCCAAAAAATTTTTTGTATGAGTTGGCAAACATACGACCTGCCTGATGTTTAGCGGTTGTTGCCATCGTACAGCTATAGCTACTTCGCCCAGTAATTTCACTAGCTACAGTGTCGTTCAAACAAAAACAGTGTAATGCAAATTACACTACTGCTTTGTGATAGACATCTAAAACTTTAGTGGTACCTACCTAGCCAGCAATAAAAGGCGTAGGTACGATATGAAAATCAATTGGATACATAATAAAAATAATAGTTAAAAAAACTAAAAGTGTATTTTAGGCTTTTATAACAGCTAATAAAAGCGTGTTAATAATTTATAAAATTCAAGTGTCATTTTCTTAATAACAGCTTCATAATTCAAGTGTCATTTTTGCTAAATGCACATGAAGGTATATGCAGTACCTACATATTAATAGCAAAACACGAATTTTTAATTTTCTTTTATCTATTTATTTGTCTGACTACGAAACGACTACTTTTAACAGGCCTTTTACTGGCAGATGCCTGACGTTGCAAGGAGTAACTTAGGCTTTTTTTTATGTTAGAAGTTGGCAAACAAGCATACGGCTCACCTGATGTTAAGTGGTTGCCGTAGCCTATGAGCGCTTGCAGCACCATTAATAGGTGCCACTCACGCGTTGCCAACCTCGAGATATTAGTTCTTAAATCTCGTCCGCCCAGTAATTTCACTAGCATACAGTGCCCTTCAAACCGGACACAGCAGTGCCTAAGCACTACTATTTGGCGGCAGAATATTTGACACTGCGGTGGTACCTACCTAGCCGGCCTCTTGCAACAAAAGACCTACAACCAGTGTGACTGATAGCACTGGTGGAAGAATCCCGACGCCGGACTTCTCATTGAGGAATAAAAATATATGAAATAATTTTTGTCTACCTTAACGAAAAGTTCGCTTTTAGTCTCTGGTATGAGGGACAAAACTGTCCGATTTCCTTTATCTCCCGGTAACCTCGCAACCGTATGTTTATACTACGTACCAGGGGCTAAAAGCGAACTTTTCATCGTAGGAAAAATAATCGTACACGCCCAACGGGAGAAAAATAGGACATTGCCACCTGCGATTGACGCGACTGTTCTTAGGTGCGTAATCCTTACTAATATTATAAATGCCATAGGCTACTTTTTAAAAAGGGTTGTAAGGGGTTGAAAATGGGGCATGAAAAGTTGTATGGAAGTATCATAATTTTTAGAGCTAGAAGCTTGAAACTTATTTTTTAGGCTGATGATTCGACATAAATATATATGACATTCAAAATTTGTAAAATTGGTATTCAGAGTTTGTATTAAAACCGTTATTCACGCGGGTGAAGGCGCTGTCAAAAGCTAGTGTACTATAAGTCGAGTTCTTAGCGAACTCCTTTCTGATGTCGGTTGAAAAAGAATTTCTTAATTCAAGGCTAGACGCATTCTTATGTCATTTTATTGGCATTTTCTAATAATGCCATAATTATGATTGTTGGTTTTTGTAATTATAACACTGTCATGTCTGTGTGATTGTGTATGCATTTATAGATCGATAAGAAGCCATCGATTAAATACCAAGTGTTTCCTCGTGTTGCGTAAAACCTCGTCTTAAATAAATACTAGCAAAGCCCGCGGTTTCACCCGCATTTATTGTTACTTTCCTACCCTATTATTATAGAACAAATCTTATTATCATAAAGAGGATTGTTATGAGTTAACCTTAAATTCTATCGCCGACTTTTTATTAGAACTTTTAAAGGGGGTCAAACCAAACATACATCATTTTTGCGCTACTTTAACTGTTTACTATTATTATAGCGCACGCAACAGAAGCTCTCCAAAGGAATACTTTTTCCTTTTTTGCCACATTTGCCATTGATGCTCCGCCCCTAATGGACGTAACGTAATGTTATATAGCTTAAAGCCTTCCTCGATAAATAGACTATTCAACATAAAAATAATTCTTCAATTCAAACCAGTAGTTCCTGAAATTAGCGCAATATAACAAACACAAACTCTTCAGCTTTATAATAATGGTATAGAATAAATTAAAAGTATGTATTGTGACCGGCGAAGTTAATTTTCTTGATGTAATTAAATGTCAATCAATTTCTTGTTGTAAGCTTTGATTACGATTACAAAATCCAGAACAGTTAAAAAATAATTAAGGCGGCTCCAGGTAAGCGTTTTTATCGAGCGTATTCGAGGGTCGTTTTGCCAGACGCAGTTACACGCGCGTGCTTCTTTTCACACCTTATAAACGAACGCCTGTATACGGGCATATTTCGGCATGTATAGTTCTTTACATTTAAATGAACCAAAATGGCCACTTCTGCGCAATAATTTAGTTTTAAAGAACTAAAACAACCGTGAGCGAGTGTACTAATATGGTCTAGCCGCCGCGTTGCTATAGTTACGCGGCCCCCTTCATACCGCATACGGTTGAGACCCAAAAATGTGTTAGTGCGCATGGTTCAATTTATATTGAAGGAGTTATACGCTCAAACTAGTGGTAGTGAGAGTCAGTAGTATATGATTCAAAAAATATTACGCGCGTATACGAGCTTCTAAGTGCGTCAACTCACGAGTTGCCTGTGAGATAAAAGACGCGCCTATACGCGCGTCAAAAAACGAGCTTATAACCTCTTATAAAACGCGGGCCTAAAGCCGCCCTAAGGCCAATAATCCGAAAACTTGTTAACATTCCTTTCCAAAAGATTATTTTATAATATAATTTTTTGTTTACGCATTTTTAAGCCAAATAAAAATGTCAAACTGAATAATTTTAAAAGGTTATATTTACGTCACACTGGAATGTGATAAAGATTGAGTCTGTTATGATAACTTTTATTTAAAATAGTTACTACTGCGATTCTAACCGGTTCTTCTAGTTAAAATTTATTTTCCTAACTCTCCAAACTGGCAGGAGGACTACCAGTTTGAGCATATTTTTATTTCATGACGGTAAACAAGAATACGGTCCGCTTGATGGTAGGCAGTCACCGCCACCTATGAACGTTTGCGATACTTGAAGTATCACATGCGTATTGCCAACGATAGGAGGGAAGGAATGAGGAGTGAAAATAGGAAGGGAACAGAGGAGTGGGAGATTGGGCCTTCGGCGCTCTCAATCATCTCACGAAACACAACAGTACCTACTGATACTACTGTACGCCGATTTTTTGTGAGAAGGTGGTACTTCCCCGGTCGAGCTGGCTCATTAGTGCTGGGTGAAGCATGGCTATTACTATACAGTACTACAAAATTTCTAATATTAAAAAGCCTCAGTTGAGTTTTCATGCTAAAACATCAACCCTACTATAGAAAAATATTATAAACAAATTAAAATTTAAAAGTCACGTTGTCGCACGCGACAATTGTCACGATCAAAAACTAGTTTTATAAAGCAATTTTATTAACTACGCTAGTTTATTATGGAATGTATTTTTTCTTAATTCCAGAAGCAACTATTAAAATTCAATTGTAATTATAAAGTATTATAAAACAATTCCATGTACTGGTCACGAAGTTATACAATGTTGCGTATCGATTAACTAATCCGAGCCCTAATTACAGGATTAACATTGATAAATTTATTTAGCACTTTGATTATAGCTAAGGCTTACTAAATAACTATGACAGTTTTAATTTTGTGTTTAGAAAGACTTGTCCCATGGACGTACCGAGACATGAGCAAGGCTGCCTCACCCTGGACCTTCTAAAATACTAAGAAATGAACGAATATAATATGGATGCAAATAAGCAATTCCATGTCAACCCACACGAATGTCATTTCGAGAAAAACGTGTTTGAAAATTTTGAACAACTTGCTTTATATGATTTTTTTAATGTATTGGTCAAGTTTTTGGCCATTTCAGGTTTATGTAAGTTATTTTACTTATTTTCATAAAAGATAAGTATACAAACGTATGCATATTGCGTATATAATATAACCCAAAACATTTAAAATAATACATAAAATGCATGATTAAAAAATGGCTTTTTAGAAGTTTTAAAGCTTAAAACCCTACAAATATTAAAGAAAAATATTCTTCAGCCATTTGCAAACACTTCTGCATATATAACTCAGTTTTTTCAATTTTGTGGGTTGACATGGTATTGCTTATTTGCGTCCATATAATATTGTGAACTGCTTAACAAATAACTATTGGTCAATTGTCATTTTGTCCCCTTCGAGGCCCTAAATTAAGATTTTGCCCTCTTCTGGGCCATATCCTGGCTACGACCATGACTTTGTCCTCCTTTATCTTTATATCATCATCATCCACAGTCTGACTTGACCCACTTCTGGGTATAGGCATCTCTTTATGGCCGCCATGCTACACGGTCCTGTGCCCGCGTTATAAAGGTTGGGCCCATACATTCCATCCCGAAAAAATGTTAGGTTCTCGTGGGATTATCAAAAGAACGTACTACAGAGCGTATACATTTGGGAATATGTTTAGATGTTTGTTACTCATACAGATGGCTTATTACAAAAACCTAATCATGCTGGCGAAGCCGCGGACATAATACGAAAAATATAAGACAGTTCTTTAAATATCATACATTTACTTTGTTACTGATAAAGTCCATACAGAAATATAACATCAAAAATAGTTTTGACCGTAGCGTAGGCTTGGCAATACTTGTTTTAGACATTTGCAAGCGTCTGTTAATTATTTAAATCAATACATGACTTTTACACACAGACAACCTAAAAGGCTCAGTAAGATTTGGTTAGAATAAATACCTATTTGTAGTAACAGCTACATATCTAAAAGTTTGATGAAAATTTCCTCTCCTTTTAAGGAGAGTGATAATGAGCTTAACGCACAGAAGGTTCACAGAGGAACATTGGTCTTAACAGAAATGGTGGCTTCCATAAAATGTTTTCTTTCTTCCGATATATTTCTACTCACTACGTTTTCCTTAACCGCAATGGAAGAGAAAAATTCGAAACAAAATTAACAAAATATAGTTCGAAGCCTCATGCAGAAAGGGTTAATCTCTGTTATAGCGAGAGTTGTAGGATCGATCCCTCTTTGTCGTTGGGCTATTGTCGTACCGATTCCATCCAATCTCTCCAAGCGCACAGTGGCGAATTTACAATTTTTCAAAATAAGCTTTAAGATTTTTCCTCCCTTGCCTCTGGTTGATAGTGAGAAGGGGAAATTCATTTTCTACAATTTCGATCTTTTCACTCAAACAATCTCAAACACACAAAGTGGGGTCGCAAACTGTTTTACTCCAGAATATGGAAGTTTGCTATTCGGAATGTGTAATGACAAGTGAAAGGGCAAAGTCATCGGCAATTTTTTTGCAGATCTCTATGTAAAATCAGAAAGCCGTCATGTAGAAATCTAGGCTCAGCCCTAGGCTCAAGCCTACACAGCCTGCTGATAAATCCATCATTGCTAGTATAAGCTACAAGTATTTTCATTGTTTTGATGTGTGTGTACAGTTTGCATTTGTTTTATGCCTAAAAGAAATGGTTTTACTTACGATGAGCGCAATATTAGGCACCATGACCTTGACGTCCTTGTAATGTGCTATTGACTGATCGCGGAGGAACTCCAACTGTATCTTCGGATTCATCGTCATCACTCCACGTTCCTTGTCGATCGTTATATTTTCATTGGTTCTGATTTCTCTGTAACAAAACAATCACACTTTAGAAGCCTTAATAGCTCAACGGTGGAGGGCCGACTTTATAAATAAATAAACGTTGCACACTCAACGGCCCCCATTAGGATAGTTAAATTCTGTGTCGGGGTCCGGAAACATTCACAATGACATGGACAAATACACCCAGATCGGAAAACATGTTTCCATGATCAATACAAACATATTATGCTCCGAGCGGGAATCGAACCCGCGACCTGTGGCGTTTAAGGTAGGTTCGCTACCGCTGCGCCACATCGTCGTCTATTGTCGTCGTATATTTGCTCCGTTAACGTGAGAGTCGCGGGTTCGATCCTGACCTTCTTGGGCTATTGTCGTACCCACAATAGCACAAGCTTCGAGGCTATTTGGAGGGGCAATAGGAATATTAGTAATGCCTTGAAAAAGCATTGTTAAAATTCTTTGAAATAATAATTTGATACTTTTATTTCTTGGGCTGTATTTCATGAACCTTAATCCAACACCAACGCAATAAAAACCAAAATAAAAATTTTATTTTTTTAATTTCACTTATATTTATATATTATACGGGTGATACAGAACCCTTTGTGCAGTCCGACTCGCACTTGGCCACTTTTTTTAATTGTCCCAAACAATCCTAAGTGAATGCTAGATTAGAATAAAATGTATCTTAGGTCTTAGAGAAAAGAAAACAATTATAAATTCTATCTTACTGAAATTTAAAAGGACCTAATTCTTCAACGTCCATCTGAGTGGTTTCTCCTTTCAAGTACGCCTCAGCGTTGGTATAGTTGAAGATGTACACGTCGGAGAACAGCTCGTAGGTTGGACTCTGCCACATTCTGTATATATACTTCCCTTCTTGTATATCTAAATACTGTGAACAAAGGTTTAAGGTTATTTATTTTATTTATAAATTTCCATTTTGTTAATCGAGGAACACAATTGTGTAAAGAAGCCATAAAAGAACCTGCAATAAGATGCTCGTCAGGTGAGGTTTGAACCTCACCTGACGAGCAGTCACTTCACGAATTTTTCGCCATCGAGAAACTGCACTTGAAAACTCTGAGGCGCCCGGGTTTGTACCCTCGATAGATGGAGATAAAAATAAAAATATATTTGCGGGTCAGTCCGCGTAGTGTTTAGGCATTACTGTGTTCCGGTTTGAAGGGTACTGTAGGTTAATGTAATCTCGAGGTTGGCAACGCGTGAGGTAGCATTGGAACATTTGTTATATTAAAAAGTTAAAGTAAGAAGTTGATTAAAATCTCTTTCTTAAATCTCCTTTGTCCAATAATACCAATAACTAAAGCGGCCGTCAAATCAAAAACAGAGTGTAACTTTACGTTGAATAAAAATAATAAGTTGTCTTCCTTAACTGCCGCCTTCGCGTTTAGAATTTACAGCCACTTACCATCAGGTAGAGTGGAGTCATTTACCTTTCATCTCAAATAAAACTAAATAACTGACACTGCGGTGGTACCTACCCAACCAGCCTCGCAATAAAAGGCTTACCAACAGTAATTGATTCGTGTAAAGTAATTATGGATTACCTCTTAGAAAAATTAACTCAAAAATCTAAGCAAGAATCATTGTTCAAGAAATATAAACTTCTAACAGGAGGTTGTCCTCTTAAAGTCAATGTATCTTTTCGTGGATAAGGTCAGGCCTAAAATAAAAAATTCTTAATGTATTTTAAACGAATACCGGCATTATAAAAGATGAGATGATTTGGGTGGTTATTTATCCTTTAGCTTAGCGTGAAATAATTTAAATTTAAATGTTTCTTGTCTTAATTATATTCGCTAATTCTGCTGTGACAGATATTATACCAACAGCGGGCCAACCCAAACCAACAGGAATAACAATTTCTGATTCGGTTGTAACTGCAGTTAAATTTTGCTCTATTGACGATGACGACCGTTGTCACGTGTTGGTTATGCCGTCGGTCCCAGTTGGTATCATAATATCTAATAATTATATTTAACTCTTATACAATAAGATACTGGTTCGCCCTTAGAGTCGCGGAGGTGAGATGGCAATCGCTCTGTGTAAAAACTCGTTAACTGTCAAATTCGGATATGACTAATAAGGAGACCCTGGGTAAAATATCTATAACTTATACCTCTTTAGACCCGCATTTATGTACTAAATCTTTATGGATTCAATCAAGCTAAGCCAATAAATAAAAATTGCAACAGAACAGGATTTCACTCGTCGCTTGAGACCCAGACATCGTATCAAAAGTTTCAACAGATGTTAGTGCACGTACCCAAGGTCACTTGCATACTGATTCGATCCGGTATCGGATAACGATTATCGACACTTTTATGATCTGGGGTCGAGCGTGAACTCTTATTGTGATTCCAATGAAGACCTCAACTGAGCTGTAACTGAAATGTATACGTCATGCTCATATATAATCTGAATCGTTTTACTGCCTGAATTAAATTGGATCGCAATACAATTGTTACTAAAAATTAATGGTAGACCCCGGACTATACAATGTTAAAATGTTTAACACTATTTACCAGTGTCTGAAACTAAATTGTGCCCAACAGACTGTATGATATATATACTGAATTTCTATATACTTTTATAAAATACTATCAAACACCGTTTTCCAGCTTTGTGTTGTAAAAATCAAAGGTACTGCCTGATGGTAGGCGGCCCTATACGTGACCCCTAGAGTCTCCAGTTTTCACTATTCATCGAATGAAACGCAATAGTGTTAATAATGCTGTACACTCCTTACACAAGCTCTTGGAAATATTAATTTTATTAAAATTGGTTCAACCATTCATTCATTAATGTTGACACTCCCAAAAACCGAAAAACGGCAAGTACTTCTTAAAGTAAGTGTGAAAACAATAACCACATTTCCACTTAATCATATACGTATTAAGGTGTAAAATTACAATTATAAAAATAACTTGTGTCGTGAATGCAACGTGATAAAGTCTCCCTACTGCGCGAACGCGCGTGGCTCAGGCCGTCCGGTGTTGCATCAGTTCCCTTTGACCAATACAGACTTGCATTTAATCTTTCATAAGTTCCACAAGTCCAACATAAGTTATATTACCTCGATTACAGATAAAAGCGTTAAGCTTTATTATAAAGCAAGCATATGTCTGACAATAACGGAAAAAAAGCTTTGAGAGCTTCCGTTGCGTGCGCTGCGTAAACAGTTAAAGTTACGCTAAAATGATGTATGATGGAATTGTTGCCTTGTAAAAGTTCTAAAAAAAGTCCGCGACAGCATATGTACATTTTGAGTTTGTCGGTTTTCTTTGGTAGACTCAACTTTCCTTACGGGCGCAGGCGATAGCGCTGCAAGATTCAATAGTACTACTTAAAAGTCTGCTTGAATTAAAATAATTTTGATTTTCATTTAGATTTAGATTTTCTCGCGAACAAGATGTAAACAAAAATGATACAAACCTATATAATTTATTTTGATTGTTCATATAATGTTTTTGTAAAATAGACTCAGACCTTACGACCTCTGACAGTGAACAAGCAATTGTTCAAAGACACCTTGTTGTTCATTAACTCTTGCATATTAACTTTTGCAAAAGAGGCCAAATTACTAAAGGTCAATATTACGTAACTTGTTAAAGATAATCATTAAAATAGACGCAATTAGGTAAAATAAATTACTTTTATTGACCTCTTACTTCAGGTATTTACCTAAAATAACTGTATAAAAATTGTTTATGTGTATTGTAAAATTTTATTATGATGAAGTTTTGGATCGGAGCATATGTTTGTATTGTCCATACACGCATGTTTACCGGTTTGGGTATGTTTGTCCTTGTCATTGTGTATGTTTCGGGCCCAAGTATTTTAAACAAAAGATGAGGAATGCGAACCAATACTGAAATGAGAATTCACGCGTAACACCTTACATGCTTTACGAGACTAGTCGTTATTAATTTAGCGTAATTTATCGTAACGCGTTACGAGACTAGTAATGGTAATTTCATTTATTAATCATTATTGTTTTCCCTATCTAAGAAATTTCATTATATCTTTTTTAGTATGTTTATGAGATAATAAAAAATAAAACAATTAAAACGTTATAAATTAAAGGAGAGTTTCCAAAATAATTTATATGACGTTGGCAAATACAAGGGATAGTATTGATTAATGTAAAAGTAAATAGTTGGTTATTTATTTCAGAATATGTATTGTTGGTGGCCCTGCCGAGTACTGAAAGCTTACCGTGAAAAAAGGACAACCCTCGCGGAGACTACGTGCGATGCCTAAAGGTTCAACTTTAACCCGTTCTATCTTCTTCCTATATCTTGGGCATACTACACGTAGATAAGTTACCGTCGATCCTTGGCATTTGCGTTACCTTCAGTCATAGTCTTATTGCAGACGATGACAAACGTCTTGCAGGTAAAGTACTCCCAAGAATGGGTAATGATGAGTCCTATGTTTGATACGCCTCGTTTTACGTTTCACAGGAAACCGCTTAGCCTTTTGTACGCACTGATGCTGGCCACTACGGTTTCAGTGGGAACGAACGCCATGGCAGTCGGTAATCCTACAAAAATATTCTCCTCTTCCAAAAACCAAAAATGTCAGACTATACGCTGGCTGTAGACTTGTTTGTCATCGCTGTTTAAAAAAAAAACTTAACTTTGACGATTCACCTTGACTTATATAATTAAATGAAGGTTATGATATGCATGTAAGATCTTAACTCAGTAATTTATTGTGCAACTTTATCGCTTTAAACACGAAATGAAGTCGAGCACGTTTGATAATTGTGACTGAACTTTATAAATATTAACAAACTAAAAAGAATGAAATATTCAGACGGTTGTATGTCTGTGGCATTTATTTCGCGGATGATCTTATGTTTTGTTATTATTATTATCCTATACCCTTTACTTTTGGCTGTATCCTAATAAGGTCCAACCAACCAACACGCTAAAATGATTTTTGAACTGACAACGCGTAAGACAATAGGTACAATAAAATAAATTATTAAATATAAAAACCAACTGCATTATTAATAATTCCTAAAAGCTAAAAACAAGCTCTATAATGACTACTTCTTCTTCGTCCTAGCATTATTCCCGGTATTTTTATGTACCCAGGGTCTGCTTATTACTATTATCCGGATTTGACAGGTTACCAGTTTTTACACGGAGCGATTGCCATCTGACCTCCGCAACCCTAAGGGCGAACCAGTAACTCATTGGATAAGCTCTATAATGACTACTATAATATAAATATTACTTTAATGTTAGTAAAGGTACTGCAGACGGGGACAAGCTTTCAAATAAAACATAGTAACTATATTTGTCCGTAATTTAACACTTCTCTTTAAATTCCATCATCCATTTACAAATTGATTGATCAGCTTGTCCCCGTCTGCACTATCTTTACTAACATTAAAGTAATATGGGGCCATGGGAGGTGGTGGGTTGACCCATTAAGTGCTTAAAGCAGGTTTACAGCTGCTCCACAACGTCGTCGAGTCTCGTGCGATACTTCTGCCGCTGCCATGGTATATCGACACGTTTGCGTATGTTTCAGATTTCTTACTAGCACGATTGATATCGCCGCGAAGATTAGAATGATTCAGTTTGTGTCACGAAGACTAGCACGTTTCGATATTCGCTGCTAAAACTAGTATGTTAGTCAACTTTTACTAAAAAACTAGAATTCAGTTTTGCGTGTTTTTATGAAGGTCGTTCACCAAAAGGTTGTCTGTTTATCATCTTTACAGTATAAATGCGAACAACTTTTCATAGTAAAACAACATTTCAATTAGAACCTTGCATAAGGTAATACAAGGTACAAAATATTGGTAATATATTCATGAATCCATAATTATAGTTATAGTAAATTAGGCCTTTTTTATTCTAATGTCTCTATTAATTATTAACTTGTACTTTAATAAAATTATGACGTAAATCATTTGCCACCGATTTAAATTTACATATTTATAAGAATGTATATTTTTGAATGGGTATGTCATATGATATATTGTAACATTAGCATATTATACACACATGAAATTTATATAAAAAGAAAATAGCCTTTTAAAAGCCTTCTTGTTTTTATTAAAACATTACCATTAGAATATTGGTATATGGCCCGTTCTGTTATTTACGGTGAGTTAGGATGTTTTAATATAATATCATACTTGTGCTTGAATTTTTTTCTTCTGAATATGCTATCGGTGGGCCGACCGGGGGAGTATGGCCCATAACCAAAACTACGCAGACACGGGCAACTGTCTAAAAATGACAGAGACTTTTCACACATGTCAACTGTCAATATTATGATTATGATAGTTCCTTATTTGTTGCGGTTGAGATTTGCTAGGTCTTTGGACATTTTGCTGGTTTTCTTTTTTCGAAGGTATGAAAAGAGCCCCCGCATGGCCTGTAGGAGCATAAGGCATCAGCAAACTAGCCAATCCAGATCACACACATTGCAAGTAGTTCCCTTTTATAGGGGAGTTGTAACGTTGTTATGTCGTTAGTATGC
This sequence comes from Hestina assimilis, assembly GCA_023373885.1. Classification (NCBI taxonomy): domain Eukaryota; kingdom Metazoa; phylum Arthropoda; class Insecta; order Lepidoptera; family Nymphalidae; genus Hestina; species Hestina assimilis. The sequence goes on along the minus strand of CM041750.1, from coordinate 1,146,859 downwards.
GACTTTTGCTGTGTGCTTCATTCTCATACTGGATCAGCACGATGTCTAGACCGAGATGAGAAGGGTTTGCGCACAACGTTGCAGTCGATATCAATGAACTCTCCGGGTGCTTTACCTTCGAAAAGGCCAGAACGCTAACTGCCTTAAAATCTTACACAACCTTTTATAGCCTTTTATTCTCATTTCAACAATTAAGTTCCCAGTCATGAAACAAACATTTGTTTTTAATCTTTTAAATGTAAATACTATATATAAATTACGGATAATGTAAAATACATTTACTACTTAGAATATAAAGAATATGTTTATTTTGACGACGTTGTGGCGCAGCGGTAGCGAACCTGCCTTAAACGCCACAGGTCGCGGGTTCGATTCCCGCTCGGAGCATAATATGTTTGTATTGACCATGCAAGCATATTTTCCGGTCTGGGTGTATTTGTCCTTGTCATTGTGAATGTTTCCGGACCCCCGACACAGGATATCACTATCCTAATGGGGGCCGTTGAGTGTGCAGCGTTTATTTATTTATGTTTATTTATAATATTCGGAACAAATTTTAATTTTTTGTCTACATAGTGTATTGTGCAATTGAAATTAAAGCGTTTTTTGAACTTTACTACTGCGTTACTTAACGTTAATTGAGATATAATTGGTTCTTAAGGTAGCCATCATTGTCCAACAATATGAGACATCGTAAAATTTACCAAGTTTTGTAACCTATAATGGAAACAGCGCTTCATTCGTTTTTCATACTTGGTAGTATTTGACAGATTAAAAACTTCCCTCATGAGTCATGGAACAAGTTTTTTTTATATTATATTGTGGCAAACGAGCAGATAGTTTCACTTGATAGAAAGCGGCCATTATCACACATAAACATTAAGGGTGTCTAGGACGTGTTGCCGGCTTGGGGAAAGGAAAAACCTCTTCAGGAAGATCATTCCAGAGTTTGCACGTACGTGGAAGAAAAGATCTCGAGGCATGCACGTTAGATTCAAACATCCAGTCATATTATATGAACATTTAAATCGTTTAACTATTATTTTTTCTGTCGGTTCACTGAAGTTGTTAATTATCGCTTATGGTTTCTGCTGTCAATATAAAACTATTTTTTATTATGTATATTTGCTGGCCCTACTGGCCTGGACAGTGTCATTGGGCGAGAAAAATTAAACTATTAATTGTTAGTAAGTGTGTACAAATATACAAACTCGTGACCTTAATAATTTCACATTTAAATTTAACAGATTTTCCATTAATACCGTGACGTATGATAGAAATAAAAACATTCAACGAAAAAGTATGGCCGTTATAATATTCCAGTACCTAGACATCGTATTTATGGCGACCCTAGTATGGATATAGCGTCTTGGCGTGTCAAAGTCAACAAAAAAGTTAAATGCACATATAATACGTTTATAATTGAAGGTGAGTTGCAATTTTATCATGTTTAAATTGAGGATATGCTGTTTAGCTGTTTTGGGACCTCACATAGACTTTGAAGTTTAAACTATAGACACTTACATGCAGTCAGTCACATAGAGATATAGCTGAATTGTATGTATAATGTAATATGTATGTATATAGCTTCTTTACTACTACTACTAATATTACTACTTACTTACTTAGTACTTTATTAATACGGTTCTAATTGAGAAAGAGTCAAACACTAGAAGCTTTCGCCTTCTTTCGTCACGCTACGTCATATTTCCTGCAACACTCTTAACTAATGAAATATTTCCAAGTGGATACCGTCAGTACGAATTTCAGAATCCCACAGGAACCTAACATTTTTCCGGGATAAAAAGCGCTAATCTAGATAATAAACTACTTGTGTGTTCAATTTTATCCCAATCCGATACGCCGTTTAAGTGGTTGAGTAACGAACATACAAACGTTCACATCTATATGAATATCATAAAGCTGAAGGGTTTGTTTGTTTGTATGTGTCGTTGGACGCGCATACTCTGGAACTAACTGTAGTCTAAAATCACGATATCATACTTAGAAATAGATCTATAAGAGAGAAAGTGCAGGCTAGCGGTACGATGCGGTTAGTTGGTGGAAGAGGGTGGTCTCATCCGACGGGTATGAAGCCGTGGTCACAGATAGTTTATAATAGTTAAAAATAATAATAAAAACAGTTTATATTAGTGGGATTTTAGGAGTTTTCAGCGTATTTCCAAACGCATACAACCTGAACCTCTTCAAGGGTGAGTACACAGACTTCTTATGAGTAAGGTCGTTCCACCGTAGACCTAATCTATGCCTCCGCGCTCGATGGAGGTCAAGTGCAGAGCTTACTCATTTTAGAATAAAAAAAAAAAACGTTACCAATAGTCATATTTAAATTAAAACTTCAAGTACGCAAGCAAATTTTCCGTTAGATATTAGTGTAAAATCAAAGATAGTCAAATATTAACATAACGTCGACAATAACATGTTGACTGTATAATTTAACGTGTTAATATGAAGTTTTATTTAGTTAGGTTGTTTTTTTTTCTCAAACATTTGCATTGTATTATAATTTTACTATGCTATATTATATATCTAAGGGGCTTAATCTATAAATTAAAAGTGATAAGAGACATTTAAGAGAATATAATAAAAGATATTGCCTTAAATTTTCGGATGGATATGAACCCTAAGGTTGTCTTTAACATGTCGGATTATAGCCGCCGTGGAGACTTAATTTATTCTAATTTTTATTTTACTTTTTACTCTATTTATGTATTAGGTGTATTTAAAAATTAAAAGTTTCACTTGCGTCATGGTTTCATAAAACCAAAGAGTTTTTTTTAAATTGCAACATTTTTGCGACACCCTTCTAAGGCTGCTTATCTGTTAAAGCCACACACAGGGACTTAATGAAATATCCTTTATAGTTCATTGAAAAGTGACATTTGGGGTTGCGTTTTTAGAGGACGCAATTTAATTTTTGATTTGTAGGGGTCAGTGTAAAGCTAAAACCAAGTTTGTGGGGTCGCCACCCTTGTCCTAAGGCTGCCATCTTGAAAATAGGGGTTGAAATGATATATCTCTTACGATATATCCCTTAACCTACTTATCTGATAAAAAATATTGTTAACATTTTTTGTTGCAAATTAAATTCTCTACAACTTTGGTCTCAGTAACTTTTTATCATAGAACTATAAATAAAAAAGTTATAACTGAAAATGTTCAAAAATTCGAGAAAAATATTTTTCGATATAACTTTTTTTTTATTATTCTACGAAAAAATTATATCAGACCATTTTTGTAGATCGTTTTTTGAGGAACAACTTTTATAAGCAACATTTTTTCATTAATTAATAGCTAAGGTTTTACAGTGCTCCGAAGTGAGTACTATTTTTCAGTACTCTTAACTTACACATTATTAGTACCCATGTATAATATATGTATAGTTTCTTATAAACATAATACCTTTCAATCAAACTTCTTCACAATTGGTTTATAAGCATGACCTTGTAAACTTACATACAGACATATGTAATTATCTTTATCTACTTCTGATCTTTTATCGGATATGACACGGTTATGTGAAAACCGAGACATTGAAATATCTATAAAATGAATATATTTTTACTAACTATTCGGGATCGATTAGTTAAAAATCTAGAGCTATAATCTAATAGAGATATTATATATAGAGATATTTATAGATTATGGTGCGCTTTTAATCAATTAAACTCTTGCTTACACGTTGTCAGGAGTACAGAAAGTATAAAAAAAAATTCCCGATAGAAAAAAAAATCTTGTAACTCAGGTCGAGTTGACAAACGACCATTATTAACTGACATTAATAATTGTCGTTAAACCAAAGAGTAATAAAGTAATCAAGTCATTCATAATGCGCTGCACTGTCTTTATTAAATAATTCTTTTGAAGTAAACACAGACGAAGTCGCGGGCAGGTAATTGAGTCATATAAATCAAACAAAACAAAGCTATAAGTAATTAATCAAACCATAAACGTAATATAAGTTTTTCTATGATAATAATATTAAATTATATAACCAAATCGTTATTAATCTGTCGTGCGGTGAAATGACGCACGGGTGCTATTAAATCATAACTTGTTTGAGTTGAGAATATTCAAAAACATTTCAATTTTAATTAACAAAAAACCAATCTCGTACTTTATGACGGTTAAAATATCGTCAGAAACCGTGTCAAATGATCCATGTTAAGTTATCTATATGGTAATCATTTAAATGTCAGCGGTTGCGATTTAAATTCGGTTGTATTAAAATAATAAAATAATTAATAATAAATAGTATATTAACATTTGATTCGGATCGTGCGTCAGACATTGTTAATGAATGACGTCGATTTTTTTTGGTGTGCCTAATTCTGTTGGCCCTAGTGGTCCTGATAGCATCACCGGTGAAGGTCCGGTTCGGGAGACCGCGTGGGGCTCAAGTTCAATCCGTCCCAAAGGCACCACCTGCGAGGTCGAGTCTAGGCTTGGGACGTCATTAGGACCTGCCAATGACGTCGAGTGAAAACGGGATTATGTTATTCGCAATCTATATCAAACGTTGTCGTTTACTTGTATATGAGAAAACAAGTTTAAATGAAGTGTCAGAAGCTTAGCTTTTTAGAAATGAAATACTGACTTTTAAAAATAAAAAGGATGAAATTAGTACATTATGCACCACGGGTGAAAAGTAGGACATCCTCACTGACGGATTAATGTGAAAATCGCGACAAACGGGCGTGGCAATGTCCTACTTTTCTCCCGTGCTCCGTAAACAAATTTTATCTTAAGGTTAAAAGTTCGCTTTAGCCCCTAGTACGAGGAATAAACATACGGTTGCTATGTTACCGAAATCGAGCACTTTTCTCCCTCGTAGCAGGGACTAAGTGAACTATTCATCAAGATATGAAAAAAAATATATTTTCTGCAACAGAAGTAAGCGCTAAGTACAATATTAGATGACTGAACGATTGACGAAAACAGATTGAATTCGAAACCCAGATTAAGCATTTGGAAAACTCAAAGGTGCATATTAACCATTTTCACTTATAGTCTACACTTTATAAACTGGATCATTTCGGCTTATTAGCAATATAATTCCGTTTTATTTTTTATTTTGCCGAAGGGGCAGATGATTGTAGTTCACCTGATGGTAATTCCATTGGAGAACCTCCCTACTCAAAGATTTTACTAGTTTTTCACCACCGAACAGCGTTAGTTAACCAGGCATGCACTTTTAAGCTCTTTTTTTTTTTTTTTTTTTTTTTTTTTTATGATATACTTCAACTCAGTGCGTGCGAGAGACCTCCCGGGAACTCCTGTGGAACGCACCCGGAGCCTCTCAAGCACATCGCTCAACTGGAGCCCATCCCGGGGAGAGCTGATGACGTTGTTCTCACCCTGGGGAACCCTTGCATAGTCTCCCTGCCACCTCACGCTGATGAGCAGCACGGCAGTCGGTGCCACCTCCGACCGCCTTTTTCCTCAAGGCCTTGTGATGGGAACACAGGTGGCCCCACCCAGCCCCAATGACTTAAGGGTACGGCTTTTTCTCCCCACCCGCGTAGACGAGAAGTCAAAGGGCGATGTGACAAATCACCCTCAGCACCTACGCCCGGGTGAGGGCTCTCCGACCTGACGTCTTTCTCCGGAGCGGGACCCAGCCTCTCGATCTCGCCTCACTGGCCTCCTTTTAACCATTACGGTTTCACAAAAGGACACCACTGTCTTCCAGGAGTCATCATTTGTTAGCATAGCCGCGATGACTAGAGGCGGAGAGAGGTCTGTCCCAATTTGTTCAACCAAGACGCGCCGCTCTAATTCCCATGCGGGGCACTCTTCGAGTGTATGTTGAGCGTCGTCTTGTACCCCTCCACAATGATGACATCGTGGCGTCGTCTTACGTCCAATTCTAAAAAGATATGCACCAAAGCAGCCATGCCCAGTCAGAATCTGTGTCAATCTAAACGTGACGCTACCTTTCTTTCTGTTAAGCCAGGGCTCAAAATTCGGTAGTATTGCCCTGACGATGCGTTGCCTAACGCTTCGTGTCTCTTCGAGACGCTCTCGCCATTCGTCAAGGGATTCTTGGTGTGCGTCCAGTCGTATTTTTCGCAACTCCCCTGGATCGAGGTGACCTCTCCGACGCAGAATACGAGTTTGCAGCATAGACCCTAGCATCTCTTGTTGCCAATATGTCTAATGGCGGAAATCGCGCTAGAAGCGTAGCCGCCTCGAAAGAAATCGTACGGTAACCTCTCGCCACCCGTATAGCAATCAGGCGCTGCACACTATTCATTTTAGCTCTATAGCGTTGTAGCGACAATCTGTGAGCCCAGACGGGTGCACCATACAGAGCTATGGATTGTATGACCCGTGCGTAGAGGCGACGAACCCCTTCTTGCGGACCCCCAAGGTTTGGCAGTATTTGGTGCATTGCTCCTGCAATCTTTCGTATTCGGGGAACTATCTGCTCAAAATGGTTCTCAAAACTCCAACGGCTGTCTATGATGAGACCTAGATATCTCATGAATGGGCCAACCTGGACGTTCATGTCGGCTACACGTATTTCCATGCTAGGTGGTTCCAATCTTTTAGGTAACTTATGAAACCATAACGCCTCAGTTTTATGTGGGGTGCTACTTCTAAGACCCATTTCGTGGATTTTTGAAATAACTTTTACACCCCGAGTTCAGCGAGCCTTTTTGCTCTCTCAAAAGTTTCACTTTTTACTAACACTAGGGTGTCGTCTGCATAGCAAACCAAGTGGGCCCCAATGAGGAGGCTGACACGAAGAACTGCATCATAGGCCAGGTTCCACAAAAGAGGTCCAAGTACAGAACCCTGTGGCACTCCACAATCTATCCCTCTCTATACAATACCCCGTTCTGACCTGTGTATTGTATTGCTCTGTCCTGCAAATACGCCAGTACTATATTGCGTAGATATATTGGTACATTAAAGTACCTAAGTGCTTCTCTAATAGTGGTCCAAGGAAGAGAATTGAAAGCGTTGACAATGTCTAAACTCACCGCTAGTACAACTCTACCTTCCTGGATAGCTCTTTCAGCCACTGTACGTACAAGAATAATTGCATCCAACGTCGATCTTCCCCGCCGAAAACCAAATTGGCAGTCAGACAAATTGGGTCCCACTCGCAGCAGGTGATTGTTGAGACGTGCTGCAATAATTCGTTCAAATATTTTACCTACTTCGTCCAACAGGCATATAGGCCTGTATGCAGTAGACGAATTTACATTCCGGCCTTCCTTCCTTAACAGAACTAGTTTGCCTATTTTCCATCTGGAAGGAAAGACACCGTGATGAAGACAGCTGCTAAACAGTCGAGCAAGTCGGTTTTTCAAGACCGTCAGAGCCAGTACTCACGCTCGTCCAGGATACCATCTGGACCTGGAGTGGTGTTGCGAGCTGAAAGACGTTTTATAGCTTGGTCAAGCTCCACTTCTGTCACGTTCAGCTCATTGGACCAGGGGCTACAATCGGACAATACTGAGTCTGTTCGATTGTTCTGTGACCTAGGAAAAAGAGAATCAAGTACTCTGTCCACAAAGTTTCCGTCTAAGGTTTCTGTCAAAGGAGGTACCCGCGGCCTGAGCTTCCCCAGTACAATCTTATACGGTCGGCCCCATGGGTCCCGGTCTAACCCCTTGATCAGCTCGTTCCATGATCGAGCTTTAGCACTCGCTATGGCAGTTTGGAGAGCTTTGCAGCATCACGGTATACCAAGTAAGCCGATGCAATTTCCTCCGCTGTAGCTCGTCGTCTTCTTCGAGCTCGTGTATATCGACGTCTAGATGTCAGGCATGTACGGCGCAGCTGGGCTATGTCCTCGGACCACCAATATACAGCTTTTTTTCTGACAGGTCTTACTCGAGGCATCGATGCATCACAAATGGATGACATAGCTTCGTGAAACCAGGTTGCCTCTCTTTCTGGTTCCTGTTCTGAGTCTGGTAACCAACCCGCAACATTAGCGGCGGCTATTAGGCGATCGCGATCGAGTTGCTTCAGAGACCAACGTCGCACGCATTCTCTTCTGGTTCTATCAGGATTGTGTGATGGTTGCATAGACACAGAGAAAACAATATAGCGGTGGTCCGATAACGTGACAATCTCCTCTGCTACCCTCCATCCCGAGACCATGTTTAACGTAGGTTGGGTAATCCACGTGAGGTCTACGATAGATTCTCCTTGCCAGCGTACGCAGGTACTGATAGTTCCTCGATTGAGTAGTCGTAGATCCATGCTAGCTGCCCATTCCTGTATAGATATTCCTTTCTGATCATCTCGGGTATCTCCCCAAGCTCTAGAATGAGCATTGTAGTCCCCCAGAACAATCATTGGTGAGGGTAAGTATCTGTGGATACAGGACCCTACATCGTCCAAGTATGCTTCATATTCAGCGAGAGTGCAGTTCGGTGTGATATAGCAACCAATTACTACTAGAAGCCCCCATCGTACAGCTAAATATCCATATCCTTTCTCTAGTAGAGAACAAGGAGGATCACCGGGTTTGCCATCCCAATATATGGCGACAGTATCTCCGTTATCGCCAAACCAACGCTGATTATTTAAAGCTTTATAAGGTTCTGCCACCACTGCTAATGCAACCGACCACTCCGCGACAGTTTGCATTAAGAGATCTTGTGCTCCGCGGCAGTGATTTAGGTTGCATTGAATAACCCTTAATTCTGAGAATCTTGCGTGTCCATTGCCTGCCCAGTCGGCTCATTTGCAGACTGTACTAACTCACTAATATTCACATCATTTTGGATATTGCGAGTCTGCAGCCTTCCCGATACATTCTTTTTCGTCGTAGGAATGCACTTTTGTCCCCCTAGTCTGTGATTTGCTGGCCGTCCAAGATCTTCGCAAATTGGGCATTTGACCGTTTGTGCTGTGCATTCACGAGCTTTATGGCCAGCATCACCACAGCTGTAACAGCGCAAACTCCGGTCGACTGTGCTTTGACACTGTCGGCGAACATGTCCCATTTCCAAGCACCTGTAGCATTGCAATGGCCGTGATGCCAATACCTGCACTCTCGCTCTGACCCAGCCTACTTCGTACGGTTTTTCCTTTAGCCAGCTTATTTACTGCTGTTATAGGTCATTTTACCCAAACCGTACCCATCCTAGAAGAGTTAAGACGAATCTCACCTACTTTAACATCTTCCTCTGCACATCCTCCAGCTTCGGCTACTGCCACTACCACATCTTTCTGAGTAATAGACTCGTCCAAGTCCATTATTCTAATCTCTGCGGTTTTAACAGGGCGTGCGATGCGCACGTCCATCCCACTGAGGGCTTCACGAAGCCGTTCCGCTAATACGTCTGCCTTTTTGGTGTTTTCAGGTCCCGAAACTTGCAACAAAATACCTCCCGTGACAGCCGTTTTCATTTTAACGTCTTGTATGCCGCAGTCTACTAAATTAACCTGTTGTTGCACTTTAAGCTCTACCACCAACAATAGACCATCACTTGGAGTAGGATAATCATGTATTACAATTTCTTCTACAATATGCATGGTTCCTCAAGATGTTTTCCTTCACCGCTAAACAACACAACACAAATCAAGCATTTGAAAATTCATGAGGTGCTGGCACACAGGAGGATGGGAGATTGGGCCTCCGGAGCTCTCACTCATCGCACAATACACAACAGTGCCTACTGATATTATTACTTTACGCCTATTTTGTATGAGAGGATAAAACTTCCCCATTCGTGCCATAGGCCCTTTGTGTTGGACAGAGCATGGCTCTACTACTCTAAAAACTAACTACTGTATAATACAAGAAGTATTATAGTGGAAACTTACCCAATTCGTAAAGACTGCGATTGGATTAACAGCTCCCATCACAACAGATAATATCACTAGAAGTAAGCCATACACCACTCTGATTACAGATTCTGAAAAAGAAATACTCATATGTACAAGTATACACATTCAAATTATTATTATATTTACTTACTAGTTATGCCTGCGACTTCACTCGCATGGTCTGCAGAATTATCGTTCAGTGTTTTTTTAAGTACGAAATCCTATTTTTTTTTATTTCATGATGGTTGGCAAACGAGGATACGGTCCGCAAGATGGTCAGCAATCACCACGACCTATGAATGGTTGCGATACTTGAAGTATCACCTGCGCTTGGCCAACACGAAGGATGAGAGGCAAGGGTATGAGAAGGTATAAAAAGAAGGGCACAGACGGGAGATTGGGCCTCCGGTGCTCTCACAAATCGCACGAAACGCAACAGTACATACTGATACTATTACTTTACGCAGCTTTTTGCTGAGAGGATCATGGCTCTAATACTTTTATTCTAACGTCCACGCAGACATAGTCGCAAGCATATACTAGTAACTCCTATTACAAACACGTAGTTTTGAGGAGATAATTATTACAAGATCTGCAGTCATTAAAGATCAGAGCCTGCAATTGTTGTGCAAGCAATGAATATGGGTTAAGGGTCAACGTATTATGAAACCCGAAGCTTGCCTTAACCATAATTACTAACCTTAAGCGGAAGTAATAATAAACAATTAACATAATAATAAATGCTATAGACTCAACGGCTCACATTAGGATTATTAATCCTGTGTCGGGGGTCCGGCATATACAAAACATACACAATGATAAGGACAAACACACCCAGACCGAAAAAGCGTGTCTTTATGGTCGTTATTGGTGGCGATTCAGACAGGTTCGCTACCGCTGCGCCACAGTCTCGTTATAATGTAAATATTATTCAATGAAATAAAAGTATATACAATTGTTATAGTCCATTGAAGTAATAAATTGTTTGGGCTTAGCGTGCAAAAGTTAGAGGACGCCATTTTAGTTTTTGAATGTCACGGAGGCGCTAATGTGACGCTAAATCCAATTTTAGCCACCATCCCGAAAACGGACTACAAATTGCTTTCACTCTCTATCTGGCAAATTATGATTTACATAGAAAAGAACAAAATTTTTTGCTACACATTAAATCCACAATAAAATATCTTGTCCTTTTTTGTCGTAAAACCAAAAATAGTATAGATATTTGTCGTAAAACCAAAAATAGTAATGGTCATCATCGTCGTTTCTTTTAGTGACTTGAGTCAGTGAGCCTGCTTTCTGACTCGACGGTCACGAGTTCGAGTCCCGCTCGTTGCAGATTTTTTTACCACCGATCTCTCTACCACCACGTTAAGCTGGCCGTCCTGGCTGTTATCATGACATTCGATAATCTTTAACTCTTGATAGTGTAATTTAATGTGATCCAATTCTGGAGTTACTAGTTCGTCTTAGGGTTGCAGAGGTCAGATGGCAATAGCTTTGTTTAAATTTCTAAGTAACCTGTAAAACCCGGATAAGAATAATAAGCAGACCCTGGGTAAGTACCGGGAATAATGGTAGGAAGAAGATTAACTATGAAAATGATTAACAATAAAATGAAAATGATAGAACAAATTTCGGGATTTCTTCTCGAAGCTCCAACTTTTTCTAATAATTTTCCAGTAAAGTGACATCAGTGCATTTATTAATTAATCAATCACATGATTCTTCTTCTTATCGAGCGGCTAGTGGCCAACCTAGTGTCAGAGTTGTTCAGGTCACCCGTATAGGCCTCTGACTAGACTTACCGACTGTCATCAAATTGATCAGCCGAGACCGACTTTTTACGTGCCCTCCGAAGCACTGAGATGCTCAGTTGAAATACCAATAAGTGATTACCCATCTAGCGACTGACCGCGCCTAAAGTTGCTTAACCCACCGATCGTTTACCGATCAGAGCGTCTCGAATCACATGATTATACCTAGAGTCATGAGATCCGGGTTAAGGAGCTAAAAGGTTATGAGTGCCATTATTATTAAAGGCTTAAACTTTGTAATTAATCACCTTAAAATAAGATTTATAATGAAACACTTATTAGCTGTTTTTTATTATATTATAGAATTAATAGCCGAGATGGCCCAGTGGATAGGAAATATAAACTATGTAGGCTAACACCTATGAGTTTCCAAATGCTTAACTTTTGTTTCAAATTCATCTCGTGCTTAGCGGTGAAGAAAAACATCGTGAGGAAACCTACGTGTCTTGGTAGAAATTCTGAGACATGTATATTCACCAGCAGTAGAGCAGAGTGGCGGAGCTCTTCATCCTTCTCCTTGACAGGAGAGGAGGCCTTTGCCCACCAGTGGGATATTAACAAACTGTTACTTTACTTTTATAGAATTATAAAACCCTTAACGCAGATGCATAAAAACAAGACGACTAAATAGCCTTATTGGTTGACTCAATCGGGGATATACTACTTTTGCATGGAATATCGATGCAAAATACCAATAGTCTCAATAACTCAACGACTTTAACGTCTGTATTTGGATTAATGTCGTAGACACTCCTAGCGCAAGGTACAAGCTTATTCTAGGGCCGACTACACTCCGTTAACTCAAGAGTATCGGCATCGATCCTGACCATATTTGGGCTACATGCTTTATTTGTAGGGGCAATAGGAATATTAGTAGAGGCTTGAAAATTTTTTTTTTATATACAGAATATTAGCAATGCTTTTTCAAGTTATTACTAAAAGTCTTATAGCCCATCCAAATAAGCTCGTAGTTTGTGCTATGAGTGGGTACTACAATATTCACATTACTATATTCTACGACGATCAGCATCGCACCCTGGCGTGAGCGTAATGGAGTCGGCACTTTAGCCATTGAGCTTCAAGGCTTTATTGCTAATATTGTTTTTTTTTTAAACCGTTTTACGTTTTTTTCAATGATTTTTATTCGTGCTATCTTCCTAATATTCTCCGTCATCGTAAGTTTTAACGCACGGTAATTTCCACCAGATAGGATGTATTGTTTACAAATTTTACGATACAAAAAATATCATAGAAACTTCTTGAAAATAAACACAAAAAGTGTCATTAGCATAGTCGCAAAAGCAAAAAATCACAATTGACTTATGAACTCTGTGAAGACAATCGACTCCGCGTTTCGAGTTTGACGTAAATGTCGGATAATATTAAGTTAATTTTGTTTTTAACAAGGCTTAGTATTTATACTGATCTGTGAAGTACTGACACTACTTTAATATCATTATAATTGACGAGAATTACTTAGCGTTGTGGCGCAGCCGTAGCGAACCTGCCTTAGGCGCCAAAGGTCGAGGGGTGGATTCCCGCACGGAGCAGATGCTTGAGTTGACAATACAGGCATGTTTTCCGGTCTGGGTGTTTGTGTCCTTGTCATTGTGTATGTTTCCGGACCCCCGACACAGGATATAACTATCCTAATGGGGAACGTTGAGTGTGTAGCGTTATTATTTATCTTAATTTAATAAATTACTAAATTGATAATTATGATATTTAGATAAAAAACAGTTTTTAAAATATTTGTTTGTTCTACCTTAATGTGTTTTAAAAAGTAACTTAAGCTGTAATATAGATTATAAGGCGAGCAAAGTCACGGACACAACTATCTTAATAATATTGCTGATTATTACGCCCTAAATCTTAAGACATAGTAATGCTAAGAATGCGACAAGTGATTTGTGATTGGCACTTTAATAGTTAACTTGTAATCAGGCTTTAAGGTATATTAAATAATTATCAGTCAAGTGCGTTGTGGACCACGCACAGTCGAAACTAAAGGGTTGCGCAAATTGATGATGAAGAATCTTAAGGACTTTAAAAATAATGACGAATTAAAATCCACCGTAAAAATAAGTTGGTAATTTCATAGTAATTATTAAAAGTAATATAAAAAACAAAGTTATGAGAAAATCTTATATATTTCTAAAACTTGTAGACTTCATATATTTTTCAAAAGTTCTTATGATGTTCTACAACTCAAATTTTTCCAACAATTTTAAATCCCATAGATCAAAAGTTTGGTCTCCCTCCCCCTGGTCACAATTTTCATAAAAGAATAAATAAATAATAAACGCTGCACAACGCACACTCAACGGCCCCCATTAGGATAGTGGTATCCTGTGTCGGGCTCCGGAAACACGTACAAAGACAAGGAGAAATACACCCAGACCGGAAAATATGCTTGCGTGGTCAATACAAACATATTATGCTTCGAGCGGGAATCGAACCCGCGACCTATGGCATTTAAGGCAGGTTCGCTACCGCTGCGCCACAATGTCGTCTTTATGAATTTAGGATCTAATATCTCAATAACTCCTCTACCTCGGGTTGGCAACGCGCATGTGCTTACAATCAGGCGGACCGCAGCTTGCTTGCCACGACAAACAAGATCGTAATATTTTTTAATTAAACCTAAAATAGGTAATAATAAAAACAATAATGGAATACTTATACTCACGGCGTCTTTGTACTGTGAAATTCTGTATTTTCATAATAGATATCCTGCTAGGAACATGCTGAATCACCTTCTTCGCACCCACCACCATCGTTCAACTGCAACAATAAAAAAACAAAAATGAATTGATGAAACTCAAACTCAAACGCAAACTCAAACGCAAACGCAAACTCAAACTCAAAGTCAAGATGTTCTTCATTCAAATAGAGACTTTTGAATCGTCAAATATACAGTCTCTTGTGTGTCTATGTGAAACTACCGCCGATTCGGAAGATAGATCCTGCAGAGAAAAATCGGCTGTATTTATTAAACAATAGTGTAAGATTTAAATTTCAGATTCAAAATTGTCTACGTAATTGTTACAGACTCGAATACCTTGCTCCAAAAAGGACATAATATTCATTTTATTAGGTCGAAAACTTAGTGTTAAAAGTTTATTTTTTCTTCCTGTGTTTAATATAAAAACATTTTTCATTAAGTAAATGAATTTTTCTCTTAAATCTGAAAGGCCACAGTATGTACTATATAATTAGTAAATAAGTATAAGGTTTTATATGATAGATAAACTTATTAAATATAGATAGGCCCTTTCGTACAAACAAAATGCCAAAGACTCGTTGACGCAACGAAACGAAGTTAGTCACAAGTTTTCAACACAATCGAATTAAGTTAGCGCTAAAAGCTTGAAATAATGGAATAAAGTAAGCATCATTTCGTTGCATTAGTGTAGAATTTACGAAGGAGCACCAGCGAGTATTTGGACATTTTCTGGATCTAAAGGCCGGTTGTTAGTTTTATAAATTAATGTTTGAATTTAAACACATTTTTTAAATCGTTTTAAAAAGCCTATAATATAATAAAAATTTAGCAATCAAGTGCGTGGTGAACCAGGTACAGTGGAAAATAAAGGGTTCCACAGCTTGATGATTAAGAATTTTTAGGATATTAACGAATTAAAGGTATTGGGTACACATTTTTTTATGATTTTAGGAGCTATTATTTCAACAATCTGACTAAATCAGAAAAGTCGAAACAATACCTGCTTATTACTTGTCAAGACCTATTCAAAGATATCCTATACGTTGCCGTACGCTGAAATTTTTTCCCCCCAGTTACATGTATGTTGGCTACTTTTGATTTTTTTGTTATTCACTACAAAACCCTGTAACGGTTCAAAGAGTACACTTATATAACAAATTTCGTATATATTGAGCCAATGAACTCGGAGTAAAATGACTTTGACATACGGGCGGCCAGACAGGCATGACGAACCTATAAGGGTTTTTTTTTTTTTTTTTATGTAAGAGGGGGCAAACGGGCAGGAGGCTCACCTGATATTAAGTGATCACCGGCGCCCATGAACATCAACAACACCAGAAGGCATGCAGGTGCGTTGCCGACCTTTAAGGAAAGAATAGGCTCTTCTCTTGAAGGTTCCCAAGTCGTATCGGTTCGAAAAGACCGCCGGCGGAAGTTGATTCCACAGAGTGGTTGTGCGAGGAAGAAAATGTCTTCTAAATCGCGCTGTTGTGGATTTCCAGACATCGAGGTGGTATGGATGGAACTTAGAGTTTTGTCGCGATGTCCGATGGTGAAATTCTACCGGCGGGATCAATCCAAACAATTCCTCAGAACACTCTCCGTGATATATGCGATAGAAGATGCAGAGTGATCCGACATCTCTACGCAATGCCAAAGGATCAAGCCGATCGGAAAGGGCTTGATCGTCGACAATTCGAGCCGCTCTACGTTGGATGCGGTCAATTGGAAGTAGCTGGTACTGGGAGCTCCCGCCCAGAGGTGAGAGCAGTACTCCACGTGTGGTCGAATTTGTGCCTTGTAGAGCTTTAGGCGATGAGCCGACGTGAAGTAGTGCCTCGCCTTGCTGAGCACACCAAGCTTTTTAGAGGCCAATTTGACCTTTCCTTCCAACTGACCGCGGAACTGAACGACGCTCGAAATGTCGACACCAAGTATTCCGATACTAGCTGTGGCAGCCAGGGAGTGTTCTCAAAACGAGGAGATACGACAAATGGTGATTTTTAGCGGTTAACGCGCAAACTTGTGTCTTCTTGGGGTTGAATTGGACTAAATTTAGTCGGCCCCAGTCCGAGACTTTGGTCAATGTAGTCTCGACTTCAGACACAAGTTTGTTCCGGCACTCAATGACGTTTTCCCGAGAAATATTGGCGCGGCCGGTGTATAAAGCGTCCACAGTGCTGTCGTCCGCATAGCAATGAATGATGGAAATTTCCAACATGTCATTGATATGCAGAAGAAACAAAGTAGGGGACAGTACGCAGCCTTGCGGGACACCAGCATTAATGGGTTTTAAGTCAGAGCATGCACCGTCGACAACGACCTTGATGCTCCGATATGTCCAGACTGGCCGCTAATGCCTCCCCCTTGGACTCAACTGCTTCCGCCCATCTATGTGTCAGGTAAACTAAAAGATCACCAGCTGAACGACCACGACGAAAACCGTACTGGCGGTCTTCCGTTTTTACCATTTGGCTGCGGAACCCTAATAAAAGAAAAATGTATGTCTGACTAAAATGTTTAAATTTACATACCCATTAGCATTTTAAAAATCTGTACGTTAATAAAACATGTTTTTTTTTGTCATAAATCTGTTAGACGATTTAAGCTTTAGATAAAAAAACCTTTAAATTAATTTTGACATATTATTTAAGTTTTTATTACATGTACATAGATTAATTGACTTATTAGTTGATTGCAATAAATAAATTCTTAATGTATTTTTAACGAATATTAATCTGGTTACCGTACTTATACAAAACTAGACTTTGCCTCCGGCTTTGTCCACTTGGATAATAGTTTAGACATATAACAGACAGTCAGACAAGTGGGTTTTTTTATGTTACTAAGTTGGCAAGCAAGCATACGACCCACCTGATGGTAATTTCACTAGCCTACTGCCCTTCAAACCGAAAAACAGTAATGCCAAAGAAGAAATGCTTAGCGAAAGAATATTTGACACTGCGGTGGTACCTACCTAGCCGGCCTCTTGCAAAAAGACCTACCACCAGTGTGACTGATTGCACTGATGGAATAATCTCTGCTGTGACAGAGATTATCCCAACAGCGAGCGATGGGGTCGTCACGTCCCAACCTATGCCCACTTTTCAATGAAACCCAAACTACTGATACTGAAACTAAAATTGTATCGAACTAGAATAACATCTTTTGAAAAATAAAATATTATATTAAAAAAAATAAAAAACAACCAAATACAATTTTCTTTTACAAATATTTTCTTTCTCTTTCCTTTAGTCTAGAAGTCTATTATTTTTTTATATTAATACATAAGGTACATTACATTATTCAATGTAATAATTGTCAAAATATCTGAATCTATTTAGCGAAACTCCAATTATCACAAAAAAGGAAACGCCTATTAAAAAACATTGAACATCATTTTTGAGGGCGTCGTAAGTCGTAACTCGTAGGTCACGTCATACATTTTTTTTTCGCTAGCATCGATTTGGATGAACCTATCTCGATTCTGGTTTTTGTAATTAACTAAATGGGATATTCGATTTTTTTGTAGTGCAGAATAAGAGTATACACAGTGTACATCATCAGGTGTGTCGACACGTGACTAAATTATTAATTTATACTAAACACTAGCATACAAATTAAAAAAAGTTTACACCGTTCTGGCGTTGTGAGTAGCGAGTCTGCCATTGTAAGATCAATACAAACATCTGCCACGAGCAGGAATCGAATCTGTGACCTGTGACTATCAAGGCAAGTTCGCCACCGCTGTACCACAATGTCTCCAAAACGTATATGAATATGAATTTTAAAAAAAAAGTTCAATAATGATAATATATAAATATATATTGAGTATTGAATGCCAATATCTAGATATATTTTAATCATATAAAAATTCCTTAACTTAAAAATATTAAGAAAAAAGTCGAAATAAATTTATACGTGTATTAAATTAAATAACGTTTTGAAAAATTTATAAAATAAAACATCAATTTGTAATACTTCCCCGTCCCTTTGAATTGAAATAATATCAATGCTTTCGAATAATTTCAAGGTTTGCTCGAAATTTGGTTAAAATATAAAGAAACGACAACGAAACTAAACTAAACTAAACTACGAAATTTGTAAAGATCTGACTGTCGGTTGACTAAACTTTCATCTTATTTCATGATTGGTCTGATTGTCCTGAGAAAGAACTGACCTCTCTTAGTATCTTGATCATATCTTGAACATTGAATTGGCCTGGTGGATTATTTTTGTTATTGGCCTCGTGTAAAGAGTCCTTATGTTATAACAAAAATATTGTTGGTAGTGACTAAACAATGAATAAATGGTAAACTTTTGATTTTACAACATAATAGCTTTTATTTTTATAAATTATAATAATATATTAAAATCCCAATTTACCGGAAAACGGTACAAAAATCAACAAAGGAATAAATATAATCGTTGCTGCACGGAATTTGAGCTTGTGAATGTTTAAATCGCATTTTTCTGAAGGTACAATATTATTTATAATTTCTTTTTTTATCCTTTAAAGTCCACTCTAAATTGATTAATATCTAATCATTCAATACGCTAAAGTTCTTCTTTTTATACCATAAAATCAGAAATAGCCGTACTTCTGAGTAGCCGAAATTACTGGGCAAAGGAGATTTAATAACTAATATCTCGAGGTTAACGACGTGTGAATGGCACTTACTTATGGTGTTGCAAGCGCTTAGCATGGTAAGCCATCAGGTGGCCGTATGTTTGCTTGCCAACTTAGTAAAATAAAAAAATAAAAGAAAATGTGTTTCAAGTATTACGCTAATCCAAAGTTTAAAAAGCAGGAAAATTAAGGATCATAGGTGGAAATGTGGTTCACACGAACAATCCACGAAACAAAACAGTACGAACCTATACACCGATACATCTATATTCTGAGTAAAAGTAGTACCTGCCCGATCAGCATGGGCCAGCCCTTTGATGCCGAGAATACTACGTCAACAACGTGAAAACAACTTCACCAACACAGCCGTAAACGCACGTCTCTCTTTTTTCCATGCAGGACATTGACCTTTACAGTCATAAATTGGGACTTTCCTTTCAAAACTGTACATCTACAAGAGATGATACTTAATTACCTACAGTAACTGTCGATTTACTTTGGTTTGGTATTTTTACAATTGACGTTTCATCATTTTAAAATATATGCAAAAGTATATTTGCTTTTTATTTTTACGCTGCACACTCAAAGGCTTTAGTGATATCCTGTGTCGGGGGTCCGGAAACATACAAGGACAAGGACAAGGACAAGGACAAATACACCCAGACCGGAAAGTATGCTTGCATGGTCAATACAAACATATTATGGTCAGAGCGGGAATCGACCTGTGGCGATTAAAACAGGTTCGCTATCGCTGCGCTACAACGTCGACAAAACTATATGCAAAAGTTACGAAGTGGCCGTTGACCGTATGTGACGTAATGAATTAGATAATCGTCTCTGACATTGTACAATGAAAAAACCTTGATATTCGTCTAGACCGGAAAATTTATATAAAACTTATGCAACTATATTATCCATAAATCTGTTACATTAATGAATTTAACTGTGGTCAAGACGTGACTGTATCTGAGTGGTACCTCTTTAGAGTCTGAGAAGTTGCTATTTTTGATAAAGATTTAACAACACAGAAATGCACGGATCACCTTAGCCGGTGAAAGCGAGGTCTCATGTTTCACACGTCGGGACGAGCTTTGGCCGTCAGATGAGCCCATCGAGATCGGGCTCGATGATCGTGATCCATGAGATTGTTCTCGCAGCTTTGCCACCACGCCCAATGACGTACTAAACCATGATTGCCATCATGCTCTAGGAGGGATTCAAATTAAAGCCCGTTTTTAACCGTAATGGTTTCTTGAGCGGCATGGCTATTGTCAATAAACAGTTCGAAAAAAAAACTTTATCTGAAAATAAAACCTCAATAGCTCAACGGTAGGAAGGCCGACTTTGTTCTGTTAACACGAGAGTCGAGGGTTCGATTCTGACCCCTTAGGCTATTGTCCCACTCCTAGCGCAAGTTTCGAGCTTATTTGGAGGGGCAATAGGAATATCAGTAATGCCTTGAAAAAGCATTGCTAATATTCTTTAAAAAAAACACCCAAAGCAAACAAGCACTAAAGTGGTTTCTAAGTTGTGACAGTACTGTTTTATACAGACATACATACATACATACCACTTTATACATACGTACATGTGACGCAAGTAAATATTTAAAATAAAATCACTAGACAATTTCCTAGTAAATATCCTCAAATTGTTTTATTTATCGCAGGAAGTTGAAAATATTAATGACCTTTTTATAGGTGTGGCAAAAAATGACATTAAAATTCAAGATCACGTAATAAAAATTTGTATATTCACATAAATACATAATATGTATATTGATACCGTTGTGGCGTTGCGGGTAGCGAGTCTGTCTTTAGTCTCGACAGTTGCGGGTTCGATTCCCGCTTGGGCAAACATTTATTATTTATATCTGTTTCGGTCTGGGGGTTTATTCTCATGGGTCTCTCCACGGTACGCCTTGGGAATGAGACAGTCACTCCAGGCTTTTCAGAGATTATAATATGTAACCCAATATCACTTTAAAATATACAAAAATAAAGATAAAACCCCCTGAGTTTGTTTCGCCGGTTCTTCTCAGGTAGAGGTTTAATTTTGGAGCCGGTGGTAGAATCTGACTTTCAACAAATAAGTGTAATGCTTTTTATGTTGAATAAAAATATTTGATTTGATTTGATTTAATTTGATGTACCTCGGAGAGCACGTTAAGCTTTTGGTCCTGGTTTTTGTCATAAGATTTGATAATAATTGATAACTCTTGATACGTAATTTGCTGTTATCCAAAGAGTTTCTGGTTCGCCCTTTGAGTTGCGCAGGTCAGATGGCAATCGCTCTGTGTAAAAACTAGTAACCTGTTACATTCGGATAAGTGTAGCCCAGGGTCTGGTGCAAATAAAATATATTTTTTTTTAATGTTAGAAGTTGGCAAACAAGCGTACGGCCCACCTGATGGTAAGTGGCTGCCGCAGCCTATGAGCGCTTGCAGCACCATTAGTAGGTGCCACTCACGCGTTGCCAACCTCGAGATATTAGTTCTTAAATCTCGTTCGCCCAGTAATTTCACTAGCGTACAATGCCCTTCAAACTGGAACACAGTAGTGCCTAAACACTACTATTTGGCGGCAGAATATTGGACACTGCGGTGGTACCTACCTAGCCGGCCTCTTGCAACAAAAGACCTACCACCAGTGTGACTGATTGCACTGGTGGAATAATCTCTGTTGTGACAGAGGTTATCCCAACAGCGGGCGATGGGGTCGTCACATCCCGACGCCTTTAAACCGTCGTAAATACCGGGAATAATGCCAGGACGAAGATATAATATGTATATTGGTTGGTTTTAATATTGTGACTCGATTAAAATGGCATTGATCGAATAATTAAAGTTGCTATCACAAGCGTTTCTCGAGCGAAGCGTTTATAAGCGAGGAATATTTTTTTTAATAATAAGCTATTGACAGTGTTCAAGTGTACACTGGATTGAGCCTTAAGCATAAAAAAGTAGTTAAATATTAATTAACGTTAAGCGTTTTTGTATAAAAAATAAAGTGAGCAAGGCAAGGCAGGATTATGCTATGGAAAAAATTATTTAATTAATATCATAGCTTTAATCTTTAATCTTATATCAATTTACATACATTAAGGATGCAAAACCGCTACGAGAAATACAAAAAAAAAATATTGAGAATCATTAAGTAAAAGATAAATGGCATATCATAATTTATACCAATACCTTATAATAGCATATATATAATTGCGCGGTAAAAATGGACGCAAAAAAGCAATACCATGGAACCCACAGCATTGAAAAACGCGTTTGAAAATTTTGAACAACTTGCTTTAAATGATTTTTTTATGTATTGGTCAAGTTTTTGGCAATTTCAGATTTATGTAAGTTATTTTACTTATTTTCACAAAAATAAGTAAACAAACTGCATATTTCTTATATAATATAACCCAAAACGTTTAACATAATACATAAATTGCATGATTGAAAAATGGCTTTTTAGAAGTTTTAAAGCTTAAAACCCTACAAATAATAAAGAAAAATGTTCTTCATCCATTTACCAACACTTCTGCATATATAATGCAATTTTTTCAATATTGTGGGTTGACATTGTATTGCTTATTTCTTATCTTATCTTTCCATATATGCTTTTTTTTTTGTCAAAAGCAGTCACGTGTTTAAAATTTTTCGGCCTTCATAGACTACACCTGGGTCTCATGAACACAGACTAAACAAAATTGTTAAATAATTTTATAGTTAAAAAACAAATGGTCCATTACAATTCAAGGCGATGGGTTAAACTGAACTGGCAAATTACCTTAAAATCGTTTTTTTTTTGTTCTTACGTATATTGAAATTGGCGGACTTGGGACTAAAATTGGACATGCTATTACTACAAATATACTTATTAGCTAACATCGAAAACTTAGGTGTTTTTGGTACAAGGTTGTATACGGTTATATCAGTATTTTTTTATATTTCATGACGGTTGTCAAAAAAGCATTTTTCCGGCGTCGGGATGTGACGACCCCATCGCCCGCTGTTGGGATAGCCTCTGTCACAGCAGAGATTATTCCACCAGAGCAATCAGTCATACTGGTGGTAGGTCAAGAGGCTGGTTAGGTTGGTACCACCGGAGTGTTAAATATTCTGCCGCCAAATAGTAGTGCTTAGGTATTACTGTGTTGCGGTTTGAAGGGCACTGTACGCTAGTGAAATTACAGGGCAGAGGAGATTTATGAACCAATATTTCGAGGTTGGCAGTTGGTCGGGAGTGGCACCTACTAACGGTGCTGCAAGCGTTCATAGGCTACGACAACCACTTACCATCAGGTGGGTCGTATGCTTGTTTGCCAACTTAAATCATAAAAAAAGCTTTCGGTCCCCTGATTTCACTTTGTTGCATTGACATTTTCACAATGTTGCATTCACGGTAACTTATGAACGCTTGCGATACTTGAAGTAGGATCACATGCGCGTTTTCACCCCAAGGGATAGAAGGAATGAAAAGAGAAAAAGGAAAGGAACAGAGGGGGTGGGAGATTGTTACCTCGGCGCTCCCACTCATCGCACAATGCAACAGTACTCTGTTAGTTTACGCGGCCTGTGAGAGGGTAGTACTTCCCATGTCGAGCTAACCCAGTTGTGCTGGAAAGAGCATTGCTCTATACATGTCCATTTCTTAGGCATGTTTTCTAACGCAATTAAAAATATGTCATTTGATTCGTCTCATGACAGTGAAATAGGATATTAATAAGTTCAGTAACACTACTCGTATCCTGTTATATCCGGAGATATAATAGTATACAAGTAGATGGCAATTAGAAGTATTTTGTAATAAATTGCTTATTTTGTATCCTACCAAAATATCGTCACTGGCCGTAAATTAATTTGGCTATTTTAATGTTTTTTTTTTTGTTAGAAGTTGGCAAACAAGCATACGGCCCACCTGATGGTAAGTGGCTGCCGCAGCCTATGAGCGCTTGCAGCACCATTAGTAGGTGCCACTCACGCGTTGCCAACCTCGAGATATTAGTTCTTAAATCTCGTTTGCCCAGTAATTTCACTAGCGTACAATGCCCTTCAAACCGGAACACAGTAGTGCCTAAACACTACTATTTGGCGGCAGAATATTGGACACTGCGGTGGTACCTACCTAGCCGGCCTCTTGCAACAAAAGACCTACCACCAGTGTGACTTATTGCACTGGTGGAATAATCTCTGCTGTGACAGAGGTTATCTCAACAGCGGGCGATGGGGTCGTCACGTCCCGACGCCTTTATGTGGCTTTTTATAGCTCGAAATAATAATAAAAAACTGTTTTGGTTTTTGATGATTGTTTATAAATGATATCTATTACTTTTAAAACAATATTTATAAGTCCGTTGCCAAAAAAATAATTTATGGCTATCATTCTCACGTTCACATACAGATTAGCAAAAAACATGACATTAGTAGTAATCGCAGACGTACAAAGCTAAATAGCCGAGACAAAAAAAACAATTTATCTGTGGTTTTTTGTCCTTAATATCTTATGTATAATCAAGTCGAGCAAATCTTTTCTCGGAGAGACTTAAGGCATTTAGGTTCCCCTGTAACTTTGTTGTGGAAAAAGCAAGGAGTTTGACTTTTTTTTTGTGATCAAGAGAACGGCCAAAACTAGGGTATATTGCAAATAATAGCTAATAATTATACCTTATACTGTCAGTCAGTCAGATTCAGTTTGTCAGTCACTCATAGATCACCAAAATTAAAAAGTCAACATTTTGAATTTAGCTAGCATTTAGCTAATAAAGGAAGGAAAAAATGAGAAATCAAAAAAAGGAAAAGAGTTGCCACTTTTTGACTCATATATCGTCAAATTTCTAAGGTACTTTTTGCAGTGTCGAATATTTGAATTTAAGCCTATGAAGGAAGGAAAAATAAAAAAGGACGATGACATGCAAAAGATATAGAGATCCCATCGAAAACATTAAACGTATAAAATCTCGTCACGCAGTATTTCTATTATAAGATCTCATGTAAAACCAGGACTGATGTTCTGTGTTGGGGGTCCAAAAACACACAAACAAGCACCACATAGACATGTTTCTGTATTGTCAATACAAACATCTACCTTTATTCATGTCAGTGTGAACTTATTATTGTTAAAAAGGACATCTACGCTTATCTCGGGATTAACTTCAATCCTTCAAGATTTAAACCATTTGCCTAGGGCATCGGCTGCAGATTGGAGACGCCTGGTTAGGACGGACGCTGATACAGAGGTCGTGTAAAAGCAGTGTCATCCACGAAGAATCCTAGATGAAAGGTCAACAGCAATACTCACTACGAAAAGAAAAAAATAAGTTATTATTTGCTTTAACGAAACTCGTAAATTAAATTTTAGAAGTAAGTGATTAATTAAAAATTTATTACCTCATCCATCTATAAAAATCTCAACATATGTTGTAATTAATGAAATGAGCAAAAAAATTGATTACAGCTATTATCTTTGTTGCTATTGTTAACTAAAGTGATTACATTAAAATCATTTTTTAAAACCTTGACTAACTCTGGTAATTATGAAGTAAAACAATCTTAATAATATCAAATGAAGTTCTAAATGGATATAAACTGGCCAAGTGTGTGTCAAACTTGCTCATAAAGTGTTCCGTACCATTGTAGAATAAAAAAAAATAGTTTCTTTTACATCCCTTATTTTTAATTTAAATAATTTCTCATTATTTGCTGTTATAGCAGCCGCAAATGTGTATGAAAATTTCTACTTCTAACTATTGACTTAATACTGTTCATAACATACAGCAAAAAATGCCGAAATTGTGTTGAAAAAGAACCAATTTTATTTTTAGTCTAAATCGGAACCCTAAAATATCGTTTTTATGTGATGTGCATTTTCTTTGGGACTAAGTCTAATTTATATAAAAAAATCTAACGTCAAATGTATACAAATAATCTTTCTCCAAGTACTTTATATTGATATAATATTTTTTTGTTAAGATGGTATAATAAACTGATAAGCTCATGTAATACATATGGAAAGTAGCATTTGAAGCAATAAACGAATTATATAGGCATTGCTATTATTATAAGATTTTCCTACGAGGAAAGGACTAGAAAGTCCCTCGTACGAGGGATAAACATACGGTTGCTAGGTTACCGGGAGGTACAGTGAGTTAGTGTCATCTTGCCGGGAGAGAATCGGGTAGTTTTGTCCCTCGTACCAGGGACTAAAAGCATAGGAAAAATATCATTAGCCAATATAATGTTAATTTTTATTTGTATCTCGGAGAAGTCGTTAGTACGGGAGCTGTTTTGACTATCGACACTACAACATGGAAGCTGATTTGACAACGAGCCGCAAGCGTCATCGAGACGACGCTTCGACGGAGCCTAGATGCGTTCGCGCGACCGGCGACACTTCACTTCAGTGCTAGCCGCCGTGCTAACAACTTCATAGGAACTGTCTTACGACTCGTTGCATATTTCACATTAAATCAAATAATGATTTTGTAGTATTCGTTTGTTTCCCGTACCTACATTTTGCCCACAATAATGTCGGACGGTGAAGAGTTTCGCCGAGATATAACACCCACCTCCGTCATGTATATAATTAAAGAATATAAAGTATTCTTATAAAAACATACATTTTAATAAATAAAATCAATATTACTTGTGAATCTGTAAAGATAGTTCTGTAACGTATTACATCTTTGCATGGTGAAGCTAAAATGTGAGGCAAGCGAGCGTCGACTCTTGTGTCGTGTGTCCATTCGGCATCAAAATGTTGGACAATAACTGCAAACAACAAACTTTGATACACTTTCGCTCATTATCGTCTGATTTATAGGTACGTGTGTATTGCCTTGTATTTCCATTAGGATTTCTGTTCCCTCCGGGGCGTCATGATTGTTTGCGCAAGCGAAACCCGTGACGTCCGACTATGATGAATTACCGCTAGACTAACAGACGGCCGAGTCCCACACTACCCCTGCCTAATGTACTTGACGAGTACACTACGTATAGTGGTGTGCGTAAATACAATTCTCAGCGTAACAAAAATAAAGAACTCTGTTCCATGCGGACTAATAACGAGCTCGGATTTTGATAAAATTTTAGTGATCCGTAAGTTTATTAATAATGGGATCAACAGATAAGTCCCCACAGATGCTAGTCTTTGTGTCTATTGTGTTGTCATTCACCTAACATTTATGTTCTTGTGTGGCAGACACAATATGTAAAATAGGCTGACTTTTTACATTTTTTCAAAAATACTCCCTAAAAAATTTAGCTGCTTTGCTGGAGCCTGGCAGACATATACAGCCCTTAAAAGAAAATTTAGCTTTTCGAAAATCCTCGACCCTTTGTGCGGAAACGGTTTAGTTGGATGAACCGCTAGCTCTCACGCTATAATCGATGCATCAAAAATACATTCATTTTTGAATCTCTTAACAATACTTTTGTATTTATAATGTCTTCTGTTTGTAGTCAAAGTCAAAGTATACTTTATTTATGCAGGCATTATTAGGCAGTTATTAATCGTGAACATACATTAGTTATTTAATAGTAATAATAATAAATTTAATAACAATTATCTAGTTCCACACATTAGAGTTATTTTTATATTCTTCAATATTATAATATAATATATAAGCTATGCTATACAGGTTTTAGCTATTTTTTTTTTGTTTTCTGAAAATTATAATCTTTCTATGAAGATTTCATTATAAAATGTTACAGCCTGACCTAGAATCGTAGTATGAGACTTTTTAATCTAAAAGTAGGTTGTATTAATTTATGTCCTAAATCATTTCAATGAATAGTATTCATTTAAATTCAAAACTCCTACACTATTAAATATTTCGTAGCTCGTCTGTGAATTGAATTCAAAATGATATTGCTACTAGTTTTGACACTGGCTGCCATCACTTGTTGGTTAATTCATAATTGTCTGTAGGCTAAGTAGCTTGAGATCCAGTCGGTCTATAGATGGGTGACCACATGTTCCAACTGAAAGCTCTCGAACTTTTGAAGATAGTGACTGTGTCACGTCAAGTTTTTTAAACGCTACACAAACGCTACACACTCAACGGCCCCCATTAGGATAGTAATATCCTGTGTCGGGGGTACGGAAACATTCACAATGACACGGACAAATACACCCAGACCGGAAAATATGCTTGCATGGTCAATACAAACATATTATGCTCCGAGCGGGAATCGAACCCGCGACCTGTGGCGTTTAAGGCAGGTTCGCTACCGCTGCGCCACAACGTCGTCGTCGTCGTCGTCGTTTAATAGTCGAAAAGTCAAGTCCGAGGCTTACATAGACGAATAAAATAGCTCTGTCACTGACAATAGAAAAAAAAAATTCCCGTGACTCAGTCGTGACAAACATACACATATGACTAACTACATATGGAAAGTTATCAAAGTTCATCAAAATCTGTTCATCAGTTTAATGATTAAAAGTTAATAAACGGACAGAAAACTTTCGCATTCATATTACTATTACGCATTAATATTATGATGGATATAAATCTTTGCACAATACATAAAAAGCTTTACGCTACTTTAGAAGTCACGTGTTTAAGCCGCATTCGGACGCACGTGCGCACGCGGAGCGCTTTTTTATATACAGGGACGAGTTTCGTGTGTAGACACGAATGGGATTTCAATGAAATAAAAAATTGTCAATCAAACATATAGGCTCAGTAGCTGTGTCAAATTGTTGGAGCAAAAAAATAGTAATTAGAGTCCCTCCGCGTGGAAGAAATGAAACATTGTAATGTGGAAATAAAAATAAGAAGAAGAAGTAGAAATTGATTTTTAATGAAATCATATTGTTTCTTTAAGACAAACTTTATTAACATTGATCGCATCTTTCAATTGTCATTTTCGAGTGGAGAAATATCCAAATCTATCATAACACTGTTTACTTCGCTGCATAGCAAAAATACCACGTGCGTGTGCTTGGGATCTACCGATTCACTCGCTTTCTCTCTCTACTTTCTACGTTTGTGTATCTTTCTTGCTCTCTCCCTCCTGCGTTAAGCGTTTAACGCAACCTTGTTGGAAGTCGCATTAGAAGTTTCACTTCCAAAATGTTCTTTCAAAAGTAGCAATTTTTTTTCGGAACGTGTATTTACAACGAGTAGTGCAGAGCCCGGCTTTGAAAAAGGGACAGCCCTCACGGGGGCTCCCATTTGATTCTATCTTTAGGGTCCTCCTCCTCCTGCAATGCCGAACCACGACTGAGGACTTCATCAGAAATGAAGACAGAGCCCCGCATAAAGATCCAATCTATGTAATAAGTTAAGTTTAGCAAGAACAAGGGCAAGAAGCCAAACAGAAATATGGACAGTTTTAGTTTGAGTTTGAAGATAACGCCCTTTTCGCACGAAAAGGGCAAATTGACCCAGACCGGAACTTATGCCTGTATGGTCAATAGAATCATCTGTCCCGAGATGTAATGGAACCTGCAACGCTGCACGACAATACATACAAAGTTAAGGCTCTAACCGGCGCTACACTACTATACATGTAAAGTTTAAACGTAACCAAATGACTATTATCCAACGGTACATAATCCAAGTAAGTAAATTCATAATTCACTTTTACTCCAATTTCACAAAACACGTAATGTAAATGAATCGTTGCGTTAAATACAACATTTATATAACATCTCGATTTAGTGTAGTGAGGTGAATTTTAATTGAATAGAATCGATAAATGGGATTTTCTTTAAGGCTCAACTTCCACTGAACTCATCATCATCACTCATTATTATGACGTTCTTTCTACTATATGTGAATATTTTTTGTTGGTAGGTACTCCTCCCAGCACAAACAGGTCGGCACGACCGGGAAGTACCGTCTCACAGAAGATTGTGGCAAAGTAACAGAGTGCTGTTGCATTAATGACGTATGACGACGTTGTGGCGCAGCGGCGCGATCCTGCCTTTAGTGCCACAGGTAGCGGGTTAGATTCCCGCTCGGAGCAGATGTTTGTATTGACCATACAAGCATTTTTTCCCGTGTCTGTGTGTTTGTCCTTATCATTGTGTATGTTTCCGGATCTCCAACACAGGAGATAATTCTCCTAATGAGGGCCGTTGCTTTGGAAGCGTTTATTTATTTATCACTTTACTGAAAACACTTCTTTATTTCTTAACTGACAGGACACGAATGTATTCTTGCTGGTGCATTGCTACCAAAGTCAACTTAGGAACTTCTGGTAGCTTTTAAAAGGTTCGATTCAATTATTAATAATAGTAGTCATAACAAAGTTATTACATAATGGCTATTATTAATATAATGTTTTTAACCGACATTAAAAAGAAGATGCTATTCAATTCGTTGTGTTTATTTTTGCCTGTACGTGTTATGTTATAACGAACCGATTCGGATGATTAGTTTTTTACATGATCAGTTATCCGTGATCTTGACATTGAAATTAATTTATTATACGTACGTCTTAGGCGGTAAAAGTCGGTTGTCAGGTCGATGTCTTCTTCTTCATCCTAGAATTATTCCGGATACTATACTATTTGCCCAGGGTCTGCTTATTACTCTTGCCGAATATGACAGGTTAGTTTTTACACACAGCGATTGCCATCTGACCTCCGCAACCCTATGGGCGAAGCAGTAACTCATTGGAGAAGAACAATTTACTTATCAAGCTTGGCGTGCTCTCCGAAGCAAGGTGGGGAGACCCACACGGATAAACGCCCAGACCGAGACATATATTTGTAAGATCAATGCAAACATCTGACCGAGCGGGAACCGAACCCGCAACTGTCGAGATTAAAGGCCGACCTGCTACCCATAATGCTACAATTATGGCAGGTCAATGTCTCAGAGAGAGTATTATACAGCACAGACAAGCACTTCCCTTGTTGCACACGTCATGACCCGCTCACACCGTCGGGTGAGTCCATCGATTAGAAAGGGCTCGGAGCGTCGCGTCAATTCCCGATGACGTCTACAGACGTGGCTCCGCAGGAGCCAACCTACATACGAAATCAGCTTTGAGCCTTCGCGATGGCTGTCCCCTTTTCTCTGCTTTGTCACAGTACTCAGCCCCCCGCCCGGTGACGAGTCAAGGTCAGTAGGGGCAACAGTATATTACGTATATGTCGTTATATTTTTAGGCTGATAATAATAGATTATACGAAAAGTTTATGTGATTTTTGTTTTTGAATTATAGATTGTTGTTATCGAGTTTAAGTGGTCAACCTATTGTCAGAGGTGGCCACCCGTAGGCCTCTGACTAGATTTTTCGACAGTTGTCAAATTAATAACAGCCGAGACCTACTTTTTCGCGCCCTCCGAAGCACGAAGACGCTCAGATGAAATACCAGTATGCGATCACCCATCTTGTGACAGACCACCGCGCCTAAAGTTGCGTGCCCTCGGCTAGCAGTGTCTCTGAATTATAACTAATTTTATATTTTAGTTTTTTATTTATCATCGCAAGAACTATTATACAGGAGGGTCTATAAATCTTAAATAAAGGAATCTTAAGAATTTTGAGGTAACTCTAGATCGTAAATCAGAATTAATTCACGTCACGCACTACAACTTACGATTGTATAAGCTTAGTTTATTTATTACAAATTAATATATAAAAATGTATACAACTGTCTGTATATTAAAGATATTTTGGAATATCAAATTTGGATCGACTTTTCAGAAGTTAAAACTTCCAGAAAATTTAAATCTTTGTGTGCCTCTTCCACACTAGACTTTGCCTGAATTATGACGCCATTTTGGATTTTTGGTACATACATGGTTTTTGGTACCGGTGCGGTAGCGAACATTGTTGTCAGTTTAATTCCAGCTTGGAACAAATGTTTGTATTGACCATACAGGCATGTTTTGTACTTTTGTGTATGTTTCCGGACTATAATATCCTGTACATTACTATTCTAACTTTTTTTTTTGTACTAAAACTCGAAAATGGCTGGACTGTTTAAGCTAATAATTTTGGTCTTAAATTGTTTGTTGGAAGCCCAGGAAAGGTATAAAATCAATTAAATTTCCTGGCGTCGGGACGTGACGACCCCATCGCCCGCTGTTGGGATAACCTCTGTCACAGCAGAGATTATTCCACCAGTGCAATAAGTTACACTGGTGGTAGGTCTTTTGTTGCAAGAGGCCGGCTAGGTAGGTACCACCGCAGTGTCCAATATTCTGCCGCCAAATAGTAGTGTTTAGGCACTACTGTGTTCCGGTTTGAAGGGCATTGTACGCTAGTGAAATTACTGGGCGAACGAGATTTAAGAACTAATATCTCGAGGTTGGCAACGCGTGAGTACTACTAATGGTGCTGCAAGCGCTCATAGGCTGCGGCAGCCACTTACCATCAGGTGGGCCGTATGCTTGTTTGCCAACTTCTAACATAAAAAAAAAAATTTAAAAGTCGTTCAGAAATAGTAATTCAATAATTCATTTCTGTTCACAATAAGACCCAGTTGACGATGCTATCGGGTCCCAGATTTTATTTCGGGGCAGGACAATGTCTGCCGGGCCCATTAATTTATAAATAAAAATCAGAGCTACGTTTTCTTTGAAAAGATCGTGGTAATAGAAAAAGATAACTTCTATAATATTTCAAAATGAGATCTCAAATTAATTTATAGGTATATTAATTTTTTTAGGGCTATTATTTTTTTTGCACAACAGCGGTCAATGATTCCATTCAAATTATTATAAATTATTTATGGCCTAGAGATGTGTACTTTCTTGACCAATACATAAGAAGTGCACGCGGTTTCGTTCGTATTCAGTACATTTTTCTTTATATTTCCACTTTTTGATATTATAGCAGCATAAAACAACGCAACCTACCTGAATCATAAGCTTTTAAGCAATATGCCATATCAAATTGGTTCTGCCGTTACGGAGATTAGAGCGGAAAAATAAACAAAATATAAATTAAAATATAAAAGTTTATACAATATGAAAGTTAGTTTCATTAAAAATCATTATTATTATTACACACATATTTATATAATTTCATTTTTGAAACATACTTAATTTAATAAATATTCATATTTAATTCATTATTTTTTGTATTTAATTAATTTAGAATAAAATCGATTTTATTCAATGTGTTTAGTGAATAAATCATTTAAATATTAAAATTTAAAATTTAAAAATTTTAATTTATTAATTAAATAATATTTAATTTATTATTAAAATTTGTTTTTAACATAATAATTAATATATTTAAAAATAAAATATAAAAAAAAAACAATAAAAAATAAAAAAGATACATAAATTTAAAAATAGATTTTCTTAATTAAATATTATCCAAACTCCTTTGATCATCCTTAAACCTACACTAAATTTAAAAAAAACTTACATAATTTTTTAACACAAGGGTTACAACACTTCACTACGCAACACTATAGGCACTACACTCATTGCGTTCTCTCGCGACACTAAAACGAAAACACAAATATATTGTATATAAAGCTGACACTAAACTTAACGCTTAAACGATTGACGTACATAACATTTGTACCACATAGCTTTACGATGTTAAAGTTTAATTGGATTTATGGCTTTGTAATTTTTTTTAAATCATCCGTCACTAATAAAATTTAAATTTTTTATTTCTTTATTATCATTTACTTTCTTAATTTCAGCGTATAATTATTATAAGATTATATTATAAACAAAACTTAGTTCGTTATTAAAGTGTTAATAGTTATGCAATAATTCTAAAAATATTTTAAATTGCCTTCACCATTTCCATTGGACATGATGATAAATATAGCTAGTATTGAATCGTAAATACGTTACAAAATAGAATCAAAGAAGATAATATTGTGTGAAAGTCAAAAAAACATTTTATACAAAATAATCATAGGTAACCTATAAATGAGTAACCTATAAAACCTAATTTAAATAGAAATTCAGTCACTACTATTAGCGGTTTAGCGGTTTGGAAGAAATCCTCTAGGGGAAGGGTCAGCAACCTGATACTCGAGACCTACAAGCGTCTTCGTACAAACTTTTTCAGAACCTCCAAATAATATTGCAATCACATCAGGTTTTGTTTTTTTAATCAACGTTAACCGTTAAAATATTAATCACGTTTTATAAAAAAATATAATCTTTGTAATAATTCCGTTAACGTGAACGTTGCGGGTTCGATCCTGACCTCCTTGGGCACTCGTCGATACCCACTCCCCGCAAGCTACAAGCTTATTTTGAGGGGACAAAAAGACTTTTAGAAATAACCTGAAAAAGCATTTTTAATATTCCTTTTAATTTAATAATCATTTACTTAATATTATTTTATTATTTCAAATTTTCTTTGTTAGGTGAGTCTTTACTACATAGCACTTACGTATGTTCAAAACAAGAATAGCCTCAATAGATCAACGGTAGAAGGGCAGACTCCGCTTCGTTAACGCGAGATTCACGGGCTCGATTCTGACCCCTTGCTTTGACGTACGCACTCGTAGCGCAAGCTTCGTGCTTTTGGAGGGCAATAGGAATATTAGTAATGCCTTGAAAAAGCATTGCTAATATTCTTAAAAATATATATTTACATGTTTATTGGTATAATTTCAGCGGGCTTCTTTGGCTTCATCAGCTGTCTTCATCGTCTTCATTACCAAATAGTGGTTTGGCAGAGCAACAAAGTACTTTTAAAAGCATCCAAATCTAATACCATTTGATTGGAGTATTTGTCAAGAATTTTAAGATCTTGACCATTGGCATTTGTCCAAATCCAACGGTCATTGAATAATCGAGTGGCATACATTTAAAAAAAATATGGAGACGAATTGAAAACCTCCCGTTTTTAAAGTCATCTGAATTGAGACCTGTACTTTCCTTTTTAAAGTCAGTTAAAAGTCGTTTAAAAACAATAAAAAAATGACAAATTCACCTGTGTATTTTCAACAAGATATTTGGTAACGTTAAAAAGTAAAATATTATTTCTATGGTTACAATTGAAATGTATACAGCAGTTCCTACTGTTCCTAGTATAAGCGAAGACGAAATTCGTAGTTAAATAATGACGCACGCATCAGTAAGCAAGTCAAGTACAAATGTGTACTGTAATAATTATTGTAAAGAGGAAAACTTTGTATTTTGGATTATTTGTATAAGGCAATCTCAGGACCTACTAGACCGAAATTCTAGAAATTCTTTTTTTGCTATGTGACAAAGGTGGCAAGCTAGCATACGACCCGCCTGATGGTAAGCGGTCGTCGTTGTCTTTAAGCGCTTGCAGCACCATACATTTGTCACACACGAAACCATGAGATATTGTTTATTAAATCTGTTCTTTCTTTGCCCAGTTATTTCACTAGTTACAGTGTTCTTCAAACTGAAACACAGTACACTGCTTTACGGTAGAATAACGGACACTGCGATGATACCTATCTACCCGGTACCCGGGCTCTCTCTTGCAATAAAAGGCCTACCGCCTATTTTCTTTTCATTAACACAAAGCTATATTATCGTAGAGTTATAAGGACTGTACTACATCTTAGTTAAAATAGGTATTTAATTCAGCAACCTAATATATATAAATCAAGTGGGAAGAAAAACATTTCTGGTTGCTTCATCCGTATGCAGAGACTAATTGCTAATACTAAAGTATAGGATTAAATGGAACCTTTTCCTCGGCACGGTCATGTCGGCCGGAAATAATTTACGAAAATATTTTTTTTTGTAATTAATAAATAACGAAATTATCGAAAAGGAGTTACAAAAGTTGCCACGAGTGATCACGAGCAAATATAATTAAGCACACATTATTAAACAGTAACGACGACGTCAAAGGCGTCGGGATGTGACGACCCCATCGCCCGCTGTTGGGATATCCTCTGTCACAACAGAGATTATTCCACCAGTGCAATCAGTCACACTGGTGGTAGGTCTTTTGTTGCAAGAGGCCGGCTAGGTAGGTACCACCGCTGTGTCCAATATTCTGCCACCAAATAGTAGTGTTTAGGCACTACTGTGTTCCGGTTTGAAGGGCATTGTACGCTAGTGAAATTACTGGGCGAACGAGATTTAAGAACTAATATCTCGAGGTTGGCAACGCGTGAGGGCACCTACTAATGGTGCTGCAAGCGCTCATAGGCTGCGGCAGCCACTTACCATCAGGTGGGCCGTATGCTTGTTTGCCAACTTCTAACATAAAAAAAAAAAAACGACA
The DNA here is from genome assembly GCA_023373885.1 of Hestina assimilis. NCBI lineage: Eukaryota > Metazoa > Arthropoda > Insecta > Lepidoptera > Nymphalidae > Hestina > Hestina assimilis. The sequence goes on along the minus strand of CM041750.1, from coordinate 1,110,713 downwards.
CTTACTATAATTATGTCATGTCATGTATAAAATACATATTATAAAGTCGCCGAGGCAAGGAAAAACGCGCGGAAGACATTTTTTTCGCCCAGATATGGAGCTTTTCGTTTTACTTGCTATGATGAAGTAAAATTGCATCTGGTAAATTACTTAGAACAGATGAATGCCTATATCTAATGGATATTTTCCTAATTTTTACATGCATGTCATACAAATAATGGCGGAAAACTTAATATGCTAAGAGGGAAATCCAAGCGTTTCTTTAAGATTGCGATGAATTACTTGTGATGAAGGCTGCTCTCACCGCGTCGTTTGTCACTCATTAGTCAAGATAAACCTTTTATGACGAATCATTTATACGTTAAGGATATGACCAAGCGGAATGTAAACTATTATGGTAATTTTGTATCGTATATTTTAGAAGAGTTTCAAGTTTCTTGCTGGTTTTTCTCGGTAGGCGATTGAGCTTGACTTGAATAAATATAAATTAGATTTTGATTTTAAAGAGACAAAATCACACAATGTACTGTGGGTACTAACTAGGCAGGCATTGAAGCCCTGCCACCAGCAAATCATCGCAACTAAGATACGTACGTATTTTAGAACTTCTCTAAGACATGCAGGTTATCACAAAATATTTTCCTTCACTGTAACGCACGTGATAAATTCGAAAGATAAGCTATGCACTTGTAAAATTCAAAGAATATGAATATATGGACCTTCAGTTATAGACTATGTTTCGTATCAATTGTAATATCGATAACTCGGCTGTTTTTGAAAGTTCATTATTTAAAAAAAAAAAAGTAATTTTATTTTCATTTGTTGATCTATTTATTCTCAGGACTGCAACCCTGCCCGATAGCGCTGTAAAAGATAGGAGGGCCAACAGCAATACAGACAATTGCTGCTTTAATAGCGGCAGTATCATTCGTAGCAGGAATAGTAAAGAATACCGAAGTATAAAAACTTCGCTCCCGTCGGGTGCGATATCCATGTTCCACCAACTAATCAATTATTTTACTACTTATTGCTCATCTTCTTAATATCGTAGCTTGATGTTGAAATTATAGCCTTCCTCAAGAAATGTGCTTTCAAATGCTAAAAGAAATTTTCAAATCCGATACAGAGTTTAACGCGTTCAACCAAACAAACTTTTTCTCTCTTTTCTTCTGCTTTATAATATTTATATATTATTATATATTATATAAATACGAATACTACAATTGAGGTTGATATTATGTGAGAGGGTAAACAAAATAATTCCATCAAGTACTTTTCCAAAACAATTTATGACCAGAATATATTCTTATGAATGAATAGAAATAGGAAAACCCTAGATCTATTGACGCACAACGTCCATACGCAATCTTTACAAATACGGTACGGCTTTTTTTAAAGATTATCGAAAGTAATTCCTTCCTAGGCAATAATTATCTCCACAGTTTTTATTTATATTAAAAAAATCTCAGCAACATTTTTGTCGACTTGAGGCTGTTTTCTTAGCCCCAACTAGACCCGATGAATATATTTAGTGGAAACTTCTTTTAGTGGAACGGTGTCTAAATGTACTCGGTGAGTCTAGCTTATTTCTTATATGACCACGTCATTGTGTGTTCGGATTCTCTGACATAGGATATAATAATTCGTAATGGGAACCGTTGAGTGCGTTATATTATTTATATACCAATGAAGAAATGATTTCAAAAATGCCTTTGAAAAAATGGGCTAATAAAAGATATTAAATGAAAATGCTGTGCATCATTTTTTAAAGTACTTGTTTGTTACCTGTTCCCTGTTATGAAGTTAGTTATAAAGTGATAAGAGCTATTAGATTAATATCTTCGCTATAATTTTGACATATAAGAAACATCTAATACATTGACAATTTATATCAAAAATTATGTTACTAGTTCCAAGCAGTAGTCGTGTTAATTATGTAAAAAACAATACTAAATGCCTGCCTGTCAGTCTATATAGTATATCTAGTATATGTATAATGTCTAAGTTTTTTACACATACGCTCAATCTATCTAAATGTACTAACAAATACTGGAAAATCTACAAGGTAAAAAGAAAATTAAATTAAGAGGCATTGAATTCTTTTTCTTACGTTACAAGTTGGCAAACAAGCATACGCCCACGTGATAGTAAGTGGTTGCCGTAGCCTAAAGGCGCTTGTAACACCATTAGTAGGTCCCACTTACGCATTGCCAACCTCGAGAAATTAATTTTAAATCTCCTCTGCCCAGTAATTTCACTAGCCTACAGTGCCCTTCAAATCGGAACACGGTAATGCCTAAGCACTACTACTTGGCGGCAGAATATTTGGCACTGCGGTGGTATCTACCTAGCCGGCCTCTTGCAACATAAGAAGCATCACCAGTGTGACTGACTGCACTGGTGGAATAATCTCTGCTGTGGCAGAGGTTATCCAAACAGCGGGCGATGGGGTCGTCTCATCCCGACGCTGGGAAAGCAGTTCCAATAAGTAAAACTAGTAGCCTGTCTAATCTGAATAAGAGATTACTCTTATTTATTAAAACCGATCCTGGAAACACCGGGAATAAGGCCAGAAAAAGACAATCAATCAAGAACGAATATCAAAATCGCGGCATACATCGATAGAGGAGGCAAATAACAAAATATGTATTGTATAATATCTTTAGACATTAAAGAAATAGTGTTTGCGAGTTCGTTTTCCTACATTTCGTACAATACCATCAATTTACATCTGAGTAATTCGTCCACCAATATCACAGGTACAGCTAGTTAAATAAATGAATTGTTGGAGTCAATATTTATGAAATACTACATGATTTTTAGGTAAATATATATTACTCATCTGCCTGCCACTTCGTCCGCGGTGAGATTAGAATTGGCTCACATCACATCTATACCGAATTTCAATTGAATATCCTGTAGCATGTTTTTTGATAATCTCACAGGAATCGAACATTTTCCCGGCATAAAAGTACGATGTACTACTCCAGATATTAAGCTAGCTATATGCTGAATTTCATCCCAATCCATTGGGCCGTTTACTCATGATTGAGTAACATCCAGACACAATTCCAAGTAGATACACCCCACAGTAGGTTACTTGATAATCTCACAGGAAACTAACATTTTTCTGGGATAAAAAGTATATCTCTGTGATAATCCAGGTAACAATCTATATACATGCCAAATGTCATTCTAATCCGTTCAGCCGTGTTTGTTTAAGTGGGTAACCAACATTCAAACATACAAACTTTCACATTTATTATATTAGTAGGATTAGGTAAAGAAACCGTAATATCGAATTGAGTCTGAAATTACCGTACGGTGTTTGTGAAGAGAAGTATGTCGCTTCGGTTACAGTATTTGTAGTAGTAGACCCAAATTGCTTCCCCGAGCCGACTTGACCGGGGAAGTACTACCTTCTCAAAGAAAATCGGGGTAAAGTAACAGTATCAGTACTGTTGCTTTTCTTGCGATGAGTGAGAGCCCCTAAGGCCCAATCTCCCACTCCCTCTGCCCCTTTCCTTTTCTCCCTTCTTATCTTTTCCCTCCTATCTATTGGGTTAGCAACACGCATGTGATACTCCAACTATCGCTCGCGTTAATGGGTTGTGGTGCCTGCCCACCATCAGGTGGAAAGAGTGTTTGTTTGCTAACATGAAATAAAAAAAAGTATTACTCCATTATTGCCAAAATTTGAGTAAGTCAATTAATGACGCTGTATCAATACCAGTTAAAACAATTTTATGAGTGGAAAATTAATCCATTCATAAGAGAGCACCATCTCCGCGTCAACAAAAGTATGACACGTCAAAAAGCCATGACGTCAGGAGATTGCAACAGAAATAAAAAAATACGATGTCATAGACTTGACGACGTTGTTGCGCAGCTCTAGCAAACCAGTTACGCGCCACAGGTCATTGGTTCGATTCTTCCGGTCTAGGTGTTCATCCTTGCCTGTATGTGTCTCCGGAACACGACGAGCCTCCGCCAATGCTGTCCCTTTTACTCGGCTGGTTCTCGGTATTCAGCCATACCCGCAGGTGATGCTGTCAAAGCCAGTCAGGCCAACAGCAATACACAATCAGAAAAAAATTCGATGAAAAGTTCTGGAAATCATAGGAACAATAAGTACGATAACTTTGTTATAGTTCTATCCTTATTTATTAATTTATTTTAAATCTTTATTGTACACCAAAACATAATAAACATACAATAAAAACAACACAAATTAACAGATTTAGATTTGCACAAAAGGCGGTCTTATCTCTTAGAAACGATCTCTTCCAGACAACCTTAGCGATAAGAGATCTGCATGAAATCGATGTCAATATAAACTTAACACCCATAAAAATAATACATACTATTACATAAACGCAGTGCGCACAATAAATAATTATAAATAAACTAATAAATAAACAAACCATCTGAAAAAAGGTTTGCAGCACCCAACCACTTACATTCACAAAATTTTCCTACTAACTTACCGTTTCCTTAAATAAATACATATTATTTGGCTTTCGCAGCTAAAGTGTTTTTTCGTGTAGAAATATGGGACGGTTGTTTACTTTAAGGACACAGTACATACCGTTTATAAAGATGGTACTTTTTACAAAAATGAGAAGTAAACATAACGAGCAGTACGAAATTAAAAAAAGATCACAAAAAACTATATTTATATTTTGTATATTTACAATTATATACTTATAACATATAAATTATTACATTCAAAGACTGTTCTTTTAACGTTGACAGAAAAAACATAGACAGAGCCATAACAAGTTGTCACTCTTGTAATCATATTAAGAGATATTGTTATCTTTGTCTATTTCTTGAAGCACCATTAAGGAGTAAATGAATAGCTTATAAATCTTATAATACATACGCTTGGAAACGTCACACCTTAAGTCTAACTAATCACTTATGTCCTTTCATACCTAGTTTTCGGTCAAAAGACTTCAGTTTGATGCAACAAATCAATAAAATATATATATACGGCCAGGGAGTGGAATGCTCTTTCGGCGTTTGTATTCCTGAACACATACAACCTGAACCTCTTCAAGGTGCGAGTACACAGGATTCTTATGAGAAAGCTCGCTTTACCGTAGACCGTTGTCGGGATGTGACGACCCCATCGCCCGCTGTTGGGATAACCTCTGTCACAACAGAGATTATTCCACCAGTGCAATCAGTCACACTGGTGGTAGGTCTTTTGTTGCAAGAGGCCGGCTAGGTAGGTACCAGTGTCCAATATTCTACCGCCAAATAGTAGTGCTTAGGCACTACTGTGTTCCGGTTTGAAGGGCATTGTACGCTAGTGAAACTACTGGGCGAACGAGATTTAAGAACTAATATCTCGAGGTTGGCAACGCGCGAGTGGCACCTACTAATGGTGCTGCAAGCGCTCATAGGCTGCGGCAGCCACTTATCATCAGGTGGGCTGTATGCTTGTTTGCCAACTTCTAACATAAAAAAAAAAAAAAAAAAACCTTATCTATTCCCTCGCGCTCGATGGAGGTCAAGAATTTACTCATTTTCAAATAAAATAAAAAACATAGATTTCTTAACATCGGTGACAAAATAAACCTAAAGATTGACATGCGTTTTTTAGTTATCGCTCCGTCTAAATTTTTATCATCTATGTTTTAACTGTTTTAAAAAAGTAGTAGGTATTCACAAGTATATTTTTGTCTAGTCTAATATTTACTTATCGGACAAAATGCGACACGATACGGATATTGCTACATCAACTCCTACTGAGTACTAGTTTTTATACGAAGAGTCTGGACTGAAGCGTTGTAAAGTAAATACTAATTCACATTTATAATATTAAAATAAGTAATAAAAACTGTTCAATATTTGCTACCAAATATATTTAAAAAATACCTAAAAATTTTGTCTCGTTTTTTTTATTACGATGCTGGCAAACAATCATAAGTTTCGCCTGGTCACGTAGCCTACAACGTGCCAGCAATATCATGAAAATTACTTAAATATTTTACTGGAAGGATATATAAAGCATTGCACTTATTTCAAGTTTTCTTAAAAGTCAAATTGTAGTACCGGTTCCAAAATTAAGCCTCTACCTGAGAAGAACCCGCGAAACAACCTTTTTTGTGTTAGATTATTTTTGTGTTCATTGAACCGCTGAAAAACTTGGATCGACCGATCAAGATGCGATGTCAAGGTATACATTAATTTTATTACAGCCCTCATGCAAAACTTTAATAAAATAATTTGAATCTACATGTAACTTATCGTAAGACGATTTAAATTTAGTACATCGTGCATCGTCTATTTATAATAGTGATGTACTTGCAGTATCTAGAAATAAGCGTGGAGCATAGTTTTTAGAATTGTTTACACTGTCGATAATGAGTATGATAAACTTATACTATAAACATCATAAAATTTTACGAACAATATTATATAGTAATATTTAACCTACACAGTTAAATAAAATAAACAAGGTTAAATCCTTTTTATGGTTCTGTAGCCAAATTGCAAAAACGGAACCCTTATGTCTATCTGTCCGTCCGTCCGTCCGGGATTTTACTCGGAGACTGTTGGCTCTATCTATACGAAATTTAGTAAATAGGTGTATTCATTGAACCGCACCATGATTTGGTAATGAAATCTTAAAATATATAAAATTTGGTGGCAATTCATACATATAACTGAGAACTGAAAAAAAAATTTCAACGTATGTCAACGTGTAAGATATCATTGGATAGGTCTTTCAAAATGATAACGAGGTTGGATTTTGCCTTTCTTCATCAAGTCAGTAGTTGTTAAGATATAAGCTCCTTAAGTTATAAAAACTTCTAGAAAAAATTGAGGTTGTAGAACATTAATGAACTTTCAACCACAATTGGTTTGAAGAAGATAGGTCTACAAATTTTAGAGATGTATAAGTTGTTCCCATAACTTTGTTTTTCGTATCACTTTTAATAATTACTATAAAATTACCAGCTTAATTTTACGGTCGATTTTAATTCGTTATTATTTTTAAGATTATGCCTGGTCCACAATGCACTTGACTGATATTTTTTGTACTAACACAAATTAATCTATATGCTACTAGTATATAAAAAAGTACTGGTCAAATTACATTGCAGAAACCAGCAAGTTACCAAACATTGTAGCTCTCTTGCAAAACTTTTGTCATTAATACACAAGCGTATAAGTTATTATTTTAAAGATAATTGTGTTACTTATAATTATCGATTGCATAAAACATCAACGCAATTTAAATTACTTTTAGCTGTTTATTTTGATACTGACATGGCATCACTAAGCATGCCGCATTGTTTTTGTAACCACGCTGGTCATCCTTGAAATTTCTTTTTAAGGTTCCGTAGCCAAATGGCAAAAACGGAACCCTTATAGTTTCGTCATGTCCGTCTGTCCGTCCGTCCGTCTGTCCGTCTGTCCGTCTGTCCGTCTGTCCGTCTGTCCGTCTGTCCGTCTGTCCGTCTGTCCGTCTGTCCGTCATGTCCGTCTGTCCGTCCGTCCGTCCGTCCGTCCGTCCGTCTGTCCGTCCGTCTGTCCGTCTGTCCGTCTGTCCGTCTGTCCGTCTGTCCGTCTGTCCGTCTGTCCGTCTGTCCGTCTGTCCGTCTGTCCGTCTGTCCGTCTGTCCGTCTGTCCGTCTGTCCGTCTGTCCGTCTGTCCGTCTGTCCGTCTGTCCGTCTGTCCGTCTGTCCGTCTGTCCGTCTGTCCGTCTGTCCGTTCGTCCGTCTGTCCGTCTGTCCGTCTGTCCGTCTGCCCGCCGTCTGCCCGTCTGTCCGTCTGTCCGTTCTGTCCGTCTGTCCGTCTGTCCGTCTGTCCGTTCGTCTGTCCGTCTGTCCGTCTGTCCGTCTGTCCGTCTGTCCGTCTGTCCGTCTGTCCGTCTGTCCGTCTGTCCGTCTGTCCGTCTCGCCGTCTGTCCGTCTGTCCGTCTGTCCGTCTGTCCGTCTGTCCGTCTGTCCGTCTGTCCGTCTGTCCGTTCGTCCGTCTGTCCGTCTGTCCGTCTGTCCGTCTGTCCGTCCGTCTGTCCGTCTGTCCGTCTGTCCGTCTGTCCGTCTGTCCGTCTGTCCGTCTGTCCGTCTGTCCGTCCGTTCGTCTGTCCGTCTGTCCGTCTGTCCGTCTGTCCGTCTGTCCGTCTGTCCGTTCGTCCGTCTGTCCGTCTGTCCGTCTGTCCGTCTGTCCGTCTGTCCGTCTGTCCGTCTGTCCGTCTGTCCGTCTGTCCGTCTGTCCGTCTGTCCGTCTGTCCGTCTGTCCGTCTGTCCGTCTGTCCATCTGTCCGTCCGTCCGTATGTCACAGTCATTTTACTCGGACACCATTGACTCTATACGAAATTTACTAAATAAGTGTATTCCATGAACCGCACAACGATTTTGTAATAAAATCTTAATATGTATAAGAATTAAGGGTAGCAGTCCATACATACTGAGGATTGAAAAAAAAAATTCCAACGTATGGCAAGGTGTGAGATATCTTTGGAAAGGTCTTTTAAAATACTTACTTACTGCGTTGACTCAGTGACCCAAAGTGGATCTTGGCCTCCGACACCAGAAGACGCCACTTGTCACGGTCCTGCACCACTTCACGCCAATCGGCTCTTTCTAGGGCGTTCAGGTCTTTTGTGACTGAATCGATCCAGCGATATCTGGGACGACCGAGTGGTAAAAATATGCTCTTTTAGTGGCACGATCGTCCTCCATTCTCTCTAGATGGCCTAGCCAGCGCAGTCGGGCAGATTTAGTTTCGCCAATTATGTTGGGCTCGGCCACAAGTTCTTCAATCTCTTTGTTGCTTCGAATTTTCCAGTGGCCTGCTACTCCCCGCGTCGGTCCCAGGATTTTCCTATAGATCTTACGCTCTGCCACTAAAAGCTTTTCCTCCTCTTTTAGTGTCAGCGTCCAGGACTCACAGCCGTACATCATGATTGGCCTTATGATTGTTTTATAAATCCGAATCTTGGTTTTTCGGCTAATTATCCTGGACACTAAAACTTTATGGAGTGCTGCCGAGCATCTCAGTGCATTTTGGATACGGGTATCAATTTCCTCTTCTCTTCGGTTGGTATCAGTCACTGTGCAACCCAGATATTTAAACTTTTCTACGCCCTTGTATGAGGTTCCGTCAGCTGTAAGGTCTTGGCACTTGACTCTTATGTTCTTGTACCTTTTCATGTGTAGATACTCCGTTTTTTCAGTATTAATCCTGAGCCCAGTCTTCAGTCCCTCATCTTTAAGGACCTTGATCATAGCGTCCACATCAGTTTTACGTTTTCCTAAGAGTGCTAGGTCGTCAGCATATCCTATTACCTTGTGATATCCGTTCAACTCTACTCCAACGTCAAGTTCCAGTACTTTCCGAACGACGTACTCTTCATTACTAAAGTTAAACAGTAAAGGTGATAGGGCGTCCCCTTGCTTAAGGCCCGTGACCACCTCAAATTCATCGGTAAGGTTTCCTCCCACCCTGTCCCACACTCTCATCTTGCTGGTCTCTGTAATAACCTTTACCATGCGGATCAATTTTCCAGGCAGATCAAATGATCTAAGAATATGGTAAAGTGTATCTCTGTCCACGCTGTCGTATGCCTTTGTGAAGTCGACGAAAAGAAAGTGGATATTATGAGCAAATTCCCACTTTTTCTCCATAATTTGCTTTAATAGGAAAATCTGGTCGGTAGTGCTGCGGTTGGGCCTAAAGCCACATTGATAGTCACCCAGAATTTCCTCTGCATATGGTTCGAGTCGGCTCAGCAAAATGTATGAAAGTACCTTGTACGCTGTCGGCAATAGCGCAATCCCTCTATAATTTGAGCATTTCCTTCTAGAGCCTTTTTTATGAACAGGGCATATCACTCCTAAGTTCCATTCAGAAGGTTGCTTCTCGTACTCCCAGATCTTAGTAATAAGCTCGTAAAGTCTATATTGCGCTGCGTCTCCTCCGCACTTCCATAGCTCCGCTGGTATGCCATCTATGCCAGGACACTTATTGTTTTTGAGACGCGTTATCGCCCGTCGCACTTCATCAAAGCTGGGGTTCGCTACATCACCCTCAGGACATTTTTGCGTTTGCTGCATATCGCACTGAATGGGTGGGCAGTTCAGCAAACTCTTAAAGTAATTGCGCCACTCATTCTTTAAGTCTTCTGGGTCAGATAGAAGGTTACCCTTTTCGTCATCCAATAATTGCGTTGTCGGTTGGTACCCTTTTTTGAAAGCGCTAAGCTCCCTGTAAAACTTTCGGCTCTCCCCAGCTCTTATGAGGGTTTCAATCTCTAGTACCTTATCTTCCAGGTGCTTTCTTTTAGCTTGTTTAATAAGGTTTCTCAACCGATTACGCGTCTCCCGATACTGTATATCCCACTTGTCTTTTTCCTGCTCTGAGAGGATCCTTAGTTTACGTCTCTCTTCTAGAGCTTTTTCACAGGCCTCGTTCCACCATTTCCTCTTTTTCTGACGCTTTTTCCTTCCCATAACGTTCAGTGCTGCTTCCTTCATGACTTGTTTTGTTTCTTCCCAAACCAAATTTATGTCGTCTGATATTTCCAAACCCTGAAATCTATTATTTAATTCTATTTGGAAATTTCTTCTAATTTCTTCATCTTTTAAACCCTCTATATTCAAATCTAATATCCCTTCTTTTCTAGCTCTACTGACCATTTTAATTTTCGCTTTTAAATTGATTCCCAACAAATAGTGGTCACTATCGCAGTCAGCACCACGGTAAGTCCTTACATCCTCTATACAGCTTTTGTGTCTACTGTCTATAAGTACATGATCAATTTGACTGACCGTGATTCCATCTGGTGATTTCCATGTACCCTTATAGATGTTTTTGTGGGGGAACATTGTGCTTTTGACAACCATAGATTTAGCCGCCGCAAAATTAATGAGTCTCAGGCCGTTGTCATTTGTGATCTCATGCTTACTATGTTTGCCTATTGTGGGAACGAATATAGTTTCTCGTCCGATCTGTGCGTCTTTTAAAATGATAAGGAGGTTTTTATTTTGAGTTTTTTCATTAAGCCAGTAGTTGTTGAGATATTAGGTCCTAAAGTCGTAAAAATCGCGTCTCCCTCTAACTTTTGAACTATGGGATATAAAATTCTGGAAAAATTTGAGCTTGTAAAATACCACATAAACTTTCATCCACATTTAGTTTGAAGAAGATAGGTCTATAAATTAAGGAGATATATAAGTATTTGTCATAACTTTGTTTTTCATATTACTTTTAATAATTGCTATGAAATTACCAACTTATTTTTGCGGTTGGTTTTAATTCGTTATTATTTTTGTACTTTTTAAAGCCGTTAAGATTCTTCATAACCAAGCTGCGGAACCCTTTAGTTTCAACTGTGTGTGGTCCACAACGCACTTGACTGGTAATTATTTATAGTAATACTAGCGGCTCGCTCCGGCTTCGCACGGGTATAAAAGATATAGCCTATGTCATGCACTGATAAAATGATTAAAATCGATCCAGTAATTTTGATTTATTCATTACTGCCCGTGACCCGCACGCGTTAAATGTAATTATTTACGACATCACATTAGAAACCTCAAAAAATTTTTTCTCCACTATTTAATTTATGTTATTATAAATATAAACCTTCCTCTTCAATCACTCTATCTAATATCAAAAATGCATCAAAATCCGTTGCGTAGTTTTAAAGATTTAAGCATACATAGGGACAGAGAAAGCGACTTTGTTTTATATTATGTAGTGACTAGCTTCTGCCAACGGCTTCGCTAGTGTAAATAATATTTTAATACAAACTTTGAACCCCCATTTCACCTTTCCGATGTACAATTTTAGAAAATGTTAAACAGATGTTTCTTTAATGTTTAGCCAATAAGGAAATATCATGCTTCTAGTTTCATAAATGACGGATATCGCATTCACACCTTAAACCCCTTTTTCAAGCTTGTAAGGGTTGATTTTTGAAAAATCCTTTCTTGGTGCTCATTTACGTTTTAAAACGAACGCCTGTGTAAATGTTCAGCTTCCAAGTTTGGGCGTTTATATGTCAATAAGGTTTTCTCCTTTCATATATGGATTATGCATAGATTAGATTAGAAAAATTTTATTTCTATTCGTCACATAAAAATCTCATGCCATGCTCTGGCCCCAGGGGGAAGTCTGACTATAACCAACCTTCTCCACCCCCCTTAGTATTGCTAGTCCTTCTTCTTATCGAGTGGTTAGTGCCCAACCTAGTGTCATAGTTGTTCAGGTCGCCAGTATACTTGACTTTTAAATTTCAGTCAAATTGAAAACTTTTTACGTGCTCTCTGAAGCAGTTGAAATACCACTATGCGATCACCCATCTAGTGACTGACCACGACTCAAGTTACTTAACTCACCGATCGTTGACAGATCAGTAAACGCACCCGGCTATGTGCGTCTATATTAGTAGTATTGGTAGTAAACATAAAATACAGTACCATCTTTTCATGTAGCTAAAAAAAATTATATCACAAGTTTAAGGTTTTTTCCGCCAGATCAGAGCAATGAATAAGCAATTTACGGAGAATTCAGGTTTATGGAACTTTTTGCGTCTTTATCTTAACCCTATAATTTGTTTTAATAACATCGTATTTCCGCTATAAAGATCCCGTTTCGTCCATGACGTCAATGGGATGTAGGTTCTTACGAGGGGCGTCGTATACCGGTTACCGGTTACCAGTGTGAGCTAATATGAACCGAAGTTATATGGGTTATATATAATACGATTTGACAAGGAAATATTAGTATTAAGTGTCATAACTTTTTATCAAAAACTCGTTTTTTTATATATCTGAATAATAAGTGACGTCATTGTTGTTGTGGCAACAGCCAATTTATTTGTCAATCAAAGTCAATTAACTTGAAAAGGCCGATTGACCAGGAAAAAAACTACCTTCTTATTTAGACTCTTAGGAATTTATAACAAACATCTTCTCCGAGCAGAAATCGAACCCGACACCTTAAAGCAGGCTTACCACCAGCATGCTACAACCGTCATCCAAAGTACACACACACACACACACACGCACATACACAGAGTGTGTATAAACCAGAAATAATCCCTACAAATATTATTAATGCGAAAGTAACTCTGTCTATAACGCTTTCACTACTAAATTACTAAATCGATTTTGATGAAATTTTATTGAAAAATAGACTACATCTTGAGAATGGAGATTTTTCGCTGACATAGAGGATGAAAAACTTTGTGGGGACCAATTATTTCCGTACATTAAGGGTGCCATATTAAAAATATTTTTTCACGTAGACGAATCCACGCCCAGAAACTAGTAATAAATAATCCGGAACCCTTTTTGTGAATCCGACATGCACTTGCCGGTTTTTATCGTTCTGTTCTTTTCTTTTCTTCCGTCTCTCTCTAATTAACGGAGAGGGCGATTGTCAATTGTCTTTTAGCAATATACCGCTTTCGATGTATTTATAACTTCAATATATTATATCGTCATTATCACTACATAGTATAAAACAAAGTCGCTTTCTTTGTCCCTATATCCCTATGTATGCTTAAATCTTTAAAACTACGCAACGGATTTTGATGCGGTTTTTATAGATAGAGTGATTGAAAAGGAAGGTTTATATGTATAATAACATCCATTAAATAGTGAAGAAATACTTTTATTTTTAAGGTTTCTAATGTGATGTGGTTAATAATTACATTTTTTCCGCTTACATTGCAACAAACGCAGGCTGAACCCTACGAGATTTATCAAAATAATATATTTTATACCCGTGCGAAGCCGGCGCGGGCCGCTTGTTAAAACTATAAATAAAACTTGATCATCTTAAAGCTTAAGATCTTTAGTAGCGGAAATGGGAAACTACCTATATAAGGCGAAAGAGGTCATTTCTAAGTAATTTAAGACAAAGGTCAATGTTTATTTTAATTTGTATTAAAAACATGTTTATTATGCATTTTATGACGAATAGATTTTAAAATATCAAAATAAATAAAATAATAAAACCGCTACACACTCAACGGCCTCGATTAGGATAGTTATATCCAGTGTCAGGGGTCCGGAAACACACACTATAACAAAGATAAACACACACAGACGGGAATACATACCTGTATGGTCGAACCAAGCATCCTCCCCGAGCGGGAAACGAACCTGCAACCGGTGGCACTAAAGGCAGATTCACTACCGTTGTGCCACGATGTCGTCAACAAAATCTAAACTAATCACAATTACACATTGTGTCTAATAAATGTAAATATTTAGTTGGTGTATCTGACTCCCCTAATTGTATATACTGTAACATTATAGATGATGTCCAGCATGTGTTGATTGAGTGTGTACGCAATCAAGTCCAACGGCGACATTTAGCATTGTTTAATAATAATAGTAATGTTGGTGTTTGCAATAGCATTTTAGCTTCTCCTCTTTCGGAAGAAGCTAAAGTGCTATGTACATTGTTAACTTAGGATAAGAACCTTATAATTGTTGTGTATGATAGTGTATTAGTTTGTTTTTTTCTGTGTTTGTTATTATTTGATGTGTGTATTTACGGGGTGACATGGTCACTAGGTGACTAAGCCCCTTCATAAATAAATAAAGAAAAAAAAAATAATAATAATGACAATTATTTTTACTTTATCGAATCAACAGCCTAAACAATAACTTTCAAGTTCCTAGCTCTAAAAATGACGATACTGCCATACAACTTTTTATTTTTCCTTTTCAACCCCTTAAAATCTTTTTATTGCATTAAAAAGTAGCCTATGTCCTTACTAGACTATCTGTGTAACAAATTTCATTAAAATCGGTTCTGTAGTATTGGCGCGAAAGCGCGACTGATAGACAGAGAGACAAAGTTACTTTCGCATTTATAATATTAAGTATGAATAAGGATTTTTTTTGTTTATTTCTTTCACAAATTATTCAAACGTATAATTTGTATATTAAACTTGCAGCTACAGTCGTGAATACTAAAATTTCACATTAAATAATTTATAGTAATGAATATACCTATAGTGTTCTTCGTGAACTCGGCGGCGTGCATTCCATATAAGCAATAATAATTAAGAGGAACCTACGTCATAAACTTCAAACACGATATCCTTATCCAAGTATTATATAATAACCTATTATATTTAGGTATTATAATTATATACTATTAAATCAGAAATATTTTTTAATTTCATTATTAAAAATTTTGTAAGGAAAGTAGGTAGTAGAAGAAATTGTAGAACATCTAATTTATAAAAATCTCGTGTCGCGGTGTTTGTTACCAAACTCCTCCGAAACGAATTATTCATAAAATTTTGTGTTCATATCGGGTAGGTCTGAGAATCGGTCAACAACTACTTTTCACACCCCTAAATGTTAAGAATTGGACCACTCCTCAATTTAAATTTTTTATTTTTTGTAAAAAAAAAATTTTTTATATTTTTTATGATGTGACATTAAAAAAATGCAACTTTTTCAATGTTTTTTATCAAACTAAATTCAATATTTTTCACCAGTGCCACTTCTGCTCACAATCAGACTCCGTTAGGGGGCGCTGCTACCGGCTCTTTTTTTTCGGGGCATGGGGGCGGGGGTGGAGGCATTTACCCTTCGGCCTAGATAAAAAAGTTTATATCAATGATTTAAAAAAATATATAACTTTTGCATACCAAAGATTTATGTTATTTTAATATAATTCACAGATAACTCCTGAAGTCAAATTTATATTCATTGAGTATTTGCAATAAATGCATTGTTAAATATAAATTTATATACAAAACACTGTATTGCATTTATACTTCAAACAAACTGAAACTTAAGCTCGCGTTGACGTCATCTTATATCGATTAGTGTCATAAAGTGCTTGAAACAAAGATAAAGTCTTTTTAATGGTGGATGCCGGGGATTGAAATATTGAGATAATTTTGTGACAGGAAGTCATACCTCTAAATTTTATAATAATAATTATTATTTATTTGCATAAAACATATTACATTAGTTGTGGGACATTAATATATTACAGTGGTATCAATGTTTTGCAAATCTTAAGAAATTTGACATTATAATAAATAAAAAATTTAGAATTGATAATATTTATGAATGAATAAAAATAAAAATTAATTAATTTCGTCCGTTATTAATCATTAAAACAATTGTTCTAATAACTTAAACAATAAAATGACTACAAGATATTTTCAAGATTTTGTAGTAATTCCTGAACTGTATAAAATGCATTTTCTATAAGGCATTTTTAGTCTACTTTTAAATTTATTTGTTGGCAATATCTTAAAAGTTTGGGGAATTGGATTGAAAACTTTTACAAACATCGAAAATGTTAATCGTGAGAAAACAACTACTTAATCTTTTTACTTTTTCGTCCTATCTGGGAAGCTGTTACCTGATTGCCTACGAGTTAAGCACGAGATATATTTGAAACACAAGATAAGCACTTGAAAACACAGAGGTTCACGAATTTAAAACCACAACCTTCAGTTAAAGTCTACATTTTATGTTAATATCTGCCCTGAGCGGGAATCGAACCTGCGATCGTCAAGACTTAAGGCATACTCGCTACTAACACGCCACAACGGTTACTAGATTAGCTAGTTCATCATATAAGTGTATTACAATAATCATGCCATTCTAGTGCCTTCCTACATTTTATTATAGGAATTTAGATATAATCATTTATTTAGGCTTCAACAAATATGATTCCAGAATACTTATTTAATACGACATGAATGTAATTGCATTTCGCACATTTTTAAAACTAAAATGACTCATTTTTAAAACATTGATACATTTATAATTATAATGTCTGGTCTTAGATTGTTTTGTACTTTTTACCCGACTGCCGGAGGGTAATGTTTTTCGAGCGTATGTATGTATGTATGTATGTATGTCTATTTCTTTGTGACGCTCTACAGGCTAAACCCTTGGACGTACATCGACTTATAGGGTATCATTAGATTCGTCTCAGTTGTGAGAGTGACATAGGCTACATTATTTTAACATGGGTTCCGCAGAAGCAAAGATATTCAAAGCGGAATATCACAGTTCGCTCAGAGTTAAAATCTGATGATGTTTCCTTGTAGAACTCAATAAAATAAGACGAAAAGTAAAAATAAAATTTTTCGATATATTGCTTAGTTTTCGAGATATCGATGATTGAAGTTTGATTTTTTTGTTTGGCCAGTGATTGCCAATTCCACTCCCAATGTCTAGAATAATTAATTAAAGCATTTTCTATAAATAAAAAAATACGGCGTAGTTATATAAATAGGTAGATTAATAAAATAATTAAACTTCTAAAACGCAAACTATTATAATATATAATGTTATTCAATGTATTGTACAATTAATAAATAATTAAGTAATAAAATATAGGAATAAGCATAATATATTATAATAAAAGTATTTTTCGATTCCTAGTCATGTAATTTGTTTAATGTAAGAAAAATATAAATTTTAAGTGTCTATACCTACATCTTAGGTTCTTATAAAAAATGTTACTCGGAACTAAAAACTAAATGATGAAATATCATATATTTATATTTTTGCAAATGTCTGCCTGTTTGTCGGCGCTCCGCACTCCTTATCCTCTCACGCAATGCTGCAAAACTACAACTTTCAACTTCAAAGACAGCAAAGAAATGATAAAGCATATTTTCGAGTAACATTCAGTTTTGTTTCGTAAAAATGCGTTCACTCCATCAATATTTAATGCAATCTTGATGACAACGTAAGCCAAGTATGAGAGAGAGTAAGAAAGTAGTTTAGCCTTTTCACGCAAAAGCCGCTGATCGAATTTGGATGAAATTTAGCACACAGAGAGCTTATATTGAATTAACACACCCTGAATTAACACATTTGATACCAGAAAAAATATTAGGTTTCCTCGGCATTATCAAAAAACGTACTGCAAAAATGTTTAGATGCTTGTTACTCAATCACACATCACATTAACGATTTAATGGATTGGGATGTAACTTAGCACATACAAAGATTGTTACCTGGATTAAGACATAAAATACTTTTTATTCCGAAAAAATGTTAGGTTCTCATGGGATTATCAAAAAACACTCTACAGAACTTTTTTATCTTTGTCTTATGAAATATTAGCGGCCCGTTCCGGCTTCGCATGGGTATAAAACATATAGCCTATGTCATACACTAAAGAAATGATTAAAATCGATCCAGTAGTTTTGATTTATTCATTACTGTCCGTGGCTCACACGCGTTAAATGTAATTATTTACGACATCACATTAGAAACCTCAAAAATAACAGTTTTTTCTCCACTATTTAATGGATGTTATAATACATATAAAACTTCCTCTTCAATCACTCTATCTATTAAAAAAACGCATCAAAATCCGTTAGGTAGTTTTAAAGATTTAAGCATACATAGGGACAGAGAGGGCGACTTTGTTTTATACTATGTCGTGATTATTTAGTTACAAATGGTACATTTGTCTCTAGAGCCAATTCTAAAGTCACCGCGGACGAAGTCGCGGGCAGATGCCAGCTCGAAATAAGTTACAAGCTTGTGGGATAGAACTTGCCAAAAATATAATCGAGATTCTAGTTAGACCTGCATAGTGCAGAGAGCTAAGTTATATTACTTATAACTAGCTTCTGCCCACGGCTTCGCTGCGTTAAATTTGGAGGAACAAATCCTTTCTTTTTCATATAAAGCTTTACACCTTCAGGGGCAGGATTGAAGGAAATGTGTTAATAGTTCCCAAAAAACAATGTTACATGATTTTAATTTCAAAAAGTATGAACTTCCAACAAAACTTTTAACTCCTTTTTAACCTCTTGAGGGTTGATTTTCATAAAATACTTTCTTAAAAATAACACCAAAAAAAAATAGCATTTTAGAGTGAAGGGCTTAGGCTTCGCGTTTATACTGTGACGATCTCAACATTACACTTTATTGCAATCTCTAAAACAATGTATTTTCTATAATATGAACCTATTTATGGACGGTCACCCATCCATTTACTGACCGCACCCAAGGTTGCTTAACCTAAAAATCGTTTGCCGACCACGTGACTATGTGCAACGTAATACTAAGTATGGACATACCCCGAAAACAATATTTTTACAAAATCAAAAATTTATAAAATTTTGTATGAAAATTTCCATAGAAAAAGGAAAATGTATGGAAAATCACGGATTCAGGTGCCGAATGTCATTGCAGCTGTTTCACATATATAAGGGGTGTGGTGTCGGCGAAGGTGTCTCCGAGCGTATGCTTTGTGAGTGCCCGTCTGACGTCTCTACCCCCGCGTATATGTGGACGGCTTACCAAGGCGGTGCGTTCGGGCGGCCATGCTGCTAGAATGCTAGTTAAGGTTTCCGATCTTCGTATACGGTTTTTATACATATTATTAATGGTGATTGGTGATGCATGGCAAAGAATATATATAAAGTATATATTAAATATATATACAATAATTAATAAATAATGACGGTATGGTGGTCCGTCTATGATTACTGGCAAAGAGATCTAATATGAATAATATGATCTATACATGTTAAAGGCAAATTTATAAAGTTGAAATATATTGAATATAATTTATTATTATAAATTAAATATTTAATGACGGTTTGTGGGTCCGTCAATTATGAATGTATATATGTTTGATACATATTAAGAAACGAAGTTTACTTTGTTTCTTTAATATTATGTGATATTGTAATAGCGAAAGTAATGCTTCGGCGCAAATATTGTTTATGTTTCAGAATCTAATGGATTATTTGAAACCTAAGAAGAAGCGAATTCAATGAAGATTTAAAAGTATGCGTTGGGAAGAATTTATGCGTCATAACTAATAAATAATTATATTTCAGCCGTATACGTGTATAATGTTTTGGCGAGTTTCAGTTGACCCGATACTTGAGTTTGAGGCTCTGATGTGGCCTGAGTCATGTCTATAGTGTCCTTAAGCGAGGCCCAAGGATTTTTAATCTTAGTTGACCCGATGCTTAAGTATGAGGCTCCGATATGATTTTGGTCATGTCTATAGTGTCCTCGAGTGAGGTCCTTCGACTTTGCTGATGTGATGTTGACATGGGGTTGACTCTGTGGTGCGATTTATATCGATGCAGTAGTTTCCTCAGGTCCATTGCTGAAGCGGCCCCAGTGATACAGATTAGAATTGCTGCGGTGGTGCGACTTAGGTCGATGCCGTGATGTAATTCGGTTTGTTGCTGAGGCGCTGGAATATTATACATCGTTTGTAGCAAAATGACTCGTCTTCTTATTAGAGACGCCCCCTTAGCTTAGCAATAGGGATTTTTATAATTGACATTGTAGCATGTCATACTATTAGGGCAACTGGTTGCTTCTCACTTCGAGATAGCTAACTAGTATTAGACAGTGTGGCCTGCTTAACCCTTATCATGCGTGTTTATCACGTCTTAAATAATGAACTGGATTCGGATGTATGTTTGAGTATTGAGCCAAAGGGTACCTTGCGTGAGCAAGTGCTATGGTTTTAATGATGCAAAACTATAATAAGAAAACGACATAAATCAAAGAATATTAGTTGTAAGACAATGCGATTACGAATACGATATAAGCCCACGAATATTAATTATAAGACAATGCGATTATTTAAATACCAATTAGGTAGGGTTAGGTAGGACTTAGTTTTAAGGAATTGCGGTTGTGATATTATAAAGAATTGAATATTATCAATACTATATGACCCATATATAGTGATAAAAGAAATATACTTATAAATATAATTATTAATGAATTTGCCTACACTACGGTGAGGTTATTATAAATACTATATTACACTTATATAGTGATAAAAGAAATATACGCTATAAATAGCATTATTGATGAAAATACCTTAACAAAGGTGAAGTTTATGACAAATATAAACTCTATATTAACCATATATAGTGGTATGACAAATATACGTTATAAATGATATTATTTATTATTATTAATGAATTTTACTTCACTAAGGTGAGGTTGACGATTATAGCATTGTGCTTACGGAATGCCGCCTGGCGGTTCAATGTTCGAATACATATCTGAACCAGGGATTTATTCCCTTATATATAATGACCAGGGCTTGTCCCTCAATTATTATGGCGTTTAGCCTTCTCATACAAAGATGAATAAGAAATATAATGCGACTTCGGTCTTAATCGATACTATTATAAAATATCAGGGCTTGGTCCCTTTCTATGCTATGAAAATAAGAACAATATAAAAGAATAAATCTTGCGTCCCGATAACGAAATCACTATAAATATAAATTACCAGGACTATGTCCTTTCACGTTATAACAATCAAATTGTGTGTCGCAGGCGCACTATAAATAGCCTATCCCTTACCCGGGAGGGCTCGTATATATGGTTGGAGCCCACAGTCGGTGGCGTGTGCGGGGCCATCGATCTCCCCTCTTCTTTATATTTTTACTATAGAGTTTAAGTATATAAGAATTGGAGGAGCGGACTACTTTCAGCTACTCGTAAGAGGTGTTGAAAGTATAGGGATATATTTATTATCTCACCATTTTGCCTTTATTGGCTTATATAAATAATTTTATTATTATAATCATATGACACTAAAATAATTAAACTATATAATAAATAAGGTATTATTGTTTTCCATTGTCGAGTTGAACCTGTTGCCTCGGATGCTCTAAAAGAACACGGTTTATTACGATCACAACGTAACAAGGGTCCTGGCCACTAGACGATACACGTGCCAATTTCGTAGTTTTATGCTATTTATTTACGTGCATTTTAATTAGTATTTATTTAAATATATTTTATTTCTATCTTTAATTCTAAAAGGCAAGGTAGGTTTAGTCACAATACGTAATTCAGGTCTTCTCCTTGTATATATATATATATATATATATATATATACAAGGAGCTGATCAATCAATTTGTAAATTGATGATGCAGTTTAAAGGGAAGTGCTTAAATTACGGAAAAATATAATAATTATGTTTTATTTCAATGCTTGTCCCCGTCTGCAGTACCTTTACTAACATTAAAGAAATATTTATATTATAGTAGTCATTATAGAGCTTGTTTTTAGCTTTTTAGGAATTATTATTAATGCAGTTGGGTTTTTGTTTCATTTAATAATTTATTTTATTAGTCCTGTGTTGATTTATTTATTAATTTTAAATATATTTTTATTTATATTATAAAATAAGACATCTATACCAATATTATAAAGCTGAAGAGTTTGTCTGTTTGTTTGGTTGAACGCGCTATCTCTTGAACCACTGATCGGATTTGAAAAATAGTTTTTGCATTTGATAGCACATTTCTTGAGAAAGACTATAGGCTATATAACTTCACGATACATATTATATATTTACCCGACTGCCGAGGGAGGGTAATGTTTTTCGAGCATATGTATGTATGTGTGCGTGAGCGTATCTATTTCTTTGTGACGGTCTACAGCCTAGACCCTTTGACGGATTTCAACATATGAGCTGTCATTGTATTCACCTCAGTTGTACGAATGACATAGAGTATTTATTTCCACATGGTGCCCGTGGGAAAATATATTCCCAAATAAATAATACAATTCTTATAACGCCGAAATCTGATGATGAGGTCTTGTAAAGTAGTAGAAGTACTTGATATAATAAGACGAAAAATAATATAAATAATAATTTAAATTTTTTGAAATATTGCTTGGTTTTTTTTTTTGAAATATTGCTTTTAATATCTTTGATGGCGACTCCATTGCTGTTTTTTTTCATTTAATAATTTTAGCTTGTTTATATGCTCTATTACCTTCTAATGTCATATTCTCAACAATGATAGACTACTGGTTTTTGTCTGCCACAATATTATTCTAATGAGTTGCACATGAGAATAATAAGTGCGTCAAACGTGATTCGGTGAAAAAATGCTTGAGTGGTGTCAGAAATATCGGCTTACTGCTAATTGTTTTTGGCAAAAAATTCAATAGAATTAGCGGCTTCAAATATTTTAATAGTTTGGCGCTATTTTTCTTTTATATACTTGTAAAATTACCTGTTGTTTATGATGTTCAATTAAAAAGCCAATTACATACAATACAAACTGATTGCCATGATTGATTTAGTAGACTTAACAAAGGTAATTTCTTTTTCAAAACCACCATCTTAACACCTTATCGGTCAACGGCCAAGGATGGCTGCCAAGGATGATTCACCGGCGTCGGGATGTAACGACCCCATCGCCCGCTGTTGGTATAACCCCTGTCACAGCAGAGATTATTGCACCAGTGCAATCAGTCACACTGGTGGTAGGTCTTTTGTTGCAAGAGGCCGGCTAGGTCGGTACTATCGCAGTGTCAAATTTTCTGCCGCCAAATAGTAGTGCTTAGGCATTACTGTGTTCCGGTTTGAAGGGCACTGTACGCTAGTAAAATTACTGGGCGGAGGAGATTTAAGAATTAATATCTCGAGGTTGGCAACGCGTGAGTGGCACATACTAATGGTGCTGCAAGCGCTCATAGGCTACGGCACCCACTTACCATCAGGTGGGCCGTATGCTTCATGTAATAGTCAGTCTAGTCTTCTATAATAAATAAATTAATTAGTTAGTAATTGAACTATATATAGAATTTGGATTAGTAATCATTTGCACACCCGATGCACAACGATGGAATAGACACAAATAAAAAAATTAAATCTATTCTTACTTGTAAAAGGAACCCTCATATCCAAAAGTTGCGGAGGTCAGATGGCATTCGCTCTGTGTAAAAACTAGTCTATTCTTTTTTTAATGTGTATTGCTGCTGGCCCTACTGGCCTTGACAGCATCACTGGAGTGGAAGAGCCGAGTACTGAGACCCAGCCTTGAAAAAGAGATAGCCCCGTGGGGCTCAAATTGATTCCGTTCTTACGATGTCTCCTGCGAGGCCGAACCACGCCTAAAGACGTCATCGGGAATGGAGGAAACGTTCCGAGGGCATTCTAGTCGATGACTACACTCGACGGTGTGAGCGTGTCGTGACGTGCAGAACAACGGACCTCGGCTTTCCCGGCGTAGACGGTGTTGTGCGCGTGTTTGAGCAGTGTATGGAGCATTGTCTAAGATCACCTGTCAAATCTGGATAAACAGACTGGGTTAATGGTAGGAAGAGAAAGACAAAGAAGAAGACTTGATAATAATGACACTATTTATAAACAAACTCTTAATTTCTTTTAGATAAATAATTTAGTGATGTACGTGCGTTCAGACATCACTTCATTTTTGCTTGAGATGAAGTTGTAAATAACAACAAATATATTTATAACATTCCTTCTTGGTCATTTACCGTTCGGTATACGTGACTTAAGTCAGCTTAGATTTCTTCTTCCTTTACTTATATAAAGTTTTCAATGTCCACAGTCAGTACATTGCCACGGAACAGGATCAAGGACGAGTTCAACAGCAACGCAACGAAACGAAGTTAGTCACACGCTCAGTTCTTTTGATATTCAGTTATGATTTGCACAATTTAAGTGAATGAAGTTAGTGCGTGCGTTGGTGTTCAACTTAAGAAGGGGCACCAACGGGTCTATGACTTTTGTCTGTTTAAAAGTACCAGTCTCCAGTATGTAGTAAGTGTATGTAGCTATATAAGACAATTTAAGGAAACTGATACCTTCTTATCAATTTGTCAATATAATATTTTTTTGTGTCATGGCGTAGGCAATCAATCATACGGTCCGTCTGATGGTAAGCAGTCACCGCGACCTATGAGCGATGCTTGAAGTATCAAATGCTCGTTGCAAACCAATGTTAGGATTTAGGATGGGAAGGGAAAAAAGGTACAGAGGGAGTGGGAGATTGGGCCTCCGGCGCTTACTCATCGCCAGAAACGGCACAGTACCCACTGATACTGTTACTGTACGCCGATTGAATGTAAGAGTTTAGTACTACCCTGGTCGAGCCGGCCTCGATAGAGCGGTCGAGGAGCATGGCCCTACACGCTTACATGTATTCTATCGAATAAACTATTTAAGGTCATTGACATTTCATTGTTTACAATTTTTGTTATCGGTACATACTGTAATAAAAAACTACAACAGTTATAAAGGCATATTCACTGCTGCTACGTGAAAGTGATCGTTAAAATGGTCATTAAATTAAATTATTATACGAAATGACAGCGTATTAATTAGGAACGAAGGTCTCCTTTATTAAAAAGAAGCTACCTACTAGAAGTGTTATCAAGATTCACTTTTGAAGATGAATATATTGATCAATAAACATGTTATATTCATTCTTCCTGAATCTTTGTTCTCATCTACGTAATAAAAAAAGAATACTGTCAGCAAAACAAAACAAAAAATGTTTGGAACAACAGAATTCCGTGCTACGTAGAACACTGGCACATAGGCGGGGGCCTTACCTCTGTTTTTGACAGTTTTTATTTCTTTCTTTTTTTATAAATAAACGCTACACACTCAAAGGCCATTAGGATAGTGATATCCTGTGTCAGGGAAACACATACAAAGACAAGGACAAATACACCCAGAGCGGAAAATATGCTTGCATAATCAATACAAATATAATATGCTCCGAGCGGGACCCGTGACCTGTGGCGTTTAAGGCAGATTCGCTACCGCTGCTCCACAACGTCATCATTTTTAATTTTGAACGGTAATTTTTTTTTTCTAAAACACTTTTAACATTATTTACTTTAAAATGTTTCACATTTCTTTGAACACAATTATAAAGGCAACGCGGATGTAGCGGCGAGCGGATACTTATAGTGATCAATATACTATGCCATGAATGTGTCTTAATATGAGATATACTTTATGACGATATTTAAAATAATAAGCAATTCAATAAGAACGTGATAAGTTTTTATATATGTCATTTTGATGTACTCATCTTTAAGGAAAGAATTATTGGGATATAAACGGTTCCGAGTTAAATATCGTGCTCCATATCCACCTAAAGCTAAAATATCAATTGATATATATTTTTTTTATGTTACAAGTTGGCAAACAAGCATACGGCCCATCCGATGGTAAGTGGTTGCCGTAGCCTATGAGTGCTTGCAGCACCATTCGTAGGTGCCACTCACGCGTTGCCAGCCTCGAGATATCGGTTCGTAAATCTCCTCTGCCCGGTAATTTCACTAGCGTACAGTGCCTTTCAAACCGGAACATAGTAATACCTAAGCACTACTATATGGTGGCAGAATATTTGACACTGCGGTGGTACTTACCTAGCCGGCCTCTTGCAACAAAAGACTACCAGTGTGACTGATTGCACTGGTGAAATAATCTCTGCTATGACAAAGGTTATCCCAATAGCGGGCGATGGGGGCGTAACATCTCGACGCCGAGAAAGTTACAAAATAAATAAATAAAATACAAAATATATTTTGAAAATTTCATAAACGCAAGTCATTTACAGAAACTATGTATTTAAATGTCGAATCTATATGGAAATGATTTATGACGGTGGAATGTTTGCTATAACTTATGGTCGTATATATTTTACACATTCATACAATATATTAATTCATAAAACTAAAGAACTAGTAACCTGTCAAATCCGGATAAGAGTAATAAGCAGACCCTGGGTAAATAAAACATCGGTAATAATGCTAGGACGAATAAGAAGTCGTTCATACAATATAGTATGTACTAAATTTATCTGTATCACCGCTAATGACGACCGATGGGCTGTGGTATCGGGCCTACCTCAAACGCTATTGGACACGGGCTTAATTATCGCTCAAGATGTTTGGATTGACTATACAGGTGTTCCGATCTGGATGGTTGTGCTACTGTATGCACAGACTTCCGACGGCCGACATAAGATATCAGTATTCTACTACCAGTTAATTGTGTAGCATTTATTATAGCTTAGCATAGCTATAACTGGTTTGCTAACACATGAGGAAGCATAAGGTAAGGAAGACAGTACAACATGAGAAAATCGATAATATGTAATTTTATAAAATTACTTATAGTAAATCGTTAAGCACATAAGAAGTAGATCGCCTTCATCATGGTGATTACGAAGTAATTATTATGTTTTTGTCTGTAAAAGTCAGAGGTAAATAACCTTTTATTAGCAAAAATGTTATATCAGTCTGCTCTGGGTGGGTAAAAATTTGTCATTAGTGATGCTATTGGAATTTGATTACAGCTGAAGACCAGTGCTGGATTAACTATAGTAGCAAAAGTAGCAATAGCTACGGGCCCCCAAGAGAAAAGGGGCCCCGCGTATCCAAGCCCGCCAACGTATCAAAAGTATATTAACACAGTTTCGTAAAACAAATTAAATACGTCCTTTTTTTGAATGGCACTGTGTGCAAATAAACCTATTAAGTAGTGATTGTTCGTACCCGTATTACTAAGATCCAGACCCATAGCGGATCAAGGACCCGGGGATAAAAATTGCTACGGGCCTCGCGCTTGCTTAATCCGGCACTGCTGAAGACATGTATGTTGGTTTTATATTTGAATGTGTTAAGGAACGAAATTAGTGCAAGGACCAACGTTGGGCAGATGTATATAATTATCTTGATCACCGTTGAAAATTTCGATAGCTCGATGCAGGATTGTAACGACACCGTATTTTTATCACTTTGCGTTATTTTATGTATATATGCCACTACTACAATATGCAAATAGTACAGCATATGGAGAAAATAAATAAACATTCGTTTTTTACACACTTAATTACGGACGCAGCGTTTCCGCTTAGAATAGTAAATTAACATACTTTACATTTTCGAAGACATTGTCACAATCTCTACAATTTCTCCTTCCTAGTATTAATACCATATACATTTTTATAAGGGTAAGGGTTTTTAATAAGTGTCTACTTATTACACTTATCCGAATTTGACAGACTACTAGATTTTACAAAGAGCGATTACTATCTTTTAGTCATAGGTTCTTTATATTTCTTTGTCCATATTTGTATAGTAAATAAAATAAAATATTATCTCTATATTGTCTTAATCGGTATAAATATAAATTAAAACTTCAGAAATGGCTTCTGAAACAATCAAACACACTAACTGAGAATATTTTAGAGGTAGCTATATGATAAGCTAGCTTCTGCCAGCGGCTTCGCCCGAGTGAATAAAGATTTTGATAATGTTTTTAAACCTTTATTTCACCCTTTCAGAGGTGAATTTCTGAAAATGTTTTAACACCAGTTTCTTTATTTATTCGTTCGCCAAAAAACAAAGTCTCATGTTTCTGAGACCGAGACAGATTTTATAAGTAAATACTAATATCCGCCACAAGCGGGAATCAACCCCGCGACCGTCGATGCTAAAGGCAGGCTTGCTACCAACACGCCATAAGACCAGTCTATAATTATCTAAGTATATCCATATGTATATATAAGTGATACGTGCCGTCGACTTGAAAGCTTGCATAATTACCATTTGTGGTGTTTAAAGAGGCCACCAATGGTGGACGATTGTTGCTATGGTAACCGTTGCTATGGTCCAAGTAATGGTTGCTGTGGTATAACATCCAAACATACAAACTTCAACATTTACATTATTAGTAGTATTTAAAAAAAGCCTAAGCAATAAAACACGTAGTCGACACGATTGTAATGTATAAAAATAAATTATGAACAATTCCTTCTCTCAAAACAGAAGGTGCTAAATGCGTAAAAGGCAGCTCTCATAATTTATCACATTGTCAAATATCCACTTGTTTAACCTCTGTGATAAAATCTTTTAATTAGCGTCTGGAAAATCTTGAATAAAAAACTCGTTTAAAATTAAATGGTGCTCATGACGACATAGTTTTTAGCTTTATAAATATAACATACCACATAGTTATGTCTTCTATATATGAATTGTAACTACTCGTATATAATAGTAACTGAATAACCCGAAACTGCCCAACCGATTATAATAAAAGATATCAGCTTCAAAGATAGTTTTTGATTTCTAGTAGTATGCTTAATAAAGCCATGCTTTCTCCCAGCATATATGAGCCGGCTCGACCATGGAAGTGGTGCACTCTCACAGAATCTCGTCTCTGTCACATTATGTGTGATGAGTGAGAGCGCCGGAGGCCCACCCGGAGGAATAGAAGTGTTCCCTTCCATTTCTTACTATTCCTTGTTTGGAAACGTGCATGTGTTACTTCAAGTATCGCGCGCGTTCATAGGTCGCGGTGACTGCATACCATCAGGTGGACCATATGCTTCTTTACCAACTGAAAAACCAAATACTGGGATGGACTTTTCTCTTGTGTGTGTGTGCGTGTGTGCGTGTGTGTGTGTGTGTGTGTGTGTGTATGTATGTTACATAATATATAGAATGTAGAAGGGCCGATTACGCCTAATTAGTAATTTTAGACAGAGATATGAATATTGATAATAATATATATATATATTCATTTTCTTAAATGTTAGAAGGGTCATCTGTCACTTTTCTGACACAAAAGAATAACCGTTGATTACGACGGCTACCAAGTCAATGTACTGTACGTGCGTCATGACACATATTCGTTATAAAAAAGCATACAATCTTTCCTGCCTCATTTATACATCTAAAGCCACGGGCGTGGTTTCTTCAGTATTCATTTTGAATCACACTAAGCTAAGGATAGCCTAGAGCCTTTATGAATTTCCTCCAAGTAGGTTAACATTATGAACAATTTTATGTAATCAACAATGCTTTTAATCCCTTGACTAGATAACGTAATAAATTACACAGCACTGTAACTACTACGTCGGATTACAAAGATTTGTCCTTTTATATGCGGTACGACAATAGTTTTTTTGCTTTTTTCTGTATCATAAAAGATTGAAGTAACCATCATTGTGACGCTCCGTTAGAACGACATTCTTTTAAATATTGTCTTTCTAATCCAACGTATTAAATAGGTTCTATACATCGTCATGCACCAACACATATATACCAATCATAAAGCTGAAGAATTTGTTTTTTTATTTGGTATGCTAATCTCTGGGACTACTGAACATATTTTTAAAAAATCTTTACGCATTTGATAACACATTTTTTGAGGAAGGCTTTAGGGTATATCACATCACGTTATGATACTTAGAAGCCGAGCAATAAGAAAGAAAGTGCGAGCGGGCGATAAGATGCATTGGTGGAATAGACCGGTCTCACTGGACGGGAGCGAAGCCGCGGGCACATCTAGTTAATAATACGACGTTTAATATATTTTCTTTTGATATGAAAAGTAGGGCAGATGACTCTACTCTAGCTGATGGTAAGTGGAAATAAAGTCCAAACGCGAGGGCGGCTAACAGAGTTGCGGACTGCAACCGTGTTAGCCACCCTCGCCCTGCCTACCCGCAATATAATTATATGATGCTTAGTTATTACACTTTGAGTCGGAAGCACAGATGCTATGATCATTTTTAAGGTTCCGTACCGAAAGGGTGCCAAGCTTATTACTAAGCCTCCGCTGTCCGTACGTCCATCGTCTGTCATGTCGTCGTCTGTAAGTGAGTCATTTCGGACCCTAATCGGTAGAGAGTTGAAATTTTCACAGAATGATTATTTTTGTTCTCGCTACAACAAATACTAGGAATAAAATAAAGTTTAAAAATGAAGGGGTCCTATGAGGACTCCAAGAAGAACAAAGACCTTGATATTTTTAAGCTACTGTGGTCTGGAATCCTTTGTGTGAAAGGCCGACACGAACATGGTTTATCCTGTTGTTTGTATTGATCCTTTAAGTGCCTCCATCCTTAAGGAGGTCTCTGAGGCCAAACCATGGTTCAGGAGGTCATCGGGAATATAAGTGCCACTCTAAGCGCACTCTTGTCAATGGATTACGTCGAGTACGAAGGACTGAGTCATCACAGACAAATATGGTGTTTGTCATCTCGGTCTATATAAACTAATCTGTCTAGTGAGAGGATTGGGATGGAAGATAGTTTGATCAAAATAGCCTGTGAAAAACTCTTCAAATGTTTGGGGACGCATCGATTTCAATGTCTCTATGGAGCTAGCTACTTTTTGCACGCGCCATGGACAGCTCGAGATCATGTGTAAGAATCGGTCCTAAAAACCTTTAAATTGTTTTTTTCTTCTGGCATGGACACACGAAAAACCAGACCTAGAATACATTAGTATAGTATCTACACAAGCTTTATAGAATATCACTCAATATGTGATTGTTTGCGTACCATGTGGATGTGAACTTCAAACGTTAGTCTTTTGTCGGGTATGATACGAAGATATTTAGTCTTTTGCCACAGGATTGGCCGATCAAATAAATTGAGAAATAGGTAGACCAGTCCAGAACAACAAAAAAGCTCTACGCTTAAACCTTCACTCCTCCAAGATTTAAACCTATTGCTATAGGGCATCGAGTGCAGATCGGAGTTGATAAAGCTGGTATTGCAAGCACTAAATTCTAGGTTATCCACTCACTATAAAAGGGTCCAAAGCTGGTTTGCCAATTTATATTTAAATTAAGGTGAATATACAAGTTATCTAATAAAATTACAGCTATCAAACACAGTAGCTAAGGCAAAGCTAATAAATTATAATTTATATTTCCATTTTATCGCCGTATCGCTCTTGAATTCTAGTATATACTAGAATTCAAATCAATATTGATGATGAAAACAAAAACAAAAGTAATATTCCACGTTTTTTACGGTTATTCTATTTGGTATACCATGCTATATGGTAGCGAACATGCCTTAAGCGCCACAGGTTGTGGGGTCTATTCCATAGCATATGTTTGTATTGACTATACAAACATGTTTTCCGGTCTGGGTGTGTTTGTCCTTGTCATTGTGTATGTTTCCGGACCCCGACACAGGATATAACTATTCTAATGAGGGCCGTTGAGCGTGTTGCGTCCGTATATACTTTTTAACAAAAAAAGGTATGTCGCATATAAATGGAGGATATGTTTTTATATGATATAAGTTTAGTATGGTTGTAATAGTAACAGTGTGTTGGAGTGGGACTCTCGAACATTAGAAGGGGATATAGGTCTTTTTCTTAATAGGAAATCATGATCTTTACAAATGATCAGGATACAACTACAGTGAACTACATATATTTGTAAAACAATAAGGGTAGCCCGTGATATAATTTCAATGTCACGATACAACTACAGTGAACTACATATATTGGTAAAACAATAAGGGTAGGCCGTGATATAATTTCAATGCCACGATACAACTACAGTGAACTACTGTATATTGGTAAAACAATAAGGGTAGGCCGTGATATAATTTCAATGCCACGATACAACTACAGTGAACTACATATATTGGTAAAACAATAAGGGTAGGCCGTGATATAATTTCAATGCCACGATACAACTACAGTGAACTACATATATTGGTAAAACAATAAGGGTAGGCCGTGATATAATTTCAATGTCAACAGAATGACAATGAGAATCAGGGTAGGTTGGGACGGACCAGCCAACGGTCCGTTCAACAAGACGCAATCGTAAGAAATGCGTTCAGATACCACACTGCATAGCTATTTATAGAAACGCACTGACAATGTAGGTGGGAGAGTAGAGACAACATTAAATATTTAACTACCGCCATTTATTATTATCTTGTGAGATTGAATAATATCCAACAAGTATTTGTTTTTCTGAATGTTTATTACTGTTAGCTCTACTGACCTTGACCTCGGACATTGTTAAATCCAAAAAAAAAAAATGATCTATGGAACTTGAATAAAAGACAAAGTTTTTTGTTTTTTTGGCAATTAATGGAGGAGCGGTTGACATTATTAGTCATTAAGGAACACATTAGTACACATAACTTGTTAATTTATTATGTGTTGATTTTATCAGATGATTAAATGGTTATTACTTCAAGACATATTAACTAAATATAACCAGTATTATTGTAGGTTAGAATTATGTACATTATGACATAATCGTGAAAATAAAATAAAATCACTACAATATTTAAAAGGTATTATTATTTGGTGTAAGTCTGGTAAAACGTTTTAATTTTCACTAATTCTGAATTTCGATTATTTCGAATTAAAATCTTTAGAAAATTCCAGTAACTTAATACGATTATTATTTTTGAAATGAAAAATATCTTATTCTCATTTATTTATTTAACATATTTATTAAATTATTCGTTAATAATTGTGTTAATTTAAGAAGCTAGAGATATAAAGGATAAAAAGAATGGGACCACCGACTTATAGTTTAGGCCACTGATGTATCTCCAAGCGGCAATACACACGAAAACTCAGCAGAACCCTCATCGCCACCATGGTAGGACATCATGGGGTCGCTTGCATGAACAACCATGACGCTCCGTCGAAATGGCCCTGATGAGGGGCTATATAAATGCAACCTGCGAGATATCCTGAGGAGGATAGCAGTCGGAGTGATCCTAACCCTCGTGTGCGCTTGCGTGGGAAGCTGCCATCTTTCACCTCAAGAACACAGTGCTAGGCAGGTCATGCTCGCTCGTTCTGTGAGAAACCCCTAAACACCCACTGAGTTCAGCCACCAAGGAGGTTTAATGCGTTCTCGTAACGTTGCGATTTGTTCTTGTGTTGTTGTGGAGTAGTTGTTTGTGGAGTAAAACTGGATCCGGCCCCTGGAGGGGCTCCAGGGGTTTTACTCCAGAAATTCGTCTATCTACGGGTGGCGGGCTTTCTACCCATCAAGAAAAAAATAGGGCCACTTATGTACAAAATCATCACGTCGATTTTTGCTGTGGACTTTAACATTTCTTCTCAGCTGAGCCGGCTCATCCATACTTAAGTTATTGAAGCTATATTACAACTTAAAGTATTCTTAGAGATTTGCCATGAAGCAATAAAGTTTTTTATCTTTTCTATTTCTTTTGAAAGATTTGACAGGTTTTGATAAAATAGTTAAACAAATTTAATAAAATGATAAGTCAGGTTTCTTTATCATTTTGATAAGAAAAACATGATTTATCTGCACTGAGATTTCCGAGATATAGAGTATTGTTTTTGGTAGAGTTTTTGTAAATAATATCTTTGATGTAATTTCCTCTGGGGCGGATTTTAACTCTACATTCATCATTTCGGTCTAAGTTCCGAATATATTCAGGGCTAATAAAATGATGGAGTCGAAAAATACTTGTAAATAAATTGACTTGTAATGTAGGCAAATACATCTATTACCGTATTGCCAAAATAAAATTGTAGGCGCTTACAATCTAAATATTCTAACAACTTTTAACAAAAACAATAGAACTATTAGGTAAAACCATGGTAGAACGGACCTTATATCCCTAGGACAGAAATGAAATCCAAAGCTGGTTTTACCTACAGTGCAGAGCATGCGTTGTATACAGGCACAGAGGTGTTAGGTGGCGCCGGCCGCTGCCCAAACAATCAATTTGAAGCCGTCTTATTACGCCGGGCGCTTTAATTTAACCCAACGTATAAAGTGTATGGATTTATATCAGTCATTTTATATATAGAGAAAATTTGGTTTTACAATTTCCGTTTGGGAACATGTCAATTTTTGTAATTATAGAGATGTAAATATTTGTACATATTTCATTTCGACCCCGCGCTTAAGTAATTATTGCAAACGGGGCTACATGAGCTAAAGATGCCTCTGACAAAATCCTACAACTAATTTTTTAATTTAAGTGACAAAAATGTATTCTTAAAAAAATTGAAAGTGTTTATCGTATATACATACATATGAAAAATATTATAATGAATAGGCAATCAGTTGTCCTGCCGACCGAATTGAAAACTTATTTCATTTTATCAACCGGCTTCAAGGCAGTGAGGTAGCTGACCCCGCGTTTTTTCTGATTGTACTGTTGACCCTACTGACTCCAGGCTCTGACCTTCACCTGACCACTCCAGACTACGCTTAATAATAGTCATTTTTAAAGGGCTAAAATTAGAATTTTGCCTCCTCCTGGGCCAAATACTGAATCCGTCCATATACATGAAATTATTATATAATCATTTGTTATAATATTTTGTATTATACTTTTAAATAAAATAATGAAAACACCGATCGGCCCACATAAGATCGGCTATAACTACTAGGGGCCTGTGGCTAAACTACTACCGTGAAGATGATCATAATTTCATTAATACATAACATTGACCTCTGGTTCTGAGCGCACATAAATATTAAGATTAACAAATGAATTGTTAATTTGTACTAGAAAAATCTTTGTTTCGTTACCTCCTCGATACAATAATTAGCATACAAAGAGTCGAATCAATAACACTGAAACAATCGTTAACAATAAATCAATTGTTCTGTTAAAGTTTTGACCTAAAACTACAAAATTAGGTATTTACTTTGTATAGATTTATACTTGTCATTAAAGTATGATAATTCTCGAGAATGTTATTTTTTTTTTTCGGAATGTGTATTGCTGTTGGCCCTACTGGCCTTGACAGCGTCACCGGGCAGGGGGGCCGAGTACTGAGACTCAGCCGTGATAAAGGGACAGCCCTCACGGGGGCTCAAATTTGATTCCGTCCTTAGGGTGCCTCCTGCGAAGCCGAACCACGGCTAAGGACGTCATCGGAGCCGAGAATGTTATGTCTATAGTATATCTATCTCATTTTTGGCACTCTCTGGAGCCTAATCTGTCTGTATTAGAGAATATTGAAAAATCGTTTGATTTCTGCAAAAATCAATAGGCAGGCAGTCAATGGCGACAGACATGAAAAGTTGCAATTAAATTAAATTATTAATATTTGTAACTTTTAAATAAAAATTGTACTCATACTAAGAGTCCAAAACGCACATGATATTTTAGTCAATTATCTAATATACACTGCTGCTGGACCTGCTGCGGCTGCGAAAGGTCACAAAAGACATCTCACGCCAAATCCAAGTCTTCCTCAACCGCTGTCTTCGTTGTATACTTGAAATACACTGGCCTCAGATCATATCTAACTAAGATCTGTTAAAAAAGTGCCATGAATCCAAGATCGACCAACTGATCAAGCGGCGGAAATGGAAATCGACAGGCTACACACTCCGCCGAGATTACAATCACATACCTAAGCAAACAATGGACTGGAATCCTCAAGGGAAAAGAAAGAGTGGTCGTCCTCGGCATACCTGGCGTCGCACCGTATTGGCGGAAACGACGAGCATCGGGATGGTCTGAAATGGCCTTGCCTTCTACCCCATATAGGGAACATAGGATATTAAGTTGCTACTGGATTTCTATATATTTATATCTAGCTTGTGTATTTGCTCCGGAACTCCTGATGCTTACTTAATAAGCCTAGCTATTATTCGTAGATAAAAAGTATAAAATATTTTTAGAAAAAAAAAGTGTGTGTGTACACGCGTTAGAAGTTATACTTCTTTGGCGTAACAAGATAAAAATCTTTTCAAAATTTTTATCTTTCGCCTTATTCTACGTTTGTAGAAAAACGACACTAACAATAGAAAAAAGCTATTTAATACATTGAAAGTTTTATTATAACGCATTATCTAGTTAAATAAAGTTTATTTAAATATCACAAAAAAATGTTGACTATAGCTAACTTCAGGGTGTCGGTTTTTTGTGACGCATTCTTAAAATTTACTCTCATCACTTTTTCCTAACACGCCAAAAGAAGTATAACTTCAAAAATATTACATTTTCTACAGAATATTTACTTCAAAAGTCGATGCCCTCTGTACCGATAATTTACTTAGCACCGATTTCTGAAGAAAATATTATTATTTTTAGCTTTTTACTTTTTTAATAGAATCAAATTGATATACCATATATTAAAACTACTCGGTCAAGGCATACCGGCATAAGAGCGGTTCATTATGCACTTTAAATACCAATATACAGACTCCTTTCGCTTAGAATACCAAGTAAGTTGTAAAATTTCGAAACGAAACAAAATAATCATGATGACACACGCGACTTATATAATATATAGACTGTTTTTTTGACGGGGCGGAGAACCAGATTATTAGGGATCCATGACAGGTGTTCAATCATTGGGACTCATTAAAATCTCCTCGGTGATCAACCTCTGTGAAAGAGAGAGGCACTGTGATCTCTATAACCCGGACAAGGGGTACACCCCACATCCCTGCTAATATTATAAATGCGAAAATAACTCTCTCTCTCTGTCTGTATGTCGCGCTTTGACGCCAAAATTACTGTTGTAAAGTTTTAGCTTATAGATCAACGAGAATCAACGCTCGTACGAGTTCCGCAAGTGGCAAAGAACCCGCCTATACGCGCTTCAAAAAACGACCGTATACGCTTGTATAAAACGACGCCGTTGTGGCATTATGGGTAGCGAGTCTGCCTTTAGCCTCGACGGTTGACGGTTCGATTCCCGCTCGGGCAGATGTTTGTATTAATCTTACAAATATCTGTTTCGGTCTGGGCGTTTGTAGGTAACCTGGTAAATCCAGATAAGAGTAATAAGTAGGCCCTGGGTGTAAAATACCGGGAATAATGCTAAAACGAAGACGTTGGCCTGAAACCACCCTAAATATATTATACGGGGCTCCTTAGACCATTTTACACATAAAGTTATGGATGCAATGAACTTTATTATGTAGGGGAGACCGGGGCGCGAAGTAACAGATTTTATATTTTCAGTTGTTATTTTAAAATGCTTAAATATTTTGTTATAATTTTAATGTAAAATGATGCCCAAACTATTCATTAACTAAATCAGGGAGACTAATTTAACAAAAGGTTGTTACATTTTCCAAAAAATGGATTTTAATCGTAAAAGTCAAAAGTTAATATACCCCGCGATTGGGGTTAGAATTAACGCTTCTGAGGTAAGCATTAACAAAAGATAAATAATGATATATTTTTATTAATAATTTACAATAACATTTTTATTAATAATTTACCTTCAGAACTGTCGCTGTTTTTTTTTTTTTCAATATAAATGATATTTAAAAAAGAAAACAGCGTTTGCCTTTTCCAATTGTGATATTCCCTATAATTTTCCATTTTCAGTTTTTTTTAACCTTATCTTAACCTGTTTCTTTACCAGGCTGTTCTTTTCTATTGTGTTTGTTGTGTATTTTTGTTTTTAATTTTTTTGTTATTTTATTCCTTTTCCAATGCATGTTTTTCTGGTGAGTCAGTGAAAAAAAGTTAAAATCTCAGGATTTTCTAAATTTGATCATACATTATTTTTCAAGTTGTCGTAATATTTCGTAATAAATGGTGTAGTCGATACGGTGTAGTTGAGACACATCGGTCACTTTTGGTGGGATCTGGACTATGGGTGACAAAAGATGGCGCATAGCGGTCATTCCTCGAACTGTTTTTCGCTTATAATTTCTCATATTATAATTTAATATAAAATTAGGTACCGTAATTATATATAATCCATAGGTACATACTGTTAATTCTCACCCAAGATACAGGTTAAAAGAATTAACATGTTAACACCCCGACCCCGTGTGTTTTGTTTACTGTAACTCCATGGATACTTTTACAATTAAAAAGAATATTATTATGATATAGTTTACGTTCTCGTTAGTAAAGCTATGTAGCATTATTAAGACTAAATCAAGCTACTATGAAACAAAAATATTACAGCAAAATAAAATATTCAACGCGTAAATCTAAAAATTCGAAAATTAAAAATTCGCTACCCCGTCAAAATAGACGCACATCAAAAGGTCACTCCTACTGAACGGTATTAACGCGTCTCAACCTGTACAGCACTATAACGACGACTAATTTCAAGAATCGCTAGTGATGTGCTGTTTATAGTTTTTTTTGTGTCTATCATAAACAATATCATTTTAAAATAAACAACTATCGACCGCTTGTTTTACCATTAAATTACTGTTTAATTTTATTTTAAATTTTGTTTTAAATTTTTTTGTATTTTATTTTGTTTATTTTAATTTTAATCGTCGTTAATCCCGCTTCACCCAGAATGCATAATGCATTAATTGATTTAAAAACTTAAATAGTTATTGTGCAATTAATTTATTTTACTAATAACTAAGCGCACGGCATGTGCACGGTTTTAATTCTTATCCGAAAAATAAAACATTACCACATAACATTTTGAATACCTACTATGGGTTTTCCTTGAGTTATTTTTAAACCAAGTTAAATTGGTTATTATTACATGATAAATTATCCAACAGCCATATTATGTAATTATAAAAATAAGATAATTATTGCCTAAAATATGTAATCTATTATATCTATTCCTTGTTTGTCTGTCCGCCTGTGTGGCCGTTTGTATTTAAGACGATGATTAAGTGTCTAAACGCTGAGTTACCTATAAATACAGTATCTTTATAAATAGGTCATAGCATAGCATTCTAAAATGATGTCCGGGCAAAAAATAGTAAAATACTAAGCAAATATTTGACAAGTTTATATTGCGCAAAAAGTCGTTTCAAATAATTAATTAACTCAAAAAATAAAAGAACAATTAAAAGCAGTCTGCATATGTACTATACGCAAGCCATTATATGTATCACATTTCTTTTTTTTTTTTTCGTCTGCAATAGTCAAGGTCGGCAGAGCATGCACCGCCATTATACACAAAGCTAACAATAATATAACTAAAAAAATATTGTTAGTCTCTTCGTCATTATTACGTTGAAATAAAGTATCTATTTGTTCAGCAAGATAATAAATCGACCGCAAGTAAAGTGGTTTTATTCATTTGTAAATGACAACAAACTAGTTGGCTGAGTGCGTGCGTGCGTGTTGCTTGTGTTGCATATCAAATTTAAAAAAATACAGCGCGCGCCAAATTACATCGATAATCATGAATATTGTATCGTTAACCGTTTGGGCGTTAGAAAGTAATTGTTTTATTGTTTACACGGTAATGATTGTGTTTTTTGTGGCATTTACGATGTTCCATAAGAATAGATTGGAAGAAAATCAAAATAGAATTGGCTCGAAAAAGAAATTGGCGAATAATGATGGCGGTAGAGGTCAGTGAGTAGTGATAGTGTACATTTTAATTTAAAAACTTATTCTAATGTTTTGATTTCATGAAATTTATTCTATTTTTTTTTTTTGTGAAAATACCCTATAAAAATTGCCGCAAATATACTTATTTTACAACAAAGCTATAAAAATAAGCTAAGTTTATAATCATTATTATTATAATAATTATTATATGACTTCAATTACACAATCAAATTGACCTTACCAAACATTACGGACAGAAGTAATTACGTTCTTTACTATACTAATGCATATTTTTGACGATAACGTATAATTATTACATAAGTATTTACACAAAAATATTTTATTTACCCACAGAAGGCCGAAAAGTTTATTGATTTAACGATACGATTAGGGGTGTCAACATTTTGTTCCGTAACTATTTTTATTCTTTATTACAAAAAACTTTAAAAAAATTAACTTTACTGAAATTACACAAAATATGTTTTTACCAATTTTGGTATTACAAAAAAAAGATCTTACTGCATACTGCCAAGCATTATCAAGACTTACGCGCGTGGACTATGTTAAAATACAGTCAACAGCCCGTATTACAATTGTAATATTTTGTAGCGTAGGTCCAAAAGACAGAAAAAAATAACCCACACTGGAACGTATTAGATATCGTGTTCCGCCTGTTTCAGACCTCTGACTCATTCCAGCAGGATACATTTTGCCACGTCTGGTTCACTTTATCTCAATTTCTGATAAAATATCTAAAAATTGCGCCTCATAGCCTGTATTAGATTTTTGTTTATATATACGAAGAATTTTATATAATTTATAGCCCTAGTGTTTACTAGACATCGCATGTGTTTCAGGTTTAATCTATTATTAGAAAATAGACAGAGGTATATAGAGGTAGCCAATTTTAATATAGATTGGAAATAAATATAAAAAACTTGTATTTATTTTCAGTATTGTAAAAAACATTAGAAATGCTTTTGGTTTTTTTAAGTTAAAGGGCTAAACGAGTAGATGGCTCACCAGAATAAGCTTACAGATGTAAAGGAATTACAGCTTCCCACGAACATATATGATACCAGAAGCCATGCAGATGCGATGCTGACCTTTTAGATGCAACTGATTATACACTGGCTGACCTCGAGCAGTCACTTCGTGAGTCTTTTCACCACCATATGATGGTAGCTAACCATGTGGGCATCTAATCCCTATCACCAGTAAGGGACCACCAATCTTCTTCTTATCGATTGGTTAGTGGTCAACCTAGTGTCAGAGTTGTTCAGGTCGCCCGTAGGCCTCTGACTTGACTTATCGACTGTTGTCAAATTGTCAACAGCCGGGACCGACTTTTTACGTGCCCTCCGAAGGACGGAAACGCTCGGTTGAAATACCACTATGCGATCACCGATCTAGTGACTGACCGCGCCTAAAGTTGCTTAACCTACAGATCGTAGGCTATGAGCGTCTCACCACCAATAGGATTGATAGATACACTACTTACTTAGAATTTCTTCTACAGCAAGAATGTTCGTGATGTTTTTCTTCACCGTTAAGCATGAGATAAATTTAATATAAATTAAGCACTTAAAAACTGGAATTGCTTGCCTAGATTAGAACCCGCGACCTTTGATTAAAGTCTACGTTTCCTATCCATTAATCTTCTCGGCCTTTTAAGACATTACTAATATTACCATTTACCCTCCAACTAAACGTGGACCATAAGCTCAAGAGCTGCAACACTCACATTTGTAAACTATTGAGGGTTACATATAAACTATATTTTGTTTCTAAAAAGCCAGAAAACCGAGATTGAATTGATATAGTAATGCTATATGCCATATGCACTGGTTTTGACCATATCGGATATGTTTCGACATACAAAGCCATGGTGTATTCCATCCGATCGGGCATTTATCCAACGATATGAGAACTGTGCTAAGATACATGTGGTGCGGATTCACAAAAAAATCAGCATTACACGTGGCGTTGTCTGCGTTATTATTATTAAGTTTTTACTATATTTCTATAAATAGAAGCTTTAGTTTTAGTAAGTTTACTAACGTTTCGAAGATCAGACACAACACGAAGACAGTCAGGCAAAAAAATCAAAAAACAGTGTTTAAGTACCGTTGATAATTTCATTGATATTGAAGTTAAAAAATCTGATATTTCGATATTACAAACAGATATTTTTATATATTATAATCAGAATCTAATATTTTATCGTTGGATTTATTGTTTGTCGGATAAGACACCATGTGCATAAATATCTGGCAATTTTAACCTTATATATTATAACGTATAATAATATATTATAATCGTCTGTGGAATTCAGAAAAATCATTTGAAAACACAGGGCGCTGATTTGGCTACATAGAAACACTTAGCCGTCTTTAGGCCCACAGTTACGATAACTTCAAAATAATTAATAAAAGTATATACTATTCTGAATGAATATCTTATCTAATTAGATGAATATCTTCCGCCAAAAGCGAGGCATGCGACAACCCTGATTATAACCGGCAAAATGAAGGTAATCTTTTATTTTATGTCATGACGGTTGGCAAACAAGCATACGGTCCGCCTGATGGTAAGCAGTCACAGCAACCTATGAACGCCCGCGATATTTGAAATATCACAAGCATGTTGCCAACCCAAGGAGCAGGAGGAACGGTATGAGAAGGGAAAAAGGAAAGGAATGGAGGGTGTGGGATATTGGGCCTCCGACGCTCTCACTCATCGCACGAATTTTCTGTGCGAGTGTAGTATTTCTCCGGTCGAGCCGGCCCTTTGGTGCTGAGAGAAGTATGGTTCTTCTACCGTAAAAAGACATTTTTATTATAGTTCCCAAAATGTGTGTATTAGATATAGATGATAGATGATGATCATGATACGTGTTATAAAGAGGCTGCCTTTATTTAAAAAAAAAAAGGAGTTAGAGTTCCGTGCAATACAGAAACTAGTATATAAGTCTATGCACGCATCAGCATAATCTGCATGAATAAACGCAATTTACGCATTCTTTATTGGTTGTTATCTTGGAATGTTTATAAATATGAAAGAACTCGCACGTCCACAGCGTGTATTGACGTTACATTTTTTTAACGTTGAACAATCAAAAGTCCTTACTATTGTCTATTTTCAATAGAATAAAAAAATAAACGGTTAATGTTACCAAGTATTTTTTCAATAAACATTATAAATAATTAAAACGAAACCTAAAAAAATATTTGTTTGATATAAATTTTTAAACTTTGAAACTTTAAATACTGTAGCATTTATTTACTAATTGCGCTCCTAACATTTTCCGGGATCAAAATTACTCTATATACTAATCCAGGTGATAAGCTATATAAGCACTAAATTTCATCCAAACGCAAGTAGTTTTAGCGTTTTGCTACTTAAACAAATCCATCCATCCATCCATGGACTTTCAAATTTATAATATTAGTTAGATAGACTTTTTTCCCTTTTAGTTACTTTAAGGTTACTCTAAACACTTTTGAAAGATTGTTCCAATTTAATATCAAATTTCTGTAAATACAAAAATGTACCTGATATTTTTTGAAAAAATAATTATCATATAAAAATTAAGAGTTATTTTTATATATGAGCACATCTTTATAATCAAATCATGTTTTAAGCAAAACATTATTAAACCTTTCTGTCCATCATCTATTGGAAAAGATTACGTGTATTTCATCCTCAATAACATAGTAATATTTTTGGTAAAAAAAAACATTCGTTATCATACAGCTGATAGTATTTTATCATTTTGTTCTATATTTAATAGTTATGATAAGAACATATTAATGTAAGCTGTAGTCTCTCATAAATTGTTTTTATTAAAAACTAGCTACGCCCGCGACTCCGCTTTCGTGATATACCAATTTTTCTTTATTGCAAGGATTTTTTTTGCGTCGGAATGTGACGACCCCATCGCCCGCTGTTGGGATAATCTCTGTCACAGCAGAGATTATTCCACCAGTGCAATCAGTCACACTGGTGGTTGGTGTTTTGTTGCAACTTTGCAAGAGGCCGGCTAAGTAGGTACCACCGCAGTGTCAAATATTCTGCCGCCAAATATTTGTGCTAGTGATATTACTGGGCAAAGGAGACTCAAGAACCAATATCTCGAAGTTGGCAACTGTTATTTTCTAAACATAGATTTTTTATTACTTACTTATTATCTGCTTAAAATTACGACAATGTGTGGTTTTGTTATATCCATGACCTCTATTGTGTAGTAAATACATAAAAT
Source organism: Hestina assimilis (assembly GCA_023373885.1). Taxonomy (NCBI): domain Eukaryota; kingdom Metazoa; phylum Arthropoda; class Insecta; order Lepidoptera; family Nymphalidae; genus Hestina; species Hestina assimilis. The sequence goes on along the minus strand of CM041750.1, from coordinate 1,066,628 downwards.
AGTTAATAATAAAAACCGCAAGACCTTCAACCAGGACACCGTATGAGTATCCATCTCACACCCTAGGACGGAGTGCTCGAGATGCCCCAGTTTTGAGTTCTCTAAGAGATCCCGGAACCTCTCTCTTTCACTAAGGTCGGCCACCCAGAAGGTTTTAGTGGGTCCCCATAACCCACCATATGTCATGAAACCCCACATAACCCGCTTCTCCTCCCCTGGAAGCCAGGTATCAGTGAGCAGGTTTCCTCCCCAGTAACAAAAAAAGGACACTTTAGTATGTGGTCACTACACGCATCTCCCTCGAGCAGTAATCGAAGACTATCTTAACTTGAGGCAGGTTCGCCACCACCATACCACAGGGAAGACCCCTATGGTTAATGAGAACTCAATAAGTATTTAAGCACATTTATTTATTTATTTATTTATTTATTTATTTATTTATTCATTCATTCATTCATTCATTCATTCATTCATTCATTCATTCATTCATTCATTCATTCATTCATTCATTCATTCATTCATTCATTCATTCATTCATTCATTCATTCATTCATTCATTCATTCATTTATTTATTTATTTATTTAATGGAAAACTTACAGCTATAAAAACATATAGTATATATTAACTTAATTAGATAACAGTAAGCCAATAACAAGTTTTCGCTTATATACAACGGATTAAACGAATTAGGCAAGAGCAACAAACACTATACAAATGTAGTTGTGTGTTTCAAGACAAATTTAACTAATTTTAAAATAAATTAAATGAACCGTTGTGGCATATTGGTAGCTAGTACGCCTTTAGCCTCGACGTTAGCGGGTTCGATTCCCTCTCGGATAGTAGTTTGCATTCATCTTACAAATATGTATCTATTTCGATCTGGGCGTTTGTCCTTTTAGGTCTCCCCACCATGCCTCGAAGCACGCTATTCTATCAGTCCCGGTTGTAATGACATAATATCTGATAATAATCGTTAACTCTTGATAAGTAATTTGCTCTTATTCAATGAGTTACTGGTTCGGCCTTAGGGTTGCGGAGGTCCGATGGCAATCACTCTATGTAAAAACTAGTAACTGGTCAAATCCGGATAGGAATATTAAGCAGACTCTGGGTAGATAAAATACAGAGAAAAATGCTAGGTAGAAGAAGAAGGTTGTTATGTAAACATATTATAATTTTTAATTATCGTTTTTGCAATTATAATTGTTATATCCATTTTATAATTATCTTTAGTCCAATCAATAACGAGATTATTTGAGAAACTTTTTGTATTAGCTTATAAAAAAACTATTGGTCAAAGTTCTCAAAATATACATATTCGTTTACATAATATACATACACATTACACATACAATTCAAATATCGTATACTTAAACACCTATTATAATATTTAAATAGGTGAGAACTGTCTCATTGGATGAGTCATAAACAGAGCTAAAATAATTGTACACAGAACAGCAGATTATTTTGGACCGACTTCAAAATAGAGGAGGTCATCTGGTTTTTTATATTATATATTGTACAATCAAATTATTATATTACTCCAATAGATTGCGTTAGGCAATACTGTATTAGTAAGTCTATAAAAATGTCTGTGGATATATGTCTATGATTTTTTGTACATAAAAATGGCAACTGGTTTTGTATTTCGCAATGAGCAAACTTATAAAAATTCATAGCAGGGATTCATAGTAAATAAGAGGGAAAAAAAGTTTTAATATAATAAATCGCAATAGACAATAGTAATGCTAACGTAACTCTTTATTATTATTGTTTGTTTATGTTATTTTTAATTTTTTTCTAGTACTAAGTAGAAGTAATTTTTAGGATTAAGTTTTTAATTATGTTTAATTTTTGTTAAATTATTGTTATATTGTTTTGTTTCTTTTAACTATAATGCTTTTATATGTTTATGTTTAGTTTTTTTTTCTGTTGCGTCCCAATAAATGAATTCTTTCTTTCTTTCTTTCTTAATATTTTTTGTCCTATCGAATTGGATAAGTAAACTTTGTAAAAGCGAAGAAGAGTTAAAACTAGTACAATAAACTTGGCAACGTCGCATTCTGTATGTTTAACTTGTTATTTGTGTTATGTGACAATACTTAGTCTTCGGTCAACATCTCAATAAGGTATAACATTTTTTTTATTTAATGACGTTTGGCAAACAAGCATACGGTCCGCCTAATAGTAAACAATCACCGCAACCTGTGAATGGGCGGGATACTTGAAGTATCACATGCGCGTTGCCAACTCGTTGTGTTCTTTTATTACTAAGGGATTTAAAAATTTTAATTATATCGTACGGAAATATGCGGCTGAAGTAAAATAACATGTTGCTTTCTGAAACACTATCCCGAAGCAAAGTCAAAGCATTAGCAGGTGAGGAAGATAGATCACTAGTTATTTCTACTGGGATATTAGAGAAGAATGTATAGAAAGTATTTGCAATGCCTAAATTCGAACTTATCATTTATTATGCTTAGTTCAATGATAAAAACAATGTCGCTGTCGCTCCCCCAATGTTTTTCTACTTTTACGAGATAAAAAAACTATCTGTCAAAATTAAATTATATTTCAAAAACAAATAGCAACCACAAAAACCAAAAACCAAATCGTCAACCATATCATAAAAAGTACATACTTATCCTCCCGATGACGTCCCAAGCCTAGGCCCGACCTCGCAGGGGACCTTGGGAAGGATTCAACTTGTGCCCCGCGCGGGCAGTCCATCTTTTACCGGCTGAGGTCTCCAGACCCGGCCCCCCACCGGTGACGCTGTCAAGGCCACTAGGGCCAACAGCAATAGACACTCCGAAAAAAAACATACTTATCTTTAAAAAAATCATTCATTTGAGTTATATCATTGCTATTATTATTAAGTCAAATATTGTATTTCCTTTTCCCCGTAATCATAAAATAATTCAAAACGCATTTGTTATAATGAGTTCCGGTCGTTTAGATAACATTGATATGATCGTTATATACATAAATATATAATACAATTCATAAGTATAAAGTTTAATATGAAATATATTACGAAATGCAATGAAATTTTCTAAATTATTATGTAATTATAATATTGAATTGTTTAATTAATTGTTTTAACAAAGTATGTAGCGACATCTACACGCAACATGACGTAACGTGATAGAAAGACAAGATTGTCACAATGTCGCATCAAGCTACAAACGACACCTACAGGGCAAACTACGCAACGATATGGACGACCAACGAACGTCACGATCCTAAATCGCGCTATCAAAGTTTCCTACGCGAAACGACTATATATATAACTTTCCAACGTAAGTCGTTGGGCTTCGGTCCGCCAGGCAATATCACCCGCCTGGTCGGAGGATCCTCCCTTTGTGTTGAGACACATTTCTCACGTCGTCACCTCCTTAGTGGTGACTTCCGACGTGATCCTCACCTTCCACAAAGTAAATTAGTAAAATTTAATTGTTTTAACGAAATAAATAACAAAACAAAAAGAACATATTTTTTTATTTTATAACTGTTGGCAAACAACTATACGGTCCGCCAGATGGCAAGCAGTCACCGCAACCTATGAACGCTTGCGATACTTTAAGTATCATATACGCGTTGCCAACCCGAGGAATAGGAGGTAGAGAATGAGAAAGAAAAAGGAAGGGAGCAGAGGGGATGGGATAATGGGCCTCCGGCGCACTCGTCACACGACATGCAACAGTATCTACTAATATTGTTACTTTACGCCGATTTTCTGTGAGAGGGAACCAATACCCCAGGTAGAGCCAGCCCATTTGTGCTGGGAGGAATATGGCTCTCCTACCACTAAATCTGTCTTATTACCAACGCATTTGTACCAGATTATAATAGAACTTAGAATTTCAGTACATATAATTTATTCTTTGTTAGTAATAAAAATAATCTCTATGTCACATTTACGAGTAGGTACGAGTCATAGGATTATTATAAGAACGAGTACCCTATGCTTGTACCTGACACCAAGTTGCATTAAGTAATCGCTACGATGTACTACCACAGAATAAGTACCATATACATATATAACATATGTAACTATATTATAACTTTAAAATATTAATTATAAACAAAGTAGTCATTTTGTGATGTTATTAGTTTCTTCCATACTATGGGTCTACCTTAACAATAAGGACTCCATAATAATTATTAATTTTGAATTCCCAATGAAAAAGTTATTTTAATACAGTTTGTATGAGTAAATTGACACCGTTGTGGCGTTGTGGGTAGCGTGTCTGCCTTAAGTCTCGACGGTTGCGAGTTCGATTCCCGCTCGGGCAGATGTTTGTTAAAATTTCTGTCTCGGTCTGGGCGTTTGTCTGTGGGTCTCCCCACCGTGCCTCGGAGAGCACGTTAAGCTGTCGGTCCCGGTTGTTATCACATAACATCTGATAATAATCGTTAACTCTTGATAAGTAATTTGCTCTTATCCAATGAGTTGCTGGTTCGCCCTTAGGGTTGCGGAGGTCAGATGGCAATCGCTCTGTGTAAAAACTAGTAACCTGTCAAATCCGGATAAGAGTAATAAGCAGACCCCGGGTAAAAAATAAAAATACCGGGAATAATGCTCGGATGAAGAAGAGTTTGTATGAGTAAATTAAAATAGTCTCATAAAAACATTTTAGGTACAAATGCAATAAAGTATGACGTCACAATAGTTGGTGATGAAATATTATTTAAACAGTTAATGGAGTTTGTATTTTTATATAAAGTATAACACATAAGATAAGAGCATAAAAAATGTTTTGGGTGTGTTTCATTACGATCCTTCCTTGAAGTTGGAATTGCTTATACTTTTCGAGATGGTAGCCATATTAACAAACATTTTATGAAAAACAGCTGGTTAATACGATTCCTGTGATACAGAGAATATCTCTCTGTAGCTAACACCCGTTGGTACCTTCTGATCCCGGGAATCTTACTATTTTTTTTATTAAGTTTATTTAAAAAGAAATATTTAAAATAAAATAGCATTAGTGTCATTTAAATATGTAGAAGATTTATTTATAGAACGTTTGGTTAATGCAAACAATAAGCAGTCAAAATCCGTCGAGATAAATTCTCACGATAATGTACGTTCTAAGTTCATAGATATAAATGAAATTAAATTAAACAGAAAACGATGCAAGGCAATTTCATTGAATAAGAAACTTGTACCTGATTTTTTTTTTTTTCAAAATTGAATTATGATAATTGTAAATTGAATTATGTGTTTATTACGAACCCAGTCGAAACAGTCCCTCTGACCTTGGAAACTTTCCAATACTATAAAAGGTACTTTCAAAAAACAACTATCTTCATGTCATAAAAAAATAACAACTTTCCATATTACAAATTTGAAACGGAATTACATAAAACACTTCTTACTACCCTTACGCTTTTTTTAGGGTTCCGTCGTCACGGGTCAATAGGCGAGATTGTAGAATTATTGTATCCATGGTTGCTTGTTTAAACTTTTAATCGACTGTTTATTTATCTTTAGGTATTTATTACATAATTCTTTCCTAATAATTTGACATCGGAATGGGTAAAGGAAATACAAAGCCCTTTTTAGGGCTCAAAGGTTACCAAAGGAACCCTATTACAAAGCCTAGGCTGTCCGTTCGTCTGTCAGCGGCCTGCAACTCACGGACCGTAACAGGCAGTGTTGTCATTTTCGCAGATTGTATAAATCTGTTGCCGCTATAAAAACAAATCCTAAAAAAAACTAAATTTAAAATAATTTGGGTAAACATAAAAGAAACTTTAGATTGTTGGCGTTTATTGTTATATCTCATGAAGTGTAATAGATAAATACTTTCTTACATTAATAATTCTACGCGGGACTACTACGTATGGAATGGATATTGTTACTTCACGTCGCTATTCATTATTATAATAGTTAACTCTAGATCTGTAACTGTAAACTTTTCTTATATTAAATTTTATTTATACTTACTTGGTCATAATAAAATAGATGTTACGGAAGAGCGAGATCCTCTAACACAGGTATCCTAATACTTAAAAGAGGTTCTCAAACCCATGAAATGTATCGTAGATTAAGTTTGAAGAAATAAAGATATTATTATTATTATTATTATTATAGATTTGTAATCACTGAGGATTCTCTCGTTGCCGAGGCTTACTAAATTACCGCGGGCTTTTGGCCAAACGGTAATCAAATTTGTGTGTGTGTGTGTTTTTTAATACATATATATATAAATTTTATTTCTTATTTGTTTATGAATTTTCTTCTATAGATAAAAACTTTCGAACTATTCTGCATGTGTTTAATATAACCGCTTTTTGAAGCAATACAAAAGTAAGTGGGTGTATATCCAGAGTTCGGAGGCTAGAATGTAGGGTGTGTGGGATGACGCCCGTACATGACAAAATTACGGGAACTGTTTTAACTGTGTGAACTTTCCATTGTGTCTTCAGTTCTATTGATAAATCCGTGTATTTTGATAGTTTTTCTGTGAATGATGATGAGATATTGTGTGTATTGGGAATTGTAATGTCAATAAGGAATACTGCTTTTTTATTTTTATCTAATACTGTAATGTCTGGTCTGTTGTGATGAACGGTTTTGTCTGTAAGAATTGTCCTGTCCCAATATAATTTATAATCATCTGATTCCAATATAATTTCCGGTGTGTATTTATAGTATGCGACTTTTTCTTTAATTAGTTTGTACTTGTAAGCTAGATATTGATGTATAATTGCTGCAACTTGATTGTGACGGTGTTTGTAGTCAGACTGTGTTATTGATCTACAAGCACCGGTAATCTTTGCTGTATTGTTTCCGAGGCGTGATGGCAGTGCCTGCAGAGATCAGATGTGCTGTCTTTTATTATAAATTTCCTGTAATTTCGTGTATCTATTGTTTGGTCTTGTATAGCTAGCATAAACCCTTCCGTTTCTGGGAATAATTCACCTCGCTTAAGCCAGGTGTTTGAAGCTATTTTGTCAATGTTTGGATTTATTAAATCACGGCGATGTCTACCATGAAGGGATTTCTGTAACCAGTTCTGTAGTTTTTGTTCGTGTGTAATCATGATTTCGTTGCTTTGTTGTGAGTAATCCTTAAGGTTAAGTGGTGTATACTTACAGTCTGCGTTAACAATTGCTTGTGTAGGGAAGAACAGGCTGCTTCGTAGTGGAAGAAAGATCGAAGTCTTGTTATTTGGGAGTTATGTAAATTTTTTATGTCAATAATGCCTCTTCCGCCTTCATTTTTGGGTAAAGTAAGCCTTTCTGTACAAGATCGAGGGTGATGCTTTCTATATTTAGTCATGAGTGTGTTTATTTTGCGTTGAAGTCTTGTTAAGTGTGATTGTGACCAGCTAATTATGCCAAAAGAATAGGTGAGTATTGGAATGGAATGTGTTAAGTGCTTTGATTGTGTTCTTTGCGTTGAGTTTTGAATTTAGGATCTTATGAACTCTATTTTTGAATTGTTGTTCTATTGTATCTTTAGTCTGTTTCTGATAAATTTGTTGTGCTTGATAATAACCAAGGTACTTATAGCCGGACTCTAAGTTTACAGGGTCCATTTGTTGCCCATCTGGAAGTGGGTATGTATTGTGTTCTATTTTACCCCTATGTACAGATAGTATTTTGCATTTATCAATCCCGAATTCCATTTGTATATCCGCTGAAAATGATTGCGTGATATTTGCTAAATTGTGAATTTCTTTTAAGTTAGTACCAAAAAGTTTTATGTCGTCCATATACATTAAATGAGTTAAAGTATGTGAGGAATTATCATATTTTATCTTGAATCCACTATCGCTACTATTTAATAGGTTTGAAAGCGGGTTTATGGCTAAGCAGAACCAGAGTGGACTTAATGAATCCCCCTGAAAAATACCTCGTCGGATTGGAATAGCTTCTGTTTCGATTGCAGTATTACCACTATTAAGTTTTAATATAGTTTTCCAGCTAAGCATTGCAGTTTTAAGAAAATTTATTAAAGTTGGATGGATTTTGTAATGTTGTAAAATATAAACTAACCAGCTATGTGGAACAGAATCAAATGCTTTCTTGTAGTCGATGTACATTGTAAATATATTTCTGCGTTTTGTATAAGCTTGTTTTAATGCTATGGAATCTATTGTTAATTGCTCTTTGCAACCCTGACTTTGTCTACGACACCCTTTTTGCTGTTCTGAAAGTAGGTTGTGCGTGTGTGTATGTTTGTATACGAGTTCCGTAATACAGGCTGTGATTATTTTATATATATTTTGCAAGCAGGTGATCGGTCTGTATTTTGATGGATTTTTAAGTCAGTTTTATCCTTAGGCACCATATAGGTCGTTCCCAAAGTAATATAAGATGGTAGAGTTTCAGGAAACTGAATAAAGGAGTTAATATGCTTAAGAATGTACGGATACAAAAACGTAAACTTCTTATACCAATAGTTATGTATCTTGTCCGATCCTGTAGCTTTCCAGTTATGTGTTTTCTTTATGATCTGATGTAGTGTGTCTAGAGTAATGTTTTCGAATTGCATAGGAGGAGTATTTTGTAGTGTTTGTGCATCTCGTTGAATCCAATTAGAATCTATGTGGCTTTTCGGAATCGACCATATATTATACCAGAAGTTATGTAGTGTTTCTGGGCTTAGTATGTCTGTCTTGATGTTGTCAGAATGTTCGTTTGCTAATGTTCTATAAAATAATTTCTCATTATTGTTAAAGAGTGTGTTCTGGGTTTTTCGTTTTGTAGTTTCAATATATCTTCGTAATCGGCTAGATAAAGCATTGAGTTTCTGTTTAAGCGTGTCTAAAAAGTGTGATAGTTCTGTGTTTTCTGCTTCATGCTGTGAATGGATCTTATGATTTAATTTTATTGCGTCAACATATTTTCTTAATCTTAGACTAGTATTTCCTTTCATATACTCTGTTAATTTACCTATCTTGACTCTGAGCTCATATATTCTGTCTTCTAGACGTTTTTGCCATCTAGGTTTTTGTTTATTTATGTTAGGTTGGTAATTTTTATCTTTTATTTTACTGCCATTTTCTGTGACCGCTGTATATGCAGCACAATAAAGCACAGTTTGAATTGTTGAGAAATCGGTTTCAGTAGTTATATGTTCAGGTAAGAGATATTGATTAATGTGGTGTGTTATGAGTGCTAGTTTTTTGGATGAATTCTGTTTTGGTATTACTGGTCTCGATATGGGCTCTACTTCTTTAAACGATTCAATTGCTTTTGACAAAGTGTCTTTTATGCGTCCCTGTGCTTCTAACGAAAGTTTAAAGTTCACTACCGCAGTCTTAATCTCTTGGTTAGTAGGTTCAATTAAATATGAGTTTTGATAGGTTTCAGTAGGTGTGTGTTGAGTAAAATTACTTGTTTCATTTGCTTCACAATTAACTAAATTGTTTTGAGTGTATAGTGTGGTATCTAATGTGTGGCCTTGAGAATGTGAGTTGGTTATTTCGTTAGAAACTTCATCTCTAATTTGCTGTAGCCTGTTAAAGTCTATGAGCTTATTGTTAATAATTACTCTACGCTGATCAGCAATGCGTTGTTCTGTTACGTGAGAAATTTCAGGATGCTGTTCTATAATTGCTCTATGAAGGGGTTGTCGATATGCTGTTTGATTCGTTTCTAGTTGTGTGATTTTATAGTAGTTTCGTATTATAGATTCATTGAGCTTATTTGTCCATCTCATTCTCTGTGCTGATTTTATTTGTTGTGGGTCATTGACTAAATTCGGTGTAATAAGTTTATTTTGAGTTGGTTTATTTAATACTGCTTCGGCTTCAGTTCGAATTTCATTAATTTTTTCAGGTTTTAATAATTTATTGCGGATAATAGCTCTTCGTTGGTCACCTATGCGTTGTTTACTAACCTTCATATTCGGGAATTGTTCAGTGAATTTGATGTGTAGCTCTGTTAAATAAGATCGTGTGTCTGATTCTAATGAAGTTAAAATGAAATACGTGCGCAAGATAAAGATGTTCATTTCCTCTGACCACTTCTTGCGTGCACGTGTTAGAACCTCAGCGGGTGCAGAATTTATGACTAATGTCTTCTGCACAACGTCTTCGGTCGGTAAACTATTTTGTATATTATTTCTTGTGCTTATCTCTCATAGTCCGTATGGGTAGCCGTAGTCGTTTGACAGTTTAAGACCCTCACCCGGAGATTATCGCCCCTAACTCTAGTAGGTCTCTGCTTACTGTCATCAGCTTTTCCCCTAGAGTTGCCGGGAACTTGGGGACATTTTTTCTGATTTGTGTTCATATTTTTTTTATATTTGGACATAAGAAGCTCATCCTATTTGTCCGAACAGGTGAGCACACAGTAGACTTCCTAACTAAGCCTATGGGTGCCGCCGTTGCTGTATAAGACAGTCTTCCGCCGCCACCCCATTACCGATATCCTGTGTTGATACCGGATGAACCACCTAAGCCTCAGTAAAGTGCCTACACTTTAGAGCCTTAAGTAGCCGCCCTTATAATGGATATACCGCCATCTATCGGTCGCCAGAGCCTCGTTAGTTGGAAGCAGGGTGTACCACGTGCAGGTGAGGTTGGCTTGGAGTTTTCCCAATATATGCTCCCTTACACCCCTTATTATTATTATTATTATTCATCGAAGGGCAGTACTTCCCTGTCGCTTACGCCCATTCATACTGAAAACAGCAAGGCTTTACCAATACAAGTCTTTAGTCTTGGTGTATGCACTGTTGGACGCACAACCACTCTGTGGAATCAACTTCCGCGGCCCGATACGACCTGGAAGAAAACTTCAAGAGAATATCGTATTCTTCCTTAAAGTTTGGCAACGCACTTACGGCATGCAAGATGATGATGAAGATGCTCTGGTGTTGTAGATGTTCATAGGCGGCGGAGATCACTTAACATCAGGTGAGCCTCCTGCCCGTTTGCCCCTCTTACATAAAAAAATTCTTGAGAAAGGCTATAGGCTTTATATTGTCACGATACAATACTTAGAAGCCGAGCAATAAGACAGAAAGAGCGGGGATGCGATAAGATTCAGTTAGTTGGTGGAACAAAGCGGTCTCATCCGACGGGAGAGAAGCCGCAGCAAGGAGCTAGTTACTAGTTAGTACTTTATAATTAAAGATTAAAATATATTATAGATCGCAATCACCATCATTAACAAAAACATGTTTATTACTTAGTTTTATTATATAAATAGGCTATATAATTTGACCGTGAACTTTATGATCTATGAAAAATTGTGTGTCAGCTCCGACGTGGGACAGAGAGAAAGAGAGAGTTGCGCTGCAACCCGGCTGTGCACTCACTTGCTCTTTTGCTCATTTGCTTTTGGTAGTTTCGATACACATACACAGTATACGGTGTTTTGTTACGTGACGATTTCTACTATATTTCACTACCTGTAAGCCGCGATAAGGAACTTCGTTCCAAAAGTACAGACATACAAGCAAATAAACTATCAATCTAATAAAATTTCCAAATGATTATATGAAAACGAATTCTTAAAATAATATAAGAGTAAAATCCAAAAATAATATAATAGTAAAAAAAGGCAAAGGTCATTTTTGTATACAAGAAAGTTTAGCGATAGAGGTTGACCTTTTTTGTATCAAATAAATCACAACCGACCCATGACCTAACCTTATTTGTAACATCGTCAGATAAAGTTCGACCCACTTAATTTACTGATTGCAAATTGAGGTTATTAACAGCTATATTAGTGCGCAGTACAATTTATAATAATGTACGTCATTATATAATATTCTTTGGTAATAAATAATGGACTAGCATCTGCCCGCGATTCGTTTACCTTAGAATTGGCTCCAAAGCAAAATGGATCATGTTTCATAAGAAATATCTGTACCAAACTTTTTTAAATGCTACAAATTTAACGGCCCCCATTAGGATAGTAATATCGGGTAGACATAAACACATCCAGACCGGAACAAATGTCTGCATGGTTAATACAAACATCTGCCCCGAGCGGGAATCAAACCCGCGATCTGTGGCGCTTAAGGCAGGCTCGCTACCACTGCGCCACAAATTTTTAATTTCCATAAAATAAAAAATGATAAAAGTATCCTTTGTGCTAATCCCGATAACAATCTATATGTACATCAAATTTAATACAAATTAAATTCAGCCGTTTTTGCGTGGTTTTTTTAATGTGAGAAGGGGCAAATGGGCAGGAGGCTCACCTGATGCTAATATTTATTATATTAGTCGAAAAACACAAAATAATAATCTTAAAGCGTATATCAGATATTAATTATGCGATAAAAAGCAAAACATATAGTAGTTTGAATTGAAAAGACCAGCCAAGTATTACTTTGTTAAACTTATTTATAAAATCTTTGAATTATCGTTAATACAAAATTATAGTAAAGGGGCCAGCGTTTTATATTATAACAATAAAAGACGCCAACCTTGTTACCATTATGTTAATAGTAGATTTTTGTTACGTCACGTCGCTATATATTAATAAAATAATACAAAGGATTTTAGCATTTAAGTCTGTTTATATGAAATTAATTCTGCAGACAGATCGATAAAATCCTATATTAATGTATGAGACATTTGTCCATCCTATTTTAAAGGATCTAGGCGGGTGAAACCAAAAGACGTAACAATACCATAATAATTATGGAATGCTTAGTCTGCTGGAAAGCTGGAATTAAATAACATTCTCTTACACTACTGCAGTGAATTATAGAGTTATAGACAATATATAAATAGCCTGTCTGTGGCTTCAATTAAGTTACTTAAAATTAACATGACTACTTTGCCATATAACTTCAACCTAACTATTATGTAAATGTTTATAATTTCAAAAATCACTAATGAAAAAGATGTAAAGGAAATGGACATAAGTATCTTGATTCTGGAATAAACACAATTTCTTTACAAAGCACATTTGCAGACTTCCTAAAATCAAAGTATCATTATAAATCATCATATATTTCTTAAGCGTCATCCATTACCAAAGAAAAAGAAAAAAAATTATAATCACAAAATCTTATTTCCAGAACGAGATAACCAAGACGATGAGGATGATCCAGAACTCCTCATACCAGCTATACCTGAAGACACTCCTCATATACCCTACAAGCCACCAAAGAAGTCCGTAGAGGAAATATTACAAAGATCAATAGATTATTACGAATTGATGGCGAAGAGGAGGACAGTGAGAAAATTCAGTACTGAACCAATACCTCAGGAAGTGTTGGATAATATCGTGAAAACGGCAGGTAATTAGGGATAGAATTTTTAGAATTAAGGGTCAGACTTGAGGATTGCATCAAAATATTCCTCAAATACCTGGCGACTATCTCTACAATTTGTTGGAATTCCAAAGCATCAGGTAAAGTCCTTTAAAAATTTCAAATCTAAGGGTTAAAAAAGATATACTTTTTATGTTAATAAGTGAGCAAGCAAGCATACGGCCCATCTGATGGGAAGCGGCAGCTTGCAACCAACCATTATTAGGGTCATTCACGCGTCGCCAACCTCGAGATATGGGTATTTAATTTTCCTTTGCCCAGTAATTTCACTAGCTTACAGTGCCCTTCAAACCGGAACACAGTAACGCCTGCGACATTACTGCTTGGCGATAGAATATTTGACATTGCGGTGGTACCTACCTAGCCGGCCTCTTGCAACAAAAAACCTGTCAAAGTTTAAAGTCACGAGCAAAAGAAGCTAAATTCCAAACATTTGAAACAAAAAACTACTGAAATTATCGTAATCGTTTCATATTGAAAATTGACAATGCATTAATTAACGATACTTTTTACATGCGAAATGAAACAGACAAATTAATTTACGTTTGCTTGCTTTTAACTTGACTAATTTTAATCTATTAACCTTCTAAAACAAGGAACGGCTCCGTCTGGGGCTCATACCGAACCATGGACCTTTGTAGTCGTCCAGGATCCAAGCATAAAAGCAGCTATCAGAGACATTGTGGAGGAAGAAGAAGAAATTAATTACGCTAGAAGAATGTCTAGACAATGGGTAACAGATCTTAAGCCTTTTGCAACTAATCACCAGAAGCCCTACCTCTCTGATGCACCAGCACTTATCCTCGTGTTCCGACAAACGCACTCTTGGAGAGAAGACGGCAAAAAGAAAATGCATTATTATAATGAAATCAGTGTGGCGGTAGCTGCTGGCTTCTTATTAGCTGCTATCCAGGTATCATCAAAATTAGTTATTTCATTCTAATTAGGTTAAAAACATTAGCACAAAATAATTCGATTTGATTATCATCACGGGTAATAAAAAAGCTCTGAACATTGAAGAATAACGACATCCGAACGAAATAGTGTGATATTTCGTAATATTATAAAGACTTATTTTTTTCTGTAAAAAGGCAGGTTCTTGATTAATATTTTGGCATAAATAATGATTAAATAAATAAAAATGATTTATTTATTTATGCCTTTGTATAGTTCAACTCTATCAATAATTTAAATTCCAAAATAAATTACATAATAAGTTTAATTTCTTGGACTAATTCAAGGGAACTTTTGTACGCCTATAGGTCTGAATTACATTTATCAGCAATGGCCAGCATTTCGCTGAATGGTTTTCGACACTCCTATGCACTAAGCATCCTTAAGCACGCGTAAGCATGCTTCAGGATCCGAAAGCACGCGTACGCATCCTTCAGCATAATTAGACGGGTGTTTAATACTGTAACGTAAAAAGCGAATCGATGCTGAAATGAAAATTAATGCGTATGTAATATCATACAAATTAGCTATTTTAATGTTTTCTATAGAGATAATGCTGATCGAAGCTTATATATGTAATTCAGGCCTTATTCTGAACGATAAGATACATCTTAAATAATGAGCAAAACTTTCGTCTTCAACAAATACGTGTAAAACATAATAATAGTGTCAAATAAAATATTTCATTTCTTTTCAGTATTGTGGCCTAGTAGCTTTGACCTCCACCCCTCTTAACTGTAATGCTCGACTAAAAAACTTATTGTCGAGACCATCAAATGAACGCCTAGAGCTACTTCTGCCCGTCGGAAGACCACACGAAGACGCCACAGTACCAGATATAAAGAGGAAAAATTTAAGTGAAATTATGATAAATGTATAAAGCTTGTTGATTACGTTAAGAAATCAAACGCAATTTTTTTTATGAGAAGTAATCTCCTTTAATGACGTGCGTACTTAGTGTAGGGTACAGAGCTTGTGTCGTAATGACAGGCAAAATAACATATGGTTCATTAGTGTAATAGCAAATAAAAATTGTGATACATTTTTGATAGTACCGACGCTGTTGCAACTAGTTAAATGTGAGATTGCTATTACAAAATCAACAGGCGCAAACAAAGCTTAATAGTCAATAATACTGATAAGTGCTCAAATCATGTAAATAATGTTTTAATAAATTTTAGTCTAGTTTTATTTAAGATCAGATTGTAGAAGGACAGGAGGAAAATGTAGGCCACTGGTTACATTAAAACTATATTAAAATAAATACAAATGTATTTAAATTTACAAAATATTTTAAGTTCAGGTCAATATAATAGAATCAATAAATATCAATTTAAATTAAATAATCTACGTCTTCTTCTGAAGAACATTACATTGTTCAAAAATATTTTCTGTGGATGCCAATTCTGTTAAATGTTACACAGTTTGTCTATATAAAATATCTGTAAATATAATATAATAAAATAAAAATATTTTGTAACAAAAACTTTTATTAATTTATAAACAAAATACAAGAACAAGACGCTAGTAATAAAATAAACATTTTCAAAAAATAAAGTTTCCCTACAAGAGCAACAAAGTCCACACCAAAAAAGAATTTTCTATTAATTTTAATTTAGCTAACATGCAAAATGACAACGTATTTTTAATTAAGATGTACTGTCGATGGTAATAAGTGTGACTTAGCGACATCGGCGACGGCAGCGTCTCCTCCGGCGACAGCTGCGACGACGCCGGCGACGGCTACAACTGCGCCGACGTCGACGGCGACAACTACGACGCCGACGACGACGACAGCTTCGGCGGCGACGACGACGCTATGTAGTATATAAATATGTTAATACAGTTGTTGCTTTTTTTTATATCATGATGGTTGGTAGACAAAATACGGTCCACCTGTTGGTAAGCAGTCACCGCAAGAAAAAAAGGAAGGGAACAGAGGAGGTGGGGATTGGGCCTCTGGCGCTCTCACTCATCGCACAAAACGCAACAGTACCTACTGATACTGTTACTTTACGCCGATTTTGTGTGAGAGAGAATAGTACTTCCCCAGTCGAGCCGGCTATCTTGTGCTGGTAGGAACTTTACTACCGTGAAAGTTATTCCATTACTTTTTTTTAAAGGAATTACATTTATTAAATATAGACCTTCCAAGCAAATAAAATGTCAAAGAACTGCTGGTGCTTCGTAAATATAATGAGGTTAGCGTCACAAGCTTGCAACATAATCAAATAAAATGAGCGTGACTAACTTCGTTTAGTTGCAATAGTGAATTCACGAAGAATCACCAGCGAATCGGTGGATATTATTTCCCTATGGTAGAGCCCTTTTTAAGTCTGGAAGAGTTTTATATTTTTCATTTTAACGTATACCTTACCTTCCTGCGTTAAAAAAGAAATAGTATTAAGTAAACTTACACGACCAGACCGACGACGCCGGCGACAACGACGTCGTCTGCGACACGCGTCTACAGGCTCACCAGTACCGGAGCGAGAAAGCGAACGCGATTTATGCGCGCATTTGTCACCGCGCCTGATGAAAATAAATGAGCAAAATTACCTATTAAACAAAAATTACTATATTCAACTTACTATTTAACTATTATATAACTAGTATTTGAAACCGACTTGAACAAGATTCTGAATCTCGAATTGATTTTGGTTTGTTGCGCAATATTTTTGCCGTCCGTGAAGCAATTTTGATGATTTATTATGTTGAATAAACCAAGCTTATGTCGTGGTTCTATATGAAGAAATATAAAAAAAATCTTACTATCTGATCAAGGATTTTGGAGAACCAAATTAAAACAGTTTTTCGCGCAGTTGAAGTTGGCTGTTGTCTTAATAAAGCAATCCTATTATAATATTATGTAGGTATACAATTTTCTTTTAAGTACCAACCTTTTATTAACTGGCGCATCGTTATTACCCTGTCTCCTAAAAAAAAAAAAACTTAAAGTTGTAACGAGAATGTTTTGCAATTATTTCAAAAACGAAAAATGTTCTTACAAGTTTTCGGGTGATTTATCTTTTTGTTCAGTAGCCGAATTCTTTTTCCTAGGAGCCGGATTCTTGTCTTGGGCCTGCCTGTATTCCGCGTGGCGTCGCGCAGCCGCTGCTCTTCGACGCCTAAGGTTTTACACTAGCATTATCACATCAGATAATATTACGTCTTTATCATAGGAGGGATTTTGTATCTGATGTTATGCACGCTATAATCAACAGTATTTGAAGAAATGGAAAGAAATATAACCCACAAATATTTCATAGCATAAATCCTACAATTTATAGATGCTAAGATGAAATATTTTATTACTTGAAAAAAAATTATGTTCCTGTGGAAATATTAGTTCGATGTACAGGTCATATCAGTATGAAACTTGCCGTATATATGTCTTATGGAATAGAAAAATAGACAGTCGTCTCTCATGACGCAAGCCTTGCACACAGCTAGTAAACATATCATATACTTTGTCAATATATTCCAAAAAGCAGAATAGACGTGGATAAATAAAATCGTGGGGCGTAACTAGTTAAAACTATAATGTTCTTAGTAGTTAGTTAGCCTATGAACGTTTGCAACACCATTTATAGGTGTCACTCACGCGTACCCAACCCTGAGATATTGGTTCTCTAAACTTTGACTGGTACTGTCTGCAAAGACACTACTGCTTTGCAGTAGAATATCAGACACTGCGGTTGTACCTAGCTAGCCACACTGTCTCTGATGAGATTTTTTAAATTTCATGACGGTTGGCATACAAGCATACGGTCCGCCTGATGGTAAGCAGTTGCCGGAACCTAAGCTTGTAAGTAAGTAAAGCTTGCGATACTTGAAGTATCACATTTGCCTTGCAAATAGAAAAAAAATTAAGAGGAGGGAAGGTATAAGAAGGAGAAAAAAAGGAAACAGACGGAATTATCCGGCGCTCTCACTCAACGCATGCAACGCAACGTTACTATTCTGTTAGTACTCTATTACTTTTCTGTTAGAGGGTAATGCCGTAATGGGTCTCCGGTCGAGCTGTCCCATTTTTGCCAGGAGAAGTATGGCTCTACTAATTTGATTATGATAAGAAATTAGCTTACTTTTGCTTAAAGTCAAGGTATGTTTTAAGTCTGGCGGTGTATCTCGGTGCGTCGGTCTCGCTGCGTTTCTGCATGAACAGCACCACGTCATCGTTTAGTTTCTTGTTCCCCTCTTCCGATTCCATGCTGCTGTTAGCCATTCACCATTACCTTACATTAATTTGAAAACTGAACAAGATTATTCTTTAAAATAAATAAATGTATTAGAATATATAAATGCTTTACGCACAATGTCCCCACTGGGATAGTAATATCCTGTGTCAGGGGTCCGGAAACACACACCGCGATTAAACATCGACGCAAACAAAAAAGCTTGCTTCATAATCGAATGAAATAAGCACCAGCGAGTTTTGATCATTTTTCCGTGTGTAAGGGACGGTCCTTAGTTTATAGTTAGGTCATTATTTAGTTCTTCAGAACAATATATAACAATAATAGAAGTAGGTGTTGAAATTTGGGAAACTTTACCAATACACAGTAAGCTTCATGTTACTGAATGAATAATTTAATAGACTGGCATCATACTTTAGAAGCATTACTACAGTTAACAATAAATTTTTTTATTTGTTTTTTAGAATAAACGCTACACACTCAGCAGTACCTATTAGGATAGTTATATCCTGTGTCGGGGGTCCTGAAACATACACAATGACAAGGACAAGGACTATTTAGTATTTGTATAGAATGACATATATCATATGATTAATAACCATGATGATTATTAATTATATTATTTTGTAACTAAGAATGAATAGTTATTATAGTTATATAATGGAGCGATAGTCCTAAACAATTTCTAAAACGTATTACACCCCGACATTACATTGCCTTCACAGGTGGCAGGAGGGCTGGTTCATTTATTCCCAATGAATCGGATTTGCGATTCAGCGGGGAAATGCAGTTACCATTGCCACCATTCCCCGTGGACATGATTGATTTACATTTGTAATTATTTGAAGTAAAGTTAGTATTGAATTATAAATATGTTGTAATAATGCTTACCAATTATGAGATCGCCAGTACATTTTAATTGTATATAAAAATTTTGAAAAAAAAACTACAAAGTCACAACCATATAATTGACATAACAGCAATTTCTTAACTGATTTTGTTATTCCATAATTTGAAGTATTTTTATTCTTTCATAGAAGAATATTACAAAATTTTATTAACGGCCAGTGTTGACATCAACAACCTAGAATAGGATATAATTTTTAATATTCGTAATTATATTTTTAGTTATACGTCATAGTACATCATACTACTGTAGACTCTTCAACTTTACAAGTAGAGTATAAAAGGGCTTTATATACTCTACGGGCTTATATACTATAAGGGTTTTTATACTTTACTTGTAAATTTCAATTAAAACGAAAAATTATTTGGTCTTCGATTCTTTGTTAATTCTTCAAGTTTTACAGAAATCTAATGTTCTATTCTATAATTAAATAAAGGGAACGATAATCACAAAGATTCGCCAACTGTTTAGTTTAAAGTACTAAGTATGTACATAAAAATTTTGATTGTTTTTTCAAAACAGAGTTTTCACATCGGGCGTCATAAATTCTTGCATTTTGTGTACTTGTTATTTAAAAAATGTTACGGTTTTTTTCTGTAAATCACATTTTAATTATATTTTGAAATCTGTAAGAATAAAATCCAAGTTGTGTTCTGATTTGACACGAGATGACAACATACTTGTTTTAACACAAAAGTATTTTTGGAAGCTGAAATAAAATTTCTTGTTAAAATAAGGATCCCTTTGTAAATTTTGTCACCGACTTCGTTATGGCATAGAATTTTTTTATGTTGCAAATTTGTAAGCATAAAAAAATACGACCCACCTGATGGTAAGCGGTTGCCGGTAGCCTATGATCGCGCGCACCACCATTAGTAGGTGCCACTCACGCGTTGCCAACCTCAAGATATTGGTTCTTGAATCTCATTTGCCCAGTAATTTTACCAGCCTACAGTGTACATTTTACTAGCCTTCAAACCGGAACACAGTAATGTCTTAGCACTACTATTTAGCGGTAGAATATTTGACACTGCGGTTGTACCTAGCTAGCCGGCGTCTTGCAACAAAAGACCTACCAACCGTGTGACTGATTGCACTGGTGGAATAATCCCTGACAGAAACCGTTTTAAAAAGTATTAAATTTTGGTAGGTTTTTGTATGGTACACATTATTTATCGACCGGACTAGATGGACGAACAATTTAATATCTAATGAATAATTATTCTGTATATATTTTTTATGCCTCCATCGCAGTATCATAATATTAACAGGCAGCTTCGGCACGCTGGCTCCTACCAGCAGAATTTTTATTATTTTATAAAAATCACTAATGAACATGAAAAACCACAGCATCCATTAAAGAGAGACAGGCTCAATGAAGGACTTTCAAAAGATTTTCTCAAAAAAAATATCGTCTCTTAACCATGTACAAGGTAGTAACATAAAACGTTCATTTATTTCCATTAAAAATATAGGTTAATGGGATCTCGGCCCCAAGCATTAAGAAAGTAAGGTATTAATAATTTAATACCACTCGAACTGAGGAAACCGTCTGCCCAAGTAAATAAGAGCCAATATCCGATGGCAAAAAGCAATGAAAGTTGTAAGTTAAAAATACGTCTTCGGAAATGTTCGTGTGCTTCCGCGCCAGTTCGCGCCCGCCCGCCTTCCGAGATGCGTTTGCGCATTGGGCGGAAGAATGTACCGGCATATCTTAAAGTGACAAAAAAATTATAATAATAATAAGCTATTTTTCCTTTTTAATAAGTGACGTCACGTTTTGGTTAGAATATACACGTAAATTTATTATTAATACATATATTATTTAGTGTGGTTTTGATAGTGGTGCAGTGTTTCTAAGGTATTTGTGTAATGCTAGAATGTGAGCGTGCCTAGAAATAAATTAATGTCTACGGATATCGAATAAATTTATACGAAATTTTAAAATAACTTCTACTTACACCTAGTGTAAGTTATTTCAATGTAAACGTTAGCAACGGGAAATTTTTTAGACGTTGTTGTTTCGACATACTGATTAAAATATGCATTCCTTTAGGATCCCATCCAACTTGGTAACGCGTGATACACGTGCATTTATTTTCATTTAAATACCGCCCTATCACAAGCCGACATCCACAAATTTTACTATGGCATCATTGAAAGATAATTATGACGCTGATAACACTTTATCAGAAGAAAGAACGAATAAGTCAAGTCGAATTGATCCAAAAGATTTGTCAGAGCTACCTCCTAGTGGTACATCGTTACATAAGAGAAGAAGGTGAACCCCAGCTTCTTTGTCAGTTAAATCTCCGCATACCTCTTCAGATGCTGAAGGTTCCTCGCCATGCACTGTTGGGATAACACCGGATGAATCCTGGAGCATCCAGGATGGAGATACCACAGACCCTGAAGCTTTGTGTGAAAGTATGCTCCAGAGACTAAAAGACCGGGATGATCCTCTCTCTAAACGAGGTAAAGAAGTGGCTTCTCATACTAAAGACACATTAGAAGCTCTGGATCAGCTCGATAAACTACTTGAACTTCTAGATCAATTTGTTACTTTAAAAGAACATAACGCCCAACTGCTGAGAAGGTTACGAGACGTCAATCATTTGAAGCGTCTTCATAGTGCTCATAAGAAAATTGATCAGGAGAACGAGAGATTGAAAGATGAGGCCAAAGAAATGGAACTTATAAATGAAGCATTGGATGCGGAATTAGAATGCGAGTACGGACAAGTGATATTTGATACTATGATGGCTGGAGGGCGAAGTATGAAGAGAACTGGCTCCAGGTGGAAGAGACATTCTAGATTCGGCGGATCATTGTTAAGGAAACAAAGATCAAGATCAGCTGGTGGAGAGGATAGCGATGTGGCCCCGGGAACGCCCTTACGAAGAAGATCTGATGGCATTTTCGCAAAGGAAGTGGATAAATCTAAAGTATCAAATTGGACGAGAGTAAAAGCAGCATTCAAGTAAGATTCTTATGCAATTATGATTTATTTCAGAAATGTAATACTTCTTAAACTTCAAGTATTCAATTAAAATTAGATATCTCTTGCTCTACCAAAACTAAGTACCATTATTGATTATCTAAAACAAGTACTTAACATCTAAATTTACGACGCTGAAATAATATAATTTTGCTGTTGGGATAACCTCTGTCACAACAGAGATTATTCCACCAGTGCAATTAGTCACACTGGTGGTAGGTCTTTTGGTGCAAGAGGCCGGCTAGGTAGGTACCACCGCAGTGTCCAATATTCTGCCGCCAAATAGTAGTGCTTAGGCACTACTGTGTTTAGGTTTGAAGGGCATTGTACGCTAGTGAAATTACTGGGCGAACGAGATTTAAGAACTAATATCTCGAGGTTGGCAACGCGTGAGTGGCACTTACTAATGGTGCTGCAAGCGCTCATAGGCTGCGGCAGCCACTTACCATCAGGTGGGCCGTATGCTTGTTTGCCAACTTCTAACATAAAAAAAAAAAAAAATCTAAAAAGTTGTTTGACTGTCATAAATGTTGTTATCTTAAATAATATTTTAAAGAAGTATATTTCCTTAGAAAGACATATATAATCGAAAAAATGATTGTCGCTAATCAACATATTTTTTTAAATTTCTGTGAACTGAAAATTCAAATTGTAGATCAACAAGGTCTAAATACATCCTAGTTGTTTATAAATTGTTAAATATTACAATAATTAGAGAAACGGTATGGTTTTGTTACGGTAGCTATGCTTTTCCCAGCTCAAAATATGGACTGTCTCGACCGGGGCGATACTATCCTCTTGCGGTAAATCGGCGTAAAGTAACTGTACTGTTGCGTTTCGTGCGATGAGTGAGAGCGCCGGAGGACTAAACTCCAACTCCTCTTTTCCTTCCTTCTTGTTCCTTGGGTTGGTAATACCCAAGTGCTACTTTAAGTATCGCATGCGTTCAAAGGTTGCGGTAACTGCTTACCATCTTGCGGACCGTGTGCTTCTTTGCCAACCGTCATTATATAAAAAAGCAAATTTACAAAGATGTACTATCTCTCTTCTTTAAGCTTTTGTCAACTATAAAGTTTAAATTCAAATTAAAAATGGTTAATTATCATGTAACAAGGATGTTTGTATCTCAGGGAAATGTTAAAAATCTTTACGGTAAATGAAACAAAAGATACCTACATCACAATGACTATGCCAATGTAATTTAACATAATATTTCATTTAGGAAGAGAAAACTCGAATCATGCCAAAATATGTGGACAAAACGATGTTATGTCTGAGTAGAAGCAGACACCAGCCTACTGTATATATGTGTATGTGTAACTGTCTGAGTCTTTTGTCTGTTTATAGTGATGATGGATTTCAATAAAAAAAGCTCTGGCTTACATTTTTACATACCATAGGCACCATTCTCCTTTGCTGCCGTCTAAAATACATACATACATAAAATACAAAAAAACTTTTTGTAATTAATTTCCTTATTTGTTATTTCTTAACTTTATTATTTATATTATATTGTTCACAATATTGTGAGTCAAATTAATAGAAAATCATTTAAACATTCCAGCCATATAGGTAAGAAGCGCTTTGATCGAGTTGATACCTACAATTAAATAAATTTTTTAATCTTAGGGCTTACCATGAACTCTTATTGCGATTGAAATGATGACCTAAACTGCGCTGCATCGCTATTTCGCACCATGATATATAT
The DNA here is from genome assembly GCA_023373885.1 of Hestina assimilis. Taxonomy (NCBI): domain Eukaryota; kingdom Metazoa; phylum Arthropoda; class Insecta; order Lepidoptera; family Nymphalidae; genus Hestina; species Hestina assimilis. The sequence goes on along the minus strand of CM041750.1, from coordinate 1,042,600 downwards.
ACGTCATGCTCATATCAAATCTGACTGTCAGAATTGAATTGGATCGAAATAGAATTGTTACTAAAAGTTAATGGTAGGTAAGCCATCAAGAATTATACAATATGACGCTAAACAACAGAGTCACCAAATACAAGAACTTATTATACACAATAACCCACTTGTGCTTGTGTACTTATATCTCTGGCGTTTCAATTGTTTTTTTAAAGAGATCTAATTATAACTGGCAATGTCAAGGGCTCTTAAAGACTTGTTTGTGTTTTACTCTTCCTTAAATACATATTATATGCAATGATATGCTTTACCATTTCAAGTGATAAATACAATATTTATAGTGTTTGACAGTGGAAAAAATTGTTTTTTTTTTTTTTTAAATTTATAAGTTTTTCATAACTTTAGCCTATTCCTTGTGTCTATCTTTCTCCTACCAACCATAAACTGTATCTTAATGCGATTTAATTGACGATCTAAACTAAGCCGCATCGCAATTTCGTAGTGCGTACCATCACTTCCTACTAGTGATTCACTATTAATCAATATATTAAGTTATTAATTACAGAGAATTACGTTCAATTTATGTTAGAACGTTCCATTATGCATTTACTACCTGAACATGACATGAGTTGAATTGAATCGCAATCGAATTGTATACTAAAAGTTCATGGTAGCCCCCCTGATGTTGCTATTGAATAAAGGCTATAATTACTGAATATGATAATATAATATATGTATTGCAAAGATGCACTCTTCATACGGATAAGAATATCTATATGCATAACTAAAAATGTTGAAAACATGACCAAACGTAACAAATAATTTAATATTTATTTATATATTAGTATTTATTTATCGTTAACATTTCATGTATTATTGTTATTTATATTTAATTTTTTTTTTACTATATGTCTATACATTTTTTTGCACGCCTACCTACACTCTTTCTTCCACGTCCAGGGTTGGTTGGTAGAGAATGCTTTTACCATTAAGCCCGCCTTTTGTGCACTTTGTGCAATAAAGAGTAAATAAATAAATAAATAAATAATAATTATATTTTTATTGTTATGTAGGTGACGTTCGGTTTTGTATACACTTTTTATATTAAGCGACTGTTTTGTGATGTATAAATTTTCATACAATGCTTATCATTATATCGATATAGATTTATACACTTACTAGTGGCCTGCACCGGCTTCGCACGGGTATAAAATATATAGACTATGTCATTCACTGAAAAAATGATTAAAATCGATCCAGTAGTTTTGATTTATTCATTACTGTCCGTGGCCTGCACGCATTAAATGTAATTATTTACGACATCACATTAGAAGCCTCAAAAATAACAGTATTTTTCTACTATTCAATGGATGTTATATGAACCTTCCTCTTCAATCACTCTATCTATTAAAAAACCGCATCAAAATCCGTTGCGTAGTATTAAAGATTTAAGGATACATATAGGGACAGAGAAAGCGACTTTGTTTTATACTATGTAGTGATTTACTAAAAGTAAAGCACTAGACACTGCAAAAGGAACATTAGATTTAGGGCATTTATGCAAAGGTTAATTTAAGTCCTAATAGCTGTTAATGATTTTTACCTCGATCACCGTAACAAATACTTCTATCGAGATATTATTCGTTCTTAAATAAATGTGTCGCAGGTGTCTTACGATAATTTTGTATGACAGTATTTCATATTTACTAAATAGGATTTAATAGAAAGGATATGCATAATATGTAGTCATATCTAAAAGAGAATTAGACGCTTAGTAGTAATTAGTATTATTCTATTTAATGCCTACAGACGGCTGCTTATAACTCGTCCACATTTAGAAAGCTTTAATTGGGTATCGTAAAAACTTTTAGGTGGATCTATGGGTTACGTACGTTTTAGTAGTAGTAGAGCCATTCTGCTCCCAACGCGAATGGGCCGGCTCGACCGAGAAAGTAGTTCCTTTCAGAAAAAATCGGCGAGAAGTAACAGTATCAGTAGTTTCCTTCTCATCCCTTCCCTCCTATCCCTCAGGTTGGCAACGCGCATGATACTTCAAGTATCCCAAGCGTTTTAAGGTTGCGGTGACCATCAGGCGGACCGTATGCTTGATAGCCACACAGATAAGGAAATTTAAAATGGAAGGGTAGAAATAAGGAGAGTAAGAAGTGGAGGTTTGGGCCCTGACTCTCTCTTACGATTAAACAAAACGCGACAGTACGAATACTGCTACTTCACTACGACATTCTGTGACTGAGTGTGTATTATTATGGGTTGTAGTTCTCCATTCGAGTCGGTCCTCTCATAATGAAAATAGTAAGCCTTTATTTATAAAAGCTTTAAATGAAATGCATTGTCTTATTTACGGCGACGTCGTGGCGCAGCGGTAGCGAATCTGTTTTAAGTGCCATGGGACGCGGGATTTGATTTCCGCTCGGAGCAGATGTTTGTACTCCGGTTTGGCTGTGTTTGTCCTCGTTGTTGTGTATATTTCCGAACCCCCGTCACAGGATATCACTACCCTAATGGGGACAGTTGTGTGTAGCATTTATTATTATTGTTTATTATTCCAGGTGGGAGAAAGCACAGTGGCCACCGGCTACTATAGGAGGTGCAGCAGCAGTGGCAGCTGGTGCTATGGTAGGAGCTGTAGCCCTGGCTGGCTCTAGCCCTGGAACTCTTCCCAACCCTGAGCCAAGGGACTCGGCCAGCTTGACTCCTGGCAGCGTCATATCATTAACACCGAACTCTTCTTGCGAAGAGTTGAGGATGGAGACGACAGGTAAATACTATCAGTCGTAATTAAGTAGCACAAAGCAGGAGGCTTGCATGCACTTTTATTATACAATTCTATTGCGTAGAAATTCAGTTCAGGTCTTGTTCAGGTAGTAAATGCGTGACGAAATGTTCTTAAACAAATTGAACGTAATTGTCGGTAACTTCCAATTAACTTAATATACTGATTAATAAATAATAAATCGCTACTAAAATGTCATGGTACGAACTACGAAATTGCGATGCAGGTTAGTTGAGGTCGTTATTTAAATCGCAATCAGAGTTCATGATTGATCCAGGTCACAATATGGAGATTATGAAAAATTATGAAGTAATATGGTTTTATATTTATTTTTTAATATACTTAATATCATTCCAAATATTCAATTTTTACTAAATTTTTAATACTACGTTAATTTTAAACAGTTTGATTCAACAATTAAGGTTCTACAGGACTTTATTATTTACTCTATGGTTAATTGTCATTAATTATCTTACGAAGAAAACTAATAAGTAAATCAATTTAAATTCCAAATATAGCCTAGTATTTCGTAAATATATTTTTTCCCTACCTTGATGGAAAGTTTAGTTCCTGGTACGAGGGATATAAGTGGCCGATTATCTCCAGGAAAGACGACCCTAATTAACTCACACTACCTCCCCCTAACCTAGCAACTATTTAATTTTTAATTTATATTTATTAAATTATTTTTTATATATTATTATTATCATAGCGTTTATGACAAGCATGTCCGTGCAAAACTTTCATCCAGGTGGGAAAAAAACGTGTACCGCAGGAGAAAAGTAGGACATTCTCACCCGTGGATTATTGCTTTTTTTTTTTATGTTACAAGCTGGCAAACAAGCATACGGCCCACCTGATGGTAAGTGGTTGCCGTAGCCTATGAGCGCTTGCAGCACCATTAGTAGGCGCCACTCACGCGTTGCCAACCTCGAGATATTAGTTCTTAAATCTCCTCTGCCCAGTAATTTCACTAGCGTACAGTGCCGTTCAAACCGGAACACAGTAATGCCTAAGCACTACTATTTGGCGGCAGAATATTGGACACTGCGGTGGTACCTACCTAGCCGGCCTCTTGCAACAAAAGACCTACCACCAGTGTGACTGATTGCACTGGTGGAATAATCTCTGCTGTGACAGAGGTTATCCCAACAGCGGGCGATGGGGTCGTCACATCCCGACGCCGATAAATTAATGTACTTTACATTAATAGGTAATTTAATTTCTTGCCTGGGAATCTGTCCGCATGAAATCTTATTCAAAGAACACAAACTGTATCTCAAATAAACACAATTTGTAAAAATGTATTGTTTTATTTTGAGAGACGTCTAAATAGTTCCCAATTAATTTTCAAAAATATCTTCAATGGACAGATATAGCTCCGTCACAATTTTATAATAGTATAGGTAAATACACATTTCAGTAAAAACTTTTTCTTTCTGGCATTTTGCCTAGATCTTCTTATAATTTTAATCCAGATTTAACAGGTAGCTTGTTTTTACAAAGAGTGATTACACTACTGTATTAGATTAAATAATTGGCATTCAAGTGCATGGTGGGCCATGCACAGGAAAACTAAAGGGTTCCGCAGCTTGATTTTGCGGAATCTTTAGGCCCACATGATGTTAAGCGGTTGTCATAGCCTAAGAGCGCTTGCAACACCATACAATTGTGGGTGTCATTGGCGCGTTGCTTAATTTTTTCTTAAATCTCCTTTGCCCAGTAATTTCACTAGTTACAGTGTCTTTCAAAATCTTAAATATTATAATCAAAACAATCAAATTTCCATTACATAATTAATACTTTTCATTTATGAAAACATGTTTCTAGTTTTATGTATTGCCTTTCAGTTCTTTAAGTATGATTAATGCAGTTCGTTTTGCTGTTTGGTTAGAATAAAATTTAAAATATTACTCTCAACATTTCACTTTTTAAATTATGAAACATATTTCAATTTATAATGTATTATCTTCTGCCCGCAGCTTCATCTGCGTAAAAATAGAATTCTCTTTGCATTTGTTTGTAAAGTATTTAAAGCGATGGGAGTAATGAACAAAAATATGACTCTGTTAAAATCTTATTTATATTAAACACGAAATTTTCAGCAAAATCAATCTAACAATAATAAAGACACACAGATAGACTGTAGCTGAGAATTGTTGTTTTCGATATTTGCCCGCCTGGTTAGCTTCCATCTTACGTTGGTGAAAAACTCGTGGAGTAAATGCTCGTCAGCCGTGTTTCGAGGTCTGCCAGTGCCATCTTGCGTTTAGGCAGGCTAAGAGCATCTAGTGCAATTCTCATTCTGCAACGGTATAAGCCTCCTTCGTGTTTTGACTTTAGGTACTGTCACTCACACAGAATATCAAAATTACGTAACTATGGGCTGCCTCCATTCCCGATAACGTTTTTTGTTCAGTCTGGGATTCAGTCTTGAAGAAGGAATCCCATGCCTGAAATCAACTTTGAGACCCCGTGAAAGCAATACACAACTATAAACATAGGACCCTATATAAATATAGGACCAACAGCAGTACACAATTTAAAAAAAATCGATGAATGTAATCATCGAAGGTCCCAAAACGTTTAATCTGTATAAGAAGTAGCACCTACAGTAATTTTTCACTTTTCAGATAGAAATAATAGGTCGGCAACAATATTGAAGCACCTAATTATAGCTTAACAGGTAAAATATTTATAGTACTGAGTAGTTCTGGTTCCCATTTGTAGTTATCAGCGGCAGATCCACTTTACCAAATGACTTTTAATATTACCGATTCACAATAAAGTTTGCCTTGATTTACCAAGGAGGATGATCCTCCACCCAATTACAATAGGATTAAAAATTCAAATCTGCTGGAGGCCTGGGCAAGTGACAAATCGCTCAGTGTTGACGCCATTTCAAAAGTCAAATACGCGTGTGCGATGTCAATCAAAAACGGTAGGTCACGTGGTATTTTGAAAACCTATGCGAATTTCCATACATTTCAGAATTATCCAATTTCGTTATCAATAATTAAATGGACCCAAATAAGCAATACCATGTCAACCCACACGAATGTTATTTCGAGAAAAACGTGTTTAAAAATTTTAAACAATTTGCTTTATATGACTTTTTTTTACGTATTGGTCAAGTTTTTGACAATTTCAGATTTACGTAAGTTATTTTACTTATTTTCACAAAAATAAGTACACAAACTGCATATTTCGTATATAATATAACCCAAAACGTTTAACATAATAAATAAATTTCATGGTTAAAAATGGCTTTTTAGAAGTTTTAAAGCTTAAAGGCCTACAAATATTAAAGAAAAATGTACTACAGCCATTTACCAACACTTCTGTATAATTATATAACTCAGTTTTTTCAATTTTGTGGGTTGACATGGTATTGCTTATTTGCGTCCAAATGTGACTCTGTCTATATATCATCCTTCTCTTTGAAATCGGTAAAAAATTATAAAACGTAAAAGTAATAAATCTTATATATCAATACATCAATGAAATTTTTATAGTCCTCATAACCAAAGTAAGTGTACTAAATTAGACGAATATGAATCTTCTGTTAGAATAGTATTCTATTTTCGACACAAGAATGTGTATGCGTGCGAGCATCATAGAATTCATCTCGACATTGCAAATGTATAATGCATTTTTATTTATAGTTATTTAGCACAGGAAGTCGATGTATACGGTGTAATGATAGTTTTATTGCCTATAATTTTGAATTTGGACAAGTTTTATTATCATTACCGTGTTCTTCTTCTTCCTAGCATTTATAACGGTATTTTGCCCAGGTCCTTATTACACTTTTCCGGATTTGACAGGTTACTAGTTTTTAACTTTTTACCCAGAGCGATTTCATCTGACATCCGTCACATTAATTCGATAAGAGCAAATTATCTACCAAGATTTGACGCTTATTATCAGATGAAATGTGATAACAACCAGGATCGACAGCCTAACGTGCTCTCCGAGGCAAGATGGAGTGAGAAATTTTTTAAATTCTAAATAATAAAAAAAAATCAAACCCTATGAAGTCGTAAGAAAAACTAGTTTGGCAAATAAAAGCTGCTAAAAGAATCTACAATTTCACTTTTTTAACTGCCAAAAACATTCAACTATATAATAAAAACATAGCTTTTAGAAGAATAAGTATGTGGATACTAAATACATAATACAGATATAAAAGTTTCACTGCTAACCTAACCTAACGTACTGAGGCACTTATTATACCTATAACTGGTTGCAGAATTCAGATGGTTGTTGTGTATTGTAGTAACCTATCAAATATCATCATCTGTCAGTGACCAAAAGGCGCTGTTATTCTAACACAACGAGAAGATCACTTTTCATTTGTTCCTTCTAATTCTCGTCCTTCCATTGGGCTGCCAAAAAGCTTGTATTGAAATAGTCTATCTGCTACGGTGACCGCTTAACATCCGAAGAAAATACGCTTGTTCGCTAACTTTTAGAAAAAATAATAAAAACAGACTTCAAAAATAAAATGCAAAAATAATATATTCTACAACAGAAGTGGGAGGCTAAGCGAATAAGGTAGACTTTAGACGAGGTATTTATTCTAGAAATTGAAATGGGGGAAGCAAACTTCCAAACAAACAAAAAATCCAAATCTCTTCACAAATGTCGGAGTTATGAGATAATAAACATTAAAAATAAAAAAATAAAAATACAATCGAATTGAGAACCATCTCCGTTTTTGAAGTCGGCTAAAATAAGAAATAAACTAAACTTGTTAATTTATATGATCAACACTTAATTTGTATAAGTAATGGCTTATGCATAATTTTACTTTATTGCATACACGAAAGAAGCAAACCAGACGTACCTTATAGAAAACAAAGTTCTCAAGATTTATTATTTTAAACATGTAATAAAAATGATTTAATAGTGTTTCTTTAATATAAAAATTATCTTATACATTTCACTGAATTATAAAAACCCTGTTTCTTTCAAATATTTCCTACGCGTATACGCGAAAGTCAAAGAAAACACCCACAAGGTCATAAAATATAATATAAAGTGTATAAAATTTTCGTGATTATAAAAAATAAAATAACTTAGTTACTCCATTTCGTCGAGTTATAAAATTAATGCTTTGAAATTTATCAAATATAATATAATTGGATGGCTCAAAAACAACCACTTGACTTAAACCGAAGAATAAAAATATACTGGAAAATCATCAATCATGTCATGTATATAACATACGGTTTTTCTAAAATTTATACATAGACCTTTTTTAACCGACTTTAAAAAGAAGAAAATTCAATTAGAATACATGCATGCAGTGCATACATCCGCCAATACGTAGTGGAGCAGCGTGATAGATTTGGGTCCATATCCTACACGTTGACAGGAATTCAATAGGATGTTACTATACTTTACTATTATCACTGTATCCAATTTGTCTTTGTGCATATATTATTGACAATTTTGTTTCAGCTATGTCCCGGAGAAGCTGTATTCGCAGCGAGTATGACACCAGCTATTTACAAGCACCAATACAGGTAAAACCCTTCAACTAAAAATGAATATTATCAAATCTTAGTTATAATAAGTCATATATACCGTCTACACTTCCTTTTCTTATCAGTTTTTTTTACAAGCATACGGTCCGCCTTATGGTAAGCAGTCAGCGCAACCTATGAACGCTTACGTTACTGTAAGTATCACAAAAGCCTTGCCAACCCGAGTGATAGGAGGGAAGTGAACAGAGGAGATGACAGATTGTGCCTCCGGCGCTTTCACTCATGGCCTGAAACCCAACAGTACTAGTACTATTACTTTACGCCGATTTCTTGAGAGACGGAGTACTTTCCCATTCGAGCCCGCCCATTTGAGCTGAGCGGAACACTGTTCTACTACCACTACTACTAATATATTTAATACTATTTAATTATTTAAAGATGATGAATTTTAACATAAACATTTGTATCCAGGACGACAGTTCAACTTCCCCATCACCGAACAAACTTCACAAGAGTCCCTGGGTAAAAATGCGTGACATAATCCAAACGCATCGAGAATCTGTAAAGAAGAAGACCAGGATACCAAAAGGCTCGATAGATGTGCTACCGTCTAGAAGACGGTCTTTAAGTGATGGTGGTGATAGCGACGCGCCACCAGTTCTAACACTTACGATACCATCTTCTGAAGAGCTTGGTAAGACACGCCGCATTATCATTGGTGTGAACAATCGCAATCATTATTTTAAAATAAGGGTTGAAATATTGTAAAATATATTGATGGCGATAAATAGCCCAGATGGTTCAATATGTGGTGGATAGAAACGTACATTTTTTCATAAAAATTAATGTCAAGCTGACTATGAACCTAGCAAGCTATTTATCCACGGTGAAGGAAAATATCTTGAGGAATATTGCATGAGTTGGAAGATATTCTGAGAAAATACGCAGCACCAACAGTGTTATGCTAAGCTCCTAATTCTTAAAATGAAATGGGCCGTTATTGAAGCCCTAAATGATTACTATCTATGTTACCGATTTTTCCCGATAAGAGCACTAATCTTACAGTTTTATATTTTATATAATAAAATGATCTTATAAATTTATTATATTTTCTGATACAAAATACAATTTCAAGGTCTGAAGGTAAACTTAATCAATATTAAGTTACTACGCTTATGTGGCATTTACAGGTAAATAGTGCAGACCATCTTTAACAGAAAACTTTTCTATATAGAATCCGAGGGCTCACACCCAGTTCTTCGCAAGCAGCGTTCACTGGAACTAGGAGCGCGGCCCCCCCAACACCGGCCACCTCGTGACTCCAAGTGGACGAGGGTTAAGCGTGCATTCCTCACTTCTGCTTCTGCCTCTGTACCATCTAGTCCTAATCGCCATTCGGCCTTCTTCACCGATGGAGGTAAGTAAAAACTTTTGTTGTTTTCCTTTATTTATTTAATAATATATTTTATGGATGTTCATACAAATTGAAATCTCTTGTTTTTAATCACTTAAAGGTCAACCTTTTCAAAATTCTAAATTTTTTGTATACTATGAAACATACAAATATGAAACAAAATTTTAACACAACAATGTGTATAGAGAAATAGGGTACTTACAAAAACAACCACAACCTTTTGGATAGAAAAATGTATAAAATTTATGGAAAGATGGGCAAACGGTTTTCACTGGTGGTAGGTCTTTTGTTGCAAGAGGCCGGCTAGGTAGGTACCACCGCAGTGTCCAATATTCTGCCGCCAAATAGTAGTGTTTAGGCACTACTGTGTTCCGGTTTGAAGGGCATTGTACGCTAGTGAAATTACTGGGCGAACGAGATTTAAGAACTAATATCTCGAGGTTGGCAACGCGTGAGTGGCACCTACTAATGGTGCTGCAAACGCTCATAGGCTGCGGCAGCCACTTACCATCAGGTGGGCCGTATGCTTGTTTGCCAACTTCTAACATAAAAAAAAAAAAAAAAAAAAAAAAAAAAAAAAAAGGCTCATGTGATGTAAAGCCACCCATGCACAAGTACAACATCAGAATCAGATGAGATGCAACTGGTTATACGCTGGCTGATCTAGAAACGTGATAGCTAACCAGACGGGGATTGGCGGCTAAACATCTTCTTCTTCTTCCTAGAATTAATCCCGGTATTATACGAGTACTCAGGGTTTGCTTGTATAGCGATTGCCACCTGACCTCCGTAACTCTTAGAGCGAAGCAGTAACTCAATGAACAAGAGCAATTTACTTATCAAGAGTTAACGATTATCAGATGTTATGTGACAACAACCGGGACCGACAACTTAACGTGCTCTCTGAGGCACGGTGGGAGGACCCACAAGGACAAACGCCCAGACTAAGATATTTGTAAGATCAATGCAAACATCTGCCAAAGACAGACAATGCCACGACGGTGTCGATTGGTGGCTATATAGTATACATGTCTTACAATTTCTTCTACGACAAGCAGGTTTCTTAATAATGTTTTCCTTTATATGAAACACAAATTCAGGACTTGACTACAACTGTTGTTAATTTCAATTTAATATCATTTACGTAGATTATCATAATATAATACCGGTAATATATGAGAGATATTCTTGTTATTACTCATATGCGATTTAAGTACCTATTGGTAAACGATTCGTCTACGCGTCATTACGGGCCTTGACTTCGATATTATTCAAATAATATACTCGTACGGTTTCTGTGCTCTTTTGTGAGATGAAAATACGTTAAGCGTTTATTAGTGTTTAATATTAGATCTTCAATAGACGTTTGTTCTGATCGAGAACAATGTATTTTAATTTGCTGGGTTACGAAATGGTTACAACTTTATACTCTCCAATGTTTTATTACATAGTCGTTGTGCTCCACTTCATCCGTGTGAATAATGATTTTTAATGATGCACCTTTATTGCAATAGAAATAAATGGCCCCCCATACAATCTTTCATCCCCTATTTCAACTCGTTCAAGTCTTCTTTTTCGACAACCGAGACGGACAGGTACAGTATTAACAAAGTTTGTCGCGTAGATCCGGATCCTAAGAGTATTGGGTATGAAGCTAATGCTATTTTAATGGAAAACTTGCCTTTTCGACATAAATATACCGGCTTCGTCAACAAAGCACTCCCTTCTCAGTAGTGGCATTGATCGGTCTTTATCTTTCTTTGAGAACACCAAAGGCCTTGAAGGCCAAATCTCCCACTTTTTTCTAATTGACATCGATATATTTCTAAAGGTCACGAGGCCAAAATATAGCGCAACATTTTGAAGAAATTTTGAATATTTACGACGTAAACACGTAAAGTACAATGGAAATAAAATCTTTGGCATCCGCCATTTCCTGTTTCAGCACATTTCAGTGAACCAATGAAACGCTTTATTTACCTATACTATAAGAATTTCGCGGAAAATTCATAAATTTTCAAAATAGATTCAGAGGTAAATAAGGAAAATTCTGTTTAATTAAATAAAATCAATTTAGTTCGAACTAAATTTTATAACTATTTTGTAGTTGCAGCGGAAAGCTTGCGTTGCAAGCTGATTCTACTAAATTGGCAAGAAACTTGATTTTTATTACTGTGAGATAAATTGTTTTTAACTTATATTCTATAATAATATGGTTATGATTAGCAAATTCAAACTCAAGCTCCAAACATTTCAAGTTTTTCAAAAGCTTTCCTTGGTTTTTCAAAAGCTTGACTTGTCTCTCGGGCAGCCCGAAGACATGCGTAAGAAACGGTTCTGAAAATGTGCAATGGTGACCGTTAATAATAATCAGCAGACCGTACGTCATCTGTTTTTTTTTTTTTTCAAATAAAATAATTTCGAAGATTCTTGATGAATTGAATGATTCAATTTTTCGATTTCGAGTGTGTACATTTGGTTGGAAAATTTCTAATATCTTTTGTATTTGTAAGGTTTCGGAAAATTCTTTCTTTTTTTATGTTACAAGTTGGCAAACAGCATACGGCCCAACCTGATGGGAAGCGGTTGCCGTAGCCTATGAGCGCTTGCAGCACCATTAGTAGGTGCCACTTACGCATTGCCAACCTCGAGATATTGTTTCTTACATCTCCTTAGCCCAGTAATTTCACAAGCCTACAGAACCCTTCAAACCTGAACATAGTAAAGCCTAAGCACTACTGTTTGTCGGTAGAATATTTGACACTACGGTGACCTACCTAGCTGGCCTCTTGCAACTGTGACTGCTTGTGTGACTGATTGCACTGGTGGAATAATCTCTGCTGTGACAGAGTTATCCCAACAGCGGGCAATGGGGTCGTCACGTCCCGACGCCTGTTACTGTATATAATACTAAATTATAAATAGAACTTAAAATCCATGAGATGAACTATTTCATAATTCATAAATCTGTATTTAATACTAAGCTAATTTGAGCTACACATCATTAATATCATAAATAAATTAGACTTGAACTAAATTTACTAATTATTGGAAATCTAAATAGCGATAGATTTACTTAGTGATGATTAACAGAGTAAATATGCAAAATCATTTTCGTATTTATAGCTCAAATCGTTAAACGAATCATCATCAATATTTTTATAAAATTGAAAATTGTCTAAAAAATTTCAGCGAAAGTCGATCCAGCAATTTTGTAATCCATAAGAAACATACACACATCAAAGTTTGTATAATATATTGACCTTTTATAAAGAATTTTGACGACGTTGTGGCGCAACGGTAGCAAAACTTGCCTTAAGCGGCACAGGTCCCCGCTCACGCTTCCCGCGATTCCCGCTCGGAGCAGCTGTTTTTATTGACGTGTTCTGGTCTGTGTGTTTGTCCTTGTCGTTGTGTATGTTTCCAAGCCCCGACACATATCAGATATTACACACCCTGTCACAATGGTGACCGTTAAGTGTGTAGCGTTGATTTATTTATAGATAAATTAAGCTGATTATATTCTATGCGACTTTAACTAAGACAGAGTTATCGATTAGTTTTTTTACTGATCAATGATTCTCGAGAAGTATGTAGAATGATGGACTCTTTAAAACATAAATCTTGTATTTACCGATGCCTTATAGCTGGGGTGATGGAAGCAGATTAGTTATTTGTTTATATTCTATTGAAAGGTATTAAATAATCTAACTACTTTTTAAAACATTTACGAAAAACTTATCGACGATTTAGAGATTTTTGTAAACAAATCTCGGGTTTAATAAACTCTGTAATTACCAAATAAATTTTCACTCAATTTTCTCCAAATGAAAGGTTCTCTTATTTCTGTTATGTTACGTTTTATAGAGGTAACTCTACATAGACATTGCCAGAAATATATAACCTGTCGAAACTACTTTTAACCAAATCAGTTAGTCAAAATTAGTTTTGACTATTATTTCAAAGATATCTATTTCTATGGTTCGTCTTCTCCTACTTACCATTATTCAAGGTATTTACCCAGATCTTCTTATAACCTTATACATTGACAGGTTACAAGTTTTTATATAGAGCGATTGCCATCTGACCTCCGCATCCCTAAGAGCGAACCATTAACTCATCAGGTAAGAGCAAATTACCTATAAAGAGTTAACGATTATTATTAGATTTTATGATAACAAACGAGCCCGATAACATAAAGTGCTCTCCGAGGCACGGTGGGGAGACCGACAAGAACAAACGCCCAACGCGAAACAGATATTATTCTATAACAAACATCTGTTCCAGCAGACGTCGAGGCTCAAAGCAGGCTCACTACCAAAACACTACCAACGGTCGTCAGCTTAATTCTATGGTTATTTCATTCAAAAGTACTATTATCAAAAGCCTACGTACAAAAAACATTTACGTTTTTTTTAGTTAAAATATTTTAGACTGGTTAAGAGTTTTGACTGTAAAGTATACATACATGCATTGCGAATTAGCAGAACTTCAGTTTTCAATTAAGTGAAGTAAAATAAAGACTTCCTGTTGCTAAAATCATATCCGGCGTGTAACCGGATGTGACGTATTTAAGGAATGTTTTCTTTTTGTACTATTAATAAATTGACTTCGTGAAAGCAGAGATTTCGATGAAATCTAAAATTCCTTTAATGTACCATGTACCAGTCCTGCTATAGCTTAAGGGACAATACTTTTTAACCGACTTCAAAAATGTATGATATAATTTCACAGATCATCATTTTTTAAGGTTCCGCAGCCAATTTTACTAAGCTTCTGCTGTCCGAGTGTCCGTCCGTCCGTCTATCAGCGGGCCTCGCCTCTCTACCAATTTCAGAGAATGTGTATTTTTGTTGCCACTACGACTACAAAAACTAAAAAACTTAATGTTTGTTTTTTTTCTCAAGAACTGTAATACTATAGTAAAAAATATCAAAAAATTCATTGAAAAATCAGAGGGACCCAATACAACTCAAACTCGAAACTCGATATTTTTATTTTAAGGGCCTACTTCTGTAGTTCCTTATGTTCGAGTCCGACACGCACTTGGTCGGTTTTTTATATACAGACAGATCGAAATTATAAAACTAACAGAGGTGAATGTCCTGACGTCTTGCAGCCTATATACTTCATCTCTGACAGTTGGATCGTTGCCAGCACGTTGGGCATTCAGAGGCGGACATATTAGCGATATCTTTTTGGGTTTTTGGGTTTCAAAGAACCGTTTGTATAACGTAAGATGTTATCGTAAATTTTAATCAAAAATGTACATGAAGGACATACAAATTCTTTTGGAAACAAAATAACATATCGAATAAAATAAATATAAGGAATGAAAATGTATGTACCTACGTATTTTATTTTACAAAATGCATTTTTCTGATATAGAAAAAAACTAGTGCAACGCTTTTTATCTGATTTTTGGGAGGAATTCTAAGACATGCTTTACAGTAGTAGAGCCATGCTTCTTTCAGCAAAAAAGGGCCGGCTCGACCGGGGAAGTACTACCCTCTCACAGAAAATCGGCGTCAAGTAACAGTATCATAAGGTACTGTTGCGTTTCGTGCTATGACTGAGAGCGCCGGAGGCCCATTCTCCCACCCCCTCTGTTCCCTTCCTTTCTTTCGTTCTCATCCCGTCCCTCCTGTTTCTTGCGTTGGCAACGCGCTTGTGATACTTCAAGTGTTCATAGGTTGCGGTGACTACTTACCATCAGGCGGAACGTATTATTGTTTTTCAGCCGTTATAACATAAAAAGACATGTATATACAACAATCCAATTCCGATAAAAAGCAACAACTTTGTGTCAATCGATAAAATTCAAATATCTCTAATCATCAGCCCGTACTTAAAGATAATCAAAGAGATAAATCAAAAGCGGACATCCATTAACGACTTGCTAAGAACATATATACGATTTGCCAAACAGAAAGCGTAATGTAAACATGACTGGACGTTATCTCCTCTATCGTAAACGGATTGGACGTTTCGTAAGCTGACCTCTTTCTGCATTAAACTAGATTTTGGCTGCGGCTTTGGCCGCATTTGTTTAACTAACGTTGATTTGGAGCGTAACCTATATTGGGACTATTAAAAGACACCAATATATTGAATCTTATCCAAGAATCTCTTATAATTTGACCACATGACTGTGGATCCAGGTTTTAGATTACGAGTATCACATATTTACCGAAACAATTGCATTCTGAAATCTGCAATTTTTCAAAGAAAACTACGCTAAGAGAAGACCAAAGACCAACAACAAGAAACAACCAACCGCTTAAAAAATATTTGCACGATTAATACTCTAAGTGGGAATCGAATCAACGACTATCGACACTAAAGAATTCATTGTCTGTACCGATGGACTTTCACTCTGATAAATTTATTTTTGTAATTTTTAAAATAAATAATATATTAATAACTAGCAGCCGGCTCCGGCTTCGCACGGGTATAAAATATATAGCCTATGTCATTCACTGAAAAAATAATTAAAATCGATCTAGTAGTTTTGATTTATTCAGTACTAACCGTGGCCTGCACGCGGTAACTTTTTTTTTTTTTTTTTTTTTATGTTAGAAGTTGGCAAACAAGCATACGGCCCACCTGATGGTAAGTGGTTGCCGTAGCCTATGAGCGCTTGCAGCACCATTAGTAGGTGCCACTCACGCGTTGCCAACCTCGAGATATTAGGTCTTAAATCTCGTTCGCCCAGTAATTTCACTAGCGTACAATGCCCTTCAAACCGGAACACAGTAGTGCCTAAGCACTACTATTTGGCGGCAGAATATTGGACACTGCGGTGGTACCTACCTAGCCGGCCTCTTGCAACAAAAGACCTACCACCAGTGTGACTGATTGCACTGGTGGAATAATCTCTGTTGTGACAGAGGTTATCCCAACAGCAATTGTAATTATTTACGACATCGCATTAGAAACCTCAAAAAAAAATTTTTTTCCTCCACTATTTAATGGATGTTATTATACATATAAACCTTCCTCTTCAATCACTATATCTATTAAAAAAAACCGCATCAAAATCCGTTGCGTAGTTTTAAAGATTTAAACATTCATAGAGACAGAGAAAGCGACTTTGTATTATACTATGTAGTGATAATAATAATATAATGAATTAATAGTAAAAGTGGTCTTCTACGCCGAGGTTATGAAGTTATTATGAGTACTAAAACCTTTCCATTTTCAGCAATTGATTACAAAAAAGCATTTTTCTAAGCTGCTTTTGGCTCCATACGTTTATGTTTTTCAGTCGTTCTGTTTGGTTTATCTTAAAAAACGCCCTTTCATGCAAGATTTCTACAAACTTTCAACTGTAAACGTAATAAACTAGGTAACAGAACTAATCTTTAAACTGTGATGTTTATAGAAAAAATAGGTTACTTCAATATAGCTAGGATTAACCCCGTTCCTGGTAATCTACTGGCGCAAACATCAATATTGACCGCAAGGCCGAAAACTAAAAGTCGGATTAACATTAAAATCTCAACCATAATTTCAACCGCAAAATTTATTAGACATTCAAGGATTAAAAAACATATATATGAAACACAGAACAAAGATCACGCGTACTATGAAACAATGCCAACTATCATAGATAAAAAGTAATAAAAAGTTATAAAACATAATAATCATTTTAATGATAAATAGACCTGATAAGGAAGCTCAGACATTAAGCGGGCTATAAAGAGTAGGTCTTATTGATGAAACGAGGATTTTAGAAAAACCAAGGTGAACGACATAGCTTCAGAGCTGAAGTATGTATTAAAATGGCTATCACATTGTTATAAGGTCGAAATGTATTACCATAGCGATCATACAATATAGGAAAGTCCTATAGTGTATAGACTGACGATAATAAATAAACAAATAATAAATAAACGCTACACACTCATCGGCCCCCATTAGGATAATTATATCCTGTGTCGGGGGTCCGGAAACATTCACAATGACAAGGACAAACACAACCAGACCGGAAAACATGCCTGTACGATTAATACAAACATCTGCTCCGAGCGGGAATCGAACCCGCAACCGTCGAGGCTTAAGGCAGACTCCCTACCCACAACGCCACAACGGTGTCAACAGCGGCATGTATAAGTATGAAGAGCGATCTTCCAAAAATATAAATATATTTACACGTAAAATTATCGTCTAAATGCTTCAAATTGTTAACAGATATTTGGCAACGGCAAACAATATTATATTTTAAAGATACTTTATTTGAAATAACCGGAAATAGCTCTGTTAAATCGCACTTATATATAACATAGAAAGAAATGATTATAAATTTTCAATTCTTTATTGGATTGTTTTTAATTCATTGACCACATCAATTATATTAGCATTTGCATCGACAGAATTTAAATCATTTTGTAGATTAAACAATTTCTTTTTAAAACTTTCATCTACGATATTATTATCATCTTTTAACATTTTTCTTATTGCTTTTTGCATTTCTTTTACACTTCTATTATTACCACTATCAATGTTACTCCTGTCATTATTTATTTCTAGTACAGTAGCATTATTTTCAATAAGATAATTATCAATTTCAGTGATGTTTTTAAAAGCGCAATATTTTACTTCTTTGACTATTTCCGTGGCTTCATCTTCTATTGATTTGATCACTTCTATAAGACAGGCTTCGTGCATCGCTCCGTGCGCCATCAGCTTCGTTAGATCTATGATGCCAGTTATTAGTTTTCCAGTTATCTCCATCATGACTGATTTTATTGTTGGTGACTGGAAAAAATAAACATTATATATATTTTTATACGGTTTTCAGGGCTCAATAAAATATGTACCCTATCGTTAGGATCTTATAAACACATAGCACCCGAATATAAATATTATAATTATCAAGATTATAACTTTCGCCAAAAATAATGAAATCTGTGATTATTTGTAATTGTGTTAATTACAAAACTGGTAACACCAACGAATCAAGAAAAAATTTCAAATGTTCATTGCTGCTGGCCCTACTGGCCTTGAGAGCTTTACCGTGCCAGGTACATATGTAGTTTTTATGATTCCAAAGTTGTGTTTTTGTTAATTGTTATAGTAATGGTCATCAAAGAAATACTTATTTTTAGTCTACATAAGAAAATATTGGTTTAAATTCCAGAAGCGTTAGTTAGCAAGGAATCAAGGTTAAATTTAAAGTGCCAATTTGGTAAGGATACAGTTATTGTTTACGGAAATATAACTGTTATTAAAGTCGAGGTTAGTTTACAAAACATCACGAACGCTTCGAAACTAAGAGGAGAATGCCGTATCGTTTTCAATGTTTTTAATTAGCAACAATTTGATACATTGAACAGTTTCATGGTCTGGCCAAGGTGGCAGTAAGAAATTTTAACGTCGATGGATTCAAAAATACCTATACCATTCTATGTATCTTTATATAATTGTTTCCACCATATAAGATATACATAGAAAATTCCTAGAAAGAACTGAAGTTTCATAACAGATATAATTGTTGTATTTCATGAAGGCTTAGTTGTGGTTGGGTCTTAGTTGTGTGTGTAACTCAGAAGCGCTCTGATTCGCCATAGCTGCCGCGCCGGGCCACAAGAGTGCTTAATATTTAGCATCAAAATTTTACAAGAGTGTGTGTCTACACACATCAAAACTAAAAACATAGCTTACCCGCTTTCGTGAGATAGAACAGCTATAAGATCTCAACACGTTTGCGTTTGCCTAATTAGAAGAATTTCGAACTCAACAAATATTAAAGTGTACTATTGATTAAAACTTTGATAGCCAATAACCATTATTTAGAAAGGAGTTCCTAAATTACGTCTTATAATATATTCAAACAGAATGACACCGTTGTGGCGTATTGGTAGCGAGTCCGCCTTTAACGTCAACGGTTGTGGGTTCGATTCCCGCTCGGACAGATGTTTAAAGTGATCTTACAAATATGTATCTGTTTCGGTCTGGCCGTTTATTCTTGTGGGTCACCGCAACGTGACTCGGAGAGTATGTTAAGCTGTCGGTCATATAACATCTGATAATAATCATTAATTCTTGATAAGTAATTTGTTGTAAAATTTTAAGCTGACCCTGGGTAGATAAAATAACGGAAAAAATGGTAGGAAGAAAAAGAATCAAATATATTGAAACAGAAAAAAAAATGTGATTATTTTCAATTTCTAACAATAACATTTAAAAATGATCTTACGGAAGCATCTGCGGCGTGGGCAGCAGAGATTAATATAATATTAATACTGAACATTGTTAGAATTCTCGTGAAACATGCGTTGGCGAGGATCGAACGGGAGTGTTTTGAAACAAGCCACAGTAAAATTGGACTGTAATAATATTCTTCATCGTTAGCATAGTTATATTAACTGATAGCTATGTTATAAATACGAGTTATTTGCTATTTTTAAAGGTTAGTTGGTAAATAAGCTTTTAGCTTGTGCTATCAATGAGTACGTCAATAGCCCAAACCGTTAAGACGTTTAGGAGGTCTCGCGTCCAAAATCGAAAAACTCTAGCGTTAACAGAGTCTGCTCATCTACCGTAGAGCTATTGAGACTATCACTTACATTCTATTTTCTGCCTTTTAGCCTTACATAAGAACATCGTAAAATGTGTATGGGTGGTCCTGTATATTTTTATGATGGATAAAAATAAATCATTCAAATCGCTTCATAAATGCTGTAAACAATTTGGAATTGAGTAGCTTATCCTATTTTTAAATGATAACGAATGGGCAGCCCGATGGTAAGCAGTCACCGTATCTTATGAACGATTGTAATACAAGAATCAAAATCAATCAATCAAATTAATAGAAGCATTGCAACCGCGTGGTGGACCAAACGAAAGGAGGTCACAGAGCAGGAAATTAAAAGGAAAGGACGAGGAGACTTATCGAAGAAAATGCAAGTGTACGGATACTGTTTACCCACCTGATGGTAAGTGGTTGGCGTAGCTTATGAGCGCTTGCATCACCATTAGTAGGTGCCACTCACGCGTTGTCAACCTCGAGATATTAGTTCTTAAATCTCGTCCGCCCAGTAATTTCACTAGCGTACAGTGCCCTTCAAACTGGAACACAGTAGTGCCTAAGCACTACTATTTGGCGGCAGAATATTTGACACTGCGGTGGTACCTACCTAGCCAGCCTCTTGCAACAAAAGACCTACCACCAGTGTGACTGATTGCACTGGTGGAATAATCTCTGCTGTGACAGAGGTTATCCCAACAGCGGGCGATGGGGTCGTCACATCCCGACGCCGGACGCCGGACTTTAACAAAAGCCCTTAAAAGAAATAGTAAAAAACATTACAACGCAAAATAAATTACCCACAAAACTTTGTAATTACATAATATTTTTAAAAGAACATTAATTTTTCAGACATGTACAACACAACTAATTTATATAACACGAGAGAGGCCGGATATGAGTAATTTTTCCACGCAAATTTCTAAACAATTTCTCGCTGCTTCAATTCCTCGGTTTTTATAACGATACCTGGTTATCGTCGAGGAGGAAATATGCGAAGATTTAAAAGATTTAATGGAAAATTGATCAGCCAATTAAATACTGCTGGATAATTTATAAACGTACAGCTAGTACACGCGGCTCTGTTCTCGTGGACGACTGAATTATCTATTACTTTATATACATATTTTTTAGTTATGTTAATGACCCCGACTGAATGCCTTTGTCCGGGACCTTAACATGCGCGTGTATTCCGTACCCTGCTAATGTCACTATTATCATAATGTTATGTTTGAGATTAGTATACTTGATATTATGTGTTATATTAAAATATAACCTGTCCATAATATAGCTGTAAATAAAAAAATCGGATAGGATGGGCTCATATGCGCCATATTGATAAAGTCAATATGAGCCAAAGTATATTTTTTTACTTTCTGTTCGTAAAACAGTATTTGAAACTATATTTATGAATTACTATAATAATCTTGGCATATACTATGGATGGGCACTGAGGGGGAGAGCGCTAAACAATTGTAAAAAATAGGTCACGTAGTATGGGTACTTTCCTTAGTCTCACCTTCGATATGACGCATTTGACGACCTTCTTCAAAGAGTCGTGATCGTGGCCGCAGACTTTTATAAGGCCGTAAATTTCTTTCTTTTGTTCGTAGAGCTGAAAGTTTAGATTTAATCATCCACTTTGTCTAATCGTTAAAATTAAACAAAGATATTAAACGTAGTTATAAAACTGCCAGACGGCTTACGTTCACTAAACGTTATATTTATCTAGGTGTGTGGTATTCGTATTTTATTGGAATTCATTTCCTACTCTAAATCTTATTCGATTAATTCCAATAAATTCAGTTATTTGAAAACCGTTGCAAAATCAATAACAAAAACCGCAGCTACTCTACCAAGTATTGGTAGCAAGTCTGCCTTTAGCTTCGACGGTTGCGAGTTCAATTCCCGCTCGGGGCAGCTGTTTGTATTGATCTTACAAATATCTAATTTGGTCCGGCTGTTTGTCCTTGTATCTCTCCACCATGCCTTGGAGAGCACGTTGAGCTGGTGGTCCCGGTTGTTATCACATAACATTTGATAATAATCGATAACTCTTGACAGGTAATCTGATCTTATCCAATGAGTTACTGATTCACCGTTAGGGTTTCGGAGGTTAGATGGCAATCGCTCTGTGTAAAAACCTGTCAAATTATAAGAGATTATTAGATATTATATTTACCCAGGGCAATACCAGGAATAATGTTAGGAAGACGAAGACTCTAGGCGGCTAAGGGTGAGACTAAATAACTAGAAGGTTGAAATTTTCGCAGATGATGTACTTCTGTTGCCACTATAACAACAGAATCAAATAAACATTAATGGGGGCTCCCATACAACAAACGGTACTTTTTGCCGTTTTTGATACTGATGGTAAATAACCTTTCTTGCGCGAAACCGACTCGCACATGGCCGATTTTTATTATTAATAAGAATCATTTACATCCAATCCGTTAAAGATAATCGATGATCAACAGGCAACCAATGAGCGTTTTGTATTTGTTATGTTAAGTTGACATGAGTTTTGATCAACGTTCGAGAAACCCGAGGTTAGTTTTCCTAATACACTACCGGCTTGATTCCCAATTTGATTATGTTCTTTAAGAAGACCACTTTTCTCACGGCCTGCTCCGGATCCTGTCCAATCAGTGCGTACCCACACACCACCATCTGATGCAGGGCTTTCTCCGCCAACGCTGATGTTTCATTGTGTTTATTTGTCAGGCATTTCTCCACCTGGATTCAGAGCTTGAACTATAGTTTCTAAATTTATTAGACTTACATATACAATCAATATTATAAACATAGATTCAATAAACTTGTTTATTATTTTTTGTTTCTTGACGGTTGGCAAACAGTCCGCCTGATATTAATCCCCGCAACCCAAAAATATGCGCTGCCAACCCAAGGAACAGAATAAAAGAAAGTTTACAGAGGGGATTGGAGATCGTTCCATTTCATTTCATTTTCACAAAATTCATGGTATAATAGTTCATGGAAATAGAAACTCCATACATCATTTTTACCTCATCACCCGCTTGATTTTTCATTGCATCCAAAGCTCCTTGTATGTCGAGCAGCTTGTCTTGTATATGCCGAGTTCCATTATGCAGTAAAAGTTTAATTTTTACAAGCGCCATGTCAACAGACCTAGTATACACATGCATAAACCATTATATTATAATATTTACTAAATTTTATGGGTTTCTCTTTAAAAGTTCACGTCAGACTTTAATCAATGCAAACGTAAAAAAAACGTTTATTTTACGCGATACCTACGCGGAGGCAGTAATTAAAATAAACGAAGCTTATAAATTATAAATAATACGAAATTAGGCCCCCATTAGGATACTAATGTCCTGTGATGGGGGCCCGAAAACGCCCAGACCTGCACATGCCTCTGCCTCATGGTCAATATCAATCTGCACCGAACGGGAACGGCATCAGTGACTTAAGGCAGGTTCGTTGCCACTACGCCGCATGATCGTATATTTTAACGAATTCCATCCTTCTTAGTTTCAGTGCCATTTCTACTTTTTCATTCCTTTGGAAATCAGGAGAGCAGTACAAAAACGCTACACATTAAAAGGTGCCTATTAAGATTGCAGTTATCCTTTATCGGGGGTCCAGAAACAGACACAAACACAACCGCCCAGACACAGATCAGTAAGCTTGTGACGATCTCAACACTACACTTTATTTAAATCTCTAAAACAATATATTTTCTAAAATATGTTCATATTTCTATAATTTGAACCTATTTTTGGACGGTCACCCATCCATTTACTGACCGCACCCAAAGTTGCTTAACCTAAAAATCGTTTGCCGACCACGTGACTATGTGCAACGTAATACTAAGTATGGACATACCGCGAAAATAATATTTTTACAAAATCAAAAATTTATAAAATTTTGTATGAAAATTTCCATAGAAAAAGGAAAATGTATGGAAATTCACGGAGTCAGGTGCCGAATGTCATTGCAGCAGTTTCACATATATAAGGGGTGTGGTGTCGGCGAAGGTGTCTCCGAGCGTATGCTTGGTGAGTGCCCGTCTGACGTCTCTACCCCCGCGTATATGTGGACGGTTTACCAAGGCGGTGCGTTCGGGCGGCCATGCTGCTAGAATGCTAGTTAAGGTTTCCGATCTTCGTATATGGTTTTTATACATATTATTAATGGTGATTGGTGATGCATGGCAAAGAATATATATAAAGTATATATTAAATATATATACAATAATTAATAAATAATGACGGTATGGTGGTCCGTCTATGATTACTGGCAAAGAGATCTAATATGAATAATATGATCTAAACATGTTAAAGGCAAATTTATATCGTTGAAATATATTGAATATAATTTATTATTATAAATTAAATATTTAATGACGGTTTTTGGGTCCGTCAATTATGAATGTATATATGTTTGATATATATTAAGAAACGAAGTTTAATTCGTTTCTGTACTATTATGTGATATTGTAATTGTGAATATAATAGCGAAAGTAATGCTTCGGCGCAGATATTGTTTATGTTTCAGAATCTAATGGATTATTTGAAACCTAAGAAGAAGCGAATTCAATGAAGATTTAAAAGTATGCGTTGGGAAGAATTTATGCGTCATAACTAATAAATAATTATATTTCAGCGGTATACGTGTATAATGTTTTGGCGAGTTGTAGTTGACCCGATACTTGAGTTTGAGGCTCTGATGTGGCCTGAGTCATGTCTATAGTGTCCTTAAGCGAGGCCGAGGATTTTTAATCTTAGTTGACCCGATGCTTAAGTATGAGGCTCCGATATGATTTTGGTCATGTCTATAGTGTCCTCGAGTGAGGTCCTTTGACTTTGCTGATGTGATGTTGACATGGGGTTGACTCTGTGGTGCGATTTATGTCGATGCAGTAGTTTCCTCAGGTCCATTGCTGAAGCGGCCCCAGTGATACAGATTAGAATTGCTGCGGTGGTGCGACTTAGGTCGATGCCGTGATGTAGTTCGGTTTGTTGCTGAGGCGCTGGAATATTATACATCGTTTGTATCAAAATGACTCGTCTTCTTATTAGAGACGCCCCCTTAGCTTAGCAATAGGGATTTTTATAATTGACATTGTAGCATGTCATACTATTAGGACAACTGGTTGCTTCTCACTTCGAGATAGCTAACTAGTATTAGACAGTGTAGCCTGCTTAACTCTTATCATGCGTGTTTATCACGTCTTAAATAATGAACTGGATTCGGATGTATGTTTGAGTATTGAGCCAAAGGGTACCTTGCGTGAGCAAGTGCTATGGTTTTAATGATGCAAAAGCTTTAATAGGAAAACTAAATATATCAAAGAATATTAGTTGTAAGACAATGCGATTACGAATACGATATAAGCCCACGAATATTAATTATAAGACAATGCGATAATTTGAATAACAATTAGGTAGGGTTAGGTAGGACTTAGTTTTAAGGAATTGCGGTTGTGATATTATAAAGAATTGAATATTATCAATACTATATGACCCATATATAGTGATAAAAGAAATATACTTATAAATATAATTATTAATGAATTTGCCTACACTACGGTGAGGTTATTATAAATACTATATAACACATATATAGTGATAAAAGAAATATACGCTATAAATAGCATTATTGATGAAAAAACCTTAACAAAGGTGAAGTTTATGATAAATATAAACTCTATATTAACCACATATAGTGGTATAACAAATATACGTTATAAATGATATTATTTATTATTATTGATGAATTTTACTTCACTAAGGTGAGGTTGACGATTATAGCATTTTGCTTACGGAATGCCGCCTGGCGGTTTAATGTTCGAATACATATCTGAACCAGGGATTTATTCCTTTATATATAATGACCAGGGCTTGTCCCTCAATTATTATGGCGTTTAGCCTTCTCATACAAAAATGAATATGAAATATTATACGACTTCGGTCTTGATTGATACCATTACAAAATATCAGGGCTTGAACCCTTTCTATGCGTGGCTTCGGCCTATGTAAATAACAACAATATGAAATAAATAAAGATTAGACTGATGTCTTGATAACGAAAAATACTATAAATATAATTAATCAAATTGTGTGTCGCAGGCGCACTATAAATAGCCTATCCCTTACCCGGGAGGGCTCGTATATATGGTTGGAGCCCACAGTCGGTGGCGTGTGTGGGGCCATGGACCTTCTCCCGTCCTTTATAGTTTTCCCAGAAAGGGTTAAGTATATAAGGATTGGAGGAGCGGACTACTTTCAGCTACTCGTAAGAGGTGTTGAAAGTATAGGATAAGACATCGATCTCCCCTCTTCTTTATATTTTTACTATAGAGTTTAAGTATATAAGAATTGGAGGAGCGGACTACTTTCAGCTACTCGTAAGAGGTGTTGAAAGTATAGGAATATATTTATTATCTCACCATTTAGCCTTTACGGGCTTATATAAATATTTTTATTATGATAATCGTAAGACACTAAAATAATTAAACTATATAATAAATAAGATATTATTGTTTTCCATTGTCGAATTGAACCTGTTGCCTCTGATGCTCTAAAAGAACACGGGTTATTACGAACACAACGTAACAATGGTCCTGGCCGCTTAGACGATACACGTGCCAATTTCGTAGTTTTATGCTATTTATTTTCGTGCAATTAATTATTCCTTATTTAAATATATTTTATTTCTATATTATATATAAAAAGTAAGGTAGGTTTAGTCACAAGCTCCAAGAGCGAAACGAGCGAAATTCGCTCCCACTCCAACAAAACGATCTTATAGTCTAAATAATAACAATTTAATCCATTACCTTTCGAGATCCACTTGAAACTTTCTCTCAATACTCTGCAAGAGATCTTCGCCTAGTTTACGTGTTATTTCATCTTCTATCACTTTATCAACATCTTCCTTACCAACGTTTAGAGCATCCGCTAGCTTTAATGGTAATAATTGAATATAAAATCATAATATTATATGATAAAGGCAGCAAACAAGCATCCGGCCTGCCTGATGGTAAGCGAGCGATGTAGGCTATAGACGTTTGTACCGCCACTACAAGCGTATTCCCGCCCAAAAGAAAGGAGGGAGGTGATTGAGTAAGATTTTGGGCCTTCGGCGCTCCCACTCGCAATTACGGTTACGATATTTTTGTGTTAGAAAGTTCTAGAAGTCCGTCCTTCTTTTCTTTTAGGCAATCAATATACGAAAAAAATAAGTTGCGTAATTTAAAATTTATTTTAGAAATACACAGAATTCTAAAAAGATTGTTTATTGACTTTATAAATGTAATGGTATATATATACATCTTCTTAATCGGATTACCGCCCACTAAAACGTTTTTATTAATAAAATCTTCAAAGTTCCATTACATAATAGTGTTTTGATATATTTTTGTCTTTGAAGTTAAAAATTACACTTCAAATTCACTATCGCACCATTTTAACCGGAAGACCACACAACGACTGGTTTTATCCTTTCCTTTTATTTGCCTTTTGTGTACCTTCCTTCTTTTTGATTGGCAACACGCTTGTCATGCCATTGCACATACCTTATGCAAGGTGTGTAGGCTGTGTTAATCATCAGGCATGTACTAGCAAAGGTAGCCTTTATAATTGTACTCTTTACATGTAATAAGTGAGTTCATACTTCAAGAGGTTGGTCAGACACGAAAATGATTTGGAACAATACAATTAAGTAATCTCAGGTATTTTTTAAAAAGAATATTAGCAATGCTTTTTTTGAATCATTACTCTTGCGCTAACGGAGCAAAGTCGACCATTTAACCGTTGAGGCTTTAAAGATTGCAAGCATTGAATAAAATAAATAAGCAGTCTAGGCAACCTCTGACCGCCCGCGATATGTCATACGCGCTGCCAACCCACGGAAGGGATGAGAAGTCAAAAAAGGAAGCTTAGAAAGAGGCTGGGAAGTTGGGCCTCTAACGCTCTCACTCATCGCAGGAAACGCAACATTAATGTTACTTTACGCCGATTTTCTGTGAGAGGATAGTATTTCTCGGTACTACTGCTAAAATTATTATGTATTTATAAAATTATAAAATATTTCAAATGTTACTCGCCAGTAAAAGTGATAGGAATTGTAATATATTCCTGAAGCGCCGGACACTCATGCCGATCGATGTCACGCGAATAACTCAATATCTCGGTTAAAAATAGTTGTACCGAAATACAACGAGCTATACCAGTATCAAATAGTAGTGTTTACGATATAACAACCATAAAACATATTTTACGGCTATCGAAATGTGATTACATGATTTTTTAACTTGTATTTGAAATTATTTTCAATGTTTCATTAATTTTAACATGTATTAAATTTGAATTTGAGTTATAGGATTTTTGTAACTGAATTGAAATTGAAATTTAACAGAGACGTATACTTTATTTAATTATTGGATCTGCCGATCAGAAATCGTAGATTTGATCGTAAATCTATATAATATATGTCGGAGAAAAGCGATAGTAGTACGACGAAGTTGTGGCGCAGTGGTAGCGAACCTGCCTTAAACGCCACAGGTCGCGGGTTCGATTCCCGCTCGGAGCATAATATGTTTGTATTGACCATGCAAGCATATTTTCCGGTCTGGGTGTATTTGTCCTTGTCGTTGTGATTGTTTCCGGACCCCGACACAGGATATTACTATCCTAATGGGGGCCGATGAGTGTGCAACGTGTAAACGTTTTTTTAAAGTAGTAGTAGTAGTAGTAGTAGTAGTAGTAGTAGTAGTAGTAGTAGTAGTAGTAGTAGTAGTAGTAATAGTAGTAGTAGTGGTAGTGGTAGTGTTGGTAGTGGTAGTGGTAGTGGTAGTGGTAGTAGTGGTAGTAGTGGTAGTAGGAGGACCGATTTGGCTATTTTGTTTTGAATTATTTGTGGAAGTTCAGGGAAGGTTTAAACGGTGAGAAAATTTGGAAAAAATAGGGAGAAAGTAGTAAATGCAGTAATTTTATTTTCCATACAAACTGCTGTCAAACATTTAATGTTAGCGACATCGGTACAGTAAGCTCAGGTCCCCTCAAATTAAAGAACATAGGAATTATTATTTATTGAAAACTTAAATGTTAATAAAAAAAAGTGAATATAGGTAACTCAGCTAATAACTTAACACTACATTATTAATAATTAATGTCGTAAATTCTAAGGTAGTAAGAAGTTCGCCAGGTCAGCCAGTTTAAAATAAAACAAAAAAGATAAATAAAATAAATTGACCTTTATTTGCAAAGTTATTTACAATGAAACTTAAAGCACAATTACAATTTTTTAGTCAAAACTAACAACCAACGAAACAAACTTTAAAATATAGGTAATATTACAAGCGAGCGATTACAATGGTTACAATAACAAAAATCGTAAATTTTTATTTTTATTATCAGATAAATCATTTACGTTTTTGACTCGGATTTTCTCCTGCAGCATTTCCTGCAAGACGAACGCTTCTGATCGTCACTACTAACCGAAGAACTAGCCTAAAACAATACATTGATAAATAAAAGAAAAAAAATCTTAACAACAAGGTACTAGAAGTGGCATATCTCCGTGACCTTGTCGCCGCAATTGTGATTTATGAGCCACAAGCGGTCCAAGCATGCATTAGTATCGTTTACTCATTTTGCTCATCATTGCTGTATAGGCTATTCAATATCCAATGCCGTAGAAGCGCATGTAGTAATGTATTACGAATATTGCAATATCGTCGTGCTCTACGTATGTAATTGTGACAGCACTGGTGGGAGAAATCTAACGAAAATATGTAATATGCGACTTTTAACATATCTAGTACCTTATTATTAAGATTTCTGTGGGTAATAGGTACGATTTGGATGAAATGTGGCACATGGATAGATCGTTTCCTGTATTTAAAAGCTAGTAATATAATAATGAAGGTAATATTTTCGATATACTTTACCATACTATCCGTACAACATACGGAACGGCATATATCCTTTCCATCTATTTTTCCCAATAGAGTGTAGACCTGAAAGAAAAGAAAACATTAACACAAAATTACGATATTAACAGATGGTAATGATCAGATGAACAGATGACCATGCCTACCTGCTTGCTAATCGCACAGTATCTGTTGTGATCAGATGAGGTGACAATGGTTACCTATCCTGTAGTCAGTATTATAATTGGAGCTCAAAATCTGTGCCTTACTACAGTTGTTAGGACTATGGACAAAATAATTTTGCTCTACTTTACGTAATTGACAGTTTTCAGTTAGGCTTTTTTTTATACTCTGCAGAATTCGCTGCGAAAAGTGTTGAGTAAAATCAATAGGAATTGTCTGCTTTTCTATTTGACGTCAGTCAATAGATAAGTTTAAATAATAGACCATTTTTGATGTTGTTAAAGAATATTAAAATATTAATTATATTAATGCTTTTTAAATTTATTACTAATACTCCTATATGCCTTCCAAATAAGCTTGAATCTCCTTTGCCAGTAATTGTAGCTTGCTTTGGAGTGGGTACGACACTAGCCAAAGGGGGTCAGGTTCGAACACACAACTCTCGCGTTAACGAAGCGGAGTCGGCCACTTAACCGTTGCGCTGCGTTCAAAGCCTATTAGAAAGCCGACTCAATATTTTTTTCGAAATTAAAATATTTTATCCCTCACTCTTTTAGCTTTATTAAAGCCTTCAACGGGCAATTTGAAATTGGCTATAATAATTTAAAAACTTAATAAATTTTCTATTTAAATAAACAACGACGTTTGCAAGACCGCTATCGCAGCCCTACCGACCAATCGTTGCAACATCGCATGAGGAGAGGGGACGCTGCAGCGACACTTTTTTTCTCCTATAGGTACCTGTTGGTCGGCGGTGAATAATTGCTAGCCATACATATCATTTGTTAAAACATTGTGACTACTAATCGTACTTTGTAATCTTTTTTTTATGACCTTTAAATATTTTTATCTAGTACTCGAAGTTTGACTTAGTTAGGATTCCTTGTTTTTCTATATCAATCTATATCAAACAACAAAATATTTAAAATTATATCAATATTATTTACTGGAAAAACTTTTTATATTTACCTGAAGTTTACCTTCATACAGTATGTCGACCACTTTACTTATTACTACCTCAACCATTTCACTTGTTTTGCATAAAGATCTAAAAGTCATAATTAATTATTTAAAAAAACTTCTAATTGCTATTGCCATCACACTTCCGCAATCCTTTAAGGTCAGAGAAGTAACTCATTGGATATTATTATATTGCTAACCAAGATCTAAATATTCTTATCAGATTGTAGCGTCTATAAAGTATAACCAAACAGGGCTGACAATATATATTATACCGCCCAGAAAGAAACAGACGTTTTTTTGTTCAATACAACCATCTGCCCCGTACAATAATTAATGTCACGACTAATAGTACCTTCTTACAGAAAACCTGCTGTAACAGTATCAGTACTCTTGCGTTTTGTGCGATCTGTAAGAACGCCGGAAGCCCAATCTTCCACCCCTTCTAATCCCTTACTTTTTTCCCATCTTATCTCTTCGCATCTCTTGGGTTGGCAACTCGCATGTGATACTTAAGGCATACGATACTTAAGGTATACTTAATATAGACGGACGGAATGCTGCTTTTCCAACCGTCATGACGTAAAAAAACTTGAATGTTTGAAAGTAAGTTCGGGTTCGTTCCTGACTCTTAGTATTCTTCTTAGGGTTCTTGTACTAACATTTTTAAACACTTCAAATATCTTTATCTAAATAAACATCAGACAAAAATCAAAATAATTAAAGAAGTATGATCTAATCTAAGGCTAAAATTGTATCATATTTTAAAAGAATACTCGCTTCATTGCTATTTTATAAATATCACAGATATAGCACATGGGTATATGTTTAACTTGTGGTTTGCACGTCGCATCACATTCTTTATCGGGGTCACCCAATGGCCAACACTGAAAAATAAATTTTCACCTTTTAATAAAAAAAAATCAAAACACCCAATAACTCTAAGTAATCAGACCATTTTAAATAAAATTTACATCTATTTAAGAATTTAATAATCTTATACGTTTATTGGCAATGACAGAACTATTAATAATAAGTTACTAGAAATGTTAAAAGACACTTATTAATTACGAAACACGTGTGGCCGCCTTGCCGCTAGATTCTCTTCAGCCCAGCGGGCTTACTCAAAATCAAAATCAAAATTATTTCAAAATCAAAATTATTTTTATTCAAGTAGACTTTTAAAAGTACTTTTGAATAGTCAAACGCTACCGACGGTTCGGAAGGTTGATTCTATCGAGAAGAACCGACAAGAAACTCGGCAGTTACTCTTTTCAAAAATATGTTTTTTACAATTGTATTCTTTCATATAAAATTTGGTTCTTGAATGAGATCCATTACGATCCATACTATTAACTTGTAACTATTGTATTCAATTTTAATTTTAAATCGTTTAAAATTTTATATGATCATGACATATAAATATGTATATATGTATGTCATTAAACTACATAAAGATGTAACTCACTTTTTGACATGTTTTTGATCGTCACTCGAATCGCAATAAGAGTGAATGGTAAGCCTTCTGATGTCACTACTATATTCGCAGAGCACGACGATATCATAAATTTTACATAACATTGCTACGCGCTTGCACCGCTCCGGATATTGAAAAGCTTATACAGCAATGGTAAGCAAAGTACATGAACTACACACACAATACATACTCGCACCGCTCATGGTTCGTAAGTCACAATTGCGGCGGCAAGGTCACAGAGATTTGAGACTTGTAGTAGGTACCTTATTATTAAGAGTTCTATGTTAAACTTAAACTGCCATCTTGCACTTGATGATGACATGAAGTTTATCGTAAAATCTGTACCGACATATCTCTCTTTTGACTCCACATTTTAAGTGTCAAGGGCATGGTAATTCCAGCAGCTGCTGATAAACATCGGCTATGGTAACTTTCACCACGGAACCAATACATTTAATTTGTTTGCTTTTGAACTAAATTCAACTAATATTAATGGACGCAAATAAGCAATACCATGTCAACCCACAAAATTGAAAAAACTGAGTTATATATGCAGAAGTGTTGGTAAATGGATGAAGAACATTTTTCTTTAATATTTGTAGGGTTTTAAGCTTTAAAACTTCTAAAAAACCATTTTTAACCATGCAATTTATGTATTATGTTAAACGCTTTGGGTTATATTATATACGAAATATGCAGTTTGTATACTAATTTTTGTGAAAATAAGTAAAATAACTTACATAAATCTGAAATTGCCAAAAACTTGACCAATAAATAAAATAAAATTCATATAAAGCAAGTTGTTCAAAATTTTCAAACGCGTTTTTCTCGAAATAACATTCGTGTGGGTTGACATGGTATTACTTATTTGCGTTCATTTAACCTGAATTAAGTTTTAATTAATTTGCCTTTCTCATCAAAATTCTTGTTATTTCAAAATCACTTAGCGCCTTACTAGGTATGTATTAAAAGTATTGCTTACCATTAAAAATTACTAATGTCCCTAAAAATAAAATTTTCGCTGTCCGTAGCAAAACTGTTGTGCGAAACATTGGACATGGCCCATCTGAAATCATTTATGGACCATTTAGTAAATTACTAGACGACCGCTGTGGTGTGCTGGTAGTGAGCCTGCTTTGAGCCTCGACGGTCGCGGTTTCGATTCGCGCTTGGAACAGATGTTTGTTATAAATATCTGTTTCGGTCTGGGTGTTTGTCCTAGATGATCCCTCCACCGTGCCTCCGAGAATACGTTAAGCTGTCCGTCCCGGTTGTTATTATAACATCTCATAATAATCGTTCACTCTGAATAGGTAATGGGCTCTTATCCAATGAGACGGGATCTAGACGTTTGAGGCGTATTACATACTAACTCTGCCCACGGCTTCACTCGCGTGGTCTATCTCGTGGTAATCTTCCACCAACTCACTGTATCGCATTGCCCGCCCGCACTTTCTTTCGTATTCCTTGGCTTCTTTGTATCGCACTATAATGTTATAATAGCCTATGCTTCCTCAAGAAATGTACTATCAAAGGCCAAAGAATTTTCCAAATCCAACCAGTAGTTCCAAGATTAGCGCGTTTTATAATATTGGTATAAATTTATCGGCAAAGATTGGTATTTTTACAAAATCAATAAAACTAACTTACTAACTTCTATAACGACGTCTGTCCATTCTCTGTACAAAACCACAAACCCACAAACCCACAACCATACATTACAAACTAAAATTTGCCATGACTTGGTTACTATTTATTTACTTATAAATTTTGATATCATTCTTAACGCTAAATTTCGAGTCAAAATGACAACAGAAGAATGACAGAAGACAAAATAATATTTAAGAAGACTCCGTAGTGTCATAATGTTGACATATGATTATTTTTTATTATTTTTAAATCTTCAGTACCAAGTACTTCATAAAATAAGTACTTAATACTTCCAAATAAATATTTTATAATTATGATTATAGTATTTCAGTAATTTTTAAAACTTCATTGAGAATGACTTTTTAAAGTTCTCCGATACCAATATTTAATGTTTTGTCCGTTGTTTTGCTCTGTATGGCATCACGCAAAAAAAATGTGAACGAATCATAAGGCTATTTTGTTGTTGGCTATATATTCAACTAAATGTTTTATTAATAAGTTAATTTAAAATTCTTTCAGTATTCTCGAAGAAACGGATGAGATAAAAGATCCTCGCTGATAGGATCACAGTGAAGCTAGTAATCTTCTAAATTATTATTTATAGAGAATCCAGTATACACTTTTACTCTACGTTACTTTAAAATATACTTTCTCTCAGAAAATCGTAGTTTCTGTCTACTTTACACATTTTTTTACCTTTTAAGCCTTAAATTTTTATACAAATTTCAATACTTCAAAACCGACCACTAGTTTAGAATGCCATTCATTACCGGAACCGACAGGGTTTTTAGCATTATTCCCGGTATTTAGCCCGAGACTGATTAGCTCTTATCCTGTAATTTAACGGGGTACCGAACCAGTAACTCATTGGATAAGAGCAAATTAGCTTTTAAGAGTTAACGACTATTAACAGATGTTATGTAAACAATCGGGACAGACAGCTTAACGTGCTCTCCGAGGCACGATGCGGAAACCCATTAGGACAAAAATATACTCTGAGCGGGAATCAAATCCGCGACCGTCGATGCTCAAAGAAGGCTCACTACCTGCACGCCCTAAAGGTCGTCGAAAACAATTTCAAAGATATAACAATGTAATACTTTGCACCAAATTCGATGTAATAAATGCTCAGATCGGCACAAAATTGTCTCAGATCGTATCAAAAATACTTGAATAAAAAAGGCATTTAATTTATATGAAATTTATTTCTTTTTCGCATGGGGACATGAACTGATACAAGTTTTACCCTTTTCTCTACATTTCGAACAAATACTAAGTATTTCCGACTCCGCTGAGCTTTTCGTAGTAAGTTTCGTCTCCATTTCTTGACTCAAGGTAATTTCTCGGGGTGATGCGGTCGCACTGGTTTCATCTTTTTCTGTCTCAGGCGTTAGAAACGTGATCGATCGAGAGGCTTTCAATTTCACAGTGTGCTTAGTTTTTTCGATGTCGTCTAAAACTTTATTCCTTACGAAATCTATATTTGTTCTTGAGTTTAATCGGCTTAACGATACGGGCTGAAATGAAATATTTTTAATTAAGTAATTATAAGAAATTATGACTAGTAGTATCCTATTAATATTATAAATCTTACTTGTCAATGGATGTATGGATGTAGTACTTTTGTTACTGTTTCACTGAAACTACTGAATAGATTTGTATGAAATTTGGAATAAAGATAGTTTATTATTAGGATAACCAAATAGGTTACTCTTTATAAGTGTTCGGTTCACTACAGGAAATTGAATTTCGGTATAAATTGTTCTATTGGTCTCATCCCGATTAATTATTACAGTGCAGACTATTGTACCATATTATAAATGTGAACGGGAACCGTATATTCAAATTTTAATAAAGATGCCTTATTAAAAATAACGTG
Organism: Hestina assimilis; assembly: GCA_023373885.1. Classification (NCBI taxonomy): domain Eukaryota; kingdom Metazoa; phylum Arthropoda; class Insecta; order Lepidoptera; family Nymphalidae; genus Hestina; species Hestina assimilis. Next base: position 1,006,307 of record CM041750.1, on the reverse strand, counting down.
TGTGTAGCCGCGGGCAAAAGCTAATATTTTATACAAACGTAGACGATCTTTGCAATTTTTACCCATGATTCTTAAAAATTTTACATACCAAATTATTATTTTATTTTTATTTTTTTATGATGAGCGGCATTAAAAAATATATACAACCCTAAATTTTCACCTTTCTAACATAAAACCCTATTATTTAATAGCGATATTAGTAACTCAATAATTTTCACCGGTGTCGCTATGGGATCCCATTATTTTCCGGGGCAGGACAACGTATGTCCAGCCCGCTAGTAAGTATTATAAGATCGTCATTCAATAAACTTAATCTTACCTCCCGTCGCCTCGAACCAGATAAACCATTTTGCATCACTTGTTTCAGATAATTGTGAAGATAAGTAAACTGAAGACAAAATTAATTTAATTATGTATACAATTATACTAATATAATTGACCCTTTAAAAAAAATCTATTTAACTACTAAAATTCGATGTGGGTTACAAATGGGTGGCACTTAGTCATGCATATAAAATTATAAATATTTTAGAACATTCTAAAACCCTTTCCACACGATAAGATTGATAATAAAATTGTAGTTGTAAATTAAAAGCCAATTAGTTGGCAAATCGACTCGACTTGAACAATTAAGTCACAAGACCAATAAGGCCCATAACGCACTGCGATTAAACGCTTGCGTTTTTAAACAGACACATAGCTTTCTATACAAGCGCCCGCATTAGCGACTTTTTTCAGTAACAGTATAACGACGCACGCACAACGTTTACGTATTTTAAACTAAAGCTACTCCAGAAATCTAAAAAAAACAGTATTGAAATAAAATGAAGTGAAAATCTGCAGTGCGTTTTTCGGTTTTGCGTTGTCAACTATTCCTAAACCGCTTGTGTATAATCGCAATGTGTAGATGGTCTAAAACCGAAGATGTAGAAATTAATTGGCCGTTTTTGACGTCTCCAAACAAACGTGCGATGCGTGGCGGTAAAACTTTTTTTTAACTTTCTTTAGTACTTTAATACGGCCACACAGATTGTAGCCCATTCAATTGGGCATTGCCAAATCTGATTGGCAATCAAATTGTATCGTGTGGAAAGGGTGATATGCTCCCACGGTCGAACCTGCCTTTTCGTACCGACAAGAGCAAGACCATTAGTAGTAGTATTAATATTAGGTAGTATATGTCTGCAAGACTACTCACAGCTTCAACTGCATTGTAATAATAGCCGGAAAGCGATTCAATTATTCGAGAGTACATAGAGGTAACTGGTCTGCAAGTTCTGAAAAAAAAGCAAAATCTTACAATAATTTTAATGTGTACCCTTGAAGAATACTATTTTCGAATATGTATTGCTATTGGCCTTACTGGCCTTACTTCACTTGGCGGAAAACCCAAAACAACACAAAATTAATACAGTAAATTATCCTATAAGCTCAAATCATTGTATTACAATTTTTATATAACTTTTTGAACTTAATGTACACGTTTCATACTCAAGATTGCGAATAGATCTAAACGAAGACTTTAACCGAAGGTCGCGGGTTCATATTCTGACAATCACCTCTGATTTAGCAAGTGCTTAATTTGTGTTTCGAATTTGAAGAACAACATCCTGAGGAAACCTACATATCATGTGTACCAATCTTAGTGGTAGTCGTATGCTGGTGGTAGGACTCGAATGCTTGCCTGGTTAGCTACCACCGTGCTTTGGTGAAAAGCTTATGAAGTGGCTGCGCGTCAGGCGCGTTTCGGTGTCAACCAGCGTCACCATCAGGTGAGGTAGAGTGATTTATCCACGTGGGCTAAAAGTTACCTTACCTTAGTACACAATGAACTATTTCACACGGGCATGAATCACAAATGCAATCGGGTCCAGCACCACTCAAACCGCCTTCAACCTCTGGGTATTCAACCTGACCACCCGATCCGACCGTTGTGCTCTCACATGGGCGACATGACAGTCTGCATGTTCCCGACCATATCTCCTGAATCGCTGACGTAGTTGCATTAAATTGTCTATTATAATTTGCCTAAAATAAAACAATTTATTTTGAACGCCAACGCCTGCGGGCCACGGACAGTAATGAATAAATCAAAACTACTGGATCGATTTTTATCATTTTTTTAGTGAATGACATAGGCTATATATTTTATATCCGTGCGAAGCCGGAGCGGGCCGCTAGTCAATCACAAACAAAAAAATATATAGTTCACAGGATACACCTTTTTAAAACTTTCTCATAATAGCCATTCACCGGCGTCGGGATGTGACGACCCCATCGCCCGCTGTTGGGATAACCTCTGCCACAGCAGAGATTATTCCACCAGTGCAATCAGTCATACTGGTGGTAGGTCTTTTGTTGCAAGAGGCCGGCTAGGTAGGTACCACCGCAGTGTCAAATATTCTGCAGCCAAATAGTAGTGCTTAAGCATGACTGTGTTCCGGTTTGAAGGGCACTGTACGCTAGTAAAATTACTGGGCAGAGGAGATTTAAGAACTAATATCTCGAGGTTGGCAACGTGTTAGTGGCACCTACTAATGGTGCTGCAAGCGCTCATAGGCTACGACAACCACTTACCATCAGGTGGGTCGTATGCTTGTTTGCCAACTTCGAACATAAAAAAAAAAAAATGTCTCCGGGTAAAATGGCTATAGACGGATTTGACGAAATTATAAAGGTTCCGTTTTTGCCATTTTATTATGAAGCCCTGAAAGTTAAAGTAAAATAGTTTTTCTATTTTATTTTAATTCATTAATATTAAAAAGTGCATTTTTTAAAAATAAAAGTTTTCCTTTCTTCCAAATGTTAAGTTAACCAGTTTGTTATTTTTCCAGTTTCCACGCGTGGAACGTTCGTATTCTATGAATTCCGCCCGAGTGGATGAATGACTAGGATAAGAAAACGTATCTCTACTTAAAATAATATAATATGAAAGTGATTCTGTTTTATGTTCGCATTTCACTTAGTCACACGTCAGTATACTGATATCCACGACTTTTTAAGCTAAAATTTGTCTAGCCATGTTATACCATTTTCGAAAGCGGTAAAACTTATGGGCTTGAGTTTGTTATGGGTAACCATCATGTTGGTGGCGTCGAACCACCGGACTGGTTAATCACTGCGGCCTGTATAGTGAATACGGATATAATTATACAATATTACATATATACAATGTGCTGTATCATGTGCGTGTCGAACTGTTTGTTTATATTATATTTAATTTAAAAATTCAAAAACCATTGTTATTCCAAAATTTCAAGGTGTCACGTCTCTCGGCAGTCCCCATGACTGCCTTTTTGTTTTATAAGGTTTGTTTCCATGGTGATCCCTATAAATTTATATTGGATATAGTCTGATCAAGTCTGAAGATATAGACGGGTTCCCGCTTCATAATCCACAAAAACTTTCCTAGCCCAAGGTTGTCTGGAAGAGATCGCTATTAAGCGATAATACCTCCAATTGTACATGTGATATTTATATGTTTTGTACTACTTTTTATTGTGGTGTACAATGAAGTATGAAAATAAAATAAAAACTACGTAAACACTTAATTTTTTTACGTAATTGCAGTTACGTTCCCTGTATTTACAGTACCATAATTACATAGAAGTTAATTCCATACTTACGAAAGCGGCATAAATGATTATCAATATTGTAATAATGACTATGTTTACAACCATTTACGTTGATCCAATGACCTGCAATGTATAAATAAAGATATAATATACTACTTGTAAAATCAGATCATGTAGTAGAGCCATGCCTCACTTAGCACAAATGGGAGACTACATGTAGTCGATGGATAAGAGTGTCGGACTTAACCTCTTGAGCTCAACGATCCTAGGATCAAACCCCGACAAAAATGAATAATTCAAAACAATTTTATCTTAATATTTGTTAATAAAAGCACAAATGGGCCAGCTCGACTGGGGAAGTACTGCCCTCTCACAGAAAATCGGCATAAATTACGCGACGCAACAGTAGCAGTATTGTTGCGTTGAAGGCTCAATCGCTTGGATTGGCAACGCGCATGTGATACTTCAAGTATCGCCAGCGTTCATAGGTTGCTTATACTGCTTACCATTAGGCGGATCGTATTCTTGTTTGCCAACCGTCATCAAATAGAAAGTAAGATAATAGAAATAATTCTCCTCCGATCAACGAATTCCGCATATGCATGGGACATAAGATTTAAATAGCGCTTTGCGATTCGTGTTCTGGAAATTATTAATAGTAAAAATAAACAATAATAAACGCTAAACACTCGACGGCTTTATGATAATGACATCCTGTGCCGGGGGTCCGGAAACACCCACGCAGTAGGACGAACACCCAGACCAAAACACAAGCCTGTATGGTTCAATCGAACCCGCGACCAGTGCTCCTTGAGGTAGACTCGCGACCACTGCGCCACAACGTCGTCGTATTAAGGTATATTCGTCACTAAGAAGTAAGTTCCGACACATCTTTTAGTTTTGCAGCACGCCGGTCCATACAAAGTAAATAGTATGCAGTCTGTTAGAAGTATATATCACATGTTATTTTCAATATTTTATCACAATTACATTTTTATTTTGGTTTCATTTTGAATAAAGCAAAGATACTTGTAATATTTTTACATTACACGTCCCATGTTTTTTGTAAACTTTATATTTGTCAAAGTCATTTTTATGACAGAATTGATCTCAGACTTGCCTCAAACCCTCAAAGTTAAGCATATTCCATAGAATTATAATAAGAACTAAAAGGTTCGGAGAGGTTCTGGATTCTTGTCGACAAATCATAATTTCTAGAACACATCTTCTAATTTAGATAAAATAATGAACACTTTAATTAAAAATTCTAGGAGCAAAGTATGAATTTATTTAACAAATAAATGACAAGTGCACCTTCTTGTTGTACGATAATACAATAGACTTAACAGCAATTGGTTGGAGATACTAACCCTATGGCTTTTTCAGCTAAAGGTAAAAAGGTCTAAAACTCGTAGACTTTATGTAGTAGGATATGCGCAGAGCCATTGCCTTTCTTTCTAAGCAACTGAGAAAAATACTTTTAAGAGTTAAACTAACGATAATTATTACAGTTTTTGAGTTAATAAAGTGTGTCTTGGATAAGTTTTTCAAGCTATTACTAATATTGATATTCCCCCTGAAACTATGCGATTACCTTGTTCTAGATTTAGGTCCAACAATAGTCAGGATCCAAGCTGCAGCTCTCGAGTCAACAAAGTCAGCAATTGTTGATAAAAAATTGTATACTATAGTATAGCTTCATATTTCAGACACAGAGGGCGTTAGCAGTGGATGTGAGGCAAGTGGAGTGCGGGAAGAGATCGCCAGGGACTACGCCGCTTTACAGTCGCGTTTGCGAAGAGAATTTTCAGACAGACGTGGCAAACTTCATGCTACTGAGTTTAAAGGTATTTGCTACCCTCATTACCGTCGCGATAAATAAATAAATGCTACACACTCCACGGCCTCCCTTAGAATAGTTATATCCTGCGTCGGGTGTCCGGAAACACACACAATGACAAGGACAAACACATCCAGATCGGAAAACATGCCTGTATGGTCAATATAGACATCTGCTCCGAGCGGGAATCGAACCCGCGACAGCTATATATGACTTCCAGGACACAGTGAAGCTGTGCAGTGGTTTTTATATAAGTATTTTTTTATTAGTTATCATATATTCTTTCCCATTTTCAGCGTCAAGACCTGTGGCAACAGAAGAACAGCTCTCAGCAGACTTCCGTAAGAAGCTGACAGAATGGCAAAGGTTGAAAGGTGTGAGGCAGCCACCACCAGTGCCGGCACGCCAGGACCTAAGCGATGACTTTCTGAAGAAATGGGGTACGTAATAATAAGTATAAAGTCTACAGTCTACATAATATATTTAGATGTCGCAATCAGATGTCAGAAAATGAGTACACTGTTCGTCTTCTCATCTAACCTTGGCATCACCTCAGTTCTCGAAGTCGACATTTAAAATATAACTTTTTTTTTTATGTTAGAAGTTGGCAAACAAGCATACGGCCAACCTGATGGTAAGTGGCTGCCGCAGCCTATGAGCGCTTGCAGCACCATTACTAGGTGCCACTCACGCGTTGCCAACCTCGAGATATTAGTTCTTAAATCTCGTTCGCCCAGTAATTTCACTAGCGTACAATGCCCTTCAAACCGGAACACAGTAGTGCCTAAACACTACTATTTGGCGGCCGAATATTGGACACTGCGGTGGTACCTACCTAGCCGGCCTCTTGCAACAAAGACCTACCACCAGTGTGACTGATTGCACTGGTGGAATAATCTCTGTTGTGACAGAGGTTATCCCAACAGCGGGCGATGGGGTCGTCACATCCCGACGCCTTTAAATACTATAAAAATATATATTTATTATGGCCTTAATGAGTTTAAATTGAATCAAAATAGATATAAGTTTTTTGATTACTATCCCGAATTTTTAAGATGCATGGAAACGAATGAAAGAAACCAACTCAGTACCCGCTTGGGAAGAAGAAGCAAAACCAGATGAAGTGCTAGTACAAACATCGACAGGTCTCTTTAAATTCCAAGGTAAAAGATTCATGTTTATCCTATATGAGAGCAAGTTAGGCTGTCCAAGTTGCTATCACATAACATTTGATAATTATCTTCTTGGTAGGTAATTTGCTCTTATCCAATGCAATGTTCTTAGAGTTGCGGTGGTCAGGCGGTAATAGCTCTGTGTAAAAACCATATTATAAATTGAATACAAACAATACAATATATTAATTTGACAGCATTGTGTGTAGCGAGTCTGCCTTTAGCCTCGACGGTTGCGGTTGTTAATCTGTCGTTCCCGGTTGTTATCACATAACATCTGAGAATAATCGTTAACTCTTGATAAGTAAATTGCTCTTATCCAATGAATTACTGATTCGCCCTTAGAGTTACAGAGGTCAGATAGCAATCGCTCTTTGTAAAAACTACCTCTCAAATCCGGATAAGAGTAACTCACTGTAACAATTGTTCATATTCAACTCGACCGCTTACAAACCGAAATTAATTACATAATTATAACAGGTATATCCCGATCATTCACCCGTAAGTTGCATGAATGGGAAAAGTCCAGAGGCATAGCCCCTGAAGCCTCAACCTCAGCACTTCTACGCGCTGCCAGGGCTAAAGTGAAGCTGCCTGCCGCGCCACTCACCCGCACACAATCTGACGGTAGTGTCGCACCGTCCGCCGGATCCGGAAGAGTACATGCTTCTAGTCTTAGCGTTAATGATGTGGACGACTTTGAATCTGAATATGAGAGAGATCATTCGGTAAGTTATTATAACATATTTTATCGGATTTCGAAATAGCGATTGCTTTGATAACGACTACAAAGTTCAGTAGGTTGTAAACAGGTATCTGCTTGTATGTTGAGCATCAATAGCTCAACGGTAGAAGGGCCGACTACGTTCCGTTAACGCGAGAGTCACGGGTTTGATCCTGACCTCCTTGGGCTATTGTCGTATTCACTCCCACCGAGCTTGTTTGGAGGGGCAATATTACTAATAAAAAAAAACAAATATATAATATATGGACGCAAATAAACAATACCATGTCAACCCACAAAATTGAAAAAACTGAGTTATATATGCAGAAGTGTTGGTAAATGGCTGAAGAACATTTTTCTTTAATATTTGTAGGGTTTTAAGCTTTAAAACTTCTAAAAAGCCATTTTTAATCATGCAATTTATGAATTATGTTAAACGTTTTGGGTTATATTATATACGAAATATGCAGTTTGTATACTTATTTTTTGTGAAAATAAGTAAAATAACTTACATAAATCTGAAATTGCCAAAAACTTAACCGATACATAAAAAAATCATATAAAGCAAGTTGTTCAAAATTTTCAAACACGTTTTTCTCGAAATGACATTCGTGGGGGTTGACATGGTATTGCTTATTTGCGTCCATATATACTTTAAAATATATATATATATATATATATATATTTTGTTCAAATGTAAATGTTGTAATTTTAGTTGGACGGTGCTGATGAATGTGACGGAGGGAATGCACGCGAGGCAGTACTAGTAGAGGTGGAGGCAGAAGAGATCTGTACAGCAGCACCTCTCGTGGCGGTATCCCCACGGCATACTGCTCAGAAGCCGGTCTACACTTACGGCCAAGCGGAAGCTAGGCATCTATGTGAGACCAGCTCCGCTGTCACTGGTACAGCTATACTGCAGCCAAATGGAGCTGGTAAGGATTAAAAAATATATTTTAGGTATTTTGTGACAAAGACTTTTTCTTTTTAATTTTAAGAAAAGGATTATTAGAGCCATGTTTCTCCCAGCATAGTAAGCCCCCAGCCTCCCAGTGGCGTAAATTGACAAAGTACTGTAGGGTTTTGTACGATGAGTGAAGCGCCGGAGGCCCAATCTTCCACTCGTCTGTTACCTTCTTTTTTTCTCTTCTCATCTCTTCACTCTTAACGCAACGCGCTTGTAATTTGCCAAACCTCATGAAATAAAAAAAAATAGATCAAGATCGATATCATTCACAAAAGTTTTTATTGGTGTATTTTTTACAGATTCCTGTAGTATAAAAACTAAAGAACGAACAACAATAACAACAAAGACCTCCCGCGAACAGGTAGCACAGTGCGTCAATTTCTATATCATTTATTAAACAACGCTTGCTTTGAAAGTTCACTTAACATCTAAGTATTTTCAGCTGACTCTTCGAGATAAAAACCCGAGAATAAAGTTAGTAAGGCAACCTAGCAAAGAAGAGGACGCCATGTTTATTAGAAAAACCATCGAAGAAATAGAAAGAGGCAGTTCGAGTCGATGTAAAAATGTCGAATCTAGCCTTTATATAGAAGAATCCTATTATGATAGGTCAGGGCCTTCAACTAGCAAAAGTTCTAGTATGAAAAACCTGAAACAGTTCGATGTATTCAAAGATAAAAATGGTAAAGATAGTGATGATAAAGACGATTGTAAGAGAAAAGATATTGATAAAAATAATGGTAAAAAGAAAACTAAATCTCGCGCTCGACTCGAAAGAGAACAATCGAAGCCTTCTGAGAGCGACACAGAACCAGAAGTAGATACAGTCACTGTTGAAATACCACGTAGACGAAAGCGACCTCGTAGACCTTCTGAGAGACCTAGGACACCACCACTTAATTCCGACTCTGATGGGGAGGTCAGATATTACTGTTATGTTACACAACGTAAAAATCAAAAAAATTGTAATAAAAATTTTATTTTAATTTTAGGTGTTCGTTCTAAAACTGAAAGCACCAGAAAAACGAGACGTATCGCCAGAAGTAATAGTAAAAACAACAAGAAAAATATTTTCACCTGTCGTCCGAAGCGGTGAATCCATTCCCCGGGCTGTTATTCCAGTTGATGTGGAAGATCTAGATGAAGTCAGACCCACAGGACTAATTAGGAAATCTGAAAATAAGACGCAAATCCAATCAAACAGAAGTAAAGAGGAGCTAAATAAGTCCAAAGGTTCTGGTGATCTGCAAGAAGAGGAGCATAAATCTAGAAGTAGACCGCCTCTTCCCACTTCACCATCTTCACAACGAAAGCCGCCGCCGAAAGAAACAGCCCCGTCAATTCGCATAATGATACAAAGATATAATAAGAAAATAAATGAAGGTAAAAAAGGAAAATTGTAAAAATAAATTAGCTAAAAATATGTTATACCTATATTACTTCTGATTTCATATTATTATTACATAAGAATTGGAACATTATATATGAATGAATAGAAATGTAATAGAACATTTTTGTTCATTAATAATAATGAAAAAATTATATTTTTTTATTCTATACAGGACCTCCATCAGGAGCTAGTAGTGGCGCCTCTTCCCCCGCCTGGAGATCACCGAAGTCTGAGAGACGCCGACCTCCTGACATGCCCGTTGGTGTAAATATAAGGTAATTCAATTTGATCTAAATACTTACATAAGCAGAAAAAATATGCAGTTTTTATTTTGGTTGAAGATATTTCATGATTTCAACGTGTTATCTATATATTATTTTGTCCACAGAAATAATCCATTCCTCGAAAGGGAAGTGCAGAAATCAGCAAGCGCATGTCAACTATCGCGACGAGATCAGACATCCGCTGAAAAAACCCTTGCACCCACACAACAAACGCAAGACGGTGTTTTGAAATCACATAGTGCAAACACACTACACCCGGAACAATCTAGAAGTTTCATATCACCACCTAAACTAGAAGTCAGTCACGAAATTACACAAAATCCCACTGCAAGCACGGATACAATCGTTCCATTAAACAGTAATATTCCAAATATGCAAAACGAGAAAGTTATACAGTTACCTGTTTTAAGGCAACAATCGCAGACTATAATTCCAAGTCTATCTAAGTTCATGGCAGAGAATCCTTGTTATTTCGAACGGTCGCTATCAGCTGTAGAAACACCAGCACCTTCGAAAGAGGCTGAGGCGATGGCCCTAAGGCTATCTGAGAGAGCGGCACGGATAAGAGCGGCGAGGAGAAGTTTTATCTTCTACTACTCCTATGAGACGGGAGGGTACTAGCTCTGCTAGTGATTTGAGACCGGCCGACAGGTTAGTTATATTTAGTGCTTTTAGTGTTTATGTGTTTATAAATTATTTTTAATTACGTGTAAATTAATTGTTGAGAAATATTCATCTCTTCATTAATTAAAGATTTGTACACAACATAGCCGATTCCATTAGACAATTTCTATTGGATAAGTATTATGGTAAAAAATATGTAACATAATCCACAATAACATTTGCTCGCCTCACTCACTATTTTCTAATCCATACGGTTATATCTGAATATTATGTGGAGGGTACGTCATTATAAATGCCCTCCAACACTAAGGAGGATCCTCCGACCAGGCGGGTGATATTGCCTGGCGGACCGAAGCCCTGGGCCGAAGCCCAACGACTTACGTTGGAAAGTTGTATATACATCTCAAGAGCGTAGGAAACTTTGATAGCGCGATTTAGGATCGTGACGTTCGTTGATCGTCCATATCGTTGCGTAGTATGCCCTGTAGGTGTCGTTGTAGCTTGATGCGACACTGTGACAATCTTGTCTTTCTATTGCATTACGTCATGTTGCGTGTAGATGTCGCTACAATTATATATTTCTTAAGACCAGCTTATTCAGTTTTGTTAAGAAATAGTTCGGCATCGTAAAACAGACACAGATAAAAATGTACAAATGCAGCCAAGTGGACTCTGATATGCCGGAAGCTAAAAAAATGCAAAAATTAATTAATAAATATAGACTTTTTCAATTCCAACTATTTTAAGTTGTTACGTTAAATAATATATAATTAATACCATTTATGAAAAGGTTGCAATCATCAATCTTAATAGTTACAATGTGTACACCCTTTCAGATCGTGTCGCATGAGTTGCGGTAGTGATGTAGCACACGGTCAAGTACATGCTCAGGAGTCGGTGCTCGGTCGAAGCGCTTCCACAGGGATGGTCAATGTGGATCAGGAAGCTTGGCAAAGGGTCACAGAAGGTTTACAACATTCTTAATTCTTATCATCCCATTTAAAATTTACGTAAATACCGAATGAGTACTCCTTGACTTCATCCGGAGCCATTTTTTCGTCCGGATTAAAAACTTATATGGAACGCTGGTTACCGGCTAAGAGCGAAATTCATCACGCCCGCAACTTTGTTAATTTTATATTATATGATTTATATATAATATAAATATAGTATATAGTAGTATATAGTATAACACATCTATATTGTTCATAATCTTTATAAAAAAGGCTATTTCAAGCTAATATTTTTGTCATAATTAAAAATTCAAATCGAACCGACCGGTAGTTCATGAGAGGTTCACATATTAAACATACAACCTAACGAGTACGTACAAATCCACGGTTAATTTTAATTTGAAACTTGATTGTGTCATGGAAAACATGAATTTTCTGTTCATTGTTTTGCATATTATATAGGTATTCTAATTGAATTTCGATGACATCTACCACTATTGCAACTTTATACTTTTACTTTACTTTATTTTTTTTTACCTTACTACTACTTAGAATAATATTCAAATGTTTCACCTACAGGACCAAGACGAGAACGTCCTCGCTCCCGTTTCAGTCTAGCGCGACTAGCCGCTAAGCTGCGACGTAAGGAAGAAAGCGCCGTTTCACGCCTATGCCGGCAGAGCCTGCTCGTACAATTACGAAAACAGTAAATAAAATAGCTGCTTAACATGTTCTGTGTATAATTTATCCCTAATAGATTTATTAACATAAAATATATATAGAGTAAAAAAATACTAAAAATTGTTTAAAAAGTTGCGATATGTAAATTCTTGTTCAATCAATATTTGGCCGACTCCGCTCCTTTCTATTACTGATTACTTCACTTTGTTTAAAAACCCTTTGTCGCCCTTCAGATTGGATATTTTTTTTTAACCCAAGAGCAGTACTTATTATATTATCCTAGGCGTCGTAAGAGTGGAAAATGCTACATGGTAATGCAGTAGTACCTTGAACTGCACGAATTAGAAATATTTAGTCTTGTTCAAGCATCTGCTGTGGTCCGAATTATAGAAGAGACTTTCCAAGGGAGCTACTTTCTGCTTAGAATTAGATCAATATTATAATAGAATATTGCCTTCTGTGCTAGACACCACTTCCCACAAATAACACCTCTAAGTCCATAAAGACATACGTATGAGGAACTAGGATATACAATTTGTAACTAGACTGTAGAGGAAAATCAATCAGGAGATCAAAATTAACATGAACGACGCTGGTTCTTATATTCTCGACACAGCGATAAAGTATTACCAATTACAATGACATACAGTGAATTATTACACACATGTAGGTATATAATGTAAAATAAAACGGTTAAGAATCACGTTTAATTGGTTTAGGTATCGACTAGTTTCGGACCCAGCGGAGGTCCTTCATCAGGATGAGTGAGTTCATTCGTGGTTCCTTCGCACTCGCATAGTATGTACTAGTCGGTACCTTAACCGATTGAACAAGAGTTTTATCCGTTAAATTTTACATTAAATTAAATAAAGTCTCACGATAGTATAGGTATGTAGAATAAAAGTCACGGTAGCATTTATTCTCAAATTTAATATCATTTTCATTCTTGACAATACCGCAGCAACACACCGTAATCCACATTCAATATTATTGGTAACAATAGTTACCATATCAAAATGTGAAGTTGGAACTAATAATAACTTTATTATCAAAAACACTACGATTCAGTTATTAATTAGTAATAATTATAAGACTCAAGAGAACACTTATAAACAACGTTAATGGGTAATTTGGTTGAGGTAGATTCAATTATAAATTACAACTAATTCATTCGTTTTCACGATGTGAATATCAGGATAATTTGAATGTTGGTTTATTTTTATCGTAAATGTCGTAGTATAAGATAAATAATTGCATTGTTATCATTTAATTTTTTTGTCATTCGTACATAAATATATTTTATAAAGTATGGCTGTGTTGTGTATTGCTGTGTTACTAAAACATAATATTATCTTCAGATTTATATTTTCAGTGTGATTTTAAAATTGTGATGAAAACTTCTTCTATAACAAACACTATTAGTTTCTTGAAAAATAATTTTCATAGGTACTCAAACTTCAAGCTCAATTAGTTAAGGGTTCTAGGTACTTTATCAAATGTAAAACAGCCTCTACTGAAGTCAGTAGACGAGGCAAATTCTATCAATATATCGCAATTATTCACATCGTCAAAATTTTCACAAAAATCTTATATTAATCTTAGAATTATCTGAAATATTTCGATTTTTATGTTAAAATTTTATCGTAAATTATTAAGAATTTAAAACAAAATTAAAAAATAAGAAAATCTAGAAATTAATAATTCTATATCAGGTAAAATTAAATCCATAAAAACTGTAATTAGGCTTCAAAACAAAAACCAAAAAAAATGTTAAATGATAATTTCCTGTAAATTTGAACATAAAAAACAAAGTATTCCAGCTGTTTATATCTTAAGCAAGGCATCTGAGCCACACAATATTATTAAAGTAGGTATAATAATTACACAACAACTTCTTAGCTTACTCCTCTATGTAAGGGTGACCTGTCTTACAATAGAAAAAAAATCTGTACGGAAAAACAGCGATTAGATTTTTGGCTCTATTTCCACTTAGCATTAGGGGGAATAGTCATTTGATCCCCCAAAAATTAATTTAAAAAAATGTATATTAATGAACATGATAGGCACAAAATATTTTCAAAGTTAATAAAATTCAATTTGGTGTGATAATGTTTTTGACAAGTCACCCATAACGTGCCTTTCGCGTACCTAAACAAAAGAACAACGTATAAAATATTCAAGCAAAATATGTAAATGCAGTAAAACAAAATAAAAAACAAGAGAAAACAAAAAATCAAATAATTGCTGAAGTAATTTTAATAAGTGGACGCTTTTAACTAAGTACATACATCACCATCGATCTAATTTGAACATTAAATGCGGGCGATAATTGTGTTCTTGTAAATTGTCAACAATTCCATAATTTAATAATGACTTAACTATTGCTTTGATGTATAATTAATAAAACTATAAACTTTTGCTAAACAGTGCAGCAACATTTGGACACATTGAAACAAACTAAAAATGTTATAAACCTAATATCATTTAAATAAATAAGGGGGAATCATTTTACTGTGGTATAAAATAAAGAAATGTTTTTTGCTTTTCAAATCTCTCTTTTAAGTAGGTTTCTAATAATTTTTTTCCTTGCCTTTCCAATTCTCTCGGTAACTCTAACAATTGTTTGTATAAGTTTAAGAGGTAGGAAATCATTTTAGAAGGATATGAAGACGCTATAATGACAGGTATATATATAGGAATATGCTTTATAGCATAGTACAGCATGGTGAATAGCCATAAAAAGCTATTACCACTTATTTTTCTTGTTGTGTTAGTTGAGAATCAAGTGACGGAGTTGTTCAGATCACCCATAAAGTCCTCTGACTTGACTTATCGACTGTTATCGAATTGATAACAGCCGAGATTGACTTTTTACGTGCCCTCCGAATCAAGAAGACGCTCAGTTATACGGTCACCCATCTATTGACTACCACGTCTAAAGTTAACTCACTGAAGGTTAACCGATCAAGCAACGCACCTAGCTATGATCACTTATACAGATTTTTTTTTTTAAGAAAAATATTGTATATGTCTCAATGTGTCCTCATGATACTGTCAGTTTGGACTTAAAACAGTAAATAACTAATAAACCATTGTGGGAACTATTGCTGTCTAGTGGAATGTGATTATTGCTATTGATAATAAAAAATGGAATGAAGTAAAAATCTATAAGACAATTTATAGATGGCGCTGGTGATTTAATATCTATACATATTATATAAAATTCTGTAATATATAAACTTACTATATACTTTGGACTGGTCTTTTATACAGACAAAATGCAACAGATTCGTTGGTGCTCTTCATAAATTAAAAACCAACGCAACAGAACGTAGTTAGTCACTATCGTTAGTACGATAGTGTTGTTACGTACGGCCAACGAGTCTGAGTCATTTTGTTTGCATAATAGGGCCGGTCCGTAGAACATAATAAGTCTATGATGTTATAATTAATTTTGTAAACTTTAGAATAATTCCTAAATTGGTATTTTTTTTTAAGTTTTCGAACGCCATCTTGATTCCAAAATGATAGACTAAATCCATGCCTTCACTCTTAATTCGTTAATTGTAATAACAGGTAATGCAAAATGAGATTCGAAATAATTATTTAGAGGCACGTTTATCAGGCTTTTGTTCGAAATTCACTCCAAGGACGGACAAGCCATTTGAAAAAAATGTGTAAATTAATATCATTGATTGACTAACTGACTTATATTTATATACAAATTGATAGTTTTATTATATACTTAAAATATGGTTATATAATAGACAATATATTTTTTTTATTTCAATAAATTCCTTTCGAAACATTTGTTTTATAGTTTTTAAACTGTCAATATTTAATCCAAGCAAATATTGTACATGAACAGCCAGCTGAGAAAAAAAAATGAAAGATAAACAAAAATTGGGTGTCCTTAGAAAAGATAGATAAAAATGAGTTTATTTATATTTTTTTTAAACGTGGCTGTCTGTATAATAGATACTTTAATATGATATAAAAAGTGTTGTACATCATTCAGGTATCTGTTATTGCTTTAATATTTTGGTTTAAGATGAAAATAACAGATAAAAGTTTTATGACGGTAAATTTTCATATTCGGTAAGAGGAAGAACCAAATATTTGATTAATGATTATTTAAAGAGACATTCAAGAATTCATCGTGGAGTTAAGAACTAGAAAAGAAAATTTTCCGTCATAAAATCCTTAAATACAAACTGTAATATAATTTTACAAATAAAATAATACAATAATTAAAGGTGAGTTTTATAACCACTATCATTCAATAGATCTGTACAAAATGAATGAAATTATTTAAAAAAAAAACACAACCTCGAGTGAACTTGTGAACTAATTACAGATAAAACATATTCTATTACTTCTTGCTTATATGAATACATGTCTGTGGTTCTTGAATAGATAGTGTTGCAAAGTAAAACATTTTTTTTATAAAATATAAAGTCATAAAATGTAACTTATAATAAAACGGTTGATAATTACTATTTACCAAAACTGATTTTGCGTGTATTGAATTATATTCTGGTAAATTAATTTCAGATCTTCAAAATAAAACGAGTAGCAATATTACATTATACAAAACTTTAAAAAATATTGAAAAAATGAAACAATTCATATAATCTGTACATTTAAATTTAATATAAATAATAGTAATTGGTAATCGTCGATAAATCACGTCACAAAACTTTTATGGTCATTTTCAACTCTCCTATCAAACTTTTCACAAATAAAATCCATAGATCCTACACTGATTTTATTGTGATAATTTGAGTAAAATTGTATCAATACTTCTTTGAATTGTGACGTCATTTATAAACGGACCTCAAAGTAAGTACTTACTGTGAGGGCTGGATTTGCTTTTCATGAATTATTTTATAAGACAACAGCGAAACCGCCCGCGCTAAAGCAAAAACGAATTTTCAATAACATACAAAAATACCAGCTTAATCAACGCGCCCTCTAGAAGCTTAAGACCCTGTGACAAAAACCTAGCGTCAAAGATAAAATCTAGATTTTTTAAGATCCTAACACTAGTCCTAAGTTATCTTAGTGTAATTGAAGATTCAGGTACATTTTCGGCGATTCATTTCCTTTTCATTATTATTTTTTAAACTGACTTTTTCATATATATGCCATCTTATTCATGCCGTTGGTGTTTTAAAAATACAATATTTTTTTACATTTTTATTATCTATGGTGTAACGAACCTATTAATTACTTTTTTATCATTTAAAACACACTTATTAAAACAACTTACATTTAAATATAAATTGTACCTAGGTGCTTCGCATGATATATAAACAGTAATTATATTTCATTAAATACAAAAAATATTTTACGTAATTTTTATAAAGTATTACATACAGTGAAACTAATTTCGAAAATTTATTGCATTATTAAAGGAAATCTATAGCTAAATTGAATAAAAATATATAATGTTTGTTTGAAATAAAAAAAAGTACGCGATTAAAAGCGAATGAGCGCGATTCGGATTAACCGTGTGCGTAAAGAAGTTGTTGTTATTAAAGAAAAGACAAATAATAAAAAAGAGACTTATATAGCTAGAATAAATAAAAAAAATAACTACCTAACCAGAATATCGCCGATGCGGATAGACGCATGTCGTTGGGTGTCAAAAAAAACTTGAACATTAAAATCGTAACATCTAAAGAAACTTACAACAATTAAAATGAGGTAGATTCAAATTGTGATATGGAATAAACAACTAACTTGTTTTTTTTTAAATTTCCTTTCCGAAAAACAACCAAGTTCCGTTGTCAGGAGGTATTTCATTTTTTGTAACATTTTTTTTAACGAATAACGACCTATTTACAAATATGCATATCAATAGTTCGTTGTATTTTTTTAATATACTTTTCGATTACTTTTTTTTAAATCTATCTACTTATTTTCTTATACGTGTCTATGATGTGTGAAAACGCTAATAAAACTTTAACAGGTATAATATTATTATATATAAAATGTGCGTTTTATTAAAAAAAAATGTATATTGTGGTATATAAAATTTGTAGTGGAATGTGAGTTGTGAAGGTAACTGATAGCTTCTAAGGCTTTTTACAAGAACTGTATGAAAAAAAAATTATGAAATAAATACGGTTCTTTTTGTCAACATTAATAAATATTCGAGTTATTTACATTTCAAGTAATAAAAGGGCTGTTTTGGATTATATTTTGGTCTATATTTTGTACGATCGTGTTGCACTAAACGTGAACTATTTTTAATAAATGTTTTGGTGTAACGAACAGGCACAATTTAACCTATAATTATATAATTATTTCGCCGAATCGAAACTTCAGCGTAACGAAAATAATTCGTGAAAACCGCGCCGTAAATACCTTATTGTCTCGATATAATCTCAGGCCGATAATTTATATACACTCAGAGTTATATAAAATGTATATTTACATCTGTATATTATAAAAATGGACTATTGTTTTTAGTTTAAGCGAGAATAACTTTAACGTGTAAAAATTTTCGTTTCAACTAAATATCAACCCGTACTATTGTTTACGTTAAAATCAGCCTTCGTTTGAAAGAATAATAAAGTCTATTAGGAACAAAACGCCAAGCTATCCTCGCCCAAACCGTTCTTTAAAACTCCGTTATATAGAAACTGTACAAAATCTCCTACTCAGCTTAACTAACCGGCGCCGGCCGGTCCGGGGCCGCCAACACCCCATGTAGTTCAGAAAGCCCGAGGCGGTTTGTATCTCAACCGTTTGGCTGTAGCGTGGGGTGGATCTTACTGTTGTCTAATTGAACATCACTACTCCGCGTTAGCTGCGAGTTCATGTTGTCGTCGGGGAGCTTGTTGAATGAGTTGTTTACGCTGAGATTCTGGGAGGACCTCGCGAGCTCGTCCTCGGGCCGCCGCGACGTGTCGAGGAGGTTGTACGTCGTGTCGTCGAGGACGGTCTCGGCTGTCGTGTCGTGGTCGTTTCGTGACACGTCGAAAGCCTCGTACGTTTGCTCGAGACGACCTTTCTTCATCCTTCCGTTCGGTGTTTTGGACTGAAAGACAAATAAATTATCAATAAGAATCAATACTTATTAATTATATTATCAATACTTATAGCCTCAAATTTTAAGAGGTAGAAGTAGGTTATCCCGGCGTCGGGATGTGACGACCCCATCGCCCGTTGTTGGGATAACCTCTGTCACAGACCGAGGTTATTCCACCAGTGCAATCAGTCACACTGGTGGTAGGTCTTTTGTTGCAAGAGGCCGGCTAGGTAGGTACCACAGCAGCGTCAAATATTCTACCGCCAAATAGTAGTGCTTAGGCATTACTGTGTTCCGGTTTGAAAGGCACTGAACGCTAGTTAAATTACTGGGCAGACGAGATTTAAGAACCAATATCTCGAGGTTGGCAACGCGTGAGTGGCACCTACTAATGGTGCTCCAAGCGCTCATAGGCTACGGCAACAACTTACCATCAGGTGGGCCATATGCTTGTTTGACAACTTGTAACATGAAAAAAAAAAGTTGTTTGAAGAAGAGAATGCCTCCTAAATCCCGCTGTTCTAGTTCGTCAGTCATCTAGAAAAGTAATTAGGATATAACTCACGGCGGGGTTCTCTGTGATGTGCACGTGTCCGTTGAGCAGCGGCTCGCCCGCCGCGCCGCCGTTGGCCACGCGCGCCGTCTGTCACAACATCTGACACATTATTACGTTGCTCCATCGGCTGAGCCAGAGCTTTAGAGGACCACAGGCCACCCGGGGTCATGAGTAAGTGGAAACCGCAAAATAAAAAAAAATTAAATCTGTATATTTCAGTAGGTTACATGGTAAAAAGAGGCAGGGACAGAGAGAGAGTTGCACACCCGGCTGCCCACACACTTGTTGGTGTGCTCATTTGCTTGTAGTAGGCTAGATATACACACGCACGCATACACAACATGTGGCATTTTGTTACGTGACGATTTCTACTAAATCGCACTACCCGTAAGCCACGTTAAGGAACTTTGTTCCAATACCAAGAGGGAGGGTGGAGATATAATGAAGCCTCAATAACTAAACGGTAGAAGGGCCGACTCCTCTCCGTGAACGCGAGAGTCCCGGGTTTGATCCTGACTCCCTTGGGCTATTGTCGTACTCCTAGCGCAAGCTTCGAGCTTATTCGGAGCGAAAATAAGAATATTAGTAATGCCTCGAAAAAGCATTGCTATCTATCCTTTAGAATAGAAAAAAAAATACACAAAAGAATGTAGTGATAGCATCATTGATCTTTGGACCTAAAGCTTTTCAATTCAGTTGCATTTTTGTTACGGCGGATCTCCCATCATTTACGAGCCTGTACAAAAACTTTATTTTTGGGATTAATAATATGACATAGGACGGAACTATTTAAATCTAAGCTTTCTAGCTGTTGAAGTCACATGGCGCGACGTCAATAAATTAAAGTCAATAAAATAATTCTTCCAATATGGAGAAACAAGTAGCGAAGATCGGCAAGTGTAAAAAATATTTTAAATCTTTTACACAAATAAAAATTTTTGAAAAACCTGAAAAACTCCCAAGTAACTTGTTACTTTGATATACTATTAATAAAAAATAGATATTTCTGGATACCTACCTTCATTTCGGAGCCCTCCTCTTCCGCTCCCTCCACTGTCGGAACGGGTCGTCTGCGGCTTCTAAAACAGAATAATATTTTTTATTACAAATCAATATATTTATATTGATTCATTAAATAATCCACTTATTTGTTCCTTCATTCAGTCAACTCAAGTTTAATTACTTAACTAATTTTAATGAATTTCGGTACAAAAATAGATGAAATATCGCAGAGAAAACAAATTTGAAGAAGTTGATATAGGGAATGAAAATTTGTATGGCGAAAAGTTGTCTCATTAGTAAGGTCATTCACGCTGACGAATCCGCGGGCAAAAGGTAAAATAATAAAAGAAATAATATACCTGCGCGGACTCTTGTACCACTTCCAGGCGCAGTACGCATTGCACAGCAGCGCGCTGATCGCGCACACACACGCCACCGACACACCTGACACAAAACGGTTTTTTATACACATGGTCATGACGGTTGGCAAACAAGTATACGATTCGCCTGATAATAAGTAACACATGTGCATTGCTAACCCTAGGGATAGAAGGGAACAGGGGGGTGGGAGATAGGGCCTCCAGCGCTCTCACTCATCGCACGAAACGCAACAGTACTGATGCTGTTACTTAGCGCCGATTTACTTTTAGGGGGTACTTCTTAGTACTTCCCAGGTCGAGTCGGCCCATCTGTGCTGGGTGCAGCATGGCTCTCCTACTACAGAGCCCTACTGTTTTCAGGATGAACTACCGTCCCACAGAATATCCTAGTGAACTAACAGTATCCGTAATGTTACGTTTCATTGTATGGGTGGGAAGTTAATACCCTACCACTTCTTCTTCTTGAGTAGCCAACACGTTTATCACATTCATTTTTTTATGTGTAATACATATAAAAAATCTAATCATGAAAAAAAAATATTTGAATTTATTGACGACTTTTAAAAAAATAAGTAACAAAAGCTTAAGTTAATAAAATAAATTATTAAATGAAACAAAAACCCAACTGCATTAATAATAATTCCTAAAAAGCTAAAAACAAGCTCTATAATGACTATTATAATATAAATATTTCTTTAATGTTAGTAAAGGTACTGCAGACGGGGACAAGCATTGAAATAAAACATAATTATTATATTTTTCCGTAATTTAAGCACTTCCCTTTAAACTCCATCATCAATTTACAAATTGATTGATCAGCTTGTCCCCGTCTGCAGTACCTTTACTAACATTAAAGAAATATTTATATTATAATAGTCATTATAGAGCTTGTTTTTAGCTTTTTAGGAATTATTATTAATGCAGTTGGGTTTTTTGTTTCATTTAATAATTTATTTTATTTCAAACTTTTTAGTTATATAATTAATAATTGATTAGGTATATATATACACAAGGAGAAGACCTGAATTACTTTTAAACGCGAAGCCTAAGCCCTCCACCCTAAAAAGCTATTTTTTGGTGTTGTTTTTAAAACGTAAACGGGCACTAAGAAAGTATTTTTTGAAATTCAACCCTCAAGGGGTTAAAAGGAGTTAAAAGTTTTGTTGGAAGTTCATCATTTTTGAAATTAAAATCATGTAACATTGTTTTTGGGAACTATTAACACATTTCCTTCAATCCTGCCCCTGAAGGTGTAAAGCTTTATATGAAAAAGAAAGGATTTTTTCCTCCAAATTTAACGCAGCGAAGCCGTGGGCAGAAGCTAGTTATAAGTAATATAACTTAGCTCTCTGCATAATGCGGGTCTAACTAGAATGTCGATTATATTTTTGGCAAGTTCTATCCCACAAGCTTATAACTTATTTCGAGCTGGCATCTGTCCGCGACTTCGTCCGCGGTGACTTTAGAATTGGCTCTAGAGACAAATGAACCATTTGTAAGTAAATAATCACTATATAGTATAAAACAAAGTCGCTAGTCTCTGTCCCTATGTATGCTTAAATCTTTAAAACTACCCAACGGATTTTGATGCAGTTTTTTTAATAGTTAAAGTGATTGAAGAGGAAGGTTTATATGTATTATAACATCCATTAAATAGTGGAAAAAAAACTGTTATTTTTGAGGTTTCTAATGTGATGTCGGAAATAATTACATTTAACGCGTGCGAGCCACGGACAGTAATTAACAAATCAAAACTACTGGATCGACAACAACATTTACTGGATTTTAATCATTTTTTCAGTGAATGACATAGGCTATATATTTTATACCTATGCGAAGCCGGAGCGGGCCGTTAATATTTCATAAGACAAAGATAAAAAAAAGTTCTGTAGTGTTTTTTGATAATCCCATGAGAACGTAACATTTTTTAGGAATAAAAATTATTTTATGTCTTAATCCAGGTTAAAATCTTTGTATGTACTAAGTTACATTCCAATGCGTTAAATCGTTAATGTGATGTGTGATTGAGTAACAAGCATCTAAACTTTTTGCAGTACGTTTTTGATAACGCCGAGGAACCTAACATTTTTCTGGTATGAAATGTGTTAATTCAGGGTGTGTTAATTCAATATAAGCTCTCTGTGTGCAAAATTTCATCCAAATTCGATCAGCAGTTTTTGCGTGAAAAGGCTAAACTACTTTCTTACTCCTCTCTCATACTTGGCTCACGTTGTCATCAAGATTGCAATAAATATTGATGGAGTGAACGCATTTTTCGAAACAATACTGAATGTTACTCGAAAATACGCTTTATCATTTCTTTGCTGACTTTGAAGTTGAAAATTGCAGTTTTGCAGCATTGCGTCAGAGGATAAGGAGTGCGGAGAGCCGACAAACAGGCAGACATTTGCAAAAAAATATAAATATATGATATTTCATCATTTAGTTTTTAGTTCCGAGTAACATTTTTATAAGAATCTGAGATGTAGGTACAGACACTTAAAATTTATATTTTTCTTACATTAAACAAACTACATGATTAGGAATCGAAAAATACTTTTAATATAATATATTATGCTTATTCCTATATTTTATTACTTAATTATTTATTAATTGTACAATACATTGAATAACATTATATATTATAATAGTTTGCGTTTTAGAAGTTTAATTATTTTATTAATCTACCTATTTATATAACTATGCCGTATTTTTTATTTATAGAAAATGCTTTAATTAATTATTCTAGACATTGAGAGTGGAATTGGCAAAAACTGGCCAAAAAAAAAATCAAACTTCAATCAACGATATCTCGAGAACTAAGCAATATATCGAAAAATTTTATTTTTACTTTTCGTCTTATTTTATCGAGTTCTACAAGGAAACATCATCAGATTTTCGATCTGAGCGAACTTTGATATTCCGCTTTGAATATCTTTGCTTCTGCGGAACCCATATTAAAATAATGTAGCCTATGTCACTCTCACAACTGAGACGAATGTAATGATACCCTATAAGTCGATGTACGTCCAAGGGTTTAGCCTGTAGAGCGTCACAAAGAAATAGACATACATACATACATACATACATACATACATATGCTCGAAAAACATTACCCTCCGGCAGTCGGGTAAAAAGGGTATGCATGTTCATGTATACACGTAAAAAGTTACCCAATGATGCGAAAAAATTTATACAAAAACAGCTGTGATTGATTGGTCCGCCATCTTATTTATGTCATATCAATATTGAATAAGTTCATAGTGATGAAAATCTTGTCTCTCTGGCACGCATCGTAAAAATTTACTATTTTTTTTTCAAAACACTCCTAAAGAAGTACAACTACGGAAAGCTGGTTACTTCAAAAGTGTACGTACCTATATACAAGTACAAGTTATCATCGACGCTACGGGGTCGCGGCGGCACGGTGAGCACGGGCTGGTTGCGGGCGGAGCCCAGGGTCACCATCACGTACAGCGGGAGCTCCGTGTCCAAATCCGTCAGCTACAGACACAAATTCAAATTCAACGTAAAAAGAATATAACTTATTTGTTGAAAGTCAGATTCTACCATCGGCTCCAAAATTAAACCTGTACCCGAGAAAAGCCGGCGAAACAAACTCAGGGGTTAAATCTTTTTTAATGTATTATGTTTTATGTTAACATATCAGAGCATAGACTATATTATATAAAGTAGAAACGAAGTTAGTCGCATGCTAACTTTATTCGTTTATGTTGCAAGCTTGTGACTAACTTCGATCTGCCCAAAGTAAGAATGGATTCCAACATTGGCTGTTGTCAAAGCAACTCACGTCAAACTTTTCTTTTTAAATTAAATCATTTCTTTGTAAACAAAAACTCATTTGGTGTTAATTGCAAAATATTTACCGGCAGAATTTTTGCTACGATATGTGGTACATATATTGACATATTAAAATAAATAAATAATAAACAAACGTTACACACTTAACGGCCCCCATTAGGATAGTTATATCCTGTGTCGGGGGTCCGGAAACATACACAATGACAAGGACAAACACACCCGGACAATAATAGAAAATATGTCTGTACAGTCAATACAAACATCTGCTCCGAGCGGGAAAAGATCCCGCGACCTGTGGCGTTTACGACAGTGAAAAGTGCTATAAAATTTTTATTTTAATATTTTAAATTTATTTTGTGTGTTTACAAGTATTCCTGGCCCCTCTACCCTGGCCGTGATATTCAGACCTAAAAATGATGAGATAAATTGAATAAATGTACTAGAATGAATAACTTACTTCAACTCTGGGTTCTGTAACGTTGATGGTGGTCCAATCGTCCATCGGCTGCGTGATGTTCTGCGTGAAGCGCACCGCCCGCGGGCCGGCCGCGCCCCACCACACCGACACGCCCGACCGAGTGTACGCGTAATTTAAATCTTTGACCTCTGTAAAATATGGCTTGATTATTTTTTTTTAAAAAGACTATTATCAATGCTTTTTCAAGGCATTACTAATATTCCTATTGCCCCTCCAAATAACTCCGAAGCTTGCACTAGGAGTGGGTATGACAATATGCCAAGGGGGTCAGGATCGAACCCTCGACTCTCGCCTTAACGGAGCGAAGTCGGCCCTACCACCGTTGAGCTACTGAGGCTTTCGGTCTGAGTTATTGAAGTGAAAATTTCTTTAGCCCTTTGAATGATTTTTGGTGAGCGCAAAGTTGTAGGTTAGCTTCGTTGATATGCTAATGCTACATCTTCTGCTTCCTAGCATTAATCCCGGTATTTAGCCCTGGGGCTTCTTATTGCTCTTATCCGGATTTTACTAATTTTCACACCGCGCGATTTCCATCTGACCTCAATAACCCTAAAATTCGGTTAAAGAATTGAAATTTGACTGAGTAGCTGCTGAAATTACTAGAAAAAGAAATTTAAGAACCAATATCTCTAATGACATTTATTCTCTAATATCTTTAATATAACGCGTGAATGACACTTAGTAATGGTGTTGCGCGCGCTCGTAGACTACAACAACCGTTTACCATCAGGTGGTTCATATGCTTGCTAGAAACTTAGTCAAATAAAAGTAACGATCTAGCCAGTTTTTTTTAAATATTCTAATCATTTAAATAATGTAACAGTATTTATTTATTTATTACATGGAAAACTTACAGCTATAAAAACATATAGTATATATTAACTTAATTAGATAACAGTAAGCCAATAACAAGTTTTCGCTTATATACAACGGATTAAACGAATTAGGTGAGAGCAACAAACACTATACAAATGTAGTTGTGGGTTTCAAGAAAAATTTAACTAATTTTAAAACAAATTAATTGAAAAAGCTTAGGCTTAAGCGCTGCCTAGCCAATGCAATATTTGATACAAAAGGGTCCATTTCATACTGTTTACAAAGATTATTAAACTTTCTACTTGCTCGAACTAAATAACTATTTTGTCTGTACTTGGACGAAGCATTAGGCACTTTTATAGGGTGGTTAAAGCGAATAGATTTATATGGAACATTAAAATATATTTTACTTAAAAGTTCGGGACAGTCAACACTATTATTAAAAATTTTCGAAAAGAACATGTAGTCAGCTATATCACGACGGTAGTGAAGTGGCAATAAATGGTATTTCTTACAGAGCTGAAGATATTCGTGGGAACGGTAGGGAACATTTTGGTATCAGGCCCAAACTCCTACCCCTTTAATTATTTTCCCTTTTTCCCTTCCTTCCTATCCCTTGGTTCGGCAACGCGCATGTGATACTCCAAGTCATGACATAATAAAATTTAAACAAAATAATAATCAACCTATCAACTTACCCAATTCCTTCATCGGCGCGGGCACGGTCAGCACGGGGCTGTGGACGAGCGGGTCGTAGCCCGTCACCATCACGAACGTCTGCTGCGTCGGCTCGATGCCACTGATCTACAAACGGTTATATTATTCAAACATCGAACAAATTTAATCTTCTTCATCCTAGCATTATTACCGGTATTTTTACGTACCCAGGATCTGCTTATTACTCTTATCCGGAATTGACAGGTTACTAGTTTTTACACGGAGCGATTGCCATCTGACCTCCGCAACCCTAAAGGCGAACCAGTAACTCATTGGATAAGAGCAATTTACTTATCAAGAGTTTACGATTATTATCAGATGTTATTGATAATAACCGGGACCGACAGCTTAACGTGCTCTCCGAGGCACGGTGGGGAGACCCACACGGACAAACGCCCAGACCGAGACAGAAATTTTAACAAACATCTGCCCGAGCGGGAATCGAACCCGCAACCGTCGAGACTAAAGGCAGCCTCGCTACCCACAACGCCACAACGGTGTCGAACAAATTTAATACTGCTTGTTAAATTTAACGTGCATGTAAATTTTCATGATGATCGATTGTGTAGGATGTGATAAAACCAAAAAAAAAAACAGTGTGCTTCAGACCACACGATTGAAGTAAAATTTCTTTAGCTAAAATTAGTCAGCGAGTAAAGGCTTAATCTGTCTGTCTGTCTGTCCGTCCGTCTTTCTGTCTGTCTGTCTCTGTGTGTAAAATGTCTGTGCGATTCACACACGATAGAAGAATGAGATGAATATATGTAATATAAAATAGTATGTATAATTCTGTCTCATTCTTTGCCGGCTTCATCCTACACATTTTTGTATTTTTGTCTCGTACCTGTCGTTTTTCCGTTGCATCCGGTTTGAAATCACAACGATTCTAAAGAAGTTTCACTTCAAAATAGGCAAGTGCGAGTCGGATTCGACGCGAAGAGCTAGTAGTATGCGTAAATGCATATCCCAGAGTTACTTGTACACGTACACGTGAGAGACAGCAGTATGACAAACAGACATCCCCCTCCCCACTCACCAGCACGGAGTTGTCGACGGTGGCGAGCGAGAGCCAGCGCTCGACGGGCAGGCGCAGCTGCGCGCTGTAGTGCACCGAGTACAGCGCGGGCGCGCCGCTCCACGACACGCGCAGCGCGCTCGTGTTCACCCACTCGTACTTCACCTCCTTGAAGCGCAGCAAGCCTGCGAGACGGGGAAGCGTTACCTCCTTGTTGAGCGTTCAAGTTTACGTGTACATCTTTCGTCTCGCTTTATTGCAATCTGTGGGAGCGATTCGTGTAAAAGAACCGAAGTATGTTTGTTTTTTTCTATTTTCATTTATTTAGAAGCAGCTAAAAAATTAAACACAACTTTTCATATGACTACTGACTTCCAATCTATATTTTTTATGTGTTTTTATGTGTTTTTATTTTATATTTTTATACTATGATGAGGCTTGGCGTAGACGTTAAAATAAATTAGGCTTCCGTTCAAATATATAATAAAATTTAAAATGAAGGACGGAGAGGTTTTGTCGGGAGTCATTTCAAAATCTATATCTATGTATTTCATACTATCATTGCTGTCAAAAATTGTTGTGGCCCACCAAATTAAAACCAATGTTGATTGTTTGAAATTATTTTATTCATCTTAAGGTTGGAAATGGACACATTGTAAGAAAATCTGAATCTTCATACAAAGTGTATGAAATTTTATATTATTTTGCTAACAACTGTGAATAGATGTACATGGCAATGGCTTACATTTATGTCTATGTACATCTTCTATGGTCTATGAAAATGTCTTTGGTGTCAGTGTGTGCGACAGTAAGTTGTATATAATATATAATAAAACAAGTGATATTTCATTTTAAAACCAAAGGAAACCTTTAACAAATATGGTACAAGAGCCAACTATAATAACCTTCAGACTGAGTAGTGACGGATACCGGCGCGCTGAAAGCCCCGCCACGGATCTGACCCGGGATAAGAACCTGCACTTGGACCTCGTAATTGGTGTCCGGCTTCAGACCCTCTATTTTCTTTGTTGTTTTAGAACTGAAACAATGTTTTTTAAATTTATTTAAATATATATAAAAATGCGCATGTAAGCGCGTACGCCGAAACGGAATACAGTCGAAAAAAAACCGGTGGTCTGAAACCGCTCTAAGATTTAATCAGCGGAATTACAAAAAGTATTAGAAAAATCATATTAAGACTACATTTTTAATCATCATACACGTTTCCGATAATAAACGTATAATAAACATTAACAGATTTTATTGGACTTTCAATGGAATTTCCGCCATATTTCAGCACCTTCAAGCTTTTTTTCGAGATTTAAGGTAGCCTATGTCCACTAATAATGTCTAGTCTATCTCTGTACAAAATTTCGCCAAAATGAGTTTAGTGGTTAAGGCGTGAAAGCGTAACAGACATACATAGTTACTTGCGAGTTTTCTTTTAACGACCCCCATTAGAATGTGAAATCTTGTGTCGGGGGTCCGGAAACATATACAAGGACAGGGACAAATACACCCAGAACACATGGCTATATGATTAAAACAGCCCGAGAACACTACGGGAATCGAAACCGCGACCAGTGGTGCTTAAGCAACGCCGTCAATTTTAACATCATTTCATAGTAAACTAAAATAGATTACCTTTCATGACACTCGTAATCATCGGCGTTCCTCACGCAGACCAAAAAGTTATATCTCGAAGGGTCTTCACACTTCCACTGGACAGTGAACGAGGTCTCTCCCACGTCTGTCACTTGGAGGTCTTCGGCCACTGCCGTCACCACACTGTTGGGATGTTTTGGTTATCATTTTTGAAGACCATAGATGAGCTCTTAAGCATATTATCATAAAACCTCACATCAAATGTTCATTTTTTATTTCGTGACGGGTGTCAAACAAACATACGGTCTGTCTGATGGTAAGCAGTCACAGCTACCTATGAACGCGCGCGATACTTGAATTATCACATGCTCGTTGCCAACTCAAGGGATAGGAGAGAGGGGATGAAAATCGAAAAAAGGATAGAAACAGAGGGGGTGGGAGATTAGGCTTCCAGCGCTTTCACACAACTTCCTGGGTAGGTCTTTCCGCGTCGATCATTTAGGCTGGGAATAGAATGACTACTATTTCATAAAATTGGATCCTGTAAAAATCTGTATATTTTTGGATTTTTATCCTGTAAATAATGACCAAAAATTAGTCTTGGAGACCAGAACCTCACCCGTCGTCGCTATCCTGTGCCACGGTCGTGGTGGAGGCCCAGGGCACCAGCGTCAGGTTCTGAGGCAGCCAGTCCAGGGTCCTCGAGCCCAGCAGCCTCACGAGGAGGGGTGAAGACGGGGGAGCTGAGAAAGGACTTATTTTATATTTACATGAAAAGCCAAGTAAGTAAGTACCTTTCGTTTATAAACCGTTTTTGATGATTCTTTTTTTGGAAAGGAGATATTCGAAGAGTGGTACCATGATAAGGAAACCAGCATCTAAGAGAAATGGAACCCTTCGAAAATCGTGGTGACGCCTAGTGGGTTTTTGAAATTCTTAACTATGAAATATAAGATAGAATCACTTTCAGAAAAAAGAATAACGACTTCAAAACTAAAAGCAAAAATCAAAATAATATTTTGTACAGTCCCGAATTTCACAGTCCAAATACCGGCGATTTCTGAAGAAAATATTCTATAAAAATCTTATTGTTATTATTTTTAAAATTTTATATTATTATTTATATTTTATTTATTTATAAAAATCTTATTTGTATTTTTTTCTTGCCTGTAATGTACCAATTCAAAAAGGTGGCAACCCTAGCGGCGATGATACCTTAACATCAGGTAACCCACCTGCTGCCCGTTTGCCCCTCTAACATAAAAAGATAATTCAGTAAATAATTACCTGTTAATGTATAGTTAGTTACTCCGGCAGCCAAAGTGACATTATGCACCTCATCGTGGCTGCCGTTCTTGTTTTTGTACTGCAATATCCATTGAGCGACCCCGGGGTTCTCCTCCGAGAACTGCTTCCAAGACACTAGCACTGAATCTTCTCCTAGCTTCGTTAGTTTTATTGGAACTGTAAATAACAATAAACGAATTCGAAATGAAAAATGAAATCTGTATAATTCAATAGGTCATAGGACAAAAAGAGACAGGGACAGACAGAGGGAGAGAGAGAGTTGCGGAAACGCTAATAAGCTAAAGTGCTAATTCGCTTGTACTAGGCTCGATACACATACACACACAGCATACGGCATTTCGTTACTTAACGGTTTCTAATAAATCGCACTACAAGTACGCCACGTTAATGAACTTCGTTCCAATAAACGCCACACATTTAAGGCCCCCATTGGGATAGTAATATCCTGATCTAGACACGACACCACCGTTGTAGCGTTCTGGTGGTTAGCCTGCTTTGCCTCCACGGTCACGGGTTCGATTCCTGCTCAGAGCAGATGTTTGGTAAAAAATCTGTTTCAGTCTGAGCGTTTGTCCTTATAGTCCTCACCACTGTTTCTCGGAGAGCACGTTAAACTGTAGATCCCGGTTGTTATCATAACATCTAATAATATTCGTAAACTATTGATAGATAATTTGCGCTTATCCAATGAGTTATTAGGTCGCCCGTAAGGTTGTAGGGGTCAGATGGCAATCGCTCTATGTAAGGACTAGTAACCTGTCAAATCCGGATAACAGTATAAGCAGACCCCGGGTGAATACCGGTATTGATGCTAGAAAGAAGAAACTAAAAGTTTACATATTTAGTTCTTACCCCTGGCCCTGGCACACGACGGTCTCAGACATATCGCTGGCTATTGACTTGTTGTTTGTTGGCGATGAGATGTAAACACGCACCTAGAAAGATATTACGAGTTTAGACGTGTTTTTTATTATTATCTAGGGGTAGAGGTACGCTTACCACTTTTTAGGGTCTACCCATGTAGCAACTAAAATTGTTTTTGTACACAATAACCGCAACTTTCAACATATTTATTTATTTAAAGACCACCAATACCAACTACACTGGTTTTAAAGGTAGCCAAAGCAATTAGAAACCTATCTTAAGACATCTTACAAATTAGTAAATAAAAATGAAAGTACAAATGAAGACGTGATAGACAAGACAGTTCTAGTATAGTATAAAATGAACATTTATCTATTTATCATAATTAATAATTTGATTACAATTTACTTAAATAATAAAATAACCATTTCAAAAGCAACCAAATAATAAAAAAATAGATGAAATAAAATATGTTGAAAATAAAAAAATACTAAAAAGATATGGTAAAAATACATAAAAAAGTTTTTGTATCTACACCGTTGTGGCGTTGTGGGTAGCGAGTCTGCCTTAAGTCTCGACGGTTGCGGGTTCGATTCCCGCTCGGAGCAGATGTTTGTATTAATCGTACAGGCATGTTTTCCGGTCTGGTTGTGTTTGTCCTTGTCATTGTGAATGTTTCCGGACCCCCGACACAGGATATAATTATCCTAATGGGGGCCGTTGAGTGTGTAGCGTTTATTTATTTATTTATTTATTTATGTTAGTTTCTAAAATTTCTGAGCCACTTAAATAAATAATACAATAAAAATTGTAAACTTACTTGAAAACTATAAGGTTTCAATGCTTCTCCGACTTTAACAAGCTCCTCGGTGTTCTGGTGGGGTTGTCCAGTTATTGGTGGACTGCTTTTGTCTGACGGAAAAAAATGTTATTGCTTTTATAAAAAACTTCTTATTATGATTTTAGATTTAGAATCTAAAGCTGTAAAAATATTGTCTATTATTGATAATCGCTATTTTCAGGTTTTCAGGTCAAGCACATAGGCATTTTTGCATAGTGTGTAAGGTGATTTTGATACGTTTTTTTATTTGAAAGCTGGTTGTTATCGTGTTATCCTATTTCAATTTGATGCAGTTCTGACATCTTGCCCATGAGATCATGGCATTCATGAGAGAACCATATAAGTCTTAAATTCGCATTATGCACGTTTGTTAAATTCGTAACGAAAAAGAGTAAAATAAAAAAAAATTCAGAAAAGATTTTTTGATTTTTGTTTTGAAGACAGTATATTTTTTTAAATCTTTTAAAAATGATCGTTCGAGTGAGTACCTGTGACGATGACGTCGACGGTGTAGGCGACGAGGCGGCCGCTGGTGGGGCTCCAGCGCAGCGCCACGAGCGCGGCGCCGGCGGGCGCGCAGTGCAGCTCGCGCGGCGCCTCCGCGCCCGGCCCCGTCACGCCCAGCCGCGCCCAGCTCGACGTGACGCCGTGCGCGTTGCGCGCGAAGCACTGGTACACGCCTACCGAAATATAGACATTGCAGCGACATCTACACGAAATATTACAATATACTCCAACCCGTCGCACTTGCCGGATGTCGGATCCGACAGAAAATTTTATGCTCTAGTGATGTTATGATGGCCTAGTAACGAGTGGCAGAACGTTTTATATAAAGCTTTTTACACTTATCCGAGACAATGTTTTGCCATCCCTTTACGTCCGTAAAAATCAGGGCCGATCGCGTTTGCCTATGTAAGAGTGTAACGCTGTTTACGTTGTAAATCTTATATTTTGGTAATTTATGCTCACTAATACTCGACACCCGATAAGTGGGAACGAGCTCTTCAACATAAACGCAATGAAACGAAGTTAGTCGCAGTCTTTATAGGATTTAAAATTGTGTTTGTTTATTCGCTTTGTCGCTTGCCGCTGATTTGACGAATTGATCAATGAATTTTGGTTTAGGTATAGAGGAGACCATGGAGATGGTTATAACTTATTATAATTTGTTTTGTAATATATTGTATAAAATGAAGGGGATGAAAGATGGTATTTAGAACTAATTCCATATAAATAAAAAACGTTATTCACGCGGGTAAAGCTGCGGGCAGACTCTTTATAACTAAATCTTCATAACTTACCAGCATCGGCAGAATCAACACCGCCAATAATTAGCTCCATACGCTTGCGATCGGCGGACTGCCGAACATTGCTCTGTAACAAAAACACATTTTATCGAAAAGACTACAAAATTTAATTTAAATCTTCACTTTTCATCTTTACAAGTGTAAATTATAATGAGTTGTAAAATATTAAGAAAGTAATTCAACATTTTAAGCGGGCAAAACCGCGAGAAAAGCTAGTTTTACTATGACAAGCAATTATAATAAATATTGAAATTAAAGACATCGTCATATGTGTAATTTTCCACTGCCTAGAAGTTTATGTTCCGTACATGAGGGAATGGTAGCCGGGTAAGGGGTAGCCTGGTACGGTTAAAAATAATAGATAAATCTAATAAAAAAAGTATTTTCTTATAGCAATCGTATTGTGCTAGAACAAAGCTTCCCAAACTTACACCTCCACGAACCCCTATTAGACTTTCAAGTGAACGGTGAGTTTAACTGACTTTAGATAGAAAAAATTACAAAAAGTTTTTGTAGGTATTTTATGAATAAAATAAAAGGACCGAACTATCTGTCGACTAACGTTTTTTTTTTTTGAGCATATACGGTCGTTTCGGCATACGCGCTTACACGCGCGCTTCAAAAAGCCGAACCCACGTACACGGGTTTATTCTGACGTATATACTCAAACACATCAGGTTGCGTCAGCAGCATATTATTCAAAAATTATCACGCGTTTATACGAGCTCATAAGCGCTTCAACGCTGGTGTGGTAAAAGAGGCGCCTATACACGCGTATACGCGCTTCGAATAACGAGTTTATACGCTCGCCTTAAACGTTGGTTTGAAACCGTCTTTTGGGATAAATTTTGACAAATGGGGCAGTTTTTGCCCAAAAATGGGATGTGTACAGTTTGGAATGCATGTTTCTTACCCGTCCTAATGGTTTTCCATTCTTGTACCACGTGACCTCTGGTTCCGGTCGCCCCGTCGCTGTGCAGTTGAAGCGAACCGTGCTAGCTCGCATCGCCTCTTTGGACAGCGGCGGTAGTGTTATACGTACTGGCTCGATTAGTGTTACGTTGAAATTCTGAAACAAGGATGTAATGTTTTATAAATAATATTACAAAATCTCTTTAGGATACCGTAGGATCTCTATTACTTAGTAGACGCTGAGTGTCTGACTCTTCGATAAAAGTAGCCATATCAAATATTTGATTAAAGAATATGTAAGTAAAGAAAAATCGCTCTACGCAGAAATCAACTACATGTCAAATCCAGATGTGTGCGCGCTTCCAACCCAAGGGATGGCGAAAAGGGTATGAGAAGGTATTACAAAACAATGGCGTGAAATAGCATTAGCATTAGGGAGAACACTAACTCCCCTCCTTTAACTCTTCCTAACTCCCCTCTTTTAACTCCTCCTAACTCCCTTCCT
Organism: Hestina assimilis; assembly: GCA_023373885.1. Taxonomy (NCBI): domain Eukaryota; kingdom Metazoa; phylum Arthropoda; class Insecta; order Lepidoptera; family Nymphalidae; genus Hestina; species Hestina assimilis. Next base: position 970,930 of record CM041750.1, on the reverse strand, counting down.
ACCCCTCATATTAGATAATTATACGATATAATTTCGCATGTAACACGTAAACACGCCGCTTCTTATCAAGCAAGACCTTACGCTTGTTTATCACTTTGTGATATAAAAATAAATCCAATCTAACAAAGTAATTTTATTATCCAGTATAATTTGCTGTTATTACAAATACCACCTTATTATTGTTCTCAAAGGTAAATAAGAAATTCTATTACCGCAGAAAATGTGACGCTGCAGGCTAAATACAGCTAGTGTTTAAGGGAAAACAGATCGCGGTTTCCGATTTATATCCCGGTATTTTACCCAGGGTCTGCTTATTACTCTTACTAAAATTTGACAGGTTACTAGTTTTTACACAGAGCCATCGCCATTTGACCTCCTCAACCCAAAGGGAAAACCTGCAACTCATTTGGGTAAGAGCAAATTACCTATCAAATTAACGATTATTATTACATGTTATGATAACAACCGGAACCGACTTTATTCAATACTTTTGACTATTACTAAAAATTGATCTTTAAAATCTACATAATAATAAAAAATTGATAAAGTCAGAAGCTAGAACTACGATAGTTCGTTTGATTCATTATTTTATACAATAGTTAATAATAAAATCATTGTTTTAATTATAATGTATTAAATCGCGATTGCTTATAAATTTGGTCAGGGTTAGTAATTATTACTAGAACTAAAACATCCATTTTTATTTACCCATAGATTGTTTTCAAATTAGTTTTCTTTCATTTCTAGGGGTGGGTGATTTGCCATCCGGCTCACAACACGAAAAGCAACAGCACTGAAACTGCTACTTGACGCCGATTTTCTTAGAGATGCTAGTACTTCTACAGAGAAGCCGAAGAGCATGGTTCTACTGTCTAGTCTATAGTGTTCGCAACTCTTTTTCAATGTTGGCTTTTATTCTATTATATACTTAATTGGTGTAAAATATTGTACTCATGTGACAAACCTTGTTTAAGTAACGGTATCCTTCGACTGCGCAGTTGTAGACGCCCTCCTGATCATACTCCAACATGGACAGTTCCAGGATCTCCTGGGTCTCCTCCAGCTCACTGGTTCTTTCACCGGGAGCCGTGAACTTCCATACTAACTGTTAATAAAATATACATTCAAAAATTAATATTATACTGTCGATAAAATGGGTGAAGAATTTAATAAATGAGTTTGAAATCCATTCATCGTCCATTGAGTAAGACTCCTAGAAAGCCTTGATGAAAGAACCAATAAAGATTACGATACATATTATTAAAGTTATACTCAGTTATGTGCGTCTTGGAAAAAATTAAAGTGAATTTTTACGCAGCAATATTCAACCACAATTAAATTTCACCACAAAGTTAGCCGATATTGTTACAACAGAAACAAAATGGCGAAACCACAAATGATTTTATTTTATTGAAACCATAGTGTTACTTATGATTTATGACAGCATTTTAATACATAGTTCATAAGTACGCACATTTATCTATTAAAATAATTGCTTAGCTCGCCTTTAAAAAGTTTCTAAAGGCAAAAGTCGCTCTATGTAAAAACAAGTAATCATTCAAATCCTGAACCTGACCTTTCAGATTTTGATTTTGAGAGATTTTGAAAAAATGCCGGGAAAAAAGCAAATTACAAGGAGACAAAAAAAAATTAAAGGTAAGGTAATTAAAACACGAGTTTTAAATCTAAGATCTGTGTTATTTTGGATTTTTTTTAATTTGGCAAACAAGCATACGGCCCACCTGAGGTAAGTGGTTGCCGTAGCCTATGAGCGCTTGCAGCACCATTAGAAGGTGTCACTCACGCGTTGCCAACCTCGAGATATTAGTTCTTAAATCTCCTCTGCCCAGTAATTTCACTAGCATACAATGCCCTTCAAACCGGAACACAGTAATGCCTAAGCACTACTATTCGGCGGCAGAATATTTGACACTGCGGTGGTACCTACCTAGCCGGCCTCTCACAACAAAAGGCCTACCATCAGTGTGACTGATTGCACTGGTGGAATAATTTCTGATGTGACAGAGGTTATTAATATCCTGAAAATCATAATTTCACATTAAAAAATATTCACCTACCTTAGGTCTAGGCCATCCCAGCACGGGGCAGAAGAGAAGAACTCTTCTTCCCCTGGGCACGGCGATGTTCTCTTCATATTGCACGGGCAGGAGAGAAGGCTCCTCGTCTACGGATTCTTGGACTGTCAATCTCCCTTCTCTGCTGGTACGGGTTCTGTTTGCATTGCTGTTCGTTGCTACGCATCTGGTTAAAAATAATTATTGATTTTTAAACTAGGTTTCGTTTAAAAATTATTTTTATGCGTTATCTTAATTATTTTTTCAGTGTAGTTTTTAAATAACTTTTGAAAATTAGACTTAAAGCAAACACGCATCCACCGCCAACTAATATAATTAATTATTAATGATTAATTATACAGAGATGTATTCCGGCCAGGACGATTTTGTTTGTGCTTGTGTGAACCAAGTGTCTTTAAGAATATAGCTTTTTTTATTTATTAAGTATGTTGTACTACAAAATTAATAGTATAAGTTCACGAAACGAACATAAATGAGGATTAGGAGAGTATGTAGAGACCAAGGAAGGACGACGTGTTTTTCTGATCGAGTTAGCCGAAAGTGGCTATACTACGTACAAAACTTGACGACATGTGAAAAAATCCCGCCTATACGCGCTTCAAAAACGAACTGATACGTCCATATAAAACGCAAGTCTGTAACCACCCTAATTAAAACAATATATTTCGATAAGTAGAATTCTAGAACCGAGCCGAAACAAAGGCTTAAGACATTATGTAATTACAAGTATCGAATCACGATGTAATTGATATTTTAAAGGGAACGCCTTTATAATTTAAACATTAAAAGTGTACTCAGTAACAGCCATTTACGCTCGTTTTCGATATTGTTCGAAGTATTTATTACTTGTCTCTGCCCGTGAATACGTCTGCATGAACTTATGTTTGTAGGCCGCGAGTATGCGGGCAGGGCGAGTCGTCGGACAACCGATGAAAAGCAATTTTTCTTTCCTTCAGAACAATTCTTGTTCCTCACCTTAAGAGTTTTTATAATCTACTTTCGTTATTCGACGACGACGGAAGACGTTGTGGCGCAGCGGTAGCGAACCTGCCTTAAACGCCACAGGTCGCGGGTTTGATTCCCTCTCGGAGCATAATATGTTTATTTTGACCATGCAAGCCTATTTTCCGGTCTGGGTGTATTTGTTTTTGTCATTGTATGTGTTTCCGGACCCCATACACAAGATATCACTATCATAATGAAGGGCGTTAAGTGTGCAGCGTTTATTATTATTATTGTTATTACGTTTGGGACAGTTGATATAAAGAAAAAAACAGTGGGATCTAGCGGATTATTCATTTGTTTTTTTTATTTAAATACAAGTACTGGGTATACAGGTACTGCACATACACTAAGTCCTTTTTGGACCTCTGACACAAAGCGTAACATGAAACCATAACAAACAAACCCACAATCGCATTTATAATATTAGTATGGATATGATATGAAGACATATTTGTGAACTGATGTGTTACAGATAATAATCGTTACAGATAATAATCGTTCGTGTTACAATTAATAATAGTCGTTCGCAATGGCGGCCAGTGACTAATAATTCTAGGTAAACAGACCTTATTTGTTAATCGATAGCAAAAAGAAAAATCTTGGACCTAAAAAAGACGAAAAAATGGTCGACTGTATTTTTTACTTGATACTTGATATTTATTTTTCGTTAGGAAAATTTTTATTACAAGTAAAATAACAGGACAGTAAAACAACGCTAACCAGACGTTTTGATTCTATCATTTCTCTATGTTGTTTTTTAAATAATAAAAATGTGAATAATGTTATGAATAAGCCGTTAAATACTGCGATCTATTCTGAGATGAGAATTAGCAGAGGAGGGATGAGAATGAGGAGGAAGAAAGAGAAAAATAAGTGGAGATCTAGGTATGGAGCCATCTAATTATTATATCACACGAATTTCATGATCTTTTTAACACTCACACCGTCTTTGTCACAGCCGGTCACATTTTAGAGACTTTCCCCAAAGTGGGTGGTCAATTAATTTTTGCCATTTTACATGTAGAAATTATTAAGTTAAAACAGCATTTCCGAAATTAACAACGTGACGTCATGAAATTTAGGACCCGCCTATTCCTTGTCACAAAGAATGTCAAAATTCGTTAACCCCAACCCAACCCCTTCACGTATAACGTAATTTTTGATAGCTCTTATTCAACACATTCACAACGCGAAACGCAATAGAACGAATGATTCTATATTCTGTGTGAGAATCATACAATTTCCTCATACTAAAAATACTAGTAGCCCATATGCCCTTGCAGCACTAACAAGGTTCACGAGAGCATTGCTAACTTCAGGACAGGAGAAACAAGGACAAGGTAGTAAAGGAGGGAGGGAGGGGAGGAGTCCGAACGAAGCCAATATGGATCTACTATATATTTACTTATTTACCTGTACAATCCAGCGTCTTCTTTGACAACATCTGTGATGAGCAACTCGCTGTCAAGGAAGTGATATCTGAAAACAATTTTTTTATTTTATTTTAGAAGTTGGCAAACAAGCATACGGCCCACCTGATGGTAAGTGGCTGCCGTAGCCTACGAGCGTTTGCAGCACCACTAGTAGGTGCCACTCACGCGTTGCCAACCTCGAGATATTAGTTCTTAAATCTCGTCCGCCCACTAATTTTACTAGCGTACAGTGCCCTTCAAACCGGAACACAGTAATGCCTAAGCACTACTATTTGGCGGCAGAATATTTGACACTGCGGTGGTACCTACCTAGCCGGCCTCTTGCAACAGATTGCACTGATGGAATAATCTCTGCTGTGACAGAGGTTACCCCAACAGCGGGCGATGGAGTTGTCACATCCCGACGCCGAATATAATATTAAACCATTATGTTTATATATTTTCCCCACGACAAGCATACAAGTGCCCGGCCCACTTTTATCGTTACCTTTTGGAAGCTAGCTACTTCTTCTTGCTAGAATTATTCTTGGTATTCACCAGGGTCTGCTTATACTAATCGGATTAGACAGGTTACTAGTTTATACGCAGAGCGATTGCCATCTGGCCTCCGCAACCCTAAGGGCGATCAAGAGTTAACGATTATTATCATATGTTATGATAACAACCGGGACTAACACCTTAACGTGCTCTCCGAGACACAGCGAGACTAGAAAAACGTTGAGGCTGAAATCTTGCTACCAGCACACCACAAAGTCAAGTTGTTGGATGCTACAATACCAAACAAATTACTCGGGTGCAGCCATTTATCAATGCGATGTTGAAATCCAAAAGAATTATATTTTTTATTATATATTTATTAAGTTCACAAAACTACCTATGCACGCGACATCAGTCGTTTTATTGATTTTTAAAGAAGACGCTACTGTTCTTCATTTGTTATTCGCTTGATTTTTACTCTGCATGGATGATTGCATGATGATTTATTTGACGACGATTTATTAATTTGACGATCCTATTGGCACAGAAATAGCAAACTTTCGTTCGCGTCACAGGTTGCAGGTTCGATTCCCACTCGGCGCAGATGTATGTATTAATTGTTTTTGCTCGTGTCTGTATATTTTCCAAAACCCCACACAGGGTATTACTATCCTAATGGGGGCCGTATTCGATTAATATATTTACCTATTATTTTTTGGTATATTTCTACCATCCCTGGTCCAAGATATAACGGCTGGAGGACCGGAACCGATGCGGCAAGGTATAGTGAACGGTTGCCCCACTCTTGCCGTTGCATTTTTTGGTTGAGCGGCGAACTGTTTGTCAATATCTGAAAAGATTACATCTGATATATTATGCCATTCTAAAATTACTAACAGAGTTAATTAATATTGAAAAGTAGACCTATAACCTCACAACGTAAGAACTCATAGCTCAACAGTGGGAGGGCCGACACTATTGGCGCGAGAGCCGCAGGTTCGATCATGAGGTCCTTAGGATATTGTCGAACACACTCCTACCGCAAGCTACGAGCTTATTTGTAGGCAATAGGGATATTGGCAATGGAAAGACGTTGTTAATATTCTATTTTTTATTTATTAGTACCTGGTTGACAGAGCTATGCTCGGTTTTTTTTGTTTTTGGTAAATCGAAAGTCGTGAAGAGTACGGTAGACTCGATTGAAACCTTATCTGGATAATAAAATAATGATTTCGACAACAACTTATATCCGCAAAAATTGGGATTGTTGAGTATTTTGTTAAATTCTAATGGACGCATCGCTGTCAGTCAGTAACATAAAAAATTAAAGAAAACGTCAACTGTCATTGTAGAAATGTTTGTCATTCGATTCAATTCAATAAATCCTTGTTGCCATAGCAACGCGTGGTCGCTCAAGTGCGCTGTGAATTTATTTATATATTTTGACATTTTTAATTTATTTTGTTGATAATAGATGGCGTGTCGACAACGGCCTGAAAACACGGACAAAGCCACATTTTCTAAAAATAAATCCTAGCTAGATCGATTTATCGTCCCCGAAAACCCATGCATACTAATATATATATATATATATATATATATATATATATATATATATATATATATATATATATATATATATATATCTTATCCTATCTTGTATATATATCTATATATATATATATATATATATACAAGAATTCCTCGTTTAAAGGTATTAGATAGATAGATACTGTCATGTTTAGTACAAGAAAACTTTTCTATTCTAATAGGAGAAAAAGTCAACGTATATTTAAATATGATGGTCATTTTGGTCAGAAATTATTAGTTATATAGTTATTTTGTTTATGTAAAGTATCTGGATTACCTACGTTGATCAGTATTTTTTGTAAATCGAAAAAATACATAGATACGAATTAGGTGCGTTGAAATGGAACTTTAAAAAGGAAAAAAGTAATCGGACGTGAGACATCTGGACTCGAACATACAATAACACGGATAAAACGTCATTTTCTGAAAATTAATCCTAGCTAGATAGATTTATCGCCCCCGAAAGCCCTGCACACCAAATGAATCGTTAAAGCCGTTTCCGTGATTCAGATTATATACAATATTTGCTTACATATATTATAATACAAGAATTACTCGTTTAAAGGTATTAGATTACCTAAGAGGTAACGCTTATTATAAAATATTACAATAACAACCGGGACCAATAGCTTAACATGCTCTCCAAGGCACAGTGAGGAGACCCACAATGACTAACGCCCAGACCGAAACAGATATTTACAACAAAATCCGTACCAAGCGTCGGAGCTCAAAGCAGGCTGGCTACCAGCACAGCGGTCAAACGAAAATAAAGTATTTATTTTGTTTAAATCTAACTCGTTTACAAAATTAGGCGAGGGTAACGGGTCTGTCATGAACAAGCCTCTGGTCAGTTAATACAACGAAAGAACAAAATAAATTAGTGACCGACCGAAATTTCGGTTTCGGTTTCGGTTTCGGCCAGTTTCGGCCAAAAAATCTAGTTTCGGCTTTAGTTTCGGTTTCGGCCAAAATATAGCCGAAACTTTCGGCCTCGCCGAAACTCAAGTGTTCGTGAGTTTTCGTGCGTTGTTCGGTAAACTTCGCAGCCAACTTTTTATTTTATTTAACTCTATTTAACTGTCTATATTATATACAACTAATTAGGGACATTGGTATAATAAGAGCAACATTTATTTATATTTTCCGTAATTTCATTTTACATGAAGTCTTCATTATGTTTTTTTAATGTTGATCTGAACTTGACCATTTAACCAATGTTTTCTTAGTAGCATTATTAATTATTGGAATGGATTGTAATTAAAAATAACAACAATTAAAATTCAAATTTACTTTTTCTTCGTGCTAATATAACTTTGGACAAGTAATTAGGTACACTTAAGAAATAATGAACGCAGAATGTAATGGAAGAGAAAATGTACATTTATTATTAAATTCATCTAAAAGCAACGTTTTCTATTAAAAATTAACATTAAATGTGATTTGCATTATTAGCTATAGCCATATCGACATCCGCGGCATCGACTCGATCAAATAATGACACGCTTCGTTAGTGAAGTTCTTCCAGGCATCTTTGGAACTACTACAGTTGGTTTAAATTTTCAGTTTCTTGTACCACAAATGTTCTAAAGAATTCATGTCTAGGCTATTAGCAGGCCAATCTAAAACTGATAGTAGTTCACCGGTTAGAAATCATTTAATAAACAGTGAAGTATATTTTGGATCATTTTCGTGTTAAAGCGCCCATGTAACTTCGCCACTAAGTTCTATTCCAAATATTTCTCTTTTAATAATTACAGAGCCCACAAAGAGAACTTTTTATAAAGCTATTACCAGTCTGCGATCTAAATTTCTTTCTAGGTACACAGTTTCAGTAGTTTTATAGGTATTGAAAATATTGCACAGCGTTGAAAACCATAATTTTGGTAAGCTATTTTACGGTATAGGCATTTACGTTGAGATAAAATTGTTTTCCCATGGTCTTTCAACAACTTAAATAAGTGACCCATGTTTAAGTAATAAAATGGGATATTAATTTTAGAAATCATAACTATAAACTAAAGAATGACGCCAAATAAAAATACAAAGGCTTTCCGCCTTTGTATTTCACGTTTATTTTTAAAAAATCCAAAATAAAACACTTTACTTTTGCTGTCCCTAATTAGAAGGTCAGCCAGTAAATGAGCAATTTCGATGCAAAAGATCTTTTTAAATAAGTCACCATAAAATATCCTTAGCTTCGAAAAAGTACACACCATTGAACAGTATACTTTATAACAAACAGTATCTCATAAAATTAAACTTTTAAAATATTTAACCAAATTATTTTCCGTTCCTAATTAGTTGACTACGAATGTATATATGCAAATAAATGTAAAAAAAACTTGAAATTCAAATTTCAGTAAAAATAACGTAATTTTAAATATTTTTTAAAAAGTTTCGGTTTCGGTTTCGGTTTCGGCCGAAACTGAGAGGGAGGCCGAAAGTTCGGTTTCGGTTTCGGTTTCGGCTGAAAAACCAGTTTCGGTCGGACCCTAAAATAAATACATACAAGATTATTTATCTGTTTAAATAAAAAGGGTCTGTTATTTCAGCGAAGCTTATACGGTATTTTTTGTATTGTCAAGTGTCCTATTTTTTTTGTAGTACCCTTAAAAATGAGGTTCGTCTTCTTTGGTTTTCGGGACATACCAAATTATTCAGGCTTTCAACTTTGACCCCATGATGAATTCTACTACTAATAAATGCCGCATCAGGTTAGTTATATCCTGTGTCGGGGTCCGGAAACACACACAAAGACAAGAACAAACACACCCAGACCAGAACACATGTCTGTATGGTCAGAACAAATATCCGCTCCGAGCGGTGCCTAACTAACTATCTAACCTGTGATGTTTAAGGCAGGTTCGATACCGCTTCGCCACAACGTCAATAAATAATTATAATGCTTTGTGTGTTTGGATGTTGGTATCGATGTATCTTATGTTATAGAAAAATAGCTTTAAGGCGGTCGTCCATCGTACAGGTACAATAATGTGAACGAATTGCTAGTGTTGATGAATGGCAAAAACGGAACCCTTATAATTTTGTCCTGTCCGTCTGTCCGTCCGTCCGTCAGTATGGCACAGTCATTTTACTCAGAAACTATTGGCTCTACCTTTACGAAATTCTGTAAATAAGTGTATTCCATAAACCGCACCACGATTTTGTAATGAAATGCCAAAATATATAAAAATTAAGCGTAGCAGTCCATACATGTAACTGAGAGTTGAAAAAAAAAATTCAACGTATGGCAAAGTATGAGGACATTTCTTTGGAATATGTCTTTCAAAATGATATGGAGGTTTGATTTTGCCTTTTTTTCATTAAGTCAGTAGTTGTTGATATATAAGCTCCTAAAGTCATAAAAATTGTGTCCTCCCCTCTAACTATCGGATTTAAAATTGTAGAAAAATTTGAGGTTGTAGAATATCAAATGAACTTTCAACCACATTTAGTTGGAAGAAGATAGGTCTACAAATTTTAGACTTCTATAAGTTGTTCCAATAACTTTGTTTTTCATATTACTTTTAACAATTACTGTGAAAAATATAAATTACCAACTTAATTTTGCGGCCGATTTTAATTCATTATGTTTTTAAGTCCTTAATATTCCTGATCATAAAACATACGGGACCCTTTAGTTTCGACTGTGCGTGATCCTTAACGCACTTGACTGATAATTATTTATTAATATGATCTACTTTTGTTTACTGAAAATATTACAATATTTTTAGGTTGCTAACTGAACCCTATTACTAAGCCTATGCTGTCCGTCCGTCGTATCTTACGAACTGTAAATGGTATTGAGTTGAAATTTTCACAGAATGTGTATTTCAAAATCCTAAATCCGAAATAAAGGGGTCTCAATACAAAAATACCTGATAATATGGACATATTTTACTGCATCACATTAACTGTGATTGATTAATACTTTCTAACGTTAAATCTAGGAGCTCTTTAAGTGCGAGTCCGAGATTCACTTGGCCAGTTTTTATATAATAATTTTCTCGGATAGAGTTACCAAACTTTGTGTTGGATTTGTAATGAGTTGATGGACCAATGAGTTTAGGTTACATAATACAATTGAATATAGCGTAACAAGGGTCATTAACCGGACTTCTAACTTTATCAGTTAAAATCAGATAATTAAGTTTTCCGAATTGCTTTAGTTCTCTGGATTCCCGCTTTACTCTGAGCCTGGTTTCATGTGAGGGTATTATGAATTATTTTAGATTACATGGGGTTTTCTCTTCAAAGTCACTAGACTTTTAAAACTATCAACTCTAAATAAAAGTCAGTGTCTACGATTTTACTACGTCAGTTATGGAACATTTTATGGTAAGGCATGGGCATGGCATAGCCAGCATTTAACCTAGGGGAGGGTAAAATCTTAATTTAGGGTCACCGTCAACAATGGCGACCGGCAGCTTAACGTGCTCTCCGAAGCACGGTGGCCCAAAAGGATAAACACTCAAAGCGAAACAGTTATTTGTAAGAACAATGCATACATCAGCCCGAACATGAATCGAAGTCACAACCGTCGAGGCTAAAGGCAAACCCGCTACCCACAATGCCACAATGGTGTCAAGTCATAAAATAAGTAGTTTATATCAATTATTATTACCAATATATTATATATTTTTTTTATGTTAGAAGTTGGCAAACAAGCATACGGCCCACCTGATGGTAAGTGGCTGCCGCAGCCTATGAACGCTCGCAGCACCATTAGTAGGTGCCACTCACGCGTTGCCAACCTCGAGATATTAGTTCTTAAATCTCGTTCGCCCAGTAATTTCACAAGCGTACAATGCCCTTCAAACCGGAACACAGTAGTGCCTAAACACTACTATTTGGCGGCAGAATATTGGACACTGCGGTGGAACCTACCTAGCCGGCCTCTTGCAACAAAAGACCTACCACCAGTGTGACTTATTGCACTGGTGGAATAATCTCTGCTGTAACAGAGGTTATCCCAACAGCGGGCGATGGGGTCGTCACGTCCCGACGCCTGTAAAATATTTACCAATCTCAGCTAGTATACGCGATTATTCGACAAGTTCAATATTTACTTACGATTATATTTGAAATTTTAGATATTTCATGGAAAGTTTAAGAGTTACTTTCCAATAATTACGATCCTATATCAATTTGTTTGAGGATTTGAAATGGGTTTTGTATAAATTAATCTATATAAATTTAAATGTTGGAAACGTGAAAGAAGTACTGAAAATAATCGTGAAACCAACAATAGAAAAAACCTACAATAGTTCCTAGACAAAGAGCAGCGTAGAAAGCTCTTACAAAACGTCTCGTTGAAAAATAACGGAGCTCCTTACAGAGAAATTTCTTTTCACGTTTATAATAGAAATGACACAATTTTATGTTGATTTTCTAAAGAACGAGCAAACACTGATTACAATGATCTTATAAAATGCTTTAAAAGTTAGCTGGTTTGGATCAATTTGCGTCATAAAAGTTGTTTTATTTTGAATTGTATCGCTATTATTGTCTTTTGTTATACAACGTATAACGACACCAGACCAGAAGACCAGACTAGAAAGAAATAAACGCTACACACTCAACGGCCTAGGGTAGTGATATCCTGTGTCCGGGGTCCGGAAATATACACAATGACAAGGACACACACCCAGACTAGAACAAATGCCTGTATGGTCAATACAAACATCTGCTCCGAGCAGGAATCGAACCCGCGACCTGTGGCACTTAAGGCTGGTTCGCTACCACTGTGCCACAACGTTGTAATATTCTTTGAAGAGTTCCGTTTTCTATATCCGGGAAACAATGATCATATCCCTGCAAAATTTAAATCGTGTCCCTTTAAGATATAAAGATGAAACTTCCTTTTCGAATTCGTCAACGAAATTATTTCTTATTTGCCGGTAAAATCGTGATGTTCAATTGTATCGAATATTCCTATTATAACGTCTCCGTTTAGTTTATTCAAGCGAGAAAAGGTTTCATGCGTCAGAAGTTACCGATTATTGTCATTGAAAGCTATTTTGGTCGCAAATTTCTATGATACCACATCTTATAATGTATGTCAGATATAACAAATTGAAAAGCAATAGAAACTGTTTTCTATATAACACGAAGAAAACCTAATATTCATAAATTGTACGATATTTCTGTAAGCTTTTGGTAATGTTCATTTCTTTATAAACCGTAGATCCGAGAGAGTAGAGAGTAGTAATAGAGTCCGGCCTGTCTTAAAGGATGCCTCACATTTTTAGGCACCTAAGGAGTAGGAGGAAGAAGTATAAAGAAAAGAAACAAAGAAGGGTGGGCCTTTCGAATATTTGGACTTCTAGCGTTCACACTCTTCAAACGAAAAGCAGCATTACTGAACGGTAAGCGGTTGTCGTAGCTTATGAACGCTTGCAACACCGTCCATGCGTTGATATTGGTTCATAAATTAACTTTGCCGTAAGAATATCCGACACTGTAGTGGTATCTACCGAGATCTTATGAATGAAAGGTCTACCACTAGTTCTTTGTGAGACTAGTTTACTGCGGACAAAGACAGAGATAATAATTATGTAACTAATGAGTAACGTATGTATTATTTAACCAATAATTATCGAATGCCGATCCGGAAAAGTGCATAACCAGAGCTATAGAAGCAAAGCATTTCTTCGCTGAATCAGAACCTTTCTTTGTGGTGGAAATGAGGTAGGGTTTTATCAGCAATACGATACGACTTATTTAAAGGTCTTTTATGCTAACTCTTCATGCCAAAAGTATTATTGGGAATTACTGTATAATATACTGTTCTGCATAATCAAAAACATTTTTCTAAGATTTTTTTTGAGGCTTATCGCCGTCAAAATCTAAACAAAAAGTACAGTTTGTAACGCAAAAGATTGTTTTAAATTGTCCCATAGTTGCTGAGACTAGCAGCAACACGTCGGCTGTAAGCTAAGTCATAAGAGGCCACTATCTAACCAGGAGTCTCTTAACAGCTCTCAATAATCAAAGTACACCAAACCGGCCATCATGTAGAATTGATCAAAGGAAATGATTGAGCCCAATATTTGGACCTCGAGTGCGTCTAATTAACCTTAATTAGGCAGACGGCTAAATAACTGGTAATTAATTCTCGTTCAAGCGCATGCGTATTGGAGATTGCATTCACGAGTGCGCAAGAGCAATTGCTGGATAATATTATACCGTATGTTTTTAACCGATTTCAAAAGCAACGTATTCAATAATATCGATACGTTTTCAATTTGAGTGTTCCTTACAAATCTTATTTGATTATTAAATAAAACAAAATAAACTAAATAATCCCCTGGGATTAGTATTCTTTTTAATAATTTTAAAGCCTTGTTGATTAATGGACCAGGTTCACCGGAAAAATGATATACTCTCGTTCGTTTTTTTTAATACAGAGACTAGCGCTTGACTGTCATCACACATGATGCAAAGAGATGCCTAAGGTGATTATGATATTATTATGTGATTGATTGTGGTGATTTTGATCACTTTCTCCGATTTCATGAGAAAAAGATTTTATTTAAATAAATTTGTACTACTACGATGGCGTACACTGAGTACGGCCGGCTTGGTGTTATGTTGGCATCATAGAACCAAGGGACACGAGAAAAGATTGGAGAAGACCAATAACAAAGTAATAAATAAATAAACGTCACTCAACGGCCCCCATAAGGACTGTCATATCCTGTGTCGGGGTTCCGGAAACATACACAATGACAAGGATAAATACACGTAGACAGGAAAACATCATCGTACAGGCATGTTTTCCGGTCTGGTTGTGTTTGTCCTTGTCATTGTGAATGTTTCCGGACCCCGACACAGGATATAATTACCCTAATGGGGGCCGTTGAGTGTGTAGCGTTTATTTTATTTATTTATTTATCAAGAGAATCGAACCCGCGACCTGTGGCGCTTAAGGCAGGTTCGCTACCGCTGCGCCACAACGTCACAAAGGCCGTGAAAGAATTGGAATCCAGTGTTTAATAAGCACGTTTATATCTTCTTTCTAATATATAAAATTCTCGTGTCACAATGTTCGTTCCCATACTCCTCCAAAACGGCTTGACCGATTCTTATGATTTTTTTAATGCATATTCAGTAAGTCTGAGAATCGGCTACTATCTACTTTTCAAACCCCTCAGAGATAAGGGGTGTCCACACCAAATTTTTTATTTTTATTTATTGGATAAAATTTTTATTTTTTTATTATGTGGCATTGAGAAATACATACGACCCTAAATTTTCACTATTTTATCACCAACCCCTGCTTTTTAATAGCCTTATTAGTCAATCAAAAGCTTTCACCGGGTAGAGGGTGCTGCTATCGGGTCCCAGATTTTTTTCGGGGCAAGACAACGTCTGCCGGGCCCGCTAGTTTATTTATATATTATGTTAAGGACTATTGGCCCTACTAGATATCGTTTGGGAACCTTAAAAATGTTTTATGCTCAAAGGTTTTTTTGAATGCAAATATCAAACACGTTTTGCCTATCCAGATATCTATTTACTTTCGCAATAAGATTGGGTATACTAGTGGGCGTACAGCGCAAAGGAAATCCAAGGTTTTCTCAGAAAATTACGAAGTAATTATGATTTCTACGAAATTCTCCAACAACGATGACAGGATCAATCTCTAGCTGTTTTATATGTTCCCAACCCCGGATTTCCTTTTGGACTGCTCACAAATTTTACTAATATGATAAATACGATTTGTGAGGATGGATGTTGTTACTCTTTCACGCAAAAATTACTGAATGGATTTGCATGAAAATGGGCACATGGCTAGCGTATTATCTAACACATAAGATACTTATGATTCCTGAAAAATGTTATAGACTCCCGCGGAATTATCATTTTTGTTTTGTGCGTGTTTTTCCGACGACTTCAACAAACAGTGGTTACAAGGTAGTGCTTGCGTTAAAATCCATCGTAATCCCATTTTAAACTTAAAAGTAATAACGTATAAACAAGATTGTAGTATTAGATATTTAAATTGGTGGAGGATTAAGTAGATTAGCGGGAGAAACGTTAATGTAAGAAATTATACATAGTTTTGCAGTACCTTTTACATTGATATATATGTATAATAAAATTGTTAATCTCACATGCCTATATATTTAAAGGATAAAATAATCTATAGCATTTTAGAAAAGATTGTCTATCTGTTTATGCACGCCTCAATGCTAAACTACAATGTTTTGACTAAAAATAAAAAAAATAAAAATTATTAATCAGTTTTTCGAGTAACATGTAGTTTTCGTTTCATTAAAATAGGTTAACTCTATCAAAAGTTTCTGGGTGAAAATGTCAGGCTCTCGTGGGATTTTCAAAAAAAACTACTTTATTGCGAGAAGAGACGCGGGCACAGCTATATAGTTTATAGTATACAATACACGAGTTATTTATTTTCGGCTGAAGTAAACAAACAATAAATTATCGTTGAGGGATGAGTTTTCATTTCTGAGACTACAATAGTATTATTAATGGCGGTTGCCAGAGGAGGTTCCGAATATGTGAAAATTGTTTCGGATTTCTTTCGGATAATGTTAGGAAAACATACGCAGCTTGGAAATTGATATTATATTATAATAGAAAGTAATTACGAATTTGTCCGATATTCGATTCGGATAATATAACATGACAACTATCGTCACAGATTCATGTCGTCGAAAAATATTAATATAACACATTTATTTAGACAAAAAACTCACAATAACATTTGTTAAGATAGCTATTACTAGAAATATTAAAAGTTCCTTATTACTTATACATACGTGTCACTGCTTTGCCGCTACATTTCTTCCACACATGCTGTCACTACTACATACGCAGGTATAACGACGACGATGATATTATAAGTTTCATCTTTCATTGCTATGTGTGCTTGTACTACTCCGGATATTGAATAGCTCATACAGCAATGGAATGTAAAGTGAATAAACAACACTAATGCCTGTTCGCAGCGGTCGTGGCTTATAAGTCACATTTGCGACGGTCGGATATGCGACATCTAATACTTAATTATATATATATGATTCAGACAAATAAAGCTTCCTATTCGCGACAGTTGATCAAGAACCGTTTATTTCAATTCGGATAACAAGTAGTTTCGGAAATAGTTATTGTGAACAACCCTAGAACATTAATAACATGTAGCCCGAAGGCTATGAGGGTTTCCAACTTGTATTTGAAATGAACGCTTCTAATAAATGGCCTCGTACATTGTAGGAAGATTGTTTACTGAATATATTATTTACAACACAATACATACATGTAATGTACATGGAAAACAAAGCCTTTATATATAAACCGTAAGGGACTATTATTGTACATGTAATACTTGTAACAATTATGTATATGAACAATATGATTGGTAAGCTTTCGGAGAGTTAGCTTTAGACGTGGTCAGATAGTAGACGGTACGGAACATACTGCATAGGAGTTCCAACTGAGCATCGCCGTGCTTCGGAAGGCACGTGAAAAGTCAGTCCCGGCTGCGGAGAATGGGACCACATGATTGGAAAAAGAACACTTTTCAGTTAACTTAATGACTGTGTTTTCTAAATTTCTTTGTGTGTGTAAATGAGAATCGTATGGCCCTTTGGAGTTCAAGACTTTTCAAGGCGTCGGGATGTGACGACCCCATCGCCCGCTGTTGGGATAACCTCTGTCACAACAGAGATTATTCCACCAGTGCAATCAGTCACACTGGTGGTAGGTCTTTTGTTGCAAGAGGCCGGCTAGGTAGGTACCACCGCAGTGTCCAATATTCTGCCGCCAAATAGTAGTGATTAGGTACTACTGTGTTCCGGTTTGAAGGGCATTGTATGCTAGTGAAATTACTGGGCGAACGAGATTTAAGAACTAATATCTCGAGGTTGGCAACGCGCGAGTGGCACCTACTAATGGTGCTGCAAGCGCTCATAGGCTGCGGCAGCCACTTACCATCAGGTGGGTCGTATGCTTGTTTGCCAACTTCTAACATAAAAAAAAAAAAAAAAAAAAAAAAAAAAAAAAAAAAAAAAAAAAAAAAAGAAAGTTTATCGTATGCTGTAACTTTGAAACGCATCCAATCGGCCACGGAAGAATATCTATCTCTAATTTTTATTATTTTAACAAGAATATCCCTGTCGAACCTGTAACTCTCCCTGTATAGCTACTAAATTATTTGCAGACAAAACTTCAGAATACAGCTAAATGTAACACCAAGTCTCATAAAGGGTTGAACTCAACCGCATTAAATGTTTAATTGTTTTAGTTTGATAGTTACGCTCAAAATAGCTCCGGAAGGTGCTGTTACAAATTAAAGCACACTCATCAAAAACAACCTTTATAGATTAATGCTCACGAATAGATTGTGTATTCGCCAGTCACAAAGTCCCTTTCCCTCTTCCTCCGTTATCGAGGTCATAATTGAGGAATTCCTTTATCCATAAATAGGTAAAAGGAAAACTGATAATATATTTTTAAGTACAAGTATATTTGGCGCGCGTAGGACTGAGTTTTGACATACTTAAGCTTTATACACTATGGAGCAAGAATGAAGAAAGTAAATCTTTATGTATAATCATGTTATTATTTAAATTAAATAAAACAAAACATCTACTTTTTCTTACAAACCACCAATGTCGGATAAGTGTCTAACATTTGGCTTGTCAATTCATTTTAATAAATCCTCGTAATAAGTCGGTCGCTAGTATAAATAAAAATTAAAAACATTTTATTAAACTTTCCTAGCTATGAAAAAACATGTAATAATCATTTAATCTAGTTAAATAATATAATATTGTCTTCTAATACTTGTTCGCTTCACTTTAGGGTTGTAAATGTCTGACAGTGCCTTCGCAGGTTCTATTTTTTTTAAATAAAATTTCATTTTTTGCTTTTTAAGATTTGAAATCGGTATTATTTTTTCTAAAAATTATGTTATTAGATTATGAAAAATACGAAATATTTATTTGTGAAATTGAGTTTAATAAGTGTTCAACAATGTCAAAGGTATATATTTCCCAGAGGTTTAAACATTTGTAGAAGTAGGATTAAGGTGTATTATTAAGATTTTATAAAGTTCTAAGAGAAGTTAGAATTCCCCTTGAGAGCATAAAGTTTAATACAAAATTAAATCCAAAGTAAAATTCAATAAGCTTTGCGACTGATAAATATTTAAGCACAATTAGTATTTTTGTTAATCAGTACGCGCTTCTTACTCGGAAACGTATAATCGCTACACACTCAACGGCCCCCATTAGGATACTTATATCCTGTATCAGGGGTCCGGAGATACACACAATGACAAGGACAAACACACTCAGACCGGAAAACATGCCTGTATGGTCAATACAAACATCTGCTCCGAGCGGGAATTGAATCCGCAACGTGTGGCGCTTAGGGCAGATTCGTTACCGTTGCGCCACAACGTCGTCAAAGTATAACATATTTGTATGGATGTTTAGACTGTTTTAAAACAACAAAGAACTCTGAGACATAGATATACAAAAAAAAAAAATTAAAAAGTTCCGTTCTTTATCTCCGAAATCCGTGATCAGATCATAAGAAAATTCTTCTTATAGAATGGGTAGTGGCCAACCTAGTGTCAGAGTTGTTCAGGTCGCCCGTATAGGCCACTGACTAGACTGTTCGACTGTTGTTGTGAAGCACGGAAAAAAATTTGATATCCCAACTCAAAGCAAACCCTGTCCAACAAGCATCACTAAAATCTTTCAATCTTTTTTTTTTAAAGTAGATTATAAAGTACGGTATAGGATAAGCACAACCAAAAATATATACGCCACCCGGTGACGCTGTCAAGGCCAGCAGGGCCAACAGCAATAGGCATTCAAAACAATACCTATATACACATATATATCGTATCACAGAACAAGTAAAAGATGACGAATACCAATTTTGCTTTTGAATATACTTATAATTAGGAGACGACTGATATGTAGGCCTTTTACTATTTAGCATTTTAACACAATGATGTACAACCAATCACACAAACGGATTTGTGTGTTCTTTAATAGAATTATCATGTAAATGTATTAGTTTAGGTAGGCTGCTTCTTATACTAATGAAGAGCTTGGAGACTTCTGTCTATATTGTATTTTCTTGTACTGTATATCATTCGATTATTAAAGTCACGTGACCTTTCAAATAACATAGTCTTCAATATCAAACAATTCGTATATTAATTTCACAATTTACACCTTCTGGTACAGACATTACATTTATTTTATTCTACTTTTCTGACATCTTATCTCATAATACTCCTAATCAATTCATTTCAGTTTTTATTTTTATTTGAGTTATATAAATTATAGTTATGTTGCAAATGTATAAACTCTATATAGACATCGCTACACGATGTTTATATAAACACATTTTAAATTAAAATATACAACAATCTTGTTCAGGCTTTATTGTTTGCCTTTTTTTACACAAAGCGAGTGCCATCTGATCTCCGCAATGAACCAGAAACTCCCTATGCCATATCCGAATTACGTATCAAGAGTTAAGAATTATTTATAGTACATTCATATCCGGGACACATGATACATGTCTTATGTATACGTGTCATGAATGCAAGATCAAAAGGATAGTCATTTTGATGATTTTAATAACATAGTGATGACATGTATGACATATTTAAGATACATTAAAAAAGGTATATTTTTTCAGTTTTATTTTTGTTTATTTGATTTTATAATAATATGTTAAGTTTGGTTCAGATTACTGGCCATTTTAAACAAGAAAACTACTGGCCACTTTTAATAAAAATGTCGTAAAAAAAACATATATATAAGATGTAAAAAAAGAGAATTAGAATTATTATTATTTTTGTGTATTTCTTTTCGTAATAAAAATAAATTTAATTTTTACTTTTAAATTTTCTTTTAATAATAAAAGTTATTGTTTGTTACGCAACGTCTTGAACGTTTGTATAATTTGATGATTGGTTCTTTATGATTGGTTCTTTATCAGATAGGGTATGCTTCCATGTCGGTTCTACATGATAGCTCCTCTATTATTTATTAACATACAATGATAATGATAATGATATGATAAACAATGATAAACGCTACACACTCAACGGCCCCCATTAGGATAGTGATATCCTGTGTCGGGGTCCGGAAACATTCACAATGACAAGGACAAATACACCCAGGCCGGAAAATATGCTTGCATGGTCAATACAAACATATTATGCTCCGAGCGGGAATCGAACCCGCGACCTGTGGCGTTTAAGACAGGTTCGCTACCGCTGCGCCACAACGTCGTCAAAATACAAGCTTACGCTTATAGACTGCGCTAGGTGTCGCTAAACAATATAATAATACAAAGCTCTAGCTTATAAGGTGGTAGGGCTTAAATGCCCGCTTGGTTAGCTATCGGTCAAAAACACGCGAATTTCCTGCTCGCCAGTCACGTTTCGACGTCAGTCAGCGTATATCTGATATTCATGATCAGCGGTACTTGCTTAGCACCAGGTGAGCCTCCTACCCTTTTGCCCTAACACAAAAAAAAGTTGCCAGAACTACTGTAAGTAAACGGTACTACTAAGGTACTATTAAGTGATATATCAAGAGCTCAAATGTAAACGCGAGGAATCATCGCCAAATAGGTTTTTATGTTGGAGTGAATAACCCCAACTTTTATCACAAACTACACCTTTTCTTATAAAGAAATAGCAATGTTCGTAGGAACTTTAAACACTTTGCGAGCCTACTTTTGCTAGTCTTGGTCTGTATAAAGTGTCCATTTACTCCCGCTCTGTGCTAGAAAATTGTTTGGTATTGATGTATATTACTTATCACGTACGAAGGCCTTCTTTGTACGTCATGTATAAATTATGAGCCGTGCGTCCAGCATCTCAATGAAGCTTCATCTTGTACTGACGTTAGTGTATACTTTACTAGCAACATACTCGACTTCGCTCACGTTAACTTAAGTGTTATGAAAGGAGAATGTAGTTTAATTTATTTTTCTTTTAAATTAGACACAGATATTTAATATAATATACCTACCAAAAATACATAGTTTTTTTTTTTAAGAATATTAACACTGCTTTTTCAAGTCCTATTTCCCTCTCCAAATAAGCTCGTAGCTTCCGCTAGGAATGAGTACCACGCTCCCCAACCGCAGAGGTCAAACTCGGCGGTACCCTGGGCTTGTCGTGCCGGGGGGCTCAGTAGCCGGGAGTCGATTGTGCAGGTGGCACCTTCGACTGCCCGGTGAAGCTAACAGGGTCAGGGTTAATGTTATTATAATTTCAATTTCTAACCTAAAAACTTTTAAACATTTGCACGTGTATCGAGACCTTTAAATACGGTTGCTTTGTCATTGTCAATTAATTCGTGTTCGAGCCGTCATACAGTACGGAGCTATCTAGGCCGTCGTTACGCTGCCCGTTGAAATAAACAAAGTGTACCCACATACTGAAGATTTCTTTGGAGGACCCGCATAAGAGTCGTCATCATGCAGTAATTTGACAGTGACGTCAGCGAATGCTGATGTCGCGCATTTTAAAAAGATGACAGTATCACTTTCTGCGACATGTTAAATTTCATTAAAATCCCTTCAGCCATTTTTGCAACATTGAGTAACAAACATACAAACTTTTACATTTATAATTTATATATTACATTAGTAGGATAGCTATTCAAGAATTTTACGTGTTTATTTTATTAATTTATTAACTCCAAAAATGTAATAACTTTGCTAATAAATTTAATCGCTTTGTGTTTTAATTTAATGATATAATACGTGTAGGAAAACTTAAATAATAATTTATTCTTGTTATAATTACATCAAAATGTTATATTTTTAATTTTATTTTACTTTGAACAAGTCCTGAACACTAGTTTTATTACAAATTAATTCATTGTATTTATTTAAAATGTTAAGTATACGGTGGAAGTTAATAACACAAGATGGCGTGCATCCCTAAATTACATAACTTTGATTGTGCTTTTATTGAACTGAGTCAATATTGCTATTAAAATTAATAAATTACATAATAAAAAAGAACATTAATAAACGCCTTTTATTGCAAGAGCCCGGCTAGGTAGGTACCACAGCATTGTCAGATACTACCGCAAGGCGCAAAGCAGTGGTGTTTCGGTTGGGAGGAAGTGAAGTTGCTAGGCAAGGTTGCTAAGGAGTGATAACTACCACTGAATGGGGTTGAAAATCCCTCATAGACTTCGGTACCGCTTACCCTTAGGTGGATTCAATGCTTGCTAACTTAGTAACATAAAAAAACCCACCGTTTCTATTTGTAGAACTCCAGCACATAAACTTTTAAAGCCATGTATAACCTCTTAAATTTCCGCTTACTTTTCAGCAATTCCCATTTGATAAAGTCAATCAATTATCATACATATATTTTTTTATGTTACAAGTTGGCAAGCATTAAAGCGTTGCCAACCTCGAGATATTAGTTCTTAAATCTCCTCTGCCCAGTAATTTCACTAGCGTACAGTGTCCTTCAAACCGGAACACAGTAATGCCTAAGCACTACTATTTGGCAGCAGAATATTTGACACTGCGGTGATACCTACCTAGCCGGCCTCTTGCAAAAAAAGACCCTAGAAACCCTAGACCCTAGACCCTGCAAAGAATAAACACAGTAAAGGAAGGAAAAACTAATAATAGCGTAATAACTAATAGCTGCCCAATGTATAACAGTAATAATTTATTATATCGTGACATAAAACGGTTACTTTCAACCGATACTTTTAAAAGTAACTTGCTCATTATATTATATACAAGGATATAGGGAAAGACGGGGAACAGTGGCCCCTGTAATAGTTTTAACCACAAAAAAAAGACAATTTGAACTATTTAACTGATAACTTATTAAGAAAATGTCATTTTGGCCATGATAATCCCTGAGCCATACCCTGAACCCTCTATAGAATCCTCTAGAACCCCCTCTGAGCCAAAGCTGGATACACTCATGTATACAGTATGTTTAGTAGTAATTTTAGTGTGTGTATCTGTGTGTGTTTTGGCTTTGTATCTTCCTAATATCTAAATGTACACTAATTTTGATTTTTTTGTGTTTGGAACGTTATCAGCTGTAGATTATCAACTATTTTGTAGTTGTAAACGGATTATGGACTTTTTTTAAATAATTTGATTTTATTCTAGTCTTTTTAAATTCTTCCTCATCATATAACACGATAATACTAATTGAGGTTGGATATTGCTTTATATAATTGTAGATTCATTTTATGCGACTACTTTCATCACTAACGCGTTCCCAACATCAAGATATTGTTCTTAAACCTCCTTTGTGCAGTAATTTCACAAGATACATAGTCCTTCAAACTGAAACAGGATACTATGCGGTACAATATCAGAGTCTTTACTGCGCTGGTACCTGCCTAGTCTGCCACCAGTATTTTCATTAATTTTATGTTTAACGAGGTAATATTGTAAGCCAAACAAATTAGCAATAAATGATGCTTAGAAAAACTTTCTACTCACATGAAAATTTTAGATGCACGGGGTAACCCAGCACTTGTTCCGACACCATGCACTGGTAAACACCCTCAGATCCCCCGCCATTCTTCCGGATAACTTCCAGAGTACCATTGGAGGATATCCTGGAATAAAATTAATATCAAAACAACAGATTCCGACTAAGTAAGTACTAAAGTCATGCTCCTTTCACACAAGCAGGCCGGCTCTACTGAGATAGCCGGCTATGCTACCATTTCACAGAAAATCAGCGTAAAGTAACAGAATACAGTGTCGTGCCATGCGATGAGTGACACCACTGGAGACCAAATCTCCACCCCCTCCCTTTGTTCCATTCCTTTTCCCTTATCATTCCTTTCTTCCATATCCCTTGGGTTGGCAACGCGCATGTGATGCTTCTAGTGTCGCAACCGTTCATAGTTCGCGGTAACTGCTCACCATTAGGAGGACCGTATGCTCGTTTGGCAACCATCATGAAATAAAAAAGGTAAGAAAAGAAAAAAAAATACCACTAAGTTAATGTTAGGGAGCTGGGAAGCAAAATTTCTATATGATCAGCACACATGGCAGTTTCTAATAGCGATAATTTTACCATAGGAAACGCTGAGGACCACGTATACCATCATGATAGCGCCTCGTTTTTCAAGTCAGAGTCTTGGATGTCGATTCGAATTGCTTTTTTCACTCTGTTTTGATAATTGTGACCATCAGGTCCAGAGGCAGACATGTGCAAATGATTTGTATCCCTCCCTTTTCTTTTAAGCAAATTCGAAGCTAACGCAAAGACGCTGCGACGTAGAACCTTGACTTACCGAAATGCTCCCCAGCTCCCTAACCATCTGTGCTCGGGACAGACGTTTGTATTAACCGTCCAGGCAAAGGTTTCGATCTAGGTTTGTTTAGTCTGTGTTATCGTACACCCGACACAAGATATTAGTAAAAATATTCCATAATATGCATTAGCATCGTTTGCAACAAACTTATAATAATTATGATTTATAGATGCTTTATTAAACTACGCCTGTTTTTCCATGACCTACCGTTTGGAATTAATGTGGTCATCGCTCCCCAACTTCCTCCATGTATACAGCTTCGTTTTAGACCGATCGTCGTCAATAAGTGGTGGTGGTCGGTTCCAGTCCACCACGACGCAAGGCAGCGACGCGGAGCGAGGGTTCTGCGACCATGTTATCGGAACATCTAAAAAGAAAAAAAACTCAATTAGTTTTAGTCT
This sequence comes from Hestina assimilis, assembly GCA_023373885.1. NCBI lineage: Eukaryota > Metazoa > Arthropoda > Insecta > Lepidoptera > Nymphalidae > Hestina > Hestina assimilis. The sequence continues at coordinate 945,596 of CM041750.1, read as the reverse complement.
ATTTATTTGACTACAATTTTGTATATTACCAAATATTTTGGCCATATAAAATACAAGTTATCTTCCTGCGAAATTTCTTCGAAATTGATCCACCACTTTTATTTTGAGAGAAGAAATAATTTAGTAGGTCACAAGAATTTAGATTTATTGATTATTTCCTGAATCTTATATTATTACATGGTCTAAATCAGGTAACAATAAACGTAGCTTATTAGGATCGAATGTTATACATATGTATTTTAGAAAATGTATGATTGATAGATAATAATTATATACATACCTTGATGATTTACGAAGATGACTCGAGAACAGATATGTACTAAGGAGGCGATTCTTAGATAATAAAATAATACAAAATTACCTTTTTACTCAGCCATAGCTATCAAACTCTGCCCTTGACTCATCCGCTTCAATTTTTGTACAATATATAAATAATATGTATGGTAATACAACACACCGGTTCAACCTATGCTATATTTACGAAAACATAAAATATTTTTTTTACTTGTTTTTTATTATGTAAGACGAGGAAACCAGCCAGGAGCCTCTTTTGATGTTAAGCGAATACCATAGCCCATGAAAATTTTTAAAACCAGTAGAGCAATGCGATGCCATCACTGTTTAAGATGCAACTGGTAATATGGACGCAAATAAGCAATACCATGTCAACCCACACGAATGTCATTTCGAGAAAAACGCGTTTGAAAATTTTGGACAACTTGCTTTATATGATTTTTTTAATGTATTGGTCAAGTTTTCGGCAATTTCAGATTTATGTAAGTTATTTTACTTATTTTGACAAAAAATAAGTATACTAACTGCATATTTCGTATTTAATATAATCCAAAACGTTTAACATAATAAATAAATTGCATGGTTAAAAATGGCTTTTTAGAAGTTTTAAAGCTTAAAATGCTACAAATATTAAAGAAAAATGTTCTTTAGCCATTTACCAATACTTCTTCATATATAACTCGGTTTTTTCAATTTTGTGGGTTGACATGGTATTGCTTATTTGCGTCCATTTGTGGTTTGAAACGAGGCTAACGAGCAGTCAGTTCACGAGTGTTTCACCAACCTACGATGGTAGCTACTAGCTAACCAGGCAGGCATTTAAGCTTTGCCACTAGTAAAATTTTTATCTTATTTTTAATGGTAACAGACGATTGACGATAGATAATGCTGAAAAAGCGTTTGAGTCATTAATTTCTAATTCTAAATACATATTTCAAATTAGTTTTTTTTTTAATTTAACCTCAAAGAACAAACGTAGCCTAATTAGACTTTTTTGCAACAAGTAATTGTAGTTTTATTACTTATAATAAAATTATATTAATGTGTTTGTATCAGAATACCTGAAGCATGTTATGCTATTGGCCCTAATTGCAAGAATATTGCAAGCGCCAGAAATTAGAAAAATTAGAAAAGCGCCATCTATTAGGCAGAATAGTGATTTCAATTTTAACATTTAGAAACAGTATTGCTCGAACTTGCAACACAGATGATGCGCGATAGTCCATAGTGGCGAAAAAAGACGACCTACAACTGACAACCAAAATCAAACACTCTAAAAAAAGTGAATAATAATAATGTTGACAACCCTAAATAGTTTTATAGTATTAATAAATAGATATATTAATAACAAGTACCAAAGAGTGTCATAATGACCGTTCCTACGCCACCCTCATCCAGCGGACTCCCGGAACCTTTACCAGGTCATCAGTCCACCGCGCGAGGTGTCTGCCCACGCTGCGCCTTCTGGTACGTGGTCGCCACTCAAGAACCTTTCTTCCAAATGTCCATCGGTTCTACGAGCAATGAGCCCTGCCCTGCCCAGTGCCCACTGCCACTTTAGTTTATCGATTCGGAGGGCTATATCGGGTATTTTGGTTCTGTGACGGATGGCATCATTTCTGATCCGATCACGCAGAGAGACTCCTAGCATATTCCTCTTTGAGTGTGTTAGAGCCTTCTCATGAGGCCCATAGTAAGTGACCACGTGGTTTATGCTAATGAGATATAATAATTACATATTTCGTACTTGATACTAATTAACGTAACAATTTTGAACGGCAGCATTTCATGTATGTAGAGTAATTAACATTACAACATCATGTACGCGTTGTTAACTAACATTTGGTATGTAGTAATGAGGTAAATAATTATTTTTAATATATGCTAATTATTATTCTCAAATTTAATTATACGATCATGATATATTGTGTAAAATAATAGAAAGGGTTAAATCACTACATAGTATAAAACAAAGTCGCTTTCTCTGTCCCTATATCCCTATGTATGATTAAACCTTTAAAACTACGCAACGGATTTTGATGCGGTTTTTTTAATAGATAGAGTGATTGAAGAGGAAGGTTTATATATGGAGAAATACTGTTATTTTTGAGGTTTCTAATGTGATGTCGTAAATAATTACATTTAACGCGTGCGGGCCACGGGCAGTAATGAATAAATCAAAACTACTGGATCGATTTTAATCATTTTTTCAGTTAATGACATAGGCTATATATTTTATACCCGTGCGAAGCCGGAGCGGGCCGCTAGTTGATTATATATTTTAAAAATTGACACTACATAAAAATTGACAATTGATGTTATAACCGTACTATGTGCTCCTAAATAATAATAATAATGAATACAACAATCTATTACATTTGTTAAAATCCGCTAAGTCTTTATAAAAATTTCCCATCTTTTTGGGTAGTGGGATAAAATTAATTCGTTAAGAAATATATTTTACCGATTTAAAAAAGAAGATTCATTAGTTCAATTTATACTTAATAGTGGGAACTCCCGTAAGCTTATACAGACCTTCTGTAACATAACCTCAATAGACGTAGGCAAGTCCTTGAAAGTTTTAAGGTATGATCAATAACAAATATACCTAAACACATAAATAAACCTAAGTGTCTATCAGTTTTTTTACTATATTTTTCCTTTTGTATAAAAACTTTAATTCGTTTATATGATGTTTAAATCGTAAACAGAACTAAATTATGGAACTAACCTGTTACATAATTTAGCTTGTTTGTTACAGAAGTTAATAATAAAACCATAAAACCACATGTTACTACAAAAACACGCGAATAAAATATTTTTAATTAGAACGCCGGAGGAAATACGTATATAATATAATTGTATTAAACTAATACATAATTAAAATAAAGACGTCCCGCTGAGTTTATTTCGTTGTATCCTTTGTAGTAAACATGTTATTTTTCTGTCTTCTCTATTCATAGATATTAATTTTACGCATTGTAATTTTTTTTTCGATAAAAATAATGTAATAAATAATAATTATTATAAAAACAAAACTTCACCGAACAAGAAACGAAGTAGCCATTAATTAAATATGTACACTAACCTTTCACACTATTATTAATTTAAGGTGAAGTATAATTGAATAATATTTTTAATCTGTATTTTAATACGTAAATATATTGTATTTACAAGTAATAACAATAAAACTATCAACGTAGAATGATAAGGGTTACTCGCTAGCAGATTTACCACCACTGATTCACAATCACAAAAATTTTCTGACCGTAAAATTAGTTCCTTTACCCTGTGGAAGGAATTAGAGAAATCAATATTTGCCTGTTGTCTCTATACTAATTTTACTAAGCTCTAACTCACACTATAGATTATGGGCAAATACGCAAAATGGCGCGGTACTACGCGGCAATGCATTGGCTCCTGATGTCAAACAATGTGATTTATTCCAGTTTACTACATAAAGTATAAAATTAAAATGTATCACGACAACCTTCACAAATTCCCCTGAATAACAAATATATATCTGTATCAGTGTTTTGGTTTCGTATTGTGAAGCAATGTTTTGCTGACCTGACTCAACACGTCGCGTCGCCGCCTAGCATCACTCTCTGACCTACTTCGGCGTCCCAGGGCCGCGAACCTCCTTTGTCGTTCAACTAAAGGATCTTAGTAAAGGTAATTTTACGAATTAATTCAATTAATTAATGCAAAAAAAATCCTTGTCATTTGAAAATCCTTTCTGCTTGCTTGCTTTTGTGCTTCCTTCACTACATAATTATGGCACACCGTTCATGATGAAACGGCACTCGAAGATTGATGAAGGATTTGAAAAGCCTTTTGTTTACATACTTCCTATAAATCATACGACTGATGGTAAGGTTCTCAGAACTATTTTTTATCTCTCAAGACAAGATATCGATAAAACAAAGTTTGAAAACTCAGCATTAGAAAATAAAATTATTCAAAGGTGTCAAAAGTAATTTATTATAAAAGCAGGTTCACAACCGTGCCTTGTTCGCGTGACGCATCGACCGCACGGGTCATTATGTCGATTACAATACAAGATTACAACATTCAAGGTCTTAAACCATGAAAATACTACGCATTATGTAAAGAATAGGTTCTCCATATCGCGCGCCAACAGTTCACTTCCTAAAGTTCCTAACGAAAAATATTACAAGGGGGCGCTAGAGGCAATTACTGCGCAGGTGAAGGCTGAATCTCATGTCCCTCTCGCACTAACCCATAAAAACCTACCCTCTCTGTCCACAATAGTAAGCCCACGTGATTACGTCCGTTTCCCGAGTACGGTTGCAGTGTGTCACTGTGCTACATCGTCCGTCATATTGGTCAATGCTAAATTGGTTCGGCATTGGTAGCTGGAAAACGCCGAGTGTTCACGCACACATATAACATGTTTTGTGATTTTTGTTTCGTCTTATATTTAAGAGCGGGCCGAGAAACTACTTTCATACGGTGGGGGAATGCGGAAGGATGTTTGTAATGCGCAATTTAGATTTGTTTTATTATAATATATATTAAATTTAATTTAAAATTTAATGACTATGGTGTCTTTATTAAGACATCAGATTTTTTATGTTTCGAACATTAATAAAAATTATTTATTATGTTAATATCTGATTTATTATTAACTAAAAAAATAATTATAGAAAATGGCTGTTAAGAAAAACAAATGCTGACTCGGAGTGAAATTAGTGTCATCTACTAATTGTACTGTATGTTATTTAGAGTTTTTTTTTTAGTATTAGTAGAGCCATGCTTCTCTCAGCACAAATACCTAAGCCGACTCGATCGGGGATTACTAATACAGGAACCCTCTTACAGGAAATCGGCGTAAAGCAACAGAGCGAGTGAGCCCTAGAGGCCCAATCTCCTACCCCTTCTGTTCCCTTCTCATCCCTTCCCTCCCATCGCTTGGACTGGAAACGCGGACGAATACTACAAGTATCGCGCGCGTTTATAAGTTGCGGTGACTACTTATCATCAGGCGGACCGTATGCTTGTTTACCAACGTAATGACTTAAAAAAAAACTCGAAAAAGCTATTTTCAGATAGTCCAACGTAATAATTAGAAAATACCAAATTAGAAAAAACCCAAAGAAATTACCGTAAAGGGCAAAAAAGTAATGTTTCAAAACCAAAAATCAAAAACAAATATTTTTATTTAACGTAAAAAGCATATAACTTATTTGTCGAAAGTCAAGATTCTACCACCGGCTCCAAAATTATACCTCTACCCGAGAAGAGCCGGCGACACAAACTGGGGTTATATCTTTTTTAATGTATTATTCAACTATTGGGGCTTTATATAATAGAGGCAAAATAGCGATTTCTAAAACTATACACATAATAATATTTACCATTAACTTGTTGTGTATGCCTCTGAGACCACACCTTCGTAGTTCGCACGATAGTGACCCAAAATACTAACTAACATACTTACCTATCACGCCATTAGACGCCATTAGAATTTTACTGTTTTTTTTTAAGTAACGAAACACACATCGGTCCTCATTAGGATAGTGATATCCTGATTGATTGTCATTGTGTATGTTTCCGGACCCCCAACACAGGATATAACCATCCTAATGGGGGCCGTTGTGTGTGTTTTATTATTTATTATTATATCCGTAATAAACAACACTTTATAGTATAAGTTGATGTAGGTAATTTCAGTTTAGCAAATCATCAAATGAATTGCTATACGAATTTTAGGATTAAAAACGATTTGCGAATCCGTCGGCCCGACATTTAGGGGTCGATGTTGAGGGGAAAAAATATGTTTGGGGTGATGAGGTACTTCAATAGGGAAGAAAAATGTTTATCTATCTATACATAATATATTAATACCTACTAAGGGTGATTTTTGTACTAACGAAAGTACTTGCTTTTAGTTGTTAGTGATGTACAGTCACGAGCAATGAAATGTATACATTGTCAAATTTTCAAAATTATGTACACGCAATATTTTGCAAAAGAAAGTATACGAGTCTTGCTTCATAAATATGTAACCGTCAATTTATTTCATAATAATGTATACAATGACATTTTCAATACCAAATCTATAGTAGGTATGAGGTGTACTTTTTAAATACGTATATTCGGGTAAAATTATACTACTTCGAATAATAATAATAATAATAATAATAATAATAATAATTTCACGTATAGCTTTCTAAAGAAGTTTAAATGTAGTCAATTAGCTTCATATTTATATATAATTTGTCATTAATCTGTAGACATCTACTGTTGGACTTACATAGGTCTGTCCTAAATGATACCACCACTTGCATCCAGCGGCTCCCACTGGCTCGCTCTATATCATCAGACCACCTAGTAGGAGCCCTGCCAAGAGAGCTATGCTTGGAGTATCTCTACGCCATCAAATCAGAAATAAGGAGATCCGTAGAAGAACCAAATCGACATTGCACTAAAGTTGCAAAGCTGAAGTGACAATATATAATATAAATATTCTTATCTTTACTGAACGTTTATGATTGATTTTGATGACTTTTTTGGTATTTGGTGTGGCCCTGAAGGGCTTAGAATCATAATAAGACTCGGAAGGTGGTATTGAAATCGAGTTCTATTTTTTTCATATAACCCACACCCTACATAAATACCTTAAATAAACATAAATACATAAATACCTTAAATAAGTGAACAGGTGTTTCTGAAATTCAAAACCAGTCAAGTGCGTGGTGCACCTTGCACAGTGGAAACTAAAAAGTTGCGCTGCTTGATGAAGAAGAATCTTTAAGACTTTTAATATAACGACATAAAATCAACCGCAAAAATAAGTTGTCAATTTCATTGTCATTGTAATTATTCAAAATAATACGAAAAACATAGTTACGGGAAAATTTATCTTCTACAAAATAATTATTGAGAAAACTTGTTTTATTGTTCTACAACCTTTAATTTTACGTTGGTATAACACAACTTTGATGATTTTAGACTCTTATTAAAGAAAGTACTGACTTAAGCAAATAAGTCAAAATTACACTTGGAAAGCCTAAGAAAAGCTACTTAACACGTTCCTACGCGTTAATTCTTCTACTGCTCAGTTACATGTATGGACTACTAGCCTCATTTTTTTTATATATTAATAAGGCTCTAGACCTATTTAGATATGTGGTAGAATCTGTCTTTCCACAAAAAAGTGATATGCTTTTTATATCGAAGAAAAATATTTGAATATATCAAATCATATTTATATGAAATTAAGTAAGTAGATGTATTCTATGAACCGATACACAATTTTGCAGCAGAAAATTTTATATAATTAAATATTTTTCTGCTGCAAAATTATGTAGCAATTCATAAATACACCCTAACATAATTTCATATAAATAGAAACCAATAATTTCCAATTAAAATGACTGTGACATAAATGGAGTGGAGTGGAGACACATAAGTGGAGTGTGGAGATAAAATATAAATTAAGTATAAGAGTACGTAACCCTTATAATTTTTCTATTTGGCTATGGAACACGAAAAAATAAAAAATACGAAATGAGCAATGAAATTTATAATTTGACAGTTTTTTTATTCATTCACAATACATCGCAAAATAAAGTATACGAGCTTTGTTTCAAAATAATGTATCCAACTAATAATACTAGAATAATATTATGTATATAGTATATCAAAATATTTTTTTGGCATTGAAGGAGGTTTTTCTTTTTTTGAAAAAAAACTAGTCATGACTGTATTATTAAATTTAAAATTATTCGATATTTTCATTATGTATTGCCTTTTATGTGTGCGTGATATGTCACTTTATCACTGTGTGCATGTGTCAATTTATCGTTTACAATTCTTACAATAGTTTAAATCAAATTTAAAAAATACAATTATTGACGCTTAGGGAATAAAAAAATAAGTTGCCAAACCTATATATATATCTATTTCTTTTACTCCTGTTAGTGATTCGAAGCAACAGACTAAGATAGCAATATTTCCTATGAAATATGGTTACAAGAGCGGCAACAGGGTATGGTTCCGTCCATGGGGTTCTTAGTCTAAGCGTAAGATGCGTACTGTGACATATAAGTGTCAAAGGAATTTATCCTTTATTCAATAGCAACATGATCGGTTTCTATAATTATCAAAGGCTTTATGACTTAATAATATAGAATTAAAGATTAATTTCCTTTGAAACCTGAAACTATCGCAGTATCTATCTAGCGTAAAAAATACACGCATACGCTGTAGTAAAATGTAAACAACTAATACTAAAAAAAAAAAAAAAAAAACATGTGTTAGGGCACGCGGTATTTTTTTTTATGTTAAGTTGGCAAACAAGCATACGACCCACCTGATGGTAAGTGGCTGCCGCAGCCTATGAGCGCTTGCAGCACCATTAGTAGGTGCCACTCGCGCGTTGCCAACCTCGAGATATTAGTTCTTAAATCTCGTTCGCCTAGTAATTTCGCTAGCGTACAATGCCCTTCAAACCGGAACACAGTAGTGCCTAAGCACTACTATTTGGCAACAGAATATTGGACACTGCGGTGGTACCTACCTAGCCGGCCTCTTGCAACAAAGACCTACCACCAGTGTGATTGATTGCACTGGTGGAATAATCTCTGTTGTGACAGAGGTTATCCCAACAGCAGGCGATGGGGTCGTCACATCCCGACGCCTTAAATATGGTAGGTATGAACTAGTTGCGCATATTTGTAAATTTATGTAACGCATTTTAATAACGTTTAATTTTTTCTTGCATTCCCTCCTACGTCTGTCGCCTAGCCTACAGCCGGATAAAGAGGAGGGCAACAGCGGCGAAAGCTCCGAGGCCTCCACAAAAGAGGCTTCGGAAAAAAAAATCCGACTTGTGAACACCAGGCCACATATTTTCCTTTGATTTTTTTACATCCCCAAATTTAATATTCTGGTCTAACCTACCTAAACCTAAGCCACGATAAGGAATTTTGTTCCAAAAATACTAAAACGCATTTGCTTATAAAATTTGAAGCGTTTACACATAATTTATCCAGGATCCCATCATCAGATCTTGCCCGTATAGGTTATCCAATAAAACAGGCAGGTTGGGGAAAATATGTTGTTAAAACTATCGTTCAAATACAAAAATGTTATTATTAAAAGAGCAGTAAATGCATAAATCAATTTTTATCAAAATATATTTATATAATTTTAAAGAAAATATGCTTATAACGTACATTTTATTCAAAATGTCAATGTATATTTATCGAAATCGGTCCACACGTTCAGTTCAGTAACAGACCAAGTGTCTGATTGTTCCAACAATTATGGTTTATATATTAAGTTAAAGGTGTGTGTGATACGAGCAAAAACTAGAAATAATAAAACCTAGAACTTTATTTCCACGCCACCTACTGGGTCTTACTGTGATTCTAAGCTATCCGGGGATACTAAATACCCAAATACAAAAAAAAAACATCAGTATCAATTAGAGAAATTCAATGATATACACATAATAATAAAATATATAAAAATAATATACTGCTTTAGACGTAAAAATGTCACTGTATACATTATTATGAAATTAATTGACGGTTACATTATTATGGAGCAAACCTCGTATACTTTCTTCTGGAAAGTATAGCGTGTATAATTTGAAAAATTGACAATGTATACATTTCATTGCTCGTGACTGTACACCTTATAAATAAATATAGTTATATTTCACTTAATTTCGGTCGTATTTTTAATTTTAGCTTAGGGACAACCACGCATAAGATCTACGTGATAGACATTTGCAATTAAAGCATATGAAATATTTTGTTCCAAATTACTAGAATATAAAAAAAGAACCAATCATTCTGGACCACGAGGTTAACAAAAATCTCCTCGAAGCGGGAATGGAACCCGAAATGGAGGTCGTTAGTCGTATTTAAAGCGTCGCAATACCATTGCGCTAAAAAATTAAGAAGGAAACTTGAAGAACTTAAGCAATTTATTACTCGTTTTATTCCACTGCAATACCTTTTCTGTTTTATGTATCAACACCTTTTTAAATACTGTGGGCACATTCTGTTGGTGAGTATAAATTAGTGACTTATATTTAAAAGAAACATGTACAATGTTCATGATCGCAAGAGTCCTTCAAACCGAAACACAGTATATTAGCTTAGCTCTATATTAGCTGCGGTGGTACCTACCTCGCCAGCCACGCGCAATAATGGCCTGCCACTTTTTTATAATATGCGATAACAGCTCCATAATTTAAACTGCTAACAGTTTGCCTCAAAGAGTACTAAATGAATATTGTTTATTATAACAGAAATTTAAAACCAAAACCTCTTAAAAATCCCTGAATATATTCAACTCTTCAGTTTTATTTCGTTATACGAAAGTTAAAACGCAAATAAATAATTAAAGCGATTTCCCCCGACGCAACCCTCCCGCGTCTTAAACAGGGTCGCCAGTCATTTTTCGAGAAAAGCAACGCAGTTAGGTACATAGGTATATCGTGATTGATCTTTATTTAAGATATTGCAAAGAAACGGGGCAGTTTTTTTGTCTTCTTTCATTCCAGGGTTATTTTCTTTTACAACGACTGTAGCCAGCAAGGGTTAGCTTAATAATAAGGTTATTGAAGTCGCATAACCGCGTGAGCTTGTCGCCGCAATTGTGACTTATGAGACACGAATGATGCGAGCATGCAATAGTGTTGTTTATTCACTTTGCTTACCATTGCTGTATAGGCTGTTCAATATCCGGAGCGGTACAAACGCACGTTGCAATATAAAGTGAAACTTAAGACATCGTCGTGCACTAGTGACAGTATGGGTGGGAGAAATCTCGCGGCAAGGCGGCCACACGTATTTGTAGGTAATAAAGGACAACTAACATTTCTAGTATCTTATTATGAAGATTTTGTGATACTTTCATGTGGTCTGCCTGACGGTAAGCTCTCATAGCTTATAAAGTGGTCTCAAATGCGTGCTGCCGATCTTTTACAAACCTCTTTGTCCATGCAATAGGCTTTTGGGACAGCATTAGACTTTAAACTGCAAGAAGGTCGTTCAACAACCGGAGCTTCCGCGGGAGAAAACACATTGTTCGTGAACATTATGGGTCCAATATTCTTTTTACCAATTACAAAGTGAGTTAGGACATCGTTTACATTCATGGGTACTCAGTTATGCAAAAACTTGATTGCACGAGACCCGCACGGGACATAAGATTTTATGGTTAAAACACAATATCCTGCGAAAAATAGCCAAACAACCTTGATAACTACGCGACGCACAAAAGAGTCTGAAACATCAAAAATGACAGTTACGGTAAGCGTTATTGGAACGACCATGGAGCACATGTTCTTTTAAATCAGCTTATAATTGTTTATCAATCCTGTCAAATTTCAAGTCCTCATTATGTGATCGGCTCCGTTAATGCGAGAATTGCGGATTCGATCGTGACTCCTTTTTGCTATTGTCGTAACCCACTCCTAGCACAACCTACGAGCTTTTTTGGAGGTGCAATATAAGTATTAGTAATGACTTGGAAATGGTTAGAGAAAGTTAGGTTTATACAGACTATAAAAAAGTGTTAATTTAGGTTTTTTTTATGTTACAAGTTGGCAAGCAAGCATACGGCCCACCTGATGGTAAACGGTTGCCGTAGCCTATGAGCGCTTGAAACACCATTAGTAGGTGCCACTTACGTGTTGCCAACCTTGAGATATTGGTTCTTGACGATTCAAGAACCAATTTTGCTTTTGCCCAGTAATTTCACTAGCATACAGTGCCCTTCAAACCAGAACTACTATTTAGCGGTAGAATATTTAACACTGCGGTGGTACCTACCAAGCCAGCCTCTTATTGTAAAAGACCTACCATCAGTGTGACTGATTGCACTGGTGGAATCATCTCTGCTGTGTCTGTGTTATCCCAACAGCGAGCGATGGGATCGTCACGTCCCGACGCCGGTTTTTCACATTATTCTAATTTCTCTATACAATCTATTTTACGGCCGTAGTTTCAGTTAAATGAGCGCCACTAAATACCTATGTATAGCAAAGTATAAATAAGTTTTGCCTAGCATTTGCCGAGAAAAATACTAGATAGAAAATGTATAAAATGTCATCGAACTTGGACGGAGACCAAGAAAGGCGTATCTAAGTCACAAGTACAATTAATCTATCCCAGACCCAAGAACGTACACCAGCTGTCAGTGTACACAACAGTGAACAACTAAACAGGGCATCTCGTAGAACCATATATATTATTCAACTATATATTGTATAGAAGTAAACGAATATGTTTTATTACAATAAACATAAAATTCTTACAGAAAGTCAGAGACAAAATTATCATTTCCTTTTAATACTAGCTGTTCTCTTAGCTCTATTTGCTTGAACTACCGGGTTTGTATAGGCTTTTTGTATAAATAAAGTATAATTTTACTACATAGTTAAAATTAAAGGATCAAGTGTAGGTTTGTTAAGGGTTCCGCAAAGTATGGAAATGTGAAACCTTTTTTATTAGGGGAGCCTACAATTTAAACCCTGCTAAACGCTCATAGTCTTAGCTGCGATACTGGCAATGAGTGCCGTCGGTCCCAACCTTCTTGATTCACCATTATCGTAGCAGTAAAGTAAATTGGAGAAGTGGTTTTGGTGGCGAACATAAGCGGATAAACTGACACAGAGACGTTGCGTTTTTAATAATATGTGTTAAAAATACATTCCTGTCTGTTCTAAGCAGTTCTTCTTCTCAATAGCTACCCTACTTGTGGCACACCTAACAATTCGGTCGTCACACATCTCGAAATACTTTCGTGGTGCATGCATACCCGACCTACCGATGGTTCTAATCATCGTATCTCATCGTCGCGAAACATGCCCAAAGAAAATGATGATCAGGCCTTGAACAATATAAGATGGACGCTGCTTTCTGCTGAATCTACCTTACCAACCGGTGACTTGACTTAGACGGACACAATAGACTGTATATTTTTTTATGTGAGAGGGGCAAACGGGCAGGAGGCTCACCTGATGTTAAGCGATCACCGGCGCCCATGAACATCTGCAACACCAGAAGGCATGCAGGCGCGTTGCCGACCTTAAATTTAACAATTCAAAAGTGCTGAAAGGCTATTTGATTAAGAATATTATGAGTTTGAGTTGAGCTTGAGTGTAATGTCGATTTGTAAGTTAGTTTATGTTATTTGTTGATTCTCATTATCACGTGTTATTCCCAGTTCATAACACGTTATCATTTGTATTTTCTTAAGTGTAATAAAAAATTGTTTACTAAAATACTTTGTAAGTAATGAGTGTCATGACATTTGTACATTAAAGATAAATATATTTTGAACGTTTAAAAATAATAACAAAATAAGTATGGCGCTTTAACGGGGAGCGGTTTATTAACTATCATAATTATTGGGACAATTTCTGTCATCTTTATTTCTTCAATTTAAACGTTTACGCAAATAAATACACTACATTTTTTTATTTCTTTCATGAGTGAAGTTTTACTTCTGTGCCTGTATCAGAATAACCTCAGGGCCTTCGTCTTTCCCACCAGCTACAGCGTGGATACCTTCAAATCAAGAGTGAATAGGCATCTTCTAGGCAAGAGTTCTCGACCTTAGACTGTACCATCATTTTACATCAGTTGTAATAACAGTTGAGTGCTAGCCAATATGTAAAAAAACACTGACTTTTAACAAAACAAATTGTAATAGGTACCTACACATGGAATAAAAATATTTCATTTTATCATTATATTTATAAAGAATTAATTTTATACAATTAAAATGCAAATGGGTATCGCAGTTTCCAAGAAATCGGTGAACACAGTTTGCTTAAATATACATTCAAATTAATTTAGATTGTAGTTTTGGATGATTCTGAGTATTAAAAACAATATGTACCTACATACATCGAAAATGCTTCTGAACCTAACAGCTATCTTATTGATTTCAATATAACCAACGAATAGAAAATATGCATTTTGACCACTGACTTACTACAACCTAAGAATTGGCCCTTCCATACACAAGTCCAAATGAGAAATGTCCAAAGATTCGCTGGTGCTTCTCCGTAAATTCGCACTAAAGCAACGATACGAAGTTAGTGACACGTTAAATTTATTCGAATATATAGCAAGCTTGTGACAATCTTCATTTTGTTTTCATTGGGTCTCCCGAGATTTTTATGCACAATTAACTACCTACTATATGTATACTACGTAAATATTTAAATTAATCTTGAGCAATACATATTTATTAAATATTAGCAGATCCGGCCACTCATCGCTGTGGTAACAAAGGATTTCGGTCCGACTTTTTCCGGCGTTTTCAACAATTATCGTTATATTTCTACAAATTTACAAATACCTTCCTCATGAATCACTCTGTCTAGTCGAGAAACTGAAATTGTTCAGTTTAAAGTAAAAGTCTGTATCCCGCAAACACAAAAAAATCTGAATACAGAATCGTTTTAAGTGAAAACGATTTTTACGGTAGTGAAGCCATGCTTCTTCTCTCAGTAAAGTGCCGGCTCGATCGGGGAAGTACCCTCTCGCAGAAAATCGGCGTCAAGTAACAGTATCATTGGGTACTGTTGCATTCCGTGCGATCAGGGAGAGCGCCGGAAGACCATTCTCCCAACCCCTCTGTTGCCTTCCTTTTTTTCCCCTTCTCATCCCGTTCTTCCTGTATTTTGGGTTGGTTGGCTTGTGATACTTCAACTATTGCAAGCGTTCGTAGCTTACGGTGACTGCTCACCTTAAAGCGGACCGTATGCTTGTTTGCCAACCGTCATGACATAATAAAAAATAACGTAGAGTCAATGATACTAAATTTTTCTTGGTTTCTAAACACGGAAAGTGTCCTAATAATTAATACAGCATCAATTTGATACTTAGAACGAAATTTTCCATCAGTGATTAATTGGGTCGATAAGTAGGTTGACGTATGAGAAGGCCAACCGAAGCGTTCTAATTGTCTCGACGGCTATTCAGTCTACGATTTACGATCCAGTGGCTTCATTTTTTTTATTCAACGTAAAAAGCGTAACACTTATTTGTTAAAAGTCAGAGTCTATTACCGATTCCAGAATTAGAACTGAGAAGAACTGGCAAACTAAGGCTTTTTTTTTGTCGTTTTGGGCGATTTTTTTTACATTTATGACCACTGAACCGTTGTGAAGCCTGGTGCGACCGCCTCAATAGCTCAATGGTAGAAGGTCCAGCTCCGTTAACACGAGAGTTGCAGGTACGATCGTGTCCCCGTTGGCATATTGTCGTATCCACTCCTAACGCAAGCTATGAAATTATTTGGATGGGCAATGAGGCAATATTAATAATGACTTGGAAAAGCGTTGTTAATATTGTTTTTATAACATGTTATAAAATTCGAATGATTTCAAAAAACTAACAGACTTTAACAGACTAAATTCTGAGGTACTTAACAATTTGAATAAAGCAATGCAATTTAATTACCCTTTTTTGAAGATTCCCTTTCTATACTCAAAATGTCTTGTATCTCAAAATGTGACCAATATGAACACCTATCCAACAATCGTCAAAATATTTAATGGATAGGTTAAAAATAAAAGATTGATAACCTTCTTATTATCAGTTAAAAACAACAATTACTCATAACTTTACGTTATGATCACACGCTCATAACATGCTAACGTTTATCAAACTAGCTATTATTTGCGGATTTACTTGGGTGAATAACCTCATCTTATTCTTCTTCTTTCGATTTTGTGACAAAAAGTAGCCTACGATGTCGGCCCCAGTAGGATAGAAATGTCATCGCCCCCGGAATCAACACAAACATAGGCACAACTCAGAAACATACACCTAAATCTGACTTGATCGGTAATCGCACACGCGACCAAAGGTAAAGACAATTTGGATAGCGCGACAGATTATAACCTATTTATATACTAATGTTTATTAAAATTTGGTTTGCAGTTTAGACGTAAAACTAACAAACAGCTTTTCACGAGGCAATTGTATCCAAGCGCAAACCTATCATTATAAAAAGATGTTTAAAACGCACGGACGCCATAGTCCAGACCGTGGAGAATAATATTGCATGATCAAAAAATCTAGAACAACCAAAATATATTTATATCCTGTGGACATCATTTTGATATCAAACACGACAAGAAAAAATCCTTCAAAACATCTCCGAGAAACTAACAAAATAAGAGAAGTTTCCCATACCTATATGTGTTGAAAAGTTGTTCGTATGTGAAAAGTAAATAATATTAGATTATTATGTTTTCCAACTCTTTACCACACTGGCGAAACCTTCGGTACACTTTGTACAAACTTTTACCATTTGGAGATAATATCAAAGAACTGTGAAACTTCTTGTCTTTTCCTTTTAATTAATTAACATTAATATATCATATTTTTACACTAAAGAGCTCACAACACCGCCGTGGCGTATTGGTAGTGTGTCAGACTTGAGCCTCGACGGTTTCGGTCTCGATTCCCGCTCGGGCAGATGTTTGTACTGATCTTACATATATCTGTTTCGGTCTGGGCGTTTGTCCTTGTAGGTCACCATACTCTGCCTCGGAGAGCACGTTAAGCTGTCGGTCTCGGTCCGATCGAAAATAAGCCAAATCATATTCATATATTTGAATCAATAATATCCGTAGTGTTGTTTTTTTGACCAATTCTTCTCTTCCGTTTGCCAAAACTCCCAGATCCTCTGTCTCCTTTCATTATTGAAGTGAACGCGTTGAGCGATTTTTTGTTCTATAAATTCTTATTCCAATGTTTCAAGTTTTCTATTGACAGTCCTCATAACTGCGTGTTTTTTCTCCCTCTTTTAGTAGCTTTTATTTACGTCAAACATTTGGTTTTATTCAATGAGTTGTAGCAGTGGAGGTATAAGAACCCATCTTCCAATCTACCTTCGTCCTTTGTCATCAATCTCTTGTTACGTCAGTACGTCACTCAAACTACGCTGTGAGCACATACTTTATTGTGACATCTAGACTGCAAATCACATTTTTTCTATTTAAAAAGCTTAAAGCATTACAAATGCATGCATGACTTCAAAGCTTTACATGAAAGCTCACAACAATATACTTTATATAATGTGCTGTAATGCAATTTTTAATTACTGAGATAATAGCAGACAGCACTCATTTGCTAGATGCACTTGAACATGAACCTCTTAACAGGACAATAAACTCTAACAGGAGACAAATATAACGCTTCCAACCTACAAATATCCTATAGATGATGTGTAAGATGAACTATGTGTAACTATTAAAATAGTTTGTTTAGCAGTAGTAGAGCCATACTCCTACTCCTTCCATCATAAATGGACCGGCTTGACCAGAAAATCGGCGAAAAGTAACGGTATCAGTACTGTTGCGTTGCGTAATGATTGGGAAAGACGGAGGCCCAATCTTCCACCCGTCAGTTCGCTTCCCTTTTTCCCCTGTACTTCAACGATCGCGCGCGTTCATAGGTTGCGGTGACTGTTTACCATCAGACGAACCATCTGCTTTTTTATCCGACTCCCCGCCGGTTTTTTAGTCAGGGCTAGCATAACGCTCTTAATGATATTACTTCGACGTAAATCGATGTGGATTTGAAAGCGTTTTTATTCCCTTTAGCAAACATTATGGAATAGATATTCTACTTCATAAAGTGACGAGTATTATGAAGTATCGTTATTTTTTTTTTATGTTATAAGTTGGCAAACAAGCATACGGCCCATCTGATGGTAAGTGGATGCCGTAGTCTATGAGCGCTCGCAGCACCATAAGTAGGTGCCACTCACGCATTGCCAACAAGAGATATTGGTTCTTAAATCTCCTCTGCCCAGTAATTTCACTAGCGTACAGTGCCTTCAAACCGGAACACAGTAATGCCTAAGCACTACTATTTGGCGGCAGAATATTTGACATTGCGGTGGTACCTACCTAGCCGGCGTCTTGCAACAAAAGACCTACCACCAGTGTGACTGATAGCACTGGTGGAATAATCTCTGCTGTGACAGAGATTATCCCAACAGCGGGCGATGGGGTCGTCACATCTCGACGCCGGGAATGTATAGGCATGTTTAATTGTTTATTGAAAATCGTCTTTATCTTTATGCAATTAAAGTGGAGTTGCATTTAGTTATATGCGTGTGGAATTTCGACCCCACTATTTTTATTTTATTTACAAAACAACGTGTAAAAATTGCTTAAAAATATAACTTAGTAACTTCTAATTACAATTTTTATATTATCTTGGATTTAGTGACACACTACCCCTTGACATCCATAAAATGAAATTGCGTCCTTTGCATAGACTTACTACAACCTATGGCCCGGTCCTTTCATACCTACAAAATGTCATTAGACTCTTCTTCTTAAAATTACCAACGGAATGCAATGAAGTTAGCAACACTAACATCATTCGATATTCGATTATGATTTGCGAAACATAACCGAATGAGAGCGGTTAGTAGAAATTATTTAAGGTTAGTATAATTTATTTTGGGCCTGAATTACATACCTCAGCATCGATCAGCATTCTATATAAAATAGTCATTTCGTATAAAGATGCGTACGCATCAATTCTCATTTCAGCTTCGATTCCGATTTCGCATTTTTCTGTTTTAAATGCTTATTAGTGTAACATTCGATATAACACGTCACAGAACTAAATAGCTGTCAAAGTTTGCTGAAGGATGCGTAAGCATGTTTACGATTGCTGAAGCATGCTTAAGCGTGCTTCGGGATGCTTAAGCATACGATTCTCGTAAGTCCAAAACCATCTAGTTACCTGCTGGTCGATGCTGATAAATGTAATTCAGGCCTGAAGTTTTACGATTTTTGTCCCCTGTTTTTTTTAAATTTAAATATTGTATTGAAATAGGTATTAGTATTCTAAGTATTAATTAAGCAACTATGGTAAATTATGTAAAAACAAAACCAGGACCAGTAATGAGTTTTCGCATTAAACCAAACAAATATATATTTGATAAACAATAAATTCAGGGAACCAAATTTAGGCGTAGAATACTAACGATAATATTTACGTGGTTTTCCTCTTTGAACAACAACAAGAATTAATTAAATTTATACTAATTTCACATTTTATAAACAGAAATATGTTAAATGAAATTTTGTTTCGCCGATTCTTCTCAGGTAGGGGTTTAATTTAGCCGGTGGTAGAATCTGACTTACAACAAATAAGTCTAATACTTTATAAATTGATTTCTGTTCTATGTCTTAATTGACAGCGGACTCTTAGTAATAGGGTCCCGTTTTACCCTTTGGGTACGGAATCCTAATAAGATTGTTTACACACAAAGGAGACTTCATGTACAAACTTTAGTCAATGATGCAACATATAAATGACTTGTTTATCATTTTACAAATGCACATTTTTTACACTCACGCGCACACGCACACTTCCGTCCGCCACTTATTGATGTAGGTCAATACTCCGTCTCGCTCTAACTTAGGTGCTTCACCTCTTATCTCACTCGCACTGGGAGCAATGCGACGTTGACTAGCAGGCACTTGCGTTTAATTCCTTTCTATTGCTTGGAATGTCTACTACTACTATGGCGTTTAAATTCTTAATAAAGATAAACATGCGACTTTGCTTATCGAGTTATTTCATACTTTGCATCGATACATTTTACGTACCAAATTTTTCATTTATCCTATCACTCAGTTCGTTCCGCTGCGCCATGACGTACTGATGTTGTGGCGCAGCAGTAGCGAACCTGTCTTAAGCGCCACAGTTCGCGGGTTCGATTCACGCTAGGAGTCATAAAGGCATGTTTTCCGGTCTGGGTGTGTTTGTCCTTGTCATTGTCAATGTTTCCGGACCCCTGACACTATCCTAATGGGCGCTGTTAAAAAAATAGTTTAAACTGTGAAGTTTTGTTACAATTATTAAAAGAAATATACAATCAGAGAAAAAATATTTCCACTACCATACACACACAAGGTGACGCTGTCAAGGCTAGCAGACCCAAAGGCCATAAACATTTTTAATAAAACAGAGCACATAACAAAACAACTCTTTGTTTGTCTGTTAGTGTAATTCAAAAACTACTGAAACTGGTGAGTACATGAATATGCTTTTTATATTATAATTCATATATGGCAAAATCTTTTCTAAGACTTTGTGACTTTGTTACGTGTTTGCTAAGACTGCGCAACATTATGTGTACCAATATTTTGAAGAGTTTCTTTATTTGAAGGCGTTAATTTTAGGAGCTACTGCTTTAAATTGAAAACTTATTTTCGTGTTGAATAGTCCATTTTTCGAGGAAGACTATACGCTATATAACATTACACTACGACCAATAGGAGCAAAGTATCAATGAAAAATGTGGCAAAAACGAGAAAAAATATTTATTTTCAGAGCTCCCGTTGCGTGCGCTGCGTAAACAGTTAAAGTTACGCAAAAATGTTGTATGATGGAATTGTTCTCCTTTAAACGTCCTAAAAAAAGTCCAAGTCCATATACTATATATGTCTATCTTTTAAGTCAGACTGCATAAAATTAGTAACTCTTTTAAAACTCTATATACGGTTTTACAATAGGGTCCCAGAAAGCGTTGAGAAACTTTATATTAATAAATTTAAAATAAAGGTCAAGACACGTTTGTGTGGTAAAGGCTATTATAAAATTAATGAATACCTTGAGGACACCACACCTTGGGAATGAGACAGTCAGTCCAGGCTTTTCAGTGAACATAATATGTAAATTACTTGGCCATTTAAAAAATAATAATATATTTAAAAAAGATATAACCCCGAGTTTGTTTCGCCGGCTCTTCTCGGGTAGAGGTTTAATTTTGGAGCCGATAGTAGAATCTTGACTTTCAATAAATAAGTTATATGCTTTTTACGTTGAATAAAAATATTTGATTTGATTTGATTTAACTCACTACAATATTTTTAATGGTAATCAAATTTATTGTATAACAACACTCTACGACAAAATAACATGGGCACCTCTAATAAATTATAGTGACGGTGTCTGTAAATACACCTAAATGCAAATATTTATAGTGTATTGTTATATCTCCTAGTATGATAATATTGTAACCGCAAGTCATACGACCAAATACGATGCAAGGTTTTAATGGCAGATAATCAAATTGACGAACAATTTTTATAGAAAAACTCAGATATTTTTTTAAGAAAGACATGTAAGTATAAAAATATATCATCCATAATATTTTCAAAAATGTATATTTTTTTATAACACCGCGACTCTTCGTTTACCAGTCAGCTTTTAACGAACTAAATATTTTCCATAATACAATATAAAAAAAAAACAAATATGTCATCGCAACCTCGAACAATATATTATCTCCGAAGCACGCGTATAGGCAAATAAATTGAGTGAGTATATGCGGTGACGCAATCGCGGTGACGTCATCGTTTCATTGTGTTGATTATACCCGACCTCGCAGCGTTTATCATCTTTCATTGAACTTTCTATGTGAGTGTTGTGTTTGCATAAATAAAATTATCCGTCTGTTTGTCATTTTATTAAAAACTATTTCTCGCATGTCCGGTCACGTGAGCTGCATTATTATATCTTGACTATATTGTAAATGGACGCGAATAAGCAATACCATGTCAACCCACACGAATGTCCTTTCGAGAAAAACGCGTTTGAAAATTTTGAACTACTTGCTTTATATGATTTTTTTAAGTATTGGTCCAGTTTTTGGCAATTTCAAATTATTTTACTTATTTTCACAAAAAATAAGTATATAAACTGCATATTATGTAATATAAACCAAATGTAAATACATTGCATGATTAAAAAATGGCTTTTTAGAAGTTTTAAAGCTTAAAACCCTACTAATATTAAAGAAAAATGGTCTTCAGCCATTTACCAACACATCGCATATATAACTCAGTTTTTTCAATTTTGTGGGTTGACATGGTGTTGCTTATTTGCGTCCAAATAATAACCGGTATTAAAACTGCGGCCTGGTTTCTAACTTAACAAAACCAGAAATTCCAACACAGAGGGTGTTGGAAGTGCTCCTATAATATTCTAATTCGAATCTAGTAGTCTAGTAGTAGTAGATCTTTTCAAAACTCTTTCAAGGTTTAGATTTTGATGTGATATAAAAATGTCCGTACTGCTAAGTTTAGTTCGATGAATGAGAACGCCGAGTGCCTAAACTTATAAAACTAAGAATATTGAATTTCGTAATTAATTATTTTTTTTATGTCATGACGGTTGTCAAAAAAGCAGGACACTTGAAACTTGCCAACCCCTTGGGTTGATAGGAGGAAAGGGATGAGAAGCGAAAAAGGAAGGGATAAGTATGTTTTCTGTAAGAGGGTAGTAGTTCCGATCGAGCCGGCCCATTTGTGCTGAGAGAAGCATGGCTCTACTACTAGCACTACAATTCTGTAGTTCCGTTAACCATAGTGTTGAGATTATTGTGAAGTGAACAAGTTTATTATCTTTTTTAAAAACAGTCAAATTCTTAAGATAAAATAGTTTACATAGCAAAATATAAGTATTTGTCACGGGCGAGAGTGTACTTGTGGTCATTGACCTGATCGCCATTTGTTATACATATTACTAATTTGTGCACCCACTGATCGATAAAGGATCGGCGGGTTAAGCAACTTTAGGCGCAGTCAGTCACTAGATGGGTGATCGCAGTGGTATTTCAACTGAGCGTCTCCGTGCTTCGGAGGGCACGTAAAAAGTCGGTCCCGGATGTTATCAATTTGATAGTTGCAAAGTCAAGTCAGAGGCCTAGATAGATACCGGCGATCTGAACAACTCAGACAATAGGTTAGCCACTAAACACTCGTTAAGAAGAAGCAGTACAACATAATTGTAAGAGTTAATCATAACATCTCATAATAATCGTGACTCTTGCATATAGGTGCATTAAATGAAAACTAAATGCATACTTGCTTACATAAAAAATGTTATTTTTAAAAGTGCTATTTTTTAAATTTTTGCCTGCCTGTTTTTCCGGCTAATCTCTGAAACGGATGGACCGATTTTAACAGGGCTTTCACTGGCCGATAGCTAATATTATATGGAGTAATTTAGGCTACTTTTATTTTATGAAAAAGAAAAAAAGGTACACCACGCGAGCGGAGCCGCGTGCAGTTATACGTTCATAGTATAGCTTACAATGTATGCTTTAATATAATTCTAGTCGTCGAACCATGCAGGAATAAAAGGTAGGGAATTACAATATAATTAACAACTAATATTCAACGATCGAACTCTTATTAGCTGCACTGTCTACGCATAGAAATGGCACATGATGCATAGCATTCTATTGTAAGCGTTCTTAGTAAAGCCTATATTATAAAGTGACGACGTTGCGTAGCGGTAGGGAACCTGCCTTAAGCACCAAAGGTCGGTTCGATTCCCGCTCGGAGCAGTTGTATTGACAATATAGGATACCCAGACAATATAGAACCCACAAGAGCATATGACCTATCAAGAGATTACTATCAGATGTTATAACCGGAACCGACAGCTTAAATATTTTATATTATATGGTTCGTTTAACGAATTTTAATTTGTTAATTTTGTATTAAATGCAAGGATATCAAATCCTTTATTACTAATCCGGAAAATATAAATACGTATTTTGTTTTACAAACTCCAAGAAATTACCAACAAAATTATAATTATCTTAATTGGGAAAGATGATTATCTTATCATTAACGAGAAGTATTCTATCGAGATAATTACATACCTACCTTGTTATATTCCGATCGCTAATGAAGTAAATTAATATTATATACCTTCGGTTAGATATTATTACCAGCAACACCCTTCTTGGGAGGTCGGAGAATGTACTCGTAAAAAACACCCAAAATGTTACAATTTATATTTACTTATATTTCTAGCATTGATAAATATTTTTTTTATGTCATGACGGTTTACAAACAGGTATGCCTACGGTCCGGCTGATAGTAAGCAGTCACCGCACCATCTATGCGCTTGCGATATTTGAAGTATAACATACGCGTCGCCAACCCGAGGAGTGAGAGAGGAGGAATGAGGAGGAAAAGAAAAGAGATAGAAGATGGTTTCTACTGCAAAGTAGTGTTTGGTATTAATGTGTTTCGGTTTGAAGGACACTCTAGCCAGATAAATTACCGAACAAAGGAGATTTAAAAACCAATATCTCTCGTTGGCAACACGTTAGTGACACCTACAAATGGTGTCGCGCCCGCTAAACATCAGGTGAGCCGTATGCTTGCTTGTAAACTTAGTAATATATCAAAATGTCCCACCACTGATGCTGCTGAGTA
Source organism: Hestina assimilis (assembly GCA_023373885.1). Lineage (NCBI taxonomy): Eukaryota > Metazoa > Arthropoda > Insecta > Lepidoptera > Nymphalidae > Hestina > Hestina assimilis. The sequence continues at coordinate 921,022 of CM041750.1, read as the reverse complement.
ATGGCTGTACTGTTGTTATAAAGGTTGGATATAATACCATTAATAATTCGTAAGTATGAGTAGTAGCTAGTGTAATATGAGCTTGAAACAGTTGAGAGGCTTCGAGCTGTGATAATTAGAAAGACTGCGATAATCAGGTCATGTACAAAAAACAATGTTAACAAAATAAAATGTTAATTTTTTGACAGAGAATTTTGAATATATAAGCATTTTCTCAACGATTCTCGCTCTTGTATTTGCCGATTTTGTATTGCTGTTGGCCCTATAGCCCTTGACACCATCACCGAGCGGGTTTGACTGAGTACTGAGACCCAGCCGAGAAAAAGGGGCAGCCATCACGGAGTCTCAAAGTTGATTTCGTCCATTCGTTGATTTGGTTGCCTTCTGCGAGGCCGAACAAAGGCTTTGGACGTCATCGGGAAACTAAAAATATAGTTTAAAAACTTACATACGATCAAAGACGAAGATCGATTTATAATAAATTAACATAGAGGATTTTCACGTCTAGTTTCGGAGCTGTTACGTAAACGGTAGCTAGGAATCGAAAACTATTGTTTTCGAATGCGCATGCGCATTCATTACCCCCGCTCAAGGCTATCCGTACGACACCCGTAGGGTTGCCACGTTCGCCGAAATAAAGCCAATAAAATTACGACATCATTTAAAAGTACTTGTACACAATCATAACTTAGCATTAAATTATATTAGAGTTATAACAGAAAATAATCACGTAGATCAGCTTCAATTGTATCCCTCCAGCGATACCTAGTCGTCCATATAGCAGTCCATAATTGCCAAGAATTAGCACAGAACAAACAAAGCTGAGAATCTCTGAATTCAGAGGCCATGACACACTTTGGGTCGCTGAGCCAGCGGAATAAGTAAGTAAGACAAAATGATAAAGGGATGATAAATATTCAAAATTATTCGCAGCTTTAAAGTCGTAAAAAATAGCGACTTAAGCATTTACTAAGTGAAAAAAATGGTTCCACATACAAATTTCCATCCCATATTTCACACTCTTCAAATTTAGTTTTCGCAACAAAAATTAGCTTGTAACCATCATTATGATTTCGTCTTTATTTGTACAAAAATCATCATAATTGGTTCAGCTGCGTAGACGCGAAAGCATCATACATGCAAACTCACTTTTGCATATTTTTAATATAGCTCTGCCCGCGGTTTCACTGCTGCCGGGTGAGACCGTCGTGTTCCACCAACTAACCGCATCTTATATATTATAGCTTATAGACTTCCTCAAGAAATATGCTCTCAAATGCAAAAAGAATTTTTGAAATCCGATCAGAAGTTTCACAGATTCTGCTATACAAGATTGGTATCAATTATATTTTGGATTAAACGTTTTAAGAAATGTACACCCCTAGATAAGCTTAACGGAACTGACTTAACAATCAGTGATCCAGTCGTTGTTTAGACATTTTGTCTACCCGTCTGTCTCACCTTGCCCGAATTTTATACAATGTAACAACAAAATCACACAAAACGATCACGATCTATGGTCATAGGTCTTATTTTACAATGCAAAACACCTCTCACGGTATCGTCTGGATTGTATAGAATAAAGATATTTTACAATCATGATAACATTCAGACGACTGTTGTGACGACGATGTTTTTATAGGTCTTACAAACATCTGTTCCGGTCTGGGCGTTGTCTCGGAGAGCACGTTAAGCTGTCGCTCCCGGTCTCTTGATAGGTAATTTGCTCTTATCCAAGTCACTGGTTCACTCCTAGGGCTGCGATTTTCAGATAGCAATCGCTCCCTGTACAAACTATTAATCTGTCGAAACTGGATAAAAGTAATAAGCAGCGTAGGTAAATATTATTAATGCTAGGAAGAAGATAGATAATATTTTACAATCACATTTTTTTTTATGTTACAAGTCAACAAGCAAGCATACGGTCCACCTGATGGTAATCGGTTGCCGTAGCCTATGACACTCACGCGTTGCCAATCTCGAGATGATTTTTGAATCTCCTTTACCCAGTAATGTCACAATGAGAGCGTATATTTTATACAATATTTTAACGCGTTCTTGGTACGTTTTTTTCCTTCTTATACATTGCAAAGTCCTTTGAAATTGAATTAATGAGTACGAGATCGCTCGTGAATATTATTATAATTACGACAGCATAAAAGAAATAACTTGTTAAATTTACTTCAACATGGAAACTTAAAAGGGAAATATTTATATAAAGCAAATCTTCATAACGAGAATATTTAACTTTATTTATTATAATCTGTAAATACAAATTACCTTTGACGAAAATTCTTTTGAAACTAATTAATTTGGATTAATTAATATCGAAAGAAATATTACTTTACATCCGACATGGAAAATGAGGAGGTTTTTCGTCTGATTTCTGTCTATTTTGTGACAGATTTGAACCAGTTTTTTGTAAAATAGATTTCTCTGGCTAGTCTTATATAAATTAACTGATAAAGAACGCAAACTAGAAGAGCTAAGACAATAAACTAAACTATCAAATAAGAAATTGGACGCTCCATATCAAAGAACTAGCTTGCCGTTCTTAGAACTAGACCACTTTGATCTTCCATTGAATACTAAGAAGTTAGGATACCTAAGCGTTTGATGAGACATAGGAACTAAGCTTCCGTTTCCGGACGAAACGGGGCACGTGACAAACATTCAAAAGGACGGCGGTAACGAATCATTATCACATTCGTTTATTCACAAAACAATCTTTTGCCCCCGGTTTCATCTGTTGTAAATTACAAATTGATTTTTAAAAATATTATTTTAGCAACATTTTGACAAATGTACTGACGGATATACTTTAATGCTTATGAATTTAGTAGCAGAACCATGCTTATCTCAGTACAAATAGCCGGTTCTACCAGTTGTTAGTAGTTGAGTAAAATGTCGGAACGATTTATTTACTAACTTCATGGTATTGATAATTTTCGCTGAGCGCGCAAATCAACAATGACGACGTTTTGGCGCAACGGTAGAGTAAATATCCTAATGGGGGCCATTGAGTGGATAGCGTTTATTTATTTCTTTATTATTTAATAGAAAAAAATCACTCAAACATATTTCCTGGACGCGACTAAAGTAGAACTTCAAAAAATGTAAAGAACTGTGATTGGAGAAAACAACAGCCAATGGCGTTTTATAAAATGGTGTTAGTGTTAAAATTGATTACATTATAAATATTCTGCGGGAAATGAAGAGGAAATAAATGGGTCTGTTTATTAATTATATGTTATTATTTACAAATGATCATTAATTATTTCTTTATCTACTGAATTGTGACTGGAATTAATAACTTTTGTTTCGCTTCGAAGAACGTAATATGCTAAATCAAATCGAATGCAATTTATGATGCATAATGCCTCTTTAAAAACAAGACGGACTCTTAAATCGATTTAAAAGGGGGGCTCTCAATCCAGATGGAGGTTTTTTGTAGGTGTGTTGTGCGATATACGTACAGTCGGACATGTATGACGTTTGTGAATTTGTGAAAGATTTTGATGATGTTTTGTTAGTTGGTCTTGACCGTTTGGGGATAATCTGATTAGAACTCATCAATATATCAGTTCAAACCCTCAATAGCTCAATGTGAGTTTTAGAGTCCTTACCACCTTGAGCTATAGTCGGATCCCACTTTTAGCACAAGCAATATGTTCAGTTGGGAAGGAAACTAACTTGAAAATATATCAATAACTTGAAAAAAATGTGATTAAATAAATGCGATTATTGTTCTTATACAGTTAAAATCGGTTGTCGGTTAAAGCCGTCCAACTATTCAAGCGGAAAAATCATACAGCTGAAACGTCCAACGCGAACTTAGCTATGTGGAAACTAAGCTTATTGGGCTAAGTTAAGCTTACCATGGAAATCGTTGCGCGTTCACCGAAAAATAAGCTGAAACTGTGGTACTACATGGTTACCATTACTGTACTGTTGCTATGCAAATGTATCGAGTACTTGTGATAGGAAACAAATCGCTCATTTTTTTGTTTAGTTGACGTTCGCAATAAAGAAAACTGACCAGAAATGTTTAACAGATTTCAAGATTTGATTTTGTGAAATGTCAAACGAGCTTCAGTATAAACAGATCATACAGTTTCCAATATGATCTATGTCATGTTTCGTCAGTGCAAAACATACAGTTACGCACGATCACACACTAAACAAACTAGCTAACGCAAAACGCCAGAGGTGTAAGATAAGGAGGTCAGAGGTGTTTAGCTTAGTCTGCGTAGTTTCAGAGCGGCATATACAATGAGTTAGTTTGACTTAGTTCAGCCATTTTATATAGCTTAGCTAGCATAGTTTGCAATGGACGTATGTGTGAAAAACTGGCTCAGCTATACGAGCTAAACTTAGTTTGTGGTTGACGTTCGGTTGTATTTAGACGAACTAAGATCCAAGAAACATTAATTTTTAAATGGAACAGTTTAAAAATGGAATTATATAAAATAGTTTAAACTGTGAAAGAACGTACATAAATCATATTCCTTTACGTTAACTAAGAGTAGTAGAGCCATGATTCTGAACTCTTACAGAAAATCGGCGTAAAGTAACAGTATCAGTAGGTATTGTTGCCTTTCGTGCGATGAGCGATAGCACCGGAGACCCAACCCCTCTGTACATTTCCTTTTTTTCCTTTCTCATCCCTTCCCTTCTATCCCATGGGTTGGCAACGCGTATGTGAAGCTTTTTTTGCGGTTCATAGGTTGCGGTGACTGCTTACCATCAGGCGGATCGTATGCTTGTTTGCCAACCGTCATGACATAAAAAAAGAAGCCAAGCATAAAAAATTAAATTGCAGCATTTCTTACTCACGCTTGACCGAAACAAAAGCCATCCGCTATCCGAAAACGCTAATCATAAGACATAACCGTTAGTTATTACCCTGTAATTATTACGGATACGATCGATATTATTAGTATGGCAAGTGCTCATGAAATATTCAGACCGGAAGCGAGACGGAGGTGCGGGGATGAGCGGGGAGGAGGGGGCTGATATCCTACACTTCACACGATTCATGTGTTGGGGTTTATCAGAGATTAGAGGTTTTATGATCGTAGCGAACTTGCCGAATACAGTTTATGAATTGAAAATATGTAAAATGAAAAGTATTAAGTATTCGTTCCTATTTCCTCGGGTGGCAACTTATGGCAAAAATATAAAAGATCTATTGTATTTTCAAAATATCCAAGTTAAATTGTACTAAAATCCGTGGCTTGACCGTGGCTAAAGCTAATGACTTGACAAACTTACAGAGAAACTTTTACTAATATAATGAAATGGATCATAATCCCAAAACAAAACACGGGTTTTAATGGTGAATTTTATTATTGTTTTTATTATATCAGTTTATACGTCGTTAAGAAGATTTCCCTTTATTTAGTATCGCGATAACTTTCAGATAAAAATTCAAAGTATTTTTCTCAAGTTAATCGGTGAGATTATAGCTTTTAGTTTCAGAAAATAATGGAATTAAATACTTAATTATTATTACTAGATAGAATTATTATTAGTACTTTATCGACATAAAGCCGACAATATTAGACTTAAAAAGGTTGTTTTTCTTCTTGTCATGTGTAAGATAGTTCAAGCTAATTAATAAGGCTCTCTGACTTCCAGCCTCTTAATAGGGCATGCCTTGGGGTCGTGGACGCGCAGGGTGGGGAACCTGTGTGTCCGTGTTGACCGGCCCTGGGGAGTGCGGCAGTCTGTGTGACCCTGACTGCCGTACCGAGTTCCGCTAGCCACAAGAGGAACGCAGTGCTTGTCAGGTCACATTGGTTCGTTCAGCAAGAGTTCCCGTAACCCGACAAACGCACTGAGGTCGGCCACCGACGAAGTTTTAGTGGGATCACATGACATGAACATGTTGTCATGGAACCCCACATAACTCGGTTCTAATGCCCAGGAAGCCGGGTATGTATGTAATGTACTATAAATCATAATCAATTTGATAACAGCCGCAGCTGTCTTTTGGGTACCCTTTGTACAAAAAATAGTACCAAGATGCTTAGCGGAAATACCTCAATGTCCCCAGCCATTGATAGATTGACCGCGCCTATAGCTGCTTAGTCAACAGATCGTTTACTAAACCGTAAACACACGCGGGCTATGAACGTCTTAATACAAATCAATACATTTATAACTATAGGAAATACTTAACTCGGCAAACAAGCGTACCCAGATGGTAAACGAATGCCGCAGCTTATGAGCGCTTGCAACACCATTTGTAGGTTTCACTCAAGCGTTGCAAAGAGAGTGTTCATTAATTTTAGCTTTAACTGTTTTCATTAAACAATATATTTTGTATAGAATCTCAAAGCTTATATAACATTCACTAGATAATTTCATTCTCATAAGAGGGTAAAATCTTAAAATTCAAAATCTTATTTTAACTAGGATTTGAAAGTGTGATAATATCCTACAATATTTACTATAAAACCTACACATAAAATAAAAAAACGCAACGAGTTATCTAAACAATGAAACATAAATAAACACTCTTATAAGAAATAAATTTGAAGAAAGAATTCTGAATGAGAACCAATCATTAAAAAAACGCTCACAAAACTTAATTGGTGTGAGTTAGGATGTGTAAAGGCGAACGTATTATAACATAGCAGGGAGGGTATTGACCTCCTTCGTTACACCCCCTTCAACCCCCTGCAAGGCATCGACACGCGATCTCAAAAGAGCCTTTTAAATGTCAAACTTATCAACCATAGAAAACATCCGACAATCGTTTATATAATTAACTAGCTTCTGCCAGCGGCTTCGAACTTTTCAATAACGATTCCAATACAACCTTTGAACCCCTGTTTTACTCTTTCATGGGTGGAATTATATGAAATATTTTTATATATTAACAATTTTAATGTATATAATATTATATGGGGGTCCCCATACAAAATGTTCATGTTTATACTGGACGGAATTCTAGAACTCTCTATAAGAGAGTCTAACACTGACGGAAATCGGATTTTTTTTTAAATTTAGGCCAATAGGTTTTTTGTATTAATAAAACAACAGGAATGTTAAGAGATAAAAATTCAATCTCTCAGTTCAAAATTTTTTACTATTTCTGTATTATTAAAGTAAGAATTCTATAAAAATACATATAATATGGAGTAAATTGAGAATGTGAATACATTTAACAAAAAGTATGTAATTCATATCATTTCCTAAAAATATAAAACGTTAATTTTATATAAAAAGAAAACGACGAAATAAATACCTGTTTGTCATTTCATTTGTTTCGTTTAATTTATTTTAATAACATTACTTGTATTATAAAATAAATATATCACATGTTATTTATTCAAGTGGAAGACACGCGCCGAGACTAAAATATTAACATTACAAAAAAAACACGAAATACGTAACATACATACCTACACGAAGTTAGTACATTAAAATATCGATCGATTATATAATTTGTCTTTAGATTGATTTAATTTTACACTTAGTCCAAGTGACTCATTTCACAGGTGAGAGGAGGGTTGATTCATTATTCACCCAAAGGGATTGCAAATCACCGGTAAAATGCAGCCGCCTTTCGCCGTGAACACGATTTGTAAACTTTTAATTATTTGTCAATATAGTATAGTATAAAATGACCAGTAAATCTGCGTAACGAGGAGTGTGCTGGAACCCCAATCTCCCACCCCTCTGGTCTCATACTTTTCCTCTTCTTATCCCTCCCATCCTACCCTTAGTGGTGACACCTCGCATGTGCTACTTCAAGTACCGCAAGGGTTTACAGATGCGCTGACTGCTTACCATCAAGCGGATCGTATGCTTGTGAGCCAACCGTCATGGCATAAATATGTTGTAATATTGGTTGTTATCTTCTATCTATATATATAAAAGGCTTTGTCCTGAATGACTGACGGGTCAACGCACAGCCTAAACAGCTGATCGTATAGACCTGAAACTTGGAAGGTTTGTTCTTTATATGACGTAAGCATCTGATAAGAAAGGATTTTCCGAAATTCTACTTCTACGGGGTTGAAAAAGGGCGGCAAAGTTTGTATGGGACAACGCGATTCCTTGGTTCAATCTACTTCAAATTTACTATAAAACTTTTTTTAAAGAATTGATGGAAAACGTGTATCGTATTTTATTGAAATTCATCCCTTAAAGGGGTTAAAAACGGGTAGAAAATTATTTTGCTTCGAAGTTTATATCAATACTCTTTAGTACTTTTGATTTGAATTACATTTTATTTTGACACATGTTTGAAAACTCAATCCGATAAATGGCATATCAACGTCTAGCCGAAACTTGAAATAATTTTTTTGTAATTTTTCTCACAGGTGTTGTTTTTAAAACGTAAACGAGCACAAGAAAACAATATTTCGGAATTCAACCAAATAAAATCAAATAGATGAAAAGGATTTGTAGACGCATGAAACTCTATTCTTTGGCGAACAATTAAGATGTGTTTTAACATTTTCTAAAGTTCCACAACTGAAGAGGTGAAGTGAAGGTTTAAAAGTATGTATTACAATCGTTTATCAAGCGGGCGAATCCGCTGGCAGAAGCTCGTTACTAATAAAATATTAAATACCTCGAAAACTAATACGCAGCAATGATTTTGTTTATTCTTGTTTTGTTACAACAGGTTTTATGGGTCCCTTTTTTGTGATGGTGAACTATAATACCTAATTAATTACCCGCGTTCGCTACATGCAAATTTATTTATATATGCCTTAGTGAATTGAAATCCAGTAAATATTACGCAAGAACAATGCGCAAAGTTTTTTTTGGTTAAAAATTTGGGTCATTGGACTTCGCAGCTAAGAATAGGATAAGATGACCTTAAGTATGTGACATTAATATATGTCTGATGGACACGATTTTTTACGGCCGTATGCATTATTATTATTAGACTAGTTACACGCATATTTCGATCCAGGATATATATCACGTCTTATTTAGTAAAACCAAGGTTTGAACTATCCGTATACCCTCAGAATTTGTTTTTTTTTTTTTTTTCAATTCATATTTTGGCAAAATGTCTGCATTTTTATACAAAAACCCAGAATCTGATCACTTTTCAATTCCTCCAATAATTACTTTTGCAAAGAATTTATAATTAAATATTTCTACAAAGAACCTAGTAAATTAGATAAGAAACTATTAGAAAACTCAACGCCTCAATTTCAACTAGTCAATTTTCTAATAAAACGGCTTTACTGTAATAAATATTCGTGTAGAAAATCAAAGGAAACGCCGTGACTGATGAGAAAATAAGGTTCTTATTTTATTTCATAAATAGAGCTGTAAAAGTAAAAGCTATTCGATTGAACTAATTTAATAAAAATATGATTTATTTTTAATAAAAGAAAGATAGCGCGACTTGTTAAAATGTTCATTTTACCCTGAGAGGCTTACTGTTTTTATGAATACCTTATAGGTACTGCGTGCATATGTATATAGGTCTATCGGGAACACACACAGTCACACATACAAATAAAAGATCAAAAATCAAAACATCTTAATTTTTCTTTTAAAGATTATTAGCAATGCTTTTTCAAGTATAGAGTAAATAATATAGTTCATTTTTCAAGTCTACGTCTAAGATTTGACAGTCTACTATTTCATACAAAGTGATTGCCATCTGCCCTCCGCAACTCTTTGGATACCAAACCACATTTCAAGAGTTATTGGTATCAGTTGTGTGATAATAACCGGGCCTAATAGTTTAATGTGCTGTCCAAGGCACGGTGAGGAGACCTACAAGAAAAAGCACCCTGTCCCAGGACAGATGTTTGTTAGATGAATACAAACATCCGCTCGAGCGGGAATCAAGACCACGACCGTAGAGGCTAAAGGCAGCATAACTTCCAACACCCCACAACAGTCGTCCATTAAAACAAACTCGATGTGTCAGTACCAGTAAGAGCTTCCCATTAAAGTTTTAAGGCTTATATGTTTAAATGTAACACGCCTTAGGTGTTACTGTGTTCCGGTTTGGAGGGCACTTTAGGCTAGTGAAATTTATGAGCAGAGGAGATTTAAGAACCAAAATCTCGAGGTTGGCAACGCGTGAGTGGCACCTACTAATGGTGCTGCAAGCGTTCATAGGCTACGGCAACCACTTATCATTATGTGGGCCGTATGCTGGTTTGCCAACTTGTTACAAATAAAAACAAAAACGTCTAACGTGATTCTTAATTAGCTAACAAAATGATTACAATCCCTAAATCCGAAATTTATATATTGGAGCAGTTTTTATGGATAAGGACTTAGGTCCAAAGTCTAATTGCAAGTAATTGTAATTGGAAATAGGCATTTACGTTTATTTGAGGATTATTTGACCCTGTATTTTTTATTATAAATAAGATTAAGACGTAACAAAAACTAAACGGCCTTTTAAAAACGTTTTTTATATTAATCAAATAAATAACAAAGCAGAGACCATTTTGGAAATATTTGTCGTTTGTTAAAATCATTATTCAGCATATTGTCCAGGGACTAACTATTCTTGGTAGGGAAAATATAAACTGTGGTCTGTTGATAACAATTACTTAGTCAACGACGCTGTAGCGCAGCGGTAGCGAACCTGCCTTAAGCGCCGGTTCCCGCTCGGAGCAGTTGTTTGAATTGACCATACAGGCATGTTTTCCGGTCTGGGGTCTGGTCGGTTTATTTATTTATTTAGCCGCTGAATGAACGATGGGACTATCGCAGCGATAACGATGGCAGCACACATTCAATTAGCGGATCTAATACACAATCATGTCGTGGTCATAATCGTGAATTTTTTTGCGCTATTGTTATAATAATAAATAAATAATAAACGCTGCACACTCAACGGCCCCCATTAGGATAGTAATATCCTGTGTCGGGGTCCGGAAAAATTCACAATGACAAGGACAAATACACCCAGACCGGAAAATATGCTTGCATGGTCAATGCAAACATATTATGCTCCGAGCGGGAATCGATCCTACGACCTGTAGCGTTTAAGGCATGTTCGCTACCGCTGCGCCACAACGTCGTGTTATTTTTATTCACTAGACTAGACAATTCTCGTTTTACATAAATCAAAAATAGCTGCGAGTGAGACAAATACCACTACAATCTGTCTCTTTTTTACCATTTATGTTTCACTATCATTTTGGCAGGACTGTTGTTATAAGTTTTCGAGCGGTTTCCCGATTAGTAGTAGTAGAGACATGCTCCTCCCACCACAAATGGGCCGGCCGGGGATGTACAACCCTCTCACAGAAATACGTAAAGTAACAGAGTACTGAGGCCCAATCTCCCACCTCCTCTGCTCCCCCCCTCCTTCCTACGATTAATAAGTAAACAAGTTACTTAAGACAAATTATGATGCTACACTATTTTAAAATTATAATGGATAATGTCAAGGACTCTGGAGGTTTTTGCACTGCGGATCGAAAGGTTATTGCTTCTAAAAGTGGCCGATACATCACCATGAACTCGCAAAACCCTTAAACGAGGGGTCGTGACACGGGTTGTACGGCTTCAGTGAATTGAATACCTAAATAAAGTTAAAATGTAACCATGTTATATTATGTTTTATATATAATTGACTCGAGAAGAGAAAATATAAAATATAAATATATTGGTAGTAGTAGCATCCCCCAGCATAAATCGGCCGGCTCGACCGGGGAACTTACCTCTCAAAGATAATCGACATAAAGTAACTGTATCAGGTACTGTTACGTTTCGTGCGATGAGTCGTAGCGCAAGAGACCCAATCTCCCATACCCTCTGTTCCTTTCCTTTTTTCCTTCTCAAAATTAAATTGAAATTAAAAATTCCTTAACATATACTGAAAACTAAGTTAATTATATTATAATTATTATACAAAAACTAAATGAAATAAATAATAAATAAGCGCTACATGGTACAACAGTCGACTAGTTGAGGTTAATTTGTTAAAAAAAAAAGAGAGAGCTGATCAATAAATCCTTTAAAACGTTAACAGTCTATTGTACCGAATACGGTTCACTGCAATATTTTTTTAAATTGTCTAATTATTATGTCTACTGTCGGGACTGTGAAAGTGTTAAGCCTGAAGCTTCATAATAAACGAACGATTGAGAAAAGTCTATGACACCCATCCTTACGTCAATAAAAGCGACGAATGTGAACATCGTAAACAAAATATTTTAGGGCGGTATAAAACTATCATTTTTGTATGTATCTGGTGGCACCGCCAAGTCGAGCAAAAAAGCGGCGCGGCCGTACTATCCTTTTCTCGAAACACTTCAGGCCATTTTCGACGCCCTATAACTTCGTTGTGGATAAAACTAAAAGCCTGAAGTTTCAGTAACCGAGCAGGCATTGTACAAACACGGTATATTTCTAATTTCATGCAATTTGAAAGTGTATTTTAAGAATTATAATGAGTCAAAATTTCTTAATTTTGTTACTCACTGGCTGACCGTCATCAAAACTCTAAGGCACTTCTAGCAGACATGGAAGCTTCAATTTTAGAATATAATTAGTGTTTAGTGTATAAATCAAGAAAAAACTAAAATATTTTGTAATTTAGGTCCAGTTTTCTAGATACACCAACTGCATAAATAACTTTGTAATCCTATATAAGTGTATAAAATTACAAAGTTACATTTACAGTTAAATAATCAGTGTACCTGTATAGTACATGCATAATAATATAATGGAATAATAGGTGTAGGTGGGTACCTAGATAATATACGATTAAATTCAAGAAGTGGGTCGAAAAAAGTAAGACTTTCTACAAAAAGATGAGATCCCATTAACAACATAAAAAATTTGCAAGTCTCGCAAAGCAGTAGAAGAACTGTTTTGCGAGACTTGCAATTTTTTTACATTTTATGTTTTTAATGGGTACGATATTTCATCATGCATGTACGTCGAACGTAGTGGTGTGTCAGTAACATTTTTATCGCACTTTGTTACGCGCTTGTACGAGCTTATAAACGCGTCAACGCTTGCAAAAGCTGCGCCTATACGCACCTACACGCGATTTTAAAATCGAGCTTTTTCGCTCGCATAAAATGCTGGTTTCAAATCGCCCTGTGCCTGATATTCACACCGCTGAGACTTACTGAATCTCATCAAGTTTTTGCCACTATCGCACGAACATCACAAGTAACGAGTTATTTCTATTAACGGTTAAATAAAACTCGAATAAGGATTCTCCATTGAAGCGAATCGGAATAGAGATGATTAACTTTTAAAATGTAATCGTTAAAAACGCTCATTACGTCGCGTGACTGTAGGCGGAGTGATGTAATTAATTTGTAAAGCTTACATTTCTATTTTAATTTATTAACTAGCTGTTCAGCCGAGATGGCTCAATGGATCGTAGACTTTAACCGAAGGTCGCGGGTTCAAATCCTCGTAAGCACCCATTCAGGTCTTAATTTGTGTTTTAAACAGTGAAGGAAAACATCGTGAGGAAACCTGCATGTCGTAGAAGAAATTTAAGACATGGAAATGGTGGTGGTAGGGTTTAAAAAAACTCATGAAATGGCTGCTTGTCAGTCGCCTTTCGAATTCAGCCAGCGTAAAACCAGTTGTATCCTAAGGGCTGAAGCGCAACTGGACGCTTTCTGGTGTTGCAGATGCTCACGGGCGGCGGAGGCTGGCGCTACCTACCAGGCATTATTCTCCGTTTGTGGCTATCAAAGCTCAGTTCCGGGGGGCAGCGGAGTTAACCCACTTCTTGTTACTAATGCGCATATTTGGCTATCAGTGATCGAGGTAAAGTTAAATAAGGCAAATAATTGCTCTGTATAAAATATTATTGAGTAAATTTACACCAGAAGCAAAATATAAAAACAACACGTGATACAGTAATTTGTCTACTTTCGGATATACGACTTGTTGTTTAAATAGGATATTAAAAATCTAAAAACCTGCTTGGAAATATTTAATGCTGCTAAAACACCTAATTAAATAAAAAACATCGATGTATTTAAAGAAAATCAACATTTATTCTTGCCGCTAAACATACGCAACCGATACTTACAAATTCATAAATCTGTAAATATGTTATTCAACTCTACAAACTTCTTCATTTTCGAAATACAATTCTTTAATTTTATTACAAAAAAAAATATTTCTCCTTTCCTGTCTCCCTTCCTCCGAAGAGTTATCCATAACCATTAACACTCAACTCACGGTACCACCAGTATTGTTACTATGAACATAGGTCACTGAAACTGCCATCCATTAGACTTATCAATCCAATACAATTCTCACAGTAAATGGATTCAGATTTTATATGGTATTTAGATGCCTTACACTTTATTTATGAATAACATTAACCGAACTGAAGTAGCAGCAACTTAAAAAAAAAAAACGACCCAGTAGTGCAAAAGAACAGGCCACACGGGGTATCAAAATTGTTCCAGATCTTAAGGTGCCTCCTGCGAGGCCAAACCTCAGCTACAGGCAGGAGTCAGCTCCGAGCGCATTCTAAACAACAGATTCCCCCGACGGTGTGAGCTCGTCGTAACGTGAGAAACAAGGGACCTCGTCTTTGCCATCGCCTGAAGAATCCTGACAGTAGGTTAACCACATCAAGACAAGAAGAATATCTGATATAAATATTTATATACAATATTTTAAGCATATGTATGTGATTTTCAATAATGTATTCTTTATTTGCAATGCAAAATACTAATTAAGCACGTGTAAACACAGCGTTACTCGTCCCCTATCACCCCACTACCGAACAATGAAACTGTAATAATCTTGACAACAAATGCAACAAAAAAACTGATGTGTCAAGGAACGAACCCTAGATGCCTAGATCTAACGCCGTCCTGCAATATTTCCCTATTCCCCCTACAGACGGGGGTGATAGGATGTATAAATAGTGTGAAATTCTTGCATGTAGCTGTTCACCATTGTTCCACAATTGCATGATGAATCAAAACTATTGTAATGCGTTAAATGGGAGATTTTTACCCCTTCGTCCTCTATTGGTCGGGGCGCTTTGAGAGGGTTGAATATCTGAAGTATTGATGTGTCGATAGTGAAAGGCTGTTTTATTTATTAATTGACAGCCTTTTATTGGCTTGGCTTATGTGTGGCTTATTAAATTATTAATTATTTCTTGTATACAAACTTATATAAATTTGCTTGCCATCATAGGCGAAATGTATTAGATACTAATTAAGACGTAATAACATCTGTAAATAAAATGGTTATGATTCTGTGGGTGTGTATATGTATTACATATATAGGCGTACAAATCTATACAAAATAAATAAAATTGAAGTGTCTGTTTGTTATTCCAAATTAAATGCGTTGACGACGTTGTGGCGCAGCGGTAGCGAACCTGCCTTAAACGCCACAGGTCGCGGGTTCGATTCCCGCTCGGAGCATAATATGTTTGTATTGACCATGCAAGCATATTTTCCGGTCTGGCTGTATTTGTCCTTGTCATTGTGAAGGTTTCCGGACCCCCGACACAGGATATTACTATCCTAATGGGGGCCGTTGCAGCGTTTAAAAAAAAAGCTTTTCACAAAATGCATATGTAAAGATATACGGTACTAACGTAAAAAACAATTTTTGAAAATTTTGTATGTTTAATCTCTGAAATGGCTGGACCGATTTTAACGAGTCTTTCACTGGCAGATATTTAATGTTATAAGGAATAACTTGGCTACTTTAATTTTAGAAAAAGAATAAGACGTCCGTGCAATAAAAAAAAATAGTTACACCACGCGAGCGGAGCCGCGGAAGCAACTAGTGTATAGTAAATATGCACACGTATCCCGATTAGCAAAATAAACTAATTAAAAAATACCCATAGAGTCTGTGGGTTTTTTATTCCTTAGCTAAATCAAATTCAAAACTTATCACAACATTTTTGAAGTGAAACTTCTTTATCGGCGTTGGAAAAAAATGTACCGTCACATTTTTCCGTTACGCGCCATCTTTTTCTTGTACCTACCACGGTTGATTCGAAGAGTACTTTCTCCAGCGGAGTAAGCGTGTAATAAGTGCGGGATAGCATGTAATAATTCTATTACAATTAATGAAATGCTGTAATAATCTTAGTAGTAATAAGGTAAAATTAAATACATTTATTTTTTTAATTATTATATTAATTATATATTTTTTATATATATTATATTCATGTCTATGATAATAAAAGCCTTTTGTTAAACTTTATCTAATTTAACTTTATTTAACCAATTTCTTTAAAGTTGCATATAGTAGATCATTTTTCGGTCACAAATAAGGTCATAAAAAAGTTTCAATTCTTACTTGCGCACATTTTTTTTACAGTTACCGTAATGTAATATTAAATTTTGTTATATACTTACATAATTAGTAATTCAACAATAACATTAGTATTTCAAGATAACTTTATTGTAAGTGAACTCTGACCAGAAAATACTATAAACTTTTACGAGTAAATCATGAATGCTTATCTACGAATATTATTAATAAATTGTAACTTCATGAGATAGTATTGTATTTCCCAATATGTTAAAAAGACTGATGTCTATAATTGACTATAAATTAATGGAAACATATTTTAATTGAGAGCCGTAGAAATAAATTACGGAGATATGTCCGTACAAACAAACTGACAAATAAATCTATTTTATTACTATAGATATTTTCGTATAGCGACTACGATATTGAATTCGTTGTGGCACAGTAATAGCGACACTACTAATGGCAGCGAGTACGATTCCCGCTTGGGATAAATAATTGTATTGAGCATACATATACATACATGCACAATTGCACAGGTCTCCGGATCTTAAAGTAACTCTTTAGTAAGTAGCGGTCGCTGGGCTCCGATCTCAATAGGAATTAACGCTATGATGAGTTACTCAGAGTGATGACCGTTGTGGCGTTTTAGTAGCGAGCCAGCCTTTTGTCTTGACGGTCGCGATTTCGATTCTAGCTCGGGACCGATATTTGTATTAATCGTACAGACATTCGATTCGAGTGTTTGTCCTTTTGGGCCTCCACATCATGCCTCGGAGAGCACGTTAAGCTGTAAGTCCCGGTTGTTATCATAAAATCTGATAATAATCGTTAAATCTTGATAGGGAATTTGATCATATCCCCATCCTTAGGGTTGCGGAGGTCAAATGGGAATCGCTCTGTGTAAAAACTAAAACCAGTAAAATCAGGAAGAGTAATAAGCAGACCCTGGGCAAATACTCGTATAATACTAATACTCGTATGATCTGAAATACTATCAATGTTAGAGAGCTAAATAAATTCTTTGAGTCATCTCCAGCAGGTGTCTAAACATCTGCCGATGCAAGAGCAACTATCAAAAAGTCATCCTTTAATTATTTACCGTAGGCAACGAGTCAACGGTCAGTACCTTTACTCACATTTCATTTTATGATGCTACACCATTTTTTAGTATATATGTAAGAAAGTCAAAAGAGGTTTAAGTTATTTCATGACGGTTGGCAAACAAGCTTACGGTCTGCCTGATGGTAAGCAGTACCCGCAACTTATGAACGCGCGCGATACTTTAACTATAATATGCGCGTTGCCAACCTGAAGAATAGGAGGGAACGGGCGAGAAGGAAAAAGGAAGGGAAGAGAAGGAGTGAGTTTCCAACACTCTAACTCATCGCAAAAACGCAACAGTACCTACTAAGCTAAGTATTTACACATCTGATTTGTACTTTTATCCGAATTTGACGGGTTACTAGTTTTTACACAGAGCGATTGCCATCTGACCTCCGCAACCCTAAGGGCGAACCGGTAACTCATTGAGATAAGAGCAAATTACTTTTCAAGAGTACGATTATTACCAGACGTTATGATAACAACCGGGACCGACAGAGGGAATATAACGGGAATATAATATAATCGAATCGAATAAATATAATCGAACAAATGCCCGTCGAGGGTGAAGGCAGCCTCGTCACAACACGACACAACGGTCGTCATCTTTTACGTCAAATTATCTATTAAAACACGCAACGACCGTGAAAGCGTATCATCCCACTCGAGATGTTCTAGGTTATCATCTCATTAGACGTGACTTTTACAAAATACAAAGTAAGCAAGAATACCTAATGTATAACCTTTTACAAATCGAATAGTGAAATTAAATACAATTTCATATTCCCTTTTTTAACCGACTCCAATAAAGGAATTTTCTACGTTCGACTGTATGGATCTTATTTGTGTATTCACCGATTGAAAAAATATCTTTTATTTGAATTATTATACGCACCTTATTGCTATTTTGATATTTTTAAATAAAATACACGTAAAATCGGAGAGCGTTACTAGCTTAGGTTACTAGTAAACCACTTAGTTTATTAAAAACTACCCATCAATCATAATTTTGATAAGCAATTATGACGATTCGATTTAAAAATATCATTATAATATAAATAATAAAAACAAAAAAATAATGCAAATTTTTCTTTTACAATCGCCTAACAATAGAGGTTGGCTGAGAGGAAGCGGTGTCGGGTGACACCATTACTATCAAACGAGCCGCCGTGTCGCCATGTCAGCTAGTGTTGTGTTTCCGACACACAATATCGACCTAAATCTGACAGAGATAATATATCGATTACTTTGCACTTCGCGATAAATTTAAATGCATTTCACAGGCTTGCCGATTGCCTATAAGGTACTTTTAGGGTTCCGTAGCCAAATGGCAAAAACGGAACCCTTATAGTTTCGTCATGTCCGTCTGTCCGTCCGTCCGTCTGTCCGTCCGTCCGTCTGTCCGTCTGTCCACCCGTCCGTCCGTATGTCACAGTCATTTTACTCGGAGACCATTGGCTCTAAAATATATAAGAATTAAGGGTAGCAGTCCATACAGGTAACTGATAGTTGAAAAAAAAATTCAACGTATGGCAACGTGTGAAATATCTTTGGATAGGTCTTTCAAAATGATAGGAGGCTTCATTTAGCATTTTTATTGCCTCACTAGTTATTGAGATATTAGCTCTTAAAGTCATAAAAATTGTGTTCTCCCCCTCTAACTTTTGAACTATGGGATTTAAAGGTCTGAGAAAAATTGTGCTTGTTGAACACCAAATGAACTTTTACCACATTTGGTTTGAAGAAGATAGGTCAACAAACTTTAAAGATATGTAAGTTGTTCCCATAACTTTGTTTTTCATATTACTCTAAATAATTACTATGAATTTACCAACTTATTTTGCGGTCGGTTAAACAGGATTGTATAAAAGTAAGTCATCAGTGTCACGATTTTGAAAATTCTCAAACACATGGAAATATTAAAGATAAGTTTTGGTTCCCCAGAGCGGTCGACCGGACGTCATACAAGAATTATAAATTATAATGGTATATTTTCTGAATAAATCTGAGTTTTTATTGCTTCAAATATTAATATTATATTTATAGGTAATATAGCTAGATACATTCACTAAAAATCATAGTCTATCTAAAGTAACGATAAAAAAACAATAACTACCTAAAATATTATTTTATCTAAAACCTAGTTATAATAATAGAATGCTTCCCTTTAAGAAATACAACCGCAATAGATAGTTAATCTCAAATATTGGTTCCGCATGCGAAAGGAATGCAACAGCACCGTAACCCTAAATACCGATACATCATGGCCGGAGCTAGTTTTCCGCTAAGAGTTAAATTGCAGGCTTAACTACCTAAATACAAGAGTTAGCATAATCAGGTATCTAACTTGACTTCAGCCCGTTAGCCGCATGCCGGCACAAGTACCGATCGGCATTCCTAAGCCGGGCTCCCACGAGCTCGCCCTCCCGCGCCGTGCCCTCCTCGAGCGCCCTCCGGAAATACCTGCGCGGGCGCAAGGGGCACGCAGCCTAGCGAAGTGAACGCTCGCGTTTAGGGGTCGGAAATACTTGGGATGCCTATGCGCAATTTACAGGTGTATTCTATTAATTTATAGATATTTATGTAAGTTTCTTATTGCATTTTGTTATGCAAACTCGGTAGTTGGTATTTACAACGGACTTTCTCGATATGGTAACGGCTTTTTATTGACTTCTGCCTTTTGAATCGGTGACCTTAATTGTTGCATTTATAACATTATATTACTATTTCCTTAAAAGGGTAAATTAGAATAGTTCCTTTCGATGTCAATAGACAAGTTTAAAAAAATTATACTGCGTAGGTATGTAGAATGTCTTGACCTTTAAGCTGAATACTTGTCAGCCATCCACAAATTCTTCACAGGAATTTCATGATATTTTTACTCTTTCCCCGTCCTTGTCACAGCTGGTTACATTTGTGAAATTCCCTTTACATAACTTTACATAACATTTGTGAAATTCCCTTAACATAATTTTTGCACTTTTACATGTAGAAATTATCTAATCAAGCAGTTCCGAAATTAGTCAATTAATTAACAATTCAATTTTGCATTTAAATACTTAGATTTTTTAAAAAGAATATTAGTAATGTTCTTTTTTTTAAGGAAATTATTAATATCCCTATTGTCCTTCCAAATAAGGTCGAAGTTTCCGCTGGGAGAAGGTACGATAATAGCCCAAGGACCTATATAGAATTTTCCATTTTTAAAATGTCCTTGTCACACAATGTCACACTTCTTCGACCTCTCCCCCCTTACGAGTCACGTTATTTATGGATGGTCCCTGTAGTATCCTTGTCTAGAGGGGTTATTATACACAAACTCACGGGCTCACTAACACACCAAGTAATGCGGGTCGTCAACCGTCCGTCTTTTACTCGTTCGTAACAACGACTGACTAGTTTGACAGCTACCCCCACTTGTGTGCATGAGACCATGTATATATCTATTAAATAGATACACTACATCCCTTTCTTATTATAATTTATTTAACATTTACTCAACTTACATGATATAATTAAACAATCAAGGCAAATCTAAATAATAATTTTATCTATACAATTATTAAATCATAATCAAATGATCCATACTTGGAATAATAAACTAATCTGATGAATTCTGGTTTTCTGCACAAATGGTGTCCTTTTCATCTTGGAGTGACTGCCATTGACCTTCTATCCTTTTGAGATGTACTATATTTCTTCTAAGTTTTTGTCCAGTCTCCTCGTTTCTCACGATCATATCTCCTCCTTTGGCCTGCTCTACTACGTGTGGAGTAGGATTAAATTCACTTGATAATTTATTAGATCGCTCTGTCTCTTTTATGTAAACTTTATCACCTGCAATCATATCAGGATCTACAGCTCTTCTCTTTCGATCTCCGTATTCTTTCCCTTTTTCTTTTTGTATTCTATCCCTATCTCTCACTTCTGAGTCATCTCCTCTCTCACTTATATCTCTCAACATGGGTATTTTGTCTCTATTTAACCTCTTAAAGAAGAGTTCTGATGGTGTCTTCCCCGTTGTGGAGTGTGGGGTTGAATTATACATCATGAGGTATTCATAGAGAGTTTCTCTAATGTCTTTGTGGTCTAGTTGACTTATTTTTAGACGTTTGACTATGTCTCTATTTTGACGTTCAACCTCCCCGTTCATCTGTGGCCAGTAGGGCACAGTATTAAACAATCTTATGTTACACTCATTGCAAAAGGTTTTGAATTCCTCGCTTATAAATTGTCGTCCGTTGTCAGCAGTAATGGATGCAGGGTAGTGGGCGACTAAATATTTCTTTTAAAATTTTTATTATTTGACTGCTTGTTATAGTCCTGGTTATCTTTATTTCTTTGAAACGACTGTAGTAATCAATGATCACAAGAAGGTAATCATTATTTGGTAGAGGTCCTAATAGGTCAATAGCCGTATCAACCCAAGGCTCTGCTGGAAGCTCCCTTCGTCTCATAGGTGCAGGTGGATTTGGTAGACCTACTAAAGTGCAAGCCTTGCAATTCTTTATAAGTGTTTCGACATCTTTATCTATCCTTGGCCACCATACTTTGGCTCGTAACCGACCTTTCATTGCTACAATGCCTGGATGACCCTCGTGAGCTCCATCTAATACAGCTTTCCTTAGTTTCTCAGGGATTACAATTTTGTTTCCTCTTAAAAGTATATTTTCGTGGAAGCACAATTCACTTTCAAAGATTTTATATTTCTTTATTGAGTCATCCCATTGGTTGTTATATATTCCCTTTTTAACACTGCTTAGTTCTGGGTCTTCTTCCGAATATTTAATAATATCCTGCATAGATATTGCATGTGGTCTTGCTAATTGTACAATTTGGTGCACATAGTTATCCATTCCAGTCTCCACAATCGAATCTTTACATAATCGCGATAAAGGGTCGGCAATATTAGTTTTCCCGGGCTTATATTTGATGTTATACCGATACGCTTGCAACCTTAAAACCCATCTCTCAACTCGTGCGCAAGGTTTGGATTTCGGACTAAACAAAAATTCAAGTGGTTTATGGTCGGTGATTAAATCAAACCGTTTCCCGAAAAAGAAAATATTAAAGTGCTCGATAGCCCAGACAAAGAGCAGAGCTTCTTTCTCTGTCTGGCTATACCTTCGTTCACAATCTGTTAATGTCCTGTTTCCGTATGCTATAATCCTAGGACCATTTTTGTCAATTTGCACTAATACTGCTCCAAGGCCAACTGGACTTGCATCTGCAATGACTTGAGTATTGTCTGCAACATCGTAATATCCAAGGGTTTCAATTTTCGTCAGTGCCTCTTTAAGTTCTTTAAACGTTTTATCTTGTTTATCTGTCCAGTAACATTCGATGCTTGCCTTTTTCCAATTTTTTCTTAACAGTTCTTTTAAAGGCTCACTTGTTGTGGCCAAATTTGGTAGCCATTTATTTACATAATTCACCAGTCCGAGAAAGCTTTGCAACTCTTCGATCGTCTTTGGAACTCTAAACTGTGAAATACTCTCTAAAAATTTTGGTAACGGTCTTACACCATCTGAAGTTAATTCGTGACCCAAAAATTTATTTTTCTACTTTGTATATACACTTATCTTTGTTAAGTAATACGTTATTGTTCTCAAGCACCTGCAATACTTTTGAGAGTCGTAAGTCGTGTTCAATGCTATTACCATATATCAAAATGTCGTCAATAAAATTTATGACTCCCTCACATTTAACCAGCATTTTTCTAAAATTTTTGAAACAATTCTGGTGCACAGGTGACTCAAACATTAACCTTTTATATCTATATAAGCCTGATGATGTTATAAATGTTGTAATGTGTCTTGAATTGGGATGGAGTTCAATTTGATGAAATGCATTTTTTATATCCAGCTTGGAGAAATACCTAGCGCTTCTTATTTTTGGAATTAATTGGTCCATACAAGGTAAAGGGTGGTTCTCTCTAAGTATTGCTTCGTTAGCTCGTCTCATGTCCACACATATTCTTACATCTCCGTTATCCTTTAATATTGGAACTATTGGGAGAAATCAAGAAGATGGTTCATTGACCTCTTCAATAATGTCCGTGTTTAATAGCTCTTGTATTTTTTCTTTTATTTTATCTTCAATAGAATTGGTATCCTTCTACAAGGCTGCATTACAGAGAAGCTTGACCGAATGGTCAATCGGTATTTCAATCAAAACATCTTTGAATTTGGGAAATGGTGTAATAGTTTCCTGAATTTCATTTATGCTGGTACCCAATTTTAATACACCTAGTTGTAATGCCGTATCTTTGCCTAATAGGTTCCTAGAGCCGTTTTTTATGACATAAATAGTACTGCGTTCTGTTTTTGCCATTTGTCTTAATATCAGCTTCAAAACACCCTTGGATATCTAAAGGTGTTTTTACTACCGTAAACTACAAGAGTTTTATTTGTTTCTTTAGCTTGATTATAACAAATAATTTTATTATTTTTCAAATAGTCCCAGGCTTCATTTGTAATCAAATTTAATTTACAACCAGAATCGATAAGCATCTCTAATTTAACTCCTCCAATATCACATTCAACTGTAGCATCTTCATTCATATTAAATATATATTGAACCTCTTCATCTTCTAAACAATTGATTGAATTTTCATTTCGTGATCGTTTACTGTTACTTCCCGCTTGTTCTTCAAATTTTCTTTTCTTTTGTATTGTTTGTGATTTGCAACATCTTTGGTAGTGTCCCTGTTTTCCGCAGTTATAGCATTTTTTCTCTCTTGCTGGGCAATTAAAGTCTTGAGGACTATGTGTAGTATTTCCACATCTACTACACTTGGATATTTTCGCGTCACTATCAGGCTTACCTGTAACTTTCTCGTCTTAAACCTCTGTTTTTAATTTTGTAGGTAACCGCATTAATAGTTTCTTCTCTTTTTTCTTTTTCGCCTTGGGTAAACTCTTTTAGTTGATAATTTACCACTTCCAAAGTATTCGCTTCGATAATTACCTTGTCTAGAGAAACGTCTTCCCCCATGACCAAAATCTTTTTCGCAATTCAGAAGAAAGAGCATCCTCTATAATTTGGTCTATTATGTGATCATCCGGTTGATCAAATTTACATTTTTTCGCTTGATCTCGCAAATTTACTACAAATTTATCAAAACTTTCACCTTCATTTTGTTTAATTAGGCGAAAAATGTGCCTTTCGTATGTTTTGTTTTGCTTCGGTAAAAAGTAAAGATCAAGCTTATCAATAGCATTTTTAAAAACATCAATTTCCTCCGACTCTGCTGCACTTGTTCCTGGTAAGTTATAAAAGATTTCTTGAAGACCTGTACCTCCTAATAATAGCAGTATTGCTCGTTTTTTTGTAGAAGACATAGTATCCGTTGCCTCAAAATATATCTGTAGAGATCTCTTCCATTTTTCCCATCTTAGCCCCAACGAAGCAGGGTCTCCTTCCGTGTCGAGTTTTTCCGGAGGTGGTAATAGATTTGACATGATTGATATGGGGCGACCTGCAAAGATCCAAAATTACTTCCAATTTAATAGAAGTCACAAACGGCCAATTACATGGATGCCATTATAAATCAAATTAAATTAACGACAACCAATTAAATGGATGCCATTTTTATCCAATTCAATGGATGCCATATTTATCCAATTTAATGGATGCCGTATTCATCCAATTTAATGGATGCCACATTCATCCAATTTAATGGATGCCATATTCACCCAATTTAATGGATGCCACATTCATCCAATTTAATGGATGCCATATTCTTCCAATTTAATGGATGCCACATATGTAACATTTAAGTGATTGCATGTCAAAGTAATTAGTGAAAAATAAATAAACATTTATTTATTTATTAAAACCTAAAAAATTATATTCCACTGCTATATATATTATAGTTTTTTTTTTATATATATGTATGTATGTATGTATACAATGTTATCCATTTAGTTAAGCAGGAATCTGAGAGTACGTTACCTATATAAATAATATTTTAGTTTTGTAAAATTAAATATCGAAATAGTTTTCAATTTAAATTATTAAACTAAAAGTAAAAGTTTATATTAGTATACGTTTCTAATTAATGGGAATTGTAATCTAAGTTCTTATTAAACACAATTTAGTTAAAGTATAAATATTTCCTATACTATATCAACACTATCATCGCGTTATGAGTTTTTATCCATGTATTCATACCCCCAACACACAAACCAGCATATAAAAATTTATTATGGCCGCCTCGAACACACTTACATACTCGTTAATATAATATGAACTATTAGAAGTTAACTAATACAACTACAATATTTAATAAACGGATGCACTGCCATATGATATAGAAGGTCTCATAGGCATATTTCTATTTAAGATAAATAAAAAATACAGAGATTATATTACATATTAACGTCTAAAATATACAGCTTTTTTTTTTTTTTGTAATTAACGGAAGATTTAGTAAAATAAAATAATTTCTTTATTTCTATAACTGAATAAAATTCTGACGATTATAAAATTAATATTCTCAACAAGTTTTTGTTCGTATAAAATGATTTTTTATATTTTTATACCGCCGCTGACGTAATAAATGAACATTAAATATTTAGTTCATTGTTTTCTCTTATCTTTTACTATTTCGTTGTAACCAGACGACATACATATATGTACATACATACATTTTTATCATTATTTATTATTAGTCTGTTTATTTATTTCTATTATTTTATTTTTTTTAAAAAAGAACTAAAATTCTGACCTTGATCCTCGTCGCCACTTGTAGTATCCTTGTCTAGAGGGGTTATTATACACAAACTCACGGGCTCACTAACACACCAAGTAATGCGGGTCGTCAACCGTCCGTCTTTTACTCGTTCGTAACAACGACTGACTAGTTTGACAGCTACCCCCACTTGTGTGCATGAGACCATGTATATATCTATTAAATAGATACACTACAGTCCCATACAGATAGCTTACTTCCTTATTCTCGGCCTTACAATTTATATTGTTAACAGCTAGGTTTTACAAACTAAAACTAATAAAAAATTTCGCTAGAGCTGAAAAATGATTAAAAATGATAGAAAATAAGTTAACAAGGAATGAAACGTAATGGAAATTTACAAAGAAACAACGTTATTTATTGCAAAAGGCTGAATAGGATATAATAGAAGCAATTTAAATTAAAATATTTCGTTTATTTCGTTTTTATTTGAAGTAAATTAAAATATCTAGCACAAAGATAGATAGATAGACCTTATTATTTGATTTAGGAGATACAGGGTACCACTTAACTTGGAAAAATGTTCTGATACTTTAAGATTATCCAAAAACGAAGACCGGACTACATTACTAACAAATGTTTCATTTCCCTCGCGGACGAAGCACCGGGCTGATACTAGTAATGATTTTATTTTAAGAGCAATACTTAATTAGCAATATCAAGTCGCTTGTTTCCGACAACAGGATAAATTCCTTCTCAAATCCATACTGATACACCGAGCTTAAAAACATCAAAGGTTCTTGTCCAGTTTAAAGTTGCGATAATTAATTCGAGAAACAATTACTAGGTTCCAGCGTCGAATGGCAATTTCACAATTTAATTATATTTCTGATAGTATTCTACATTGTTAAATAAATCTCGTTTCACAGAAACAAGAACTTAGTTTTATTTTTATTTAATTTGAGACTTGGAGAGTGAAATTAAATTTCCTGCGCAAAGGTCGCCGTAATAAATAATATTGACAATTCAGAAACGTCTAAATTAGTCGATTTAGTTTTCTAACTGTGGGTGGTGAAGAGGTTATTATATTTTATTTCAAGTCTGTATTTTTTTTTAATTATAATATAATAACATAAATTTCTTATACCATTGTAATGTTCCCATTTTCATGACACAGAGACCAACGGTGAGGGGACATGTTTATATTCTATTAACAATTTTTGATATATTATAAAAAATGTTTATTATATTACATACATTATAAATAAACTAAAAACATATTATTGAGTTTTATCTTAAGATGTGAAAACGCTTTAATTATATTTCAGTTTTTGTCTTGTAATTTATACATTTATTTATATATTCATTGATATCTATTAAATCAAGTAATTTTGCATCGTTATACTATCAAAAGAAATACAATTTCGTAGCTTTGCTCTTTTATAAGTTTATTTGTACGGTCTTAAAGGTTAAAGGTAAAATTGAATAAAAAATTGTATAGAAAATTTTTGAACTTTACTTATACAAGTAAAATTATTCTTTACTTTTGCAAAATGTTACTCATTTGCTATTTGACATGGGTGATAATTATAACCTTAGCTTTTCAAAGCTCCAAAGCAGCGTCAGCAGCCAGCAGGCTGACAGACGTATAGAAATTACAAACATTTATTTCACTATAGAATTTAAATAGGTCATCAATTTAAATAGGTCTTTTGGAAATGTCAAATAATTAAATAAGTACTACAAGAAAAAAGGTATTTTGTGGCTATTTATTGTGTATGTGTACTTATTATTTCTTTGGCACGTTCTGCATCAGGTACAGGTTTTTAACAAACGAGGTGTCGTTTTCTTGCTAATTTTGGGTATAACCCAATCTACGCTTACGGCGGTTGCGCTCACTAATCGGTAAACGATCGGTGGCTTAAGCAACTTTAGGCGACGTCAGTCACTAGATGGGTCATAGCATAGCGGTATTTCAACTGAGTGTCTCCATGCTTCGGAGGGCATCTTAAGTCGTTCCCGGCTGTTATCAATTTGATGATAGTCAAAAAGTGAAGTCAGAGGGCAGAGGCAAAACAGGCGATCTGAACAACTCTGATACTAATCACTCTATAAGAAGAACAAGTACCTCAATATCAAAAAAATTAAGTAGCACAGTTAATTGGATGGGTGGCAATCGGGCGTATAAACAATTTTGAAGTATATAATCTTGACTTACGCAAGCGGCACCGCAAAACGGCGCTAAATAAATCTTGGATCAAACCCGTCGGGGCGCGTCGAAACTAAATATTGGGAAGAACGAAAAGCAGGAAATTAAGTCTGTTTAATTTTCCAAAACACTGAACACGTCTTTACTATTATAAAAGCGTAACTGAGTCCTGTCTGTACATTACATAATTTTTATATTTTGTAACAAGGTACATCATTGCCGAAATAAATGACAAATACTGTAGTAATTAGGGCACGATTGGTATTTGAACTACACCGTTGTTATTCTCTGTAAGTATTTGTAGTTTTCTGGAAATCTACAACAGATTAGAAGACATTTTCTTCCTCGCACAACCACTCTGCGGAATCAACTTCTACCGGCGGTCTTTCCGAACCGACACGACCTGGGAACCTTCAAGAGAAGAACCTATTCCTGCCTTAAAGGTTAGCAACCACCTGCATGCCCTATGTTGTTGCCGATGTTCTGGGGCGGCTGAGGTGGTCAATATCAGATGAGCTTCCTGCCCGTTCGACCCCTATTACATAAAAAAAAGTTATAAATCTGTTTGATGGGGTTCGCCATCATCATCATCTCAGCGTAAATCCCGATTAAGTTCGGAGCACTCACTTCGGAGCTCGGGGTCCGCTTGTTTAATGCAGCTCTGTATATCCGTGACTTATTCTAAAAAGGACCAAGTTCGCAAGCAAGCATATGACTTACATGACGGTTAGTGGTTGTAATTGCAGTAGCTTACGAGCGCTTGCAACACCATTCATTTCTAGGCGACACTGTCGCGTCGCCAACCTTGAGATATTGGTTCTCTCAATCTCCTTTGCTCAGTATTTTCACTAGCTACATTTTTAAACACGATACACAGTAATGCAAAATACACTACTGCTTTGCCGTGGATTATCAATACGGTGGATAGGCAACTAGTTAGCTGGCATTTTGAAACCTTCGTTAACATGCGGGTCATTTTTTTCGAAGAACAAAATGTTCTCAACAAGAAGTTATTGATAAGTATTAAAAAATAGTTCTTTATTTCATAAATGTAATAAAATTAAAGTTTTTAATTTCTAAGAAAATCTCGTATATATGTGTCTGTAATACTCAACACATAATTCATTTGAAAACAAAAACAATTATTGTCCATCATAATACCGCAGTCTTTAATTAAAACTAACATAATTCTCATTTCATTAGCATTAAATAGCTTTAAATCTAAAACTGTTATAAGCAAAAATTAAAGCTAGATTTTATGAATGAAGTGCGCGTTGTATTTACCAGAGTGCAACATCGTGGGTCGATGAACTTTTGACGTGACGCCATTTTGTAACATGGCCGCCTAGCGCGGGAAAACCACTTACTGCGATTGCTTCCACGCCATTTTTTTCATAAAGATTGCGGTTTTAGTAAATTTGTTGCTTATTAGAATTCCACGGGCGCACGGACGTAAGTTTTAATCACGAAACGTCGGCTCATACATTGTAATTGTCGTAAAATGAATACTTTAGTGTTTCTTTTAGATGTACGATAAGTGGAGCAATTAGGAAAAGTATGCGACAAGCTATGGCGACAAGTGACTTATATTATATAGATGATTATTGTACGTTATTTGTAGTTCACAAGACAATTTCTGCATTACATTTGTTTATTTAATGCTTATGGTTACATAAAACGTTATATACTTTTCGTTAGATATATTTTATATTTTTCGATTTCAATATTTCAGGATGTATATGTGGATGTTATATACACTAACTGTATCCTGCGGTTGCAGGTGCTTTCTTCTCACTAATCTCAAAAAATATGCTATGGAAATAGGCTTTCCTTAAAGGTCGGCAACGCGCCTGCATGCCTTCTGGTGTTGCAGATGTTCATGGGCGGCGGTGATCACTTAACATCAGGTGAGCCTCCTGCCCGTTTGCCCCTTCTTACAAAAAAAAAAAATGTAAGTCTGCCAAACACACTACTTACAAATCTAGAAAGAAGCGTGAAAATAATATAACAGAGTTTGACTAAACTTTTCCACATCACAATATTAGAAGTTATCGACTTCAGTTTGAAAAAGAATTACCGTATTATCGAAGCGTAGTTTGGTGTGGGAAAGGGGGGGAGGAAAGGAAATTCTCCTTGGATTCCAGAGCTTAGAATTGTGGAATGACACGCAATTTATGGATACAGATATTCAATGAGATGGCATTACTATTACTTCCCTGGTCAAGCCATTCATACCGAAAGCGAAACTGTTAAGTTTTCTCCTAAAAGAGAAATTATTTAGAATTATTTATTAATCTATATTCGAATGATGGTTTTTCCAGAATGGCAGTTTCTGAAAATCAATAAAATGAAAACCGCAATAAAATCCGTTTTATCGCTGTTCAACGTGTACATATTTTTTATTACTTTTGTGTGTATTACTTTGTTGGGCGAAATCGCACGCAAAAGCTTTATTCCTTCTTATCACGAGATCTTCCTTGTGTTATATATAACTAGGATCTGCCCGCGACTTCATCCGTGAGGACTTTTATTTTTATGATATTTATGCCGGAAAAACGTTAAAGCTTTATTTTTAGGCCCGTTTTAAAAAATATTAATATTTTTTAGGATGCACACGCACAGCGACACGATTTTTAACACCACGAAGTCAACCGAAATATCAAAGCTTTTTTTTTAAATTCTTTCGCGACACCATGGTGTTACTATTGTTTTATTACGTACAGAGAAGTATAACATCTTACATGCGGTCTACGGACATAAGTACGCAGACACTTTTTTCTGTATATTTTGCTTTTGGCCCTACTGGCCTTGACATCGTCATCGAGCACGTTCATCTAAAAAATATTTTTCGATTCAGTAAAGAACAATAGTTTCATTGAATGAGTTTCAGTTCGTTGAATGTGTAAGCGTCGAAGACCCAAAACCATACTTCCTCTATCATCTTGCTTATCTGAACTGCCCCTTAGGTTAGTAAAACGCATGTAACAAATTCCTTGCTAGTATTCGTAGGGTTCGGTGACTACGTACTATCGGCCGGTTGTACGCTTGCTTGCCACTGTGTTGTTTAAAAAAAAACATTTCCCGTCAAATTCATTCACACAGAGGCGATACCATTGAAGGTAAGAAACAATTTTACTTTATTTTTATTCTTATACAATAAAAACGGTATTATTACCTGGATACCCGTTTTTTTTTTTGACAAATGGTGTTTATTTTGGAAAATAATAATTTTTACCACAAAAGAAAAAATATCGAACCGGGAAAACACGGATAAAACAATATTTTCTACAAATGAATTCTAGCTAGATCGATTTATCTCCTCCGAAACCCCCTAATTATAGTAGCATCCTAAATTTCATGAAATATATAAGTATATTATATTGTATTTTTCATACATATATAACAATAATTGATTAATTTGTAAACATTATACTTTGGTATATTGTTATAAATTTTTATTTTATCATTATTCTATATTAATATTGTAACTCTTGTTTTATTTCGTAAATTATAAATATTTGCACGCCCTAAAACGGGTAAAACATAGTACTAAATATTTGTACCAACTGAAAGCCAATGTTTAATGCAAATAAATTATTCATTCAGTCAGTCGTTGGAGCCGTTTCCGAGATTCAGATTATATATATATACAAGAATTGCTCGATTAAAGGTATTAGACGACGGACAAAGCATTTTCCACGATTAGTTTATTAGTTTTAGACTTAAGTGTTAGTATTTTACCACTGAAGTTTTAAAATAGGTTAAATCTTAAATTCCTTAGGATAAGATTATCTTCTGTAGTGGGCGTGTGTCGCGATCACGACATAGTTAAAACTAATCAACACGGAGGAATCGATTTAGAGTTATTTTTAAATGTCTCTCTAAATGAGCAGCTGTTGCTAAATCGATTTATCAGGTAACGCTTTTAAACTGGGTTTAAAACTTGAAAGTTTGTTCAGTGCCAAGAAATAGTTAGATATAATTGTTTCGCTATTTAAGTGTCTCCTTATCTATGATCATCATTTTTTTGTTTCTGGCTTACGTAATAGTTAAAATATTTTAGTGTCTATGATGCGTGGCGTACATAATTGTTTATATTTAGTTTTATCTATCTTTTTAAGATGAATTAAGTAACATCACCCGCGTAACTGTAGTTTTATGATAAGCCTACAAGAACCTAATATTTTTCCTGTATAAAAGGTTTTACGTGTTAATTCAGATAATAAGCTATCGGTGCGATAAATTTCGTCCAAATTAAAAACTTAAAAACATCCCTCCTTTCTCACAAACTTCAAGTTCAAAAATTTATTATTGATAAGACAGACAAACACTCTTGAACATCAAAAAAAACTAATTTTGCTAAGTAATTACATTGCTCTATCCCTTAGACGGAGTGTCCATTCCAGAAATTGAAACCATTACTTAATACAATTATGTGACAACTAGAGTAATAGAAATATAAAACTTCCCAAAGTAATTTAAACTGTTTTAGGAGGTGTAAAATATTTGCGGTAAAAATAACGATAGCAGTATATTTATGTTAACCCACAGCTTCATTCAAATTAAATTTAAATGTAATTCAGTCCCCTGTAATTGGATCACCAACAATAAATGTATTATGGCGCAATTATGAAACAATTGGGGCTAATGTCCGACGACGAAGTTTGAGGGCCAATGCCTTTATAAACAGTCCCTGGCCTCTGTAAACTTTTATATAGTTTTAGCCGAGTTACTGTAGACTATTCCAATGTATTAGGAATATTTGTTTTGGAAGGTTTTGGAGGAAATGTAAAATGAATTTCTAAGCAAGTTTTTTTTATAAAAGAATATTCTTTTAAGGCGTTACTAATATTCCTATTACCCCTCCAAATAAGTTTGAAGCTTATGCTAGGACTGGGTGCCACTATAGCCCAAGGGGGTAAGGAGTGAGCCCACGACTCTCGTGTTCGTACGTAGTGGAGTCGGCTGTTCTACCGTTGAGGTTTTTTTATTTAGCCCGGGGTGCAGATGATGATGGGTTTACTCCACCTGATGGTAAGTGAAGGCGAACTTTGCGAAGTTGCCCTTGTCTTGCCTACCCATAAGATTCAACCATCTCGAAATGCAGCTAAGGTCAGCTACGAGTTTTCCACCGAAAAACGGTAGCTTTTTTATGTAAGAGCCTGATGTTAGGCGATCACTATCGCCCATTAACATATGCAACACCAGAGAGCATGCAGGTGCGTTACCGAACTTTAAGGAACGAAAAGGCTCTTCTCTTGAAGGTTACCAGGTCGTATCGGTTTGGAAAGACCGCCGGCGGAAGTTGGTTCCACAAAGCGGTTGTGCGAGGAAGAAAATGTGTTGTAAATGGCGCTGTTGTGGATTTGCAGACAAACACTTGCCAAGTTTGTTGCAACTTTTAGTAGTAGGAGTACTGCGTTGCAAGGCTTCAATTATTTCTCAATTTTATTTTTGATAGGATATAATATCTTTTTGTATGTCATAATAATATTCAGAGCGGATTATGATGACATGTCGCTAATCCGTAATGGATTAATTTAATATATGTATTGACAATATTTTTTGTCTGTCTGTCTGGTCGGTTTTTATGTTTCCTGACCCCGATATACTATAATTATCATAGGGTCCAGTGTATTCATAAAAAAATCATAGTTTATGTATTTATTATAATATTTCTCTGACTCTTCAAGCATAATACCGGAATCACAAACTTTAAAAAACTTTAGTTTCGTTAGCAAACATCCTGTAGGTATTATGATGACTTAAAAATAGTAATATGTGCAAAGAATTTGAATATTTATATTCGCCGTATATATTAATACGTCATTTTTAAACACCAGAGGAATCACCAGACGTTCACGACAGAGAGGAAGAGGTGAACGAAGTTATCAGAGAGCATAGCAATTAAAATCCAAATGGATCGGAAATGGATACAAAACGCAGGCTAAGAAAATAAGGTCACAAGTTCAAATCCGGATAAGCTTAGTGGGCGAGTTTTAAGTGTTTAATGTATCTTTCGAATTTATCTCGTGATTAACTACGAATGAAAACATTTTGAGAAAAACTGCATGACTCTACTTTCACTCACCTTCCGGTAGAGTAGAGATCTCACCCTCGAGCTAAATAAATAAAAATTATGTTCTTTTATGTAGCATTACCCTGGTCGATACCCCGACCAATTCATGTTACCTAACTAACGAAGCTCTGTTACACAAAAAATCTCATCGGACAGGCTTCAACTCTCGCAAAATAATTCACAAAAAACAAGCATTATATGCCTCATGAATTAAAAAACATAAAATGCCTATTTCTAAAAATGGCGTTCTACAAAAGGTATTACGTATATCTGAGAATCAAAAGCGAGGTACTAGTACTAGGTAGTGGTTAATTCAAAACAATAAAATATCCAATTCTTTCTCGAAAGCCGTTATCTTTAATTTATAATACCCTAACAATTAGCAAACTCTAGTTTAAAGAATTCTTAGAATAACGACTGTGTTGATTCATGAGCCTAGACGTAAAATAATAAATATTATAATTCCCTTCATCGATTCCGCTCTAGCGAGTAAGCGGAAATGCCGCCATTTTGTCGTGTCGTCCTTGAAACTTTGATAAACAAAACTCGTAATAGTTTTTATATAATTCCATTTAATTTTCCATGGTTGTTTTTCGTTAAAATTGATGTGCTACCAAAAGCTGATAACCGAACTGGCACAGAGGTACGTGTTGACGTTATAAAACTTCCCTCTAAAGGGTTTTTGGCGGTTTTTTAGGAAAAGTTGGGCACCGCCCCTGTAGTAGTAGAGCCATGCTTCTTCCAGTATAAATGGGCCTGCTCGACTGGGGAAGTACTACCTTCTCACAGAAAATCGGCATACAGTATTAATACTGCTGCGTTTCGTACGAGTGAGAGAGAGAGAGAGAGAGCTAGGGGACCAATCTTCCACCCCCTCTGTTCCCTTCATTTTACCCTTCTTGTGCCTTCCCTCCTACACCTTGGGTTGGCAAAGCATATGTAATACTTTAAGAATCACAAACGTTCGTAGGTGCCGTGACTGCTTACCATCACGCGGACCGTGTGCTTGTTTGCCCTACAACAAATAAAAAAGACCAAATTTCAGTGCCAAATGTTTTTTGTTTTTTATATCATGGGATGGGAGGCTGACATTTTTTATTATTTATATAAGTTATAGGTTTTAAAAGTTGGAAGAAATACACAATAAAATATTAAATTTTTATGCATTTTGGAGGAATTGTCATGGATTTTGGTGGTCAAAAATTGAAATCTGAGAAACTCGACTCTATGTAATGTTATGTGTCTTACCCTTATTATACAAAAGAGCAAATCGTTTATCAAAACAAAACAGTAAAAACCTCCCAAAAAAATTAATTATTTACCTATAAATGAAATACGAAATATAAAAGAAATAGCCACAATACCTACTCCATAAATTAGATTTCACTGTACAGCAATTGTCATAGACAAAATTATGCGTACATAAATCGTGCGCGTACGCACGCGTGTAGTAGGTGGATGAAACGGACCGCGTTTGCGTCATGTGTAACATTACCATGATTTTCGTCTTTAGGCAAACTCTCCCGTTTATATAATTAACGAACCGACGATTGTGAAATACGACATACATGACATGAATTATTAATAAACAAGTCAAAGAAATAAAGTAGGTGATGATATCGTCACTTTACAGAATAGTCAAAAACGCTAGATATCTCTATTATTTATTATTTTTATATCTAAATAGTTTCTTATAAAAAAAAATTATGAGAAATTATTATTATATAATTTGGACATCGATCTAGTTAAGTAAGGGTTCGGTTAATGTTTCTGTGACTCTTAGTAAATTTTGCTGGAAGAACAAAACATTAGTCTTGTTAACAGTATTTTGGCTTATCAGATATCAAAATAGACTAAAATGTTATACAAGTTGGCGGAATCATGTTAAACTAATTAAGTTCTCAGTTATGGATGAGGCCCTACTGGGCGATATGGTCTGTAAGCGACTAAGACCTTTGTGATTAATAACGAGAACATAAAAGGAGATCTCCAATCTCATGTGGTCCTACTAAAATTATCAAATATTATCGCCGTACGACCATGGCGATATTATATTTCCAGGACTTGTCCCGAAAAATGCAAAATGATAGTATTAGTAGCGATGAGGCCCAGCGCGGCGTGCTCATACTATACTGAACGAAGTATCAAACTAAACACGCAATTTATACAATAATAAGTACGATGTTGTTCTTTTTATTTTGTTATCTTTATTGTGATTACAAATGGGCACATTATAAATATAATTATATTTTAAGGAATTAAATGGTATGTTTCTCGAGGATTCGGTGAAACATGCGTTACAGTTCCAGTGGGAAAAGATAACATAAGAAATTTTCAATGGTGGTAGGTCTTTTGTTGCAAGAGGCCGGCTTGGTAGGTACCACCGTAGTGTCAAATATTCTGCCGCCAAATAGTAGTGCTTAGGCTAATTACTGTGTTCCGGTTTGAAGGGCACTGGACGCTAGTTAAATTATTAATATAAATTATCGGAACAGAGAGGGTGGAAGATTAGACTTCCGTTTTATCCGGTCCGGAGAATCATAGCTCTAATAATACGACCTTTATGTAGCTTAAGCAGATAAACCACGCTAGGAGGAAGTCGTAAAATTATTACAACACATGTAGGGAGCCGCAATTAAAGAAAGATTGGGAGCCTCTGCACTACAGGCATGATTCGTTACAGTTACACAATCAGTAGTTGATGTTTGATCGATTTAGAAGCAAAGGATCCTAGTCCGTATATCAATAAATGAAATGCCTATATTTGCATAACTGTTATCGTCTATTGCCTCGCTTTGTGACTTTGTACAAGGCCCAATTTATTGACACCTCTTCTTTAATAAAGCTATTTTATTGCTTACTAACTAATTGTTCATCGTTATGTCAATTTTTTTTTAAAGAATATTAGCAATGCCTTTTTCAAGGTATTACTAATATTCCTGTTGCCCCTCCAAATAAGCTCGAAGCTTGCGCTATAAGTGGGTACGACAATAGCCCAAGGGGATCAGGATCGAACCCGCAACTCTCGCGATAACGGAGCGGAGTCGTTCCTTCTACCGTTGAGGCTGTTGAGGCTTAAATTTGAATAATTTACAAATTCCTTAAATATAAGTCGCGCTTTTTAGGAATTTCTGTGAAATAAATTATAATAGGTAAAAAAATCAAAGTTTAACCTAAATAACCATACTCTCCGGAAACATAAACACTAAATAATAAATAAGTAAACGTTGCACACTCAACGAAATACTCACAGATAATCGAACCCGTAACCATCATTCGGTTACAGTAACAAACTAAAAAATTAATTACATATTGATCATTATAAAGATCATAAAAATGTAATAATATTAAAGACGTCAAGACGAAAGGTAGTTGGGCCTACCTCCCGCGAGTGCCTCACTACCTCTTTTATTTCGACGGTTGTTTTCTTATAAAGGCTAAAGCAGGCGCTACAAATACGCACACAAACCGCTGAACCGTGACCGCCAGTAGTGGTATACTGCAATTCTTAGCGTCGCGGTTTTTCTGTCGTCCCAAAAGTTTTCGAAAAATACTTGATAGGGAAATTAATTTATATTTAATGTTAAAATGCAGGTTACTGGCACCGATTCTAAATGCTACCACATATATTTTAACGCCAGTAAGATGTAAAACGTGAATTTAATTTGAAAAACATTATATATTTTTCACGCATGAATTCTTAGAAGTGAAACAAAACACGAAATTATAATTGTAAAGGATTAATTTTACTATGTCCTTATAAGCTAGCGTTCGTGTTTCGTATTGTATTCGCGTGTTATTCGCAATGCGGCTTCACGGAATAGTGTAGAACCTGCTTAACGTCTATATACATCCAACAAGGTCGGGCCTAAAGCGTAAGACATCAGAAAAAAATAAATCATTAAAGATCGATGGGGTGACGATATGTAATGATGACACGGCTTAGATCTAGATAATAATAGTAATAGTAGTAACTGAAACTAAAATAATTAATTAATATATGGACGCAAATAAGCAATACCATGTCAATCCACAAAATTGAAAAAACTGAGTTATATATGCAGAAGTGTTGTTAAGTGGCTGAAGAACATTTTTCTTTAATATTTGTAGGGTTTTAAGCTTTAAAACTTCTAAAAAAGCCATTTTTTCAATAATGCTGTTTATGTATTTTTAAACATTTTGGGTTATATTATATACGACATATGCAGTTTGTATGATTATTTTTTGTGAAAATAAGTAAAATAACTTACATAAATCTGAAATTGCCAAAAACTTGACACATACATAAAAAAAATCATATTAAGCAAGTTGTTCAAAATTTTCAAACGCGGTTTCATCGAAATGGCATTCGTGTGGGTTGACATGGTATTGCTTATTTGCGTCCATATATCTGTCGTATTAGCATAGGGAACATCCCTGTACTACATGACCCGTTCAGAGGAGGGGTCATCAAAATACTACGCTTGGTCACAGACAGTGATGTTGTCTTAGGTTGACATCCGTAAGCAATGAAAATGAAATGATTTAAATAACAGAAAAAAAACATTGTTTTTGAATAATATAGAGTTCTTCACGTGGCAAGGGCCACATTGATAAAGACAAATACGACTCTTTTTTTTTTAACTAAGTTCGCAACAATTACTTGAAACTATATTCATAATATTAGGAGGAAAGGTCTGCAAACTTTAAAAAAATTTGTTACGTAGTATGTGTATGTTCTCTTAATTCATAAACTAACTTCATTCGAATATATTAAAAGTTTGTGATTGTTTTTTCCGTATAAAAGGCCGCCAGTCCATATATAATAAGTCTATGTACCAAATCTGTTACAATTTTATCAAAAATAACAAAAGAAACAGTTTTTATCCGCATTACCATTTAAAATTGAGGTTACAAATATATAAAGAGTTACTCGAATAGAATACATAAAATGAGTTGCTACATACAAGCACGTATTTAATGCAGATTTATACGTATTTAATACTGTTTAAGTAAAATGTATTCACACAAATTGTATTACTCTGCAATCGAACGCGGTGGTAATTCTAATTCTTATAAAAGTAGTTTATTCGATGAATTAGGATATAAGAAATAATAAATAATAATAAAACCTACACAGTCAACAGCCCCCATTAGGATTGTTATATCCTGTGTCGGGGTCCGGAAACATACACAATGACAAGGACATATACACCCAGACCGAAAATCATGCTTGTATGCTAAATATAAACATCTGCTCGGGAATGTTACCCGCTACATTTGGTGTTGAAGGCACATTCGTAACGTCGTCTCAAAAAATAATTTTAAAATGAAATATTAAATGTGAAACCAACAATCTATGAAAATGCCAACTATTTGTCATTTCCAGTTCATGAACATCAACAATTTAATAGTTTTAAATTTTAATATTTGTTGTTGTAGCGGCAACAGAAAAGCACATTCTGCGGAAAATTCAACTCTCTACCATTACGATTCGTGACGTAATATTTTCATCTTGATTTATATGCTACTTTTTTTTGTTATTTAGTTGTCCTTAAAACCGAAAAACAGCTATGGAAATTGCACTACTGCTTAGCGCTTGAATATCTAAAACTGCGGTGGCCTACCACCTCCATGGTTTCTATTTGTTTTTCGGACCACCGACACAAGTTATTACCATCCTAATGGAAGCCTTTGATTATAGCGTTTATTTATTGCACTTTTAACGCTGTCTTATATAATATAGTATAGTTATACGGTTATAGATATCGCTCAATCATCATTAATGATTTCGTTAATGGTCCGTGACCTGGTTGTCTGAAAAGAAATTTTAATACATTGACCCGAAGTGTAGTGGGACAGAGTGGCGGAGTTGGCAATTGAAACTGATAGATCAGATGGGATGGCTCATTTGATAGATTAGTGGAACATAAATCTGATTCAAATCTTAGCAGGTGCAGTGTTCAGTTGACAGGTTTGGTTCATTTTTCGCCCACATTTGGGATTCCGATTCAGCGAGAAAATGCAGCTAGCATTCTTGCGACCATTCCCCGTGGACATGTCTTATAAAGTTGTAATTATTATATAGTTTGTATTGAATTGTAAATGCTGCAATATTGTTTGTAAATAAAAAAATACAAAAAAACAATAAGGCTTCAATTTCGTTATAGGTTTCATAAAATCCAGACTATCAAATATTATTATTCAGAATAATATTATCAATATCAAAGTAACTCTGTCTGTCTGTTGCCTTTTCACGTCTAACCCGAGTTTTTACCGCGAAAAAAATTTTGAAGAGGCTAAAATAGATAATGAAAAATTTTATCGGTAACTATTTATTTCTATTGTAATATCTTCATTTAAAATTTCTTTTAAAAGCTATTAAAATTAATTTTCTATATTTCTGGTGTAAATCTCGATAAATAGATTTAATTAGATTGCGTCCTTAAGCGGTGACAAAAAGCTTTTCCTGTTATATCCAATCATTTATTAGTTCTTTTTACCATTTCCCGGATATTTCTACCAGGGTATATTTATTACTAAATAAGAAGATTTATTAATTTTTCCTAAGAGAGCGAGCGAAAGACTTTTATCTGACCTCGACAACAAATTACATAAATGTTGGGATTAGAATAAATGGCCCACATTCAACGATTGTTATCGTATGTTTTTGTGAAAATCACTGCCACTGATAGAATATCTTGTTTTCCGAGTTACGGCTTTTTTGTATGGGTATTGCTGATGGTCCTACTGGCCTTGACAGCGTCATAGGGCGGGGATGGTCAAGTACTGGCCCGGCGGGACGGGACGACCCTCGCGGAGGCTCAGTGTTGACTTCATCCATAGGATATCTTTTGCGAGGCAGAACCAGGATAAGTACGTCATCGGAAATAATGTCAGCGGTCCGTGTGCTTTCTATTTCTAATCCATGGAATGATGATGAAAGTACAGAGTACAAAGTACAGAGCATCTACACGGAGCGGAGTAGAAAACTCGCGACCATCGGTATTAAACATATATTTTATACTAGTTTCTGCCCACAGCTTTATCCGCGTAAATTTTCAATGAGGAACCTAATGCAATATAGAAATAATTGATTCCCAATAAGAAACTTACATCCTCTAGACGTTGAAATTATTATTTTAACCCTCAGTTACATGTATAGACTGCTACCCTTAGTTTTTATATATTTAAGGATTTCACTACAAAATTGTGTAGCGGTTCATAGATTTAATAAATTTTGTATAGATAGAACCAATTGTCTCCAAGTAAAATGACTGTAATATACGGATGGACCGACGTCATGACATGAAGAAATTAATAAAGGTTGTATATTTATTATATAATTTGTATAAATATATTTTTTTAAACAATTTGTAATAATTAAAGCATTACTTTGAACCACTTTGATATAGACAGCGATTTTATTACTGTTCGCATCTTGACCTTCGTTATCAACGCTTATCCACAATAACATTTGGATGCAAATAAGCAATACCATGTCAACCCACACGAATGTCATTTCGAGAAAAACGCGTTTGAAAATTTTGAACAACTTGCTTAATAGGATTTTTTTTTATATATGGGTCAAGTTTTTGGCAATTACAGATTTATGTAAGTTATTTTACTTATTTTCACAAAAAATAAGCATACAAACTGCATATTTCGTATATAATATAACCCAAAATGTTTAAAAAAACATAAACTGCATTA
The DNA here is from genome assembly GCA_023373885.1 of Hestina assimilis. Classification (NCBI taxonomy): domain Eukaryota; kingdom Metazoa; phylum Arthropoda; class Insecta; order Lepidoptera; family Nymphalidae; genus Hestina; species Hestina assimilis. The sequence continues at coordinate 879,016 of CM041750.1, read as the reverse complement.
TTGAAAGAATGGCTTTTTTAGAAGTTTTAAAGCTTAAAACCCTACAAATATTAAAGAAAAATGTTCTTCAGCCACTTACCAAAACTTTTGCATATATAACTCAGTTTTTTCAATTTTGTGGGTTGACATGGTATTGCTTATTAGCGTCCATTTAACAATCTAATAGTAACTAATAAAATGGATTAAATAATCGTTTTAATATAATTCTAAAGAACAGACTGACAGACATACGCGCATTTGTTTTATAATATGTAATGACAACTTTTCTATATATTGGTATCTTGCGCCTCGCGTGGTATACCGATGTTTCTTTATTAAAAGCTGTTATCAGTCAATTCAATTTTACTATTTATATAGATGTATAATAATATATTAGTGACCGACCGAAATTTCGGTTTCGGTTTCGGTTTCGGCCAGTTTCGGCCAAAAATCTAGTTTCGGCTTTAGTTTCGGTTTCGGCCAAAATATAGCCGAAACTTTCGGCCTCGCCGAAACTCGAGTGTTCGTGAGTTTTCGTGCGTTGTTCGACAAACTTCGCAGCCAACTCGTGACCGCTTGCTAACGCGGCCAATCATAATCTCCAGAAATAAGTATTAGATTGATCTTTAAAATATTATGAACACAACGTATTATTAGTTAGTTATGTACTTAGTATATCTAACTATAAGTTGTTTCTTTTTTAAGTTTACTCCCAATAGTAAGTCCTGTATATTCATGACAAAAAATGGTTATGACTTTAATGAATTTTTAGTTTTTATTTTATTTGACTCTATTTAACTGTCTATACTATTTACAGTGGTGGTCAATTAATTAGAGACATTGGTATAATAGGAGTAACATTTATTTATATTTTCCGTAATTTCAGTTTACATGAATTCTTCATTACGTTTTTTTAATGTTGATCTGAATTTGATCATTTAACTAATGTTTTCTTAATAGAATTATTAAATGTTGGAATGGATTGTAATTAAAAATAGCAACAATTAAAATTTAAAACGGAAGAGAAAAATGTACATTTATTATTAAATTCATCTAAAAAGCGGCGTTTTCTATTAAATTTTACATTAAATGGGATTGCCTTTATTAGCTATAGCCATATCGACATCGGCGCGGCATCGACTCGGTCAAATAATGACAAGTTTCGTTAGTGAAGTTCTTCCAGACGTCTTTGGTCTTTCACTATAGAGTTGGTTTAAATTTCCAGTTTCTTGTACCACAAATGGTCCAAGGAATTCATATCTAGGCTATTGGCAGGCCAATCTAAAACTGACAGTAGTTCACCGGCTAGAAATCATTTAATAAACAGTGAAGTATATTTGGATCGTTTTCGTGTTCAAGCGCCCATGTAACTTTGCCACTAAGTTCTAGTCCAAATATTTCTCCTTTAATAATTACAGAGCTCACAAAGGGAACTTTTTATAAAGCTATTACCAGTCTGCGATCTAAATTTCTAGGTACACAGTTTCAGTATTTTTATAGGTTTGAAAATACTACAAAACGTAGAAAACCATACTTTTGGCTACCAAAAGCTATTTTAAGGTATGGCCATTTACGTTGAAGTAAAATTGTTTTCGCTTGGTCGTTTCACAACTTAAATAAGTGACCTATGTTTCAGTAATAAATTGTGATATTAATTTTAGAAATCAAAACTATAAACTAAAGAATGACGCCAAATAAAAATACAAAAGCTTTCCGCCTTTGTATTTCAGGTTTTTTTTAAATCGTAAATAAAACACTAACTCTGGCTGCCCCTGATTAGATGGTCAGCCAGTAAATGAGAAATTTCGATGCCAGAGATTTTTTTTAATAAACCACCATAAAATATTCTTCGCTTCGAAAAAGTATACACCATTCAACAGTATTCTTTATAACAAACAGTATCTCATAAAATTAAACTTTTAAAATATTTAACCAAATTATTTTCCGTTCCTAATTAGTTGACTACGAATGTATACATGTAAAAAACTTTAAATTCAAATTTCAGTCGAAAAAACGTAATTTTAAATATTTTTTAAAAGTTTCGGTTTCGGTTTCGGTTTCGGCCGAAACTGAGAGGGAGGCCGAAAGTTCGGTTTCGGTTTCGGTTTCGGCTGAAAAACCAGTTTCGGTCGGACCCTATAATATATATATATATATATATATAATCGTTTATACTAATTACAATGCTTTCGCGTTGTTTTGGCATTAAGAATTTTTGCGCATCATTACTAATTAAAGTGTAGATTCTACCGAGTAGAAGCGGCAACAAACTCTGTACTTACACATCAACTTATTTCAAGTATTGTTAAACACAGCTATATTTTCTGCATGAAAAACAACGTGCAATTCATTAATCTTTCAGATAAAAGATTATTATAATAATCATTTTTAAGGTTCTTAAGGTTCGATTCCCGCTCGGAGCAAATGTTTATATTGGCCATGCAAGCATATTTTCCGGTCTGGGTGTGGTTATCCTTGTTTTTGTATGTGTTTCCGGACCCCCGACACAGGATATCACTATCCTAATGGGGGCCGTCGAGTGTAGCGTTTATCTATTCGCGTAAACTAAATTCCGCTAATAAGGCAGGTTCCCACGTCTAATACAGGACAAACAAGGCGAATATTCGAAACCTGTTTTCATAGACAAATCCGGTTACGTGAATTGTATACCTCGCGGGTAGAGACTATATCTAAAAGATTATATATATCGATATTTTGTAATCGATTATTTTTCTAAACAACAACACCCCTATCGTAAATATAAAGTACCAATCGATACGGCTCAAATGTAGTAGAGTTGGACTCTTTCCACCCAATAGGTTTTTTTCTTTTCTTTGTCGTACTTCCAAAAAGTGGAACTCATTGCCGGCTCACGTGTTCCTTCCTTCCTACAATCTTGGCCCCTTCAAACGAGGCGTGAAGAGGCATCTTGCGGGTACGCAGGGCGAAGGTGGCTAACACGGTTGAATTCCACAACTCTGTTAGCCGCCTTCACCTTTGGACTCTATTTTCCACCTACCATCAGGTGGAGTAGAGTCATCTGCCCTACCTTCCAAATATAAAAAAGAAGTCTTAGGCTTTAATCCAGATAAAGAAAGGACTACGGTGTTTTCCTGCCTATGATGCCTAGTGATAGTAGAACTATGTCCCTCCCAGCACAAATATGCGGCTTGGCTCGGAAGTACTACACCGTCACAGAAAATCTGTATAAAGTAACAGTATCAGTACGTACTGTTGCATTTCGTGCAATGCGAGAGGGCGTCGGAGGCCCAATCCGCCACCCTCTTTGTACCCTTCTCACCTATTCCTTGGGTCGTCAACTCGCATGTGATACTTTAATTATTGCAAATGTTCATAAGTAAAAAGAAGAGAACTAAATCCTGGGTTTTCTCAAATAGTCAAAGTGCGGTCATTTTTATGAGAACGGACCTGCTCTTTTTTTCTTTAAGCGCACGAGTCACAAGTTCGAATCTGGCACATTACGGTTATCATAGTACCCACTCAAAGCACAAACTTTGTTTAAAGTAAGAATATTAATAATAACCTGAAAAGCATGACTTTTAATCTTAGTGGGTACACCTCACACCCACTAAATGTTGTACTACCTCGTTGTTCGACCTCGGTGCACGTGTGCAGTGAGAGGGACAGTTTAACAACTCCTAGCACAAACTATTGTATAATATGTTTAAATTTAAATAATGCTATACAAAATTGCATTGCTAATATTCCATTGAGAATATATTACGGTCTGTACGTATGTACGATTATGACGCGGATGTGATACGCACAACTTTAGTTTGTGTAAATAATATTATAATAATTACACATTGTTGTTTTGATGTTTAGATCAAAGATAAAACCGTTTAAATTTTTGTACATATGTATATGTTTGTTGACGTCTACAGACCAACATATAAAAAATCATGATGCCAAAACAATGCGCCTCACGTTAAAAATACTTGATATGGTAAAAAATTGTAATTTTCCAGAAAAATTTTAAACTTTAATTTGGCGATATTTCTCGTGCGTAGCGTTACTTTAGTATCCTGTATTTTCTTTATGATTCTAACATTTGAATAAATTGAAAATAAAAACTTAAATATTTGTCATATTGGCGTTACTTAGCTTACCGAGGGTTATTAATGAAGAAAAAAGTATATCCTTTTCATGATATTTTATATAGATATAGAAAGAACCTTAGAGGAAGACATAGACTAAAAAACTTGAAAGGGGTGAAATAGGGAATCAAGTCAATCATTTAATTGCAATAAAGATGCCTTATTCATGCGGAGCCGAGTTCAAAAGCACAGCAAAATATATTTAACCCATCTCATGTCTTGAAGCATTCTAACTCTTTTTACTTAAAAATGTATGACCACCCAATCAAATTAATGTCAATCGATTTTAAAAAGGGATATTTGATTCAAGTTGGTTTGAAAAACACAACACTTTTTTGTTCATACCTACTTGATATAAAGATTACTATCCTAAGACTTTATTTAAAGAAAGAAGAAGTAATTTACGCCATTTTATTCAATACTAGTGTCCACATTGCGGTCGAAATTCGAGCACAGATTTTTAATAATTTCCACATTTATTATTAATAAACTCTAAAACTCTTTATTGGCTAATAAACTAAATAAAAATCCGTTGAAAAATCGAGAAGAAAAAGGTACTGAATTGTTTTGTTTCGTCTATTTATATACAGATACATATTATATAGTTATGCAGGCAAATGTGCAATGGAGTGACTATATATTATTGTTACTACATCATACTTTATAAGAAAACATCAAAAGATACAGACTACTGATATCGATATCTAAATAATTCGCATCCCTAAGCTTGTAGAAACGCGGAGTTAGAAGAGATTGAATGGAAAACCTTGAAGGGTGTGCCCTTGGACAAGACCCTATGGTTGAAAAAAAAAAAAAAAAAAACAAATAGTCGCATTTACAAACGTACAAAGACTCCGACATCACAATTGAAAAAAAACTCGTTTTGAATATTATTCAAGATGCGAATGAAAACTTGAGTCGGATTTGGTATTCAATTAAGAAAGTATCGTACCTTGCTTTTTTATAGTGTTTTTTATATAAGGTTTATTAACATGTTTATCATATCATAATGGGAAACATTTTCGTCACACATAATTTTTGCGTAACTTTAACCGTTTACGCTTTTTGCAACATTTGATGTCATATAGCTATAGCCTTCCTCATTAATTCCTTACTAATATTGTAAATACGAAAGTAGCTCTGTCTCTTTGTCTATCTGTCGTGCTTTCACTACTGAACCGACGAAAATACATTTGTTGACACAGATAGCCTAGATCCTGAGAAAGGACATAGGCTACTTTATAGTGCAAAAGTTGTATGAAATGGCATTTTTAACGCTACACACTCAACGGCCCCCATTAGGGTAATTATATCCTGTGTCGGGGTCCGGAAACATTCACAATGACAAGGACAAACACAACCAGACCGGAAAACATGCCTGTACGATTAATACAAACATCTGCTCCGAGCGGGAATCGAACCCGCAACCGTCGAGGCTTAAGGCAGACTCGCTACCCACAACGCCACAACGGTGTCGAATTTTTAGATCTAGAAGTTTATTTTGTAGGCTGTTGATTCGATATAAATAAATATGACATTGAAAGTTTGTAAAAGGGAGGGTTCGGAGTTTGTATTGAAATTGTTATACACGAGGGCGAAGCCGTTGGCAGAAGCTAGTCTCACGTAAGCTCATACAGAACTACCTTCAAAAATCTACATCAATTACGACGATTTCAGGTCTAAATATCAATGAGACACTCAAAACTTACACTATATATTAAAGAAACATAGATAACATCGAAAATAAAAACAACTATAAAATAAATCAAGAGTATATCAACCTGTAACAAATTAAAAAGTAAATTCGATTAAGAGGAATCATTAATACACAAGCGGCGAGAGTATGTCGGCTCCATGTTTTATTTCCGGGGCCCCCTGTCTACACTCAATATAATAAGTCTTGAGGGTGAAAGGGCTTGTGGAAGGTCAGGGCTATAGGGTGCGATTTGAGTTACAGCGAATTTTGTAACGAAGTGTAATCGTGTTCTTTTTTGATGATCAAAATTGTTTTCGATAGACAACATTAAATATAATAGCTTATATTAAGTGTCATTATAACGTAAGATTACTTAATATTAAATAGGTTTGAAAAAAAGGAGTTTTAAGTGTGCCACCCTTTGTGCTCAAGAGATGTAAAGTAAAAGGTTTTTATGTCATAATAATATAACTTAAATTTATATATTAATTCTTCTTCTTATCGAGTGGTTAGTGGCTAACCTAGTGTCAGAGTTGTTCAGGTCGCCCGTAGGCCTCTGACTTGACTTTTCAACTGTTGTCAAATTGTCAACAGCCGTAACCGACTTTTTACGTGCCCTCCGAAGCACGGAGACGCTCAGTTGAAATACCACTATCCGATCACCCATCTAGTGACTGACCGCGCCTAAAGTTGCTTAATCTATCGATCGTTTAGCGATCAGTGGGTGCACTCGGCTTTGAGCGTCTCATATCACTACATAGTATAAAACAAAGTCGCTTTCTCTGTCCCTATGTATGCTTAAAATCTTTAAAACTACACAACGGATTTTGAGGCGGTTTTTTTTAATAGATTTTTTTTAATAGATTGATTGAAGAGGAAGGTTTATATGTATAATAACATCCATTAATTTTTTTCTAGGAGGACGTTTCTAATGTGATGTCGTAAAATAATTACATTTAACGCGCGCGGGCCACGGGCAGTAATGAATAATAATAAATCCTGGAAACTACTGGGATCGAATTTAATCATTTTTTCAGTGAATGATATAGGCTATATATTTTATACCCGTGCGAAACCGGAGCGGGCCGCTAGTTTATTAATATAATTCTATTATAATAGAGCAATAATGGGACACGTGGTAGTTCCGTGGCCTAATAGAACAAAAGATGACCATTTCTGGTGTAATGGCAGCAAAATCATATTAAATGTATCGAATACTTAATTATGATTGTGTTGTAAAAGTCAACAGATGTTTAATAAAACCTAGTCGATTTACTTCTCCAGAAACTTAAAATTTGAAAACTTTTAATTTCCCCAAGCACCTTCATTCTGTGAACTAAATTATATGATAGCAAACGGACCGTACCTCGGGAGCTTTTAATCCCCCATGGAAGGGGACACACAAAAGACAGCCAGCTTCGCTTAGCGTGACTAAGGTCCGAAATTAAAACATTTCTACCGCACATGTTTCAATGACACTAACCCTACCCTAAACCAATCTTTCTACATTCTTTATGTATAAACGAATATAACTGGTATGTTACAGACACATTTATTATTATTACTGTAAACTTAACTGACATCACATTGTATACATAGTCCCCGTCACGAGAAGCTATACATTTTGTAAACTCATTCAGGGGTACATTTGGACCATATAAAAAATAAGACGTACCAAATAACAGTAATGCTTACAATAATTAACACAAACAACAATATTCCACTAATTAATGTTACTTTGAGTTTATTGAATTTGTGACTTTTTGTTGTAGATTGAGTTGTCGATTCTCGTGACGGGGACTATAGTATACAATTATACATATTGTATGTTTACATATACCTAATTCGATCCCCATATTTGTCGAGACGCAGTAGGGGCCCGTTTAGTCAAAATATACGCATTACGCATTTCTTAATGAATGTCAGACAATATTAAACCGTTTTTGAAACGGCGGAGGATCACAATTCGGCTATTAGTTTTTTGTTTTGTATCGGAAGGCAGATTTAGGACTCTTTAGTCATATATGTGGCTTAAATCATATCCTTCTGTGCCCGATAAAAAATTACATGGATAAGGTAACATATATTTTACGTTATTATATTTATACTTAATATATTTATTTCAGTAGGTTTTTTCACGCGACTCCTTCTGAGAAGTAATTTTTATCGATCAAAATTAATATTAAAATCTTTGATGAACAAAACAATTCATTGATCTGAGTGGCTTTTTGTAACATTATTATTTGGTATACACTATTTTAATGTTCGATTTTTGAAGAGCTTATACTCTTATCCAGATATACTATACTACAGGTTACTAGTTTTTACACAGAGCGATTGTCATCTGACCTCAGACCTAAGGGCTAACCATTAACTCTAAATAAAAGTAGATAACAACCGAGACCGACAGCAGGCACGATTGGGAGGTTTCCAACAAGGAAAAACGCCCAATAAAGTTACGGTATATAAGACTTTATGTACAAAATAATATCAACAAAAATGTTATGTATTCGCAGAATCAATTAAAGTTAGCGAAGCTCTCTGATTGAAGCAAACAGCTAATTCAAACGAATAATTTTCTTAATCAGGATCGCGGTATCTCAGATTACATCATACGGAATCGAAGAATTCCGTGGAAGTTTTGTTTTCTATATATTTATATCTCTAACCATTTTTTCTCAGCATTTACATTTTTTCGAAGTCAAAAAGTTGCAAACTCCGAGCCGATAGAAGCCACACCGAATCCTTTTTATTATATATGTTGACGCATGACGAACTATAGAACCTATTTAATACGTTGAATTAGAAAGACAATATTTTAAAAGATGGCATTCTCACGAAGCGTTACATTGATGGTTATTTCAATACTTCACCATACAGAAAATTATTGTCGTACCGCGTAAGAGGATGAATCGTTGAAATCCGACGTAGTAGTTACAGCGCTGCGCAATTTATTGTTTTATCTAGTAAAGGGATTAAAAGCATTGTTGGTTACAATAATTTGTTTATAGTGTTAACCTTCTTGGATCAAGTTGATAAAGGTTGCTGGTTATCCTTAGCTTAGTTTGATTCAAAATGAATACTGATAAAACCACAGGCGTGGTTATAAAACCACGCCTAAATATATAAATATTTAGGAACTTCATTTATAGAACGGAAAGTTATTGTGCGATTGATTGATTAGAAATTATTCCTATGGATATTAATTTACCTTAAATTTTTCTGTCTGTCTGTCTGTATGTTTCGGGTATTCTACGAAACGATATATGAGATAACTTGGCTTTATTTAAGAAAAAGATATGGAGTCCCGCCAAAAAAAGTAAACAATAATTCCTATATATTATATATATTCCCAAAAATCCTGTAGTAGAGCCATGCTTTTGCCAGCACAAATTGACCGGTTCGAGCGGGCAAGTGCTATCCTCTCACAGAAAATCGGCGTATAGTAACATTATCAATACGTACCGATGCGTCTCGTGCGATGAGTGATAGCGCCGGAGGCCCAATCTCCCATCCCCTCTGTACCCTTCCCTTTTCATCCTTTTCCCTCCTATCCCTTGGGTTGGCAACGCGCATCCTATGAACGCCAACCGTCATGAAATAAAATAAAAAAGACACACGCAATATATATACATACTTACCTACTACACGTAGTATTAAACATTGCCGCACAAAATTATTTCACATTTCGTGAAAAACAACTCGAAACGTTTTCTAGGAAACCCATTGCGGGATCAATAGCCTATTACGACGAGAGCTACTTACAGTATACATCGATCGAGTACAATACTTAACAACAAAAAAATATATATTTTGACAACTCACGAACAGCAGTGAATAACAAACCGAGCGATGACCGATGGCTTCGGGAAAATGATTTATCTCTCACAACAACATTAAAATATCTTTGAAAGAGCTCACTTTGAATTTGGGTAAATAATGTATTATTAATATAAGTAGTTTGAAAATTATTATTATTATGTAATTACTAGCTTTTGCCAGCGGCTTCGCCCGCGTGAATAACGGTTTTAATACAAAGTCTGAACCCCTCTCTTTTATAAGCTTTGAATGTCATATTAATTTATATAGAATCAACAACCCCAGCATTAAAAAGTCCTTTATCAGGCTCTAGACTATCTCGTGTACCAAATTTCATCAGTTCCGTAGTTTTGGCGTGATAGGTTATAGGCTGTATAACATCACGATACGATACTTAGAAGCCAAGCAATAAGAAAGCGCGGGCGATGCCATACGGTGAGTTGGTACACAATAATAGAGCGAAAGAATTGTTTTTTTTTTTTTTTTTTTTTTATGTTAGAAGTTGGCAAACAAGCATACGGCCCACCTGATGGTAAGTGGCTGCCGCAGCCTATGAGCGCTTGCAGCACCATTAGTAGGTGCCACTCACGCGTTGCCAACCTCGAGATATTAGTTGTTAAATCTCGTTCGCCCCGTAATTTCACTAGCGTACAATGCCCTTCAAACTGGAACACAGTAGTGCCTAAGCACTACTATTTGGCGGCAGAATATTGGACACTGCGGTGGTACCTACCTAGCCGGCCTCTTGCAACAAAAGACCTACCACCAGTGTGACTGATTGCACTGGTGGAATAATCTCTGTTGTGACAGAGGTTATCCCAACAGCGGGCGATGGGGTCGTCACATCCCGACGCCTTTGTTCGTTTGTTTAAGTAAACAATAACCACCACGCGAGCGAAACCGCGGGAACAGCTATCATAGATATGAGCTAATTTCCTATCATCCACGGCAGAGATTCACTATCCAACGACTGGATTTACATTATCAGATCGATGCTACCAATTATTCTAGTCACCTGGATTACATGTTATATATGTACTTGCAAAGTTTCATATCGATACGACTAATCTTCTTCTTCTTTCTGTCCCTATCCCACGCTTAGTGGGATCGATCTCTCGTTGCCAACGCGTGAGTGGCACCTACTAATGGTGTTGCATACGCTCATAGGCTACTGCAGCCGCTTACCATCATGTGGGCCGTATGCTTGCTTGCCAACAAAGTAACAAAAAAAGAAATAGCATCTGCCTGCGACTCCTAACTTAATTTCGTTGCCTTAGTGCGAACATCAGCGAATATTTGAACAATGCATCTGTATAAAAGGTCCAGCCAGTCCTTACTTTATAGTCAATGGTTATGATGTTAGTGGGACGGGAGTGAAAAAGACTGAAACTTAACAGTAAATACGTTCATTCAGCATCGTGAGCTCGCCCTCTAAGGCCGGCTACACACGTAACGATATGTCGTAGCGATTTAACTGTGTAAACCGATTTGCCCAGATTTATTGATAATGTACAACGATTTTTAATTTGTATGAAAAATTGTTGTTCTTCGGTGACAGCGTTTTCTATTTGTTAAATCGTTGTCGATTGCGTTTGCAAAGTTTATTGTGGCGTGCAAATGGCGATCGTTCATTTCGTGTGGATAACTTGTTTCTTGCGTAATCTTCTGCGTAGAAAGTTTCAATAGCTCAACTGTAGAAGGGCCGACTCCGCTCCGTTAACGCGAGATTCGCAGGTTCGATCCCTTTGGGCTATTGGGGTACGCACTCCTAGCGCAAGCTTCGAGCTTATTTGGAGGGTTAATAGCATAATTAGTAATGCATTGGAAAAGCATTGCTAATATTCTTAAATACAAAAAGCACCGACGTTTGACGCTATTGGCATGTGGAGACATTGAGAACGTTCGATTGATCTGCAGTCTGAAATCGCTACGATATATCGTTACGTGTGTAGCCGGCATTAGTGTTATGTGCGGGCCGATCGGCGCAAACGCAATATTTAAAATAATCTAACACGTACGTATAGTTCAATCATTCAAGCGTTTTTATAGCATTTTTGCAACGCTCAAACTAGACTCGTTGGAACCAGCAATGTTTTTATAGTGCCAGCTAGTTTGTAGTTTCAGTTAGCTCGTCTGATTCCAGTTTGAATGTCAATCCGTTTCTTATAAGCGTATTGGATTTTTAATGTTATATTTATAACGTTAAAATCACATCAATCATTATAGTATAAACAAATTTTATTATTTAGTTAGAAAAATCACTTACGGAAACAATTAAATATAAGCCCTAAGCCAATCTTCATCTTGTAGGTATTGTGATTAACTTCAGTGGGAAAGATAAACGTTCGTTCATTCAACAAAATCTGTGACCGACGAATCCGTCATACTATATAACATGTATTTATGTTATTGCATTTTTATGTTTCAACAATTAAATCTAACGCGTTAACGTCGAAATATACTTTAATAACTTAAAAGGTAACAATCGGAGCCACCCAGGCGATCACGAACATCGATCCGATACACGTTATAATTAACATTCTACAGTCATCTCTCGACATCCGACGAAAACAAGCAATTTTGGCGAATAACTAAACTAACTAGCAAACGGCGCTTTGAGCGGCAGATTGTGCTAAAATGCGCGCGAGTCGGGCCCCTGACCTTGCGCGCACCCCGGCCCCCGCCGGCCCCTCGCCTAGCGAAGAACACGCCACTTCCAACACGACCGGCCGCTGAGAAAATTCTCTATCCCTTTTCAAATTACATATTTATACTATACAATTAAACATTTTAATTATTTTCATTTTTTAATTAAAAGTTATAATGAGATTATCTTTAATGTTATTCCATTTTCAATGTAATATTTTACGAATCGTATTGAGTGCGAAAACGTTTTCCAATAATAATGTTTAGTAAAAATATTTACTCTTCGAATTTTTTTAATCACATCCGCGTGTCAATCACGTAAAGGTCTATTGGTATCTGCGTCTGTGACTAATAATTATAACTTTCTCGACATTTCACTTTGATAAAAGGCACTGGTTAGTTTCTATACTTTCACTATTTACCAAACTATTTTATACACTTTTTGAATCAGTACCTACCCATTACATCGCTTTACGTTACTAATCGTATTACTTCTAATTTAAAATAATAAACGCTACACACTCAACGGCCTCATATTAGGAGTGACAAGGACAAACACACCCAGACCCAGAAATGGCCAATACAAAAATCTGCTCCAAGCGGGAATCAAACCTATGGTGCTTAAGGCAGCCTCGCTACCGCTGCGCCGCAACGTCTTCAAATTTGCCCAGTCATTTGGAATAGATGAATTATACGATATGAGAAGACATTTTTATGGATTGTTTTCGTTCGTATAAATAATAATCTGAGAAAAGCCTCAAATGAAAAAACTGAATATGGTGCTAAGTTTCGTAGTATATTGGCAAAACGGAGAGTCACGCAAATACTGCTATCATGCGAGCTACGGAGCCAAGATGTCGTCATCCTCGATGGCTGCCTACACATTTGAATACAATCGTAGTCACAATGGCTCATATTTCCTAAATATTGTGGATCTTGGCCATGTGCCCGATCATTCAAATAAGAAAGTAGCCTTACGCCATGAGAAATATCTTTATATCCATCATCAATAACTTAAGCGTCGCTATTAATTTATTCAGACGAGAGTTATTACCATTTCGGTGTTGAGAATTTTATAAAATATTTAGATTTCCCTTTTACAAAAATATGTATTACGAAAATTGACAATACAACCTAAACAATATAATTTGCCACCACTTGCCTTCAACGAATACTCGCGTACTTTGACCACATAGCTAGTAAGAGGGAGACTGCCTCGAGAAGCATGTAATAGTTGGCCAAGTACAACCTCCCCAACACGGTGTTCTCCAACACTCTGATCAAATTAAGGAACTATCCAGGGTGTCATTTAACATTAATTAATAACAAAAACAATAAACGCTACACACTCAACGGCCCCCATTAGGATAGTTATATCCTGTGTCGGGGTCCGGAAATACATATATATAAGGACAAGGACAAATACACCCAGACCGGAAAATGTGCTTGCATGATCAATACAAACATATGCTCCGAGCGGGAATTGAACCCGCGACCTGTACGACCCGGCGTAAGGCAGGTTCGCTATCGCTGCGCCTCAAAGTCGTCATCAAATATTTAAAGTCAATCGTCGTCAAATATTTAGATTACCCTTTTACAAAAATGTGTATTACGAAAATTGACAATACAACTTAACTAAACAAAATAATTATGTTGTCTAAAACTTAATGGTAACAATAATAGCTTTTAGTCGAAAACTACAAAACAGACCAACAGAACAATTAAAGTATATAGCAATTAAAATTAAACTGTTCAATTCTCCAATTAAACTTTATTCATTATACGTAAAAGATACAAATATATAAATTTTCAATATATAATATGTTCACCTTGTCCTAGAAACCACATAGCCTCCTAACCTAATTTTATTGGATAAGTAATGCTATTCTTAATATACTTTATAGTAATATACTTTCAATTATAACAATGGATATTCTAAAATAATGTCGTGCAATGTTGTGGCGTAACGGTAGCGAACCGGCCTTAGCGCCACAAGTCGCGGTTTTGATTCTCGCTCGGAGCAGATGTTTGCATTGACCATACAGGCATGTTTTCCAGTCTGGGTGTGTTTATCCTTGTCATTGTGTATGTTTCCGGACCCCAACACAGGATATAACTATCGTAATGTGGACCGTTAAGTGCGTAACGTTTATTTATTATTTCATTCAGTAAGGGCAACCTTATTACACAGTTATGGAAAAAAATTATAATATATATAATGAAACCATAGATTATATATAATACAAAAGTTATCTTGATTATTGCGGCTATTATAATTATATCATATTACTGAAATAAACGTAAGTAAAATGACTTACGGATGTTTGTCCCAAAACTTACAGTAAAGTCGGTAAAGCTGATAAGTTGTCAGACTCTTGCCCTTTTTAAAAAAAAAATGAATATTAGCAATGCTTTTTCAAGGCATTGTTGATATTCCTATTGCCCTCCAAATAAGCTCGAAGCTTGCGCTAGAAGTGGGTACGACAATAGCCTAAGGGGGTCAGGATCGAACCCGCGACTCTCGCGTTAACGGATTGAATTCGGCCCTTCTATTCGTCGGCTTCCAAGTTGAGGCTTCTTTTGACGACATTGTAGCGTTCTTACCGGTGGTAGGCCTTTCATTGCAAGGCGCCGGTTAGGTAGGTACCACTGCAGGGCCAGTTATTCTACCGTAAAGCATTATACTGTGTTTCGATTTGAAGGATACTTTAGCTAGTGAAATTATTGAGCATTTGAAATTTAAAAACCAAAATCTCGACGTGGTAAGGCGTGAGTGACACCTACAAATGTATAGTGTTATAAGCGCTCATAACGCTACGACAACCGCTTACCATCAGATGGTTCGTATGCTTGGTTGCCAACTTAGTTACTTAAAAAAAGCGCCGCAGGTAGCGGTTTCGATTACCGCTCGGGGTAGATGTTTGTATTGGCCATACAGGCATGGATCTCGGTCTGGGCGAGTGTGTGCCTGCCATGGTTTGTGTTTTTGGACCCCGATATACAACATTACTATCCTAATGGAGGCGAATAGTAAGTGTGTAGCGTTTAATATTATTATTTTATAATTTAGTAGAAAATCTTTTAAAAAAAGTATTAACGTGATAGTACATCTAAAACCAATTGGCAATGGAAAATTTATAAGAAGTCATTTATTAAAAGTAAAAATAGCTTAATAAGTTGTAAAGAAGTTTAAGGAAGCGTTTCCGCTATTAATAGATTCAATTAAGGAAAAATATTCAGTGGAAAAATTTTTCTCATCAAAAATGCTTTCAGATATTAAAACATATTTTTATCATTGAGGCTTTAATAACGTCTTCCTATAAACGTGACCTGTTTATACGTTATAAAAAAAAACCTGTGGCACTTGGGGACTGCCGCGGTAAAGCTATTGCATATCCTAAACTTTCTACAATATTATTAATGTTATTATTATATAATATTATAAATTAATTAATTATTATTTAACCTGTATTATTTTTTGAATAAAATAATAATTAATTTATTTATAATCACTACAAAGTATAAAACAAAGTCGCTTTCTGTCCCTATATCCTTATGTATGCTTAAATCTTTAAAACTACGCAACGGATTTTGATGCGGTTTTTTTTAATAGATAGTGATTGAAAAGGAAGGTTTATATGTATAATAACATCCATTAAATAGTGGAGAAATACTGTTATTGTCGACGTTTCTAATGTGATGTCGTAAATAATTACATTTTTTCCGCTTACATTGCAAAAAACGCTGACTGAACCATACGAGATTTATCAAAATAATGTACTAAGTATTGTACACATTGAAAAGGTCTACAGAAAACTCCGCGATGGTATATGTCTATCTCTTATGGATATCCCACAATGACATTTTTTGTCATTTACTTTGTTGTTGATTTAATATAGATCTATACGGCCCTTTGCAGCATTACAGCATATGATTTAAATGAATATTTTCCAAGATATTACAGATTTAAAAATTGCGGGACGTAGTATTTATTATCGAAGCTCTCTAGCGAGGAAAATAAAATCACACGGTCGAACCTTCAACGTTGCAGGCTTAGATTTGAGCGTTGACTGTTTTTCACATAGCCAACTGTATGTCGCTCTTTAAAGAGTAACCTCTAGAGAAAACATGTTTGTATTGTCTAATGACAAGAAAGCTGTGAACGTTGTATATAAAGACATTCTGTAATATATATTAATTGTTCTAAAAATAAAATAAATAGGTAAAAATGTTGAATATAAATAAGTAAAAATGTAGTGTATGAATTTAGATATTCCAAAGATAGCAGAAAATCTTCATGGTATAGGGAAAGGGAATTGTTTTACTCCAAATTTAACGCGTGCGGGCCACGGGCAGTAATGAATAAATCAAAACTACTGATGACATAGGCTATATATTTTATACCCGTGCGAAGCCGGAGCGGGCCGCTAGTATTATATAATAATAACATTCATAATATTGTAGAAACTATTTACTAGTAGTTTGACGTTTCCATACTAGATGGCAATAAGATAGAAATTGTCATTTCTACATCTCGGTGGCCAGAATATTTTAGTTTAGGATATAGTAGGTACTAGCGGCCCGCTCCGGCTTCGTACGGGTATAAAATATAATATAGCCTATGTCATTCACTGAAAAAATGATTAAAATCGATCCAGTAGTTTTGATTTATTCATTACTGCCTGTGGCCCGCACGCGTTAAATGTAATTATTTACGACATCACATTAGAGACATCAAAAAAATTTTTTTCTCCAATATTTAATGGATGTTATTAAACATATAAACCTTATTCTTCAATCACTCTATGTATTAAAAAAACCGCATCAAAATCCGTTGCGTAGTTTTAAAGATTTAAGCATACATAAGGATATAGGGACAGAGAAAGCGACTTTGTTTTATACTATGTAGTGATTTATTTTTCCAATTTTCACGTTGTTTATTATTTATTTTGGAGATCTGTAATTTTTGACACTTCGCCTACCATGAGATCAGCCGAGCGTTCGGTGTTACGTTTTATTTTCGTTACGGAATTTATTGATTCGGTCGCCACTCTCAAAGCCCGCGATAAAAGCTATATAGCTTATAAATGAATAACTATCACTCAATAGTTTTATTTGCTCATTGTATGAGTATTTTAATGTAACTTTGAAATCGTTCAATATATACAATACTCAATTTGGTAGTGTGTTTTTACTAGGGAAATTTGTCTGGAAATCCACAACAGCGCGATTTAGAAGACATTTTTTTCCTCGCACAACCACTCTGTGGAATCAACTTCCGCCGGCGGTCTTTCCGAACCGATACGACCTGGACACCTTCAATGGAAGAGCGTATTATTTCTTTAAAGGTCGGCAACGCCCCTGTATGCCTTCTGATGTTGCAGATGTTCATGGGCGGCGGTGATCGCTAACATCAGGTGAGCCTCCTGTCCGTTTGCCTCCTCATACATAAAAAAACCCAAAATCGTTTCCGTCCATCAGCGGGCTGTATAATATCGCGAAGCGAAAATGGTTACTGTTGAAATTTTCACGGAATATTTATTTCTTTTGCTCATTATGAGCTGACCTGCGAGATCTTAAAGTCAATGTTAATGTAAAGTTATTATTAGCAATGCTTTTTTCAAGCCATTACTAATACTCCTATTGCAACTCCAAATAAGCTTGTAGCTTCCACTAGTACGTACGACAATAACCCAAAGGGGTCTTAATCGAAGCCACAACTCTCCCGTTAAGGTAGCCGAGTCGACCGTAGAACAGACAAAACTAACTTTGAATAGCTGAGCCAGCAAAGTCAGTATTCATTAGTAACTACAATTTCATGACGGTAACTTGAGTCTTAAATTAATATATATTCATTGCAAAATTTAACAATAGTTAGTAAGTGTCTCATCGGTTTTTGTCGATAAACTTTCAATATTCGAACCGGAGTAGGGCGACATCAAACTGACTTCTTTGATATAGTCAATGACAATCAAAGGTTATAATTAGTTAAGCATACGCTCAATGAGACGCTCATAGCCGGATGCGCTCATTGATCGGTAAATGATCGGTGGGTTAAGCAACTTTAGGCGCAGTCAGTCACTAGATGGGTAATCGCTTAGTGGTATAACGGAGCGTCTCCGTGCTTAGGAGGGCAAGTAAAAAGTCGGTCGCAGATGTTATCAATTTGATAACAGTTCAAAAGTCAAGTCAGAGGCCTATACGGGCAACCTTAACAACTCTGACAATAGTTTCGCCACTAAACACTAGATTAGAAGAAGTAGTTAATAATTGAGATATTTATAATTAGCAACGTTTTTTTGTTGTAAATAATACTATAAAATTTCCACACGATTTTTTGCTGGATTTAATTATATATTTTTTTGTATAATCATTTCACAGAATAAGGCATACGCCATTTCTTATGAGACTTACAACGCAAAAAATGACACAGCGAAAGTCGCGTTCGAATGTAAGTTCTTATTAATAAAATAAATTAAATGTTTCAACCAAACAACGGAATCTCTTTTAACACGATTCATTAGGTAAATTTAATGGATTGGCCTTGATTATCGCTTGTTTCAACTACGCCACAATATATTTAGCGAAACGAAAAAAAATCCGCGGCCTCTTTAGGGGACGACACTACTAACTTCGTTCTAACTTTTGTATACTATTTTAACTCGCGACTTTTGATCCCACTCACCTTCTACTTTTTTTAAAATTATTTTTACATAGATAGTATCTTTTCCAATACAATAAAATAAAGTTTTTCCTTTATCCTCACTTCCTTTCTTACTAATATTATAAATGCGAAAGTAACTCTGTATCTCTGCGTGTCGCGCTTTCACGCCAAAACTACTGAACCGATTTAAATGAAATTTAGTACACTGATAGTCTAGAACCTGAGAATGGACATAGGCTAAGGGAAAAAGGCTTGTAAATGGTTGAAAGGGGGGGATGAAAAGTTATATGGTAGTATTGTAATTTCTAGAGCTAGACGCTTGGAACTTATTTTGTAGGCTGTTGATTCGATACAAATAAATATGACAATCAAAGTTTGGAAAAGTTTTCAGAGTTTGTATTAAAATCGTTATTCACGCGGGCGAAGCCGCTGCCAGAAGCTAGTATTGAATAAATGAATTGGCCATGTATGGTTTGGATGTTTTGAATTTTGAATGGTTGATCAATCAAGCATAAACGGCTGAACGGGTTTGACCGAAAGGCGCACAGATTGCTTATTATTTAGATTACCACATTAAATAGTTTATCTCGGAAAAATTGTATGTTCCTTTGAGATTATAAAAAAACGAACTACAGATCTTATAGACCCCTATGAAACATTATTTACTCACGAAAGTTCATTTTATATTTACAATTCAATACCATATTATTTACAGTTAAAATATTATTTGAAATTGTATTTTATTTTGCTCAGTTACTTAAATTTGTATTTAGTTATTTTTATTTTTCTATATTTTAAGCGTATGTGAATTTGTTGGTTTAGCTTTTGTTTTTTTGTTTTATATTTGTGTTATTAATTAGTGGAAACTTTATTGGTTAGTTCTTTATTATTGTAAGTTAGCAAGTAAGAAATAGTACACTGTTTGTTTCCCTTGAAAATAAAATTAATAAATAAATACCCTTTTTTTTACTTTAACGCTACACACTCAATGGCCCATATTTTCTCTCTTGAATCACTTCTAAAGTCAACGCAGATGAAATCTGACAGATTATTGAATAATTAACAGTTACGAGTCGAAAATTAACAGTTAGTCTTTCCTTTGTAGACGCAAATCGAAAAATGGAATTATACATGGAAATTCGGACTCTTTAAATAGTAACAACGCGGCTGGAAAAATCCATAATCATTACAAAAAAGTCTGTACGTGATTTTATCGTTCGTTATTGATATGTGACGTTTATTATTTATTTTGGAAATTAATGCGTAAAAATTTTTACAGAAATAGATCACTTAATTGAATGACTACTCTAACAAATATTGTTGTTTTCAGTTTTTATAACGAATAATTTTATTATAAACACTCACGTAAACCCAGACCGGGAAATTGCTGGCATGGTCAATACAAACATACGCTAATATTCTTCTTCCTAGTAACAATCCCGGTATTTATCCTGGGTCTGCTTATTACTCTTATCCGGATTTGGCAGGCTAATTTTTATACAGAGCAATCGCTCTGACGTCCACAACCCTAAGGATGAACTAGTAACTTATTGGATAAGATCAAATTACCTAATCAAGAGCTAACGATTATTATCAGATGTTATGATAACAACCGGGACCGACAGCTTAATGTGCTCTCCGAGGCACGGTGAGGCCCACAAGAACAAACGTCCAGACCGAAATAGAGATTTATACCAAACATTTGCTCCGAGCGACCGTTGAGGCTTTAACGGGCTTGCTGTCACCACACCACAAGGTTGCGCATACAAACTAATAATGAGGCTATGTATGACCACGTTAAAGCAATGGTTATTGTAACTGACGTTTACGACACCTTTTCAAAGTTCAATGACCGCTTTAAATTTATTTATACAGGCTTATTGATAAATAATAATCGGTCTGTTTTAAAACAACAACCGCCTAAGCCTTAAAGAAAAACACATTTGTATGCAGTCATCGCTAGTAATTAGCTCTTGTGTTTTGAGAGGTTTCGTCAAAGAGTCTTAGATCAGATCGTTACAAAATGTATGTAGAAAGCGTGTAGATGCTTTAAAGACTTTCTTTCGCCAGTTGTATTAAAGAACTACGTAAGCCCAACTTATTCAGACAGAATTAAGAGTGGTACAGGGTAAGAACACATTTTAGAATAGAAGAACCTTATTTTAAGCAGGAGTGGGCCCTGATTTTATAAGAGTATCAGCGCTTGCTGGCAATATATACGTAACAGTGTACCCCTATCCAGTCCAAAGTACTTTTAACCGAAAAAGCAGACAAAATTATTGTTGACCAGATGGTTTCGAAAATCGTTGTGATGAATTTTCTAAAATATGGGTGCTTAGATTTATTTTTGTTGGGAGACATGCGCTCGGGAGGTTTTCTATTGGTTAAAAGTAATTTTGACTATGGGCGTCAGTTAAGACAACTTTTAACTCCAATTTTGCAATCAAAAGATGTATTAACCAACGTTTTCCAGACAAGACCAACCTGTTTAATCAAAATTACTTTTCCGTTTTTAGGGTTCCGTAGCCAAATGGCAAAAGCGGAACCCTTATAGTTTCGTCATGTCCGTCTGTCCGTCCGTCCGTCTGTCCGTCCGTTCGTCCGTATGTCACAGTCATTTTACTCGGAGACCATTGGCTCTATCTATACGAAATTTACTAAATGGGTGTATTGTATGAACCGCACAACGATTTTGTAATGAAATCTTAAAATATATAGAAATTAACTAATTAAGGGTAGCAGTCCATACATGTAACTGAGTTTTGAAAAAAAAATTCAACGTATGTCAATATGTGAGATATCTTTGGATAGGTCTTTCAAAATTATAACGAGGTTTGATTTTGACTTTTTCATTAAGTCAGTAGTTGTTGAGATATTAGCTCCTAAAGTCATAAAAATTGTGTCTCCCCGTCCCCCTCTAACTTTTGAACTATGGGATTTAATATTCTGGAAAAATTTGAGCTTGTAGGACATCAAATGAAATTTCAACCACATTTGGCTTGAAGAAGCTAGGTCTACAAATTTTAGATATATATAGGCTGTCCTCCTATCTTTGTTTTTCATATTACTTTTAATATTTACTATGAAATTATCAACTTATTTTTGCGGTCGATTTTAATTCGTTATTATTTTTAAAGCCCTTAAAATTATTCACAACCAAGCTACAGAACCCTTTAGTTTCAACTGTGCGTGGTCCACAACGCACTTGACTGGTAATTTTTATTTTCAGTTAAAAGTACTTTTGACTAGATTTTATTACAACGTTAAAACTATTGGCTTTTCATTGATGAGTCAGAGAGTCGAAGGCTTATCCCCACAACCTCTGTCCTTTTCTTTACCTCGATAAAGCACGGTAATACGCTGGTTTATTTTACTATAAAAAAAGTCTTTACTATAAAAGAGTACCATAGATCATCATCACATGTCACAGAGATTAGTATCTTTTTTTAAATAATTATAGGATTGCGCTTGCAAAGCACTGATGCGGTCTAAGTTGAAGCGCGCTTACCTAGACGGAAACTCAATCTTGACTTTTATTTCCTCTTCATCCCTTGACGACTTCCCAGATAGAACACCTAAGAACAAAGTAATATTCAGGAGAGTGGCATGGCGTGACTTCCATATTATGTAACCTTGTATTTCATTCTCCAGTAAACTGTTTGGTTTGTCAAAATAAATAAAACATTTAATTTGCAACATTCCTTACTCTTCGCCGTGATAGAGCAAATATTTAATGTTCTGATAGGAAAATTTATAATTATGAATAATAATTATAAAATAGGTATTAATTTTATGTTAATTAATAAAATTATTAATTAATTATTGAAATGAGTTATTGTACTAAAAAATTATTCATTTTATATATTGCTATTATAAGAGTTCCATGCACGAAGCCTTTTTATTACTTAGCCTTCGCGTTTCGTTTCGATGTCGACATTAATATAGGGCATGCCTCCAGGAGTTCCGGGTCGCACACGTGATAATATTCTTCGTTTTCCTAGCATTATTCCCGGTATATAACCAGGGTCTGCTTATACTCTTATTCTGGTTTGACGGGTTACTAGTTTTTACACAGAGCGATTACCATCTGTCCTCCGCAACCCAAAGGGCGAACCAGTAACTCATTTATTACATGAGAGCAAGTCACATAGGTAATGCTCTGATCACAGATACTGCCAAAAATGAACAGCACTACCTAAACTATAAGATCTAATTAGACGCGAAGACTGTATTTAAATTGTTTTTCTATTAAGCGGTTGAAGGCGGCTATCGTTTTTTTAAACACATCAATAATTTTAATGTAAACATAAGCTGTTTCTCTGTCCAAAATTTGTATTAAAAAAATCTATTACAAAACTAGAAAACAACTTTAGCTGTTTATCTTAATCCAATGAATATGTGCATCTCTTTATGAATTAAGAAACACTATAAAAACTGATATTATTATGACATATGTTTACAATTGTAGGAAATTGTATGAAAACGGATTTGATGTTAGATTTATCATTTAAGCGATTCGAGATAAGACGCTGTTTGTTTTTCCCGTCGCGTCGTCTCAAATACGAAATGTAATGTAATGTTTATTATCTTCTATCATCTGAGGGGGATTACAGAATAATTTAAGAACGACTAATTAAACATGTTATTCCAATACTCAACAAACGTGTTTATTTTAAGGCTTAAATACAAATCATAATCAGAAACAGGTGCCTACTTTTTACTTGTGTATTTTGCGTAATGAAAATGCGTGTTTCAAAACAAGATCCACTATTTTCGCTAATAAGACTGTCCTCTAAATATCTCGAGGAGGGTGTACTATATTATAAACAGACAGACCGGGGCAATTTATAGGCAATAAAGCTATTTTATTACCAACCTATTACTCGAATCAAATATGATTATATGGGCCTAGTCGCTTTCTTAATTTCAAATATATTTATTATCCAATTCAATGTTTTTCGGTGTATGAGTTGCAACCCCCTACAGGGTGGAAAACTTTCTTCCTCCAACCGCTCGGGCGGAATCATTTCAAAGTTTGTTGATAATTCATCGTGTTGTTCTCGAAAAAATGAAGATGAATGATTAGCATTAATATATAGAAAATTAACTATTTAAAGGGAGAGGGCGTCCTCAACTAGTTGTTAAGGTATGGTAAAATGAAAACTTGAATTTGTATTCGAATAAAGTCAAAAGTTAACTAAAGTTATTTATTAACGCATACATTTTTATTTGTTGCTATTATTTCTATTCATAAAAGTTTATCTCATAACTCTGCGGATTCCGAAGTTCCGGAGTAGGTATATTTTTTCTTGAGTTAAAATTTTTAAGGTTTTCGAATTTGCAAAATTTTTAAAATTAAAAACTCATTAACTACCTAAAGTGTCTATATTACATAATATTTTAACAACGACAAACTCATCGCCCTTATTTTCTTATTAGATACCTCTTTACAAGCAATCAATTTACTCATTTAGTGGCGTAGTATTCGTAACTAAACCAACTACGAAGCCGTTCGATCCGTCCACAAGGACACACAATTCATGTTTTGATTGCGTTTCATTTTAATTTTACGACTAGTATTTATTATATATTTTTTTTGTTATGACTTACAATTTCCAAACCTTGTGTGTAGAGATAGCAGCGATAGTAAACATACGAGTCCCCTGAAATTGCTGTCCGTTACCACTTACCTCCTGTCGAATAATTACATATAGGAGGCTCGTTGGTTAGACCGGTGTTTGACCCGAGAGAAACAAGCGGCGCGCATGCGTCGACAGCCGTAAACACTGCCCGGGCCGAGCACGTGGTTAAAAACAACACATAAGAACAAACCGTCGAAAGCCGCCGCGGTCACACCCAGCACCAGCACTCGTAGTACCTGATGTATGAGCGCCATAAAAACAAAATCATTTGCACACGCGAGTTATCGTATCGCGGGCTGCGGGAATACGAGCGGCGCAGCCCGCTGCCTTCGGCGCACTGACGCCGACCCGCGGCGCTTACTCGACTAGGCGCGTTACAATCTCGATTATACATCGATGTTGAAATAATTGTTTTTAAATATATTAACCTTTTAGGCATGGAAAAATGTAATAAAAGTAACATTAAATTATATCGAAACAAAATAAAATTAAAATTTATATATTTTTAATACAAATTGACCACCACCTATAATAATTTATGATTTCATTTGAGCAAATTTTTCAACTATAAATACAATAATTATATCCATGATCATGATTTGTAGGATTTTATTTGTCTATCTCAGCCTGTCATCTAATTCGTCTATATCAGAATGTTCTAAAAATATCTTATAATGGTCAGGCTACCAATATGAACAATAATAATTACATCCGGGTCAAATAGATATTTGTCAAAACTAAGACCTAACAAACAAACTTATTTTAGAAAGTGTTATCAATGAAATACCTGTAAATATGAGCTTTTAAAATCTAAAATAAAAACAAATATAGAGCATATTATTATTACTTTATTGCATTTATTTTTTCATTTTTTATTCAAATTATCTATCGACAGAATTTACTAACATCACTAGTGCAGGCAGCATGTCCGTGCGCGGCGCCCCCCGCCCCGGAGCCCTCGCGAACCTTGTCCATTCAACGCATTTTCTGTCATAAGCAAATCGATAATCGCATTATACTTCCGCTTTCAAGCACGCGCGATGCATCCAAACTATGTCACGAGGTACATCGGTCCTCTTCCCACAGAAATTTTGTGTCAACCGAACGAGAGAGAGCGTTGGATTTAAAACAAACTTTGTAACGTAAAAGTTTAAAAAAAAACAAACGCCGCGCTTCACTAAGGTAACTGCTAAAATACATTTTGTATATTTTAGTCCGTCCACTATAAATAGAGGCCTCTAACTTAATACGTTTAATGACACACGTTTGTATCAATTTTTATTTAAAA
Organism: Hestina assimilis; assembly: GCA_023373885.1. Classification (NCBI taxonomy): domain Eukaryota; kingdom Metazoa; phylum Arthropoda; class Insecta; order Lepidoptera; family Nymphalidae; genus Hestina; species Hestina assimilis. The sequence goes on along the minus strand of CM041750.1, from coordinate 853,164 downwards.
CTTTGTGTGACGCATCTATTAATAATTTAAAAACGTTGAACGTGAATTATAAACATTTTTAATGATCAACTCGAATATAGGTATACCTACATACTTATCCGAAGATTTAAATTAGTAAATAGGTCGAAATATTACGTTAGCACAAACGCCAGGATCTACATCCTACAGGAACCCAAAAGTTTATTTATTTTATGTTATGACAAGCAAGCGAACAGATGTGGATACAGTCTCCAACAGTGCTCTAGCGTGGCTCTAGTAAGGTAGGTCAGTAAAGCGCAAAATGGCGGTGCAGTGTGACGCATGGCGCCTAAATTACGATCTTCGTCTAGAATCTAAATAATATGCCTGGATATATCTAGCGTTGTAGCGTCCATTAGGAAAGTCTAATGATGTAATCTTTTATTTTATTTTGAAATATTCTATTCTATTTGTTTATGAATTTATTTTTAAACAAACTGCCTCGGAAACGGAAGATTACGTTTTAGAATGTATGTTTTCAGTTTTTATGTGTGTTTGTTTGTGTACATGTCTATGTGTATGTATGCTTTGAAGCTTTGAAGATCTTTAAACGTCAATGATTCCGGGCTGTATTTCCACTCGATGCAGATGTCTTTATTGACCATACCGACATGTGGTCCGGTTTAGGTGGCTGTACTTTTTTATGTGTATTTATCGACCCCCGGACTCCGGACACATATATTACTAACTCAATGGGGGTCGTCTATTATTTAGCGATAATTTGATATTTAATAACCATTATGTATATGTACATAATTATTATGTCGATTTTCTTATCCTTTAATGTCTAGGGGATTTCAACAAATGGCTGCTTATTGATTCACCTTGGAATTTCCATAATGAAGAGACAGCGATTGCGGTTATTATATTAAGATGATTGAGAATCGAACGTATTGGGTTTTGTAATTATTCAGTTATTTGCTTTCCTTTTAAAGTTTATTGCTAAAGGACGAGTGGGATAATAAGCAGCCTGGCTAAATACCGGGAATAAAGTTAGGACCAAGAAGGTTAGTACTTAAAAAGAAAATACGTTTTATATACTTACAATTTTTTTGTTTCACGACGTTGTGGAGCAGCGGTAGCGAACTTGCCTTGAGCGCCACAGGTCGCGGGTCGATTCCTGCTCTGAAAGGATGTTTTTATTGTCCATGCAAGCATATTTTCCGGTCTGTGTGTATTTGTCCTTGTCTTTGTATGTGTTCACAGGATATCACTATCCTAATGGGGGCCGTTGAGTGTACAGTGTTTAATTATTTATTTATTATTGGTTCTTATATCTTCTTTACCCAGTAATATCACTAGTAACAGAGTCCTTCAAACCGTAACACAGTGTACTGCTCTACGGTAAACTGACACTGCGGTGCTGGCTACCTAGTCAGCCTCTTGTAATAAAAGGCCTACCTGCAATGTAATATATTGAGTATAGTCAATTTCGACAGTAGTTGAAATGTAGTTTCAGGAAAATGAATTTACTTTTTTGCAACCAAATTTGAATGGTTTACTCATTAGTTTGAATATCATTTCGGCTACGGATATTAGTAATTTATAAGTCAATACCTCAATAGAGCGAGCTTCTAAAAATACACTAGAATAATTTTCTTTTATAAGTTAAAAATATATATTTTTTTTATGTTAGTACAACTTGACTTATTTTCCTTTGTCCCCTAGCTGGGGCAGAGGGCGTCCACAGTGCGTCGCCATCCCTTTCGGTCATGTGCTTCGTGCTTCATTTCACTCCAGGTCTTCCCGATGTTCTTCGCCTCTGCGACGATGGTCCGCCGCCAGGTCTGCTTAGGGCGACCACGTTTCCGCTTTCCTTGGGGATTCCAGTCAAGAGCTTGTCTTGGAATATGATCAGGATCCCTTCGGAGCGTGTGGCCGTTATGTTAGTACAAGGTTAGTACTTAATGACACCGGGTTCGATTCCGCTTGGAGCAAATATTTGTAATGAATTTACAAGTATCTGTTACAGCCTGGGCGTTTCTCCTTAGGGGTGTCTCCTCACCATGCCTCGGAGAACACGTTAAGCTGTCGGTCCTGGTTGTTATCAAAACATCTGATAATAATCGTTAACTCTTGATAGGTAACTTGCTCTTATCCACTGAGCTACTGGTTCACCCTTAGGGTTCTGGAGGTCGGATGGCAGTCGTTCTGCGTAAGAACTAGTAACCTGTTAAATCCGGATAAGAGTAATAAGGTTAAATACCGGTAATAATACTAGGACGAAGAAGGTCCAGAGCACATGCCTGCATGGACAATAGAAACCTCCCGCTCTGGGAGGAGGTTTGTATTGTCCATGCAGGCATGTGCTCTGGTCTGGGACAAAGGACAAATACATGCCCGTTGCTTTGTGAATGTTTCCAGACCCCCGCCACCGGATATAACTTTCCTAATGGGAGCCGTTGAGTGTGTTGCGTTTATTATTATAATTTTTTTTTTAATATGAAATGTTAAGTTTTTATGGTGATGGATATGGAAGAGACCAGAGGGGGTGGGAGATTGGGCCTTTGGCGCTCTCCCTCATCGCACGTCATTTTTGAAAGTAAAAGTATGAAATATTGCCATTCGGTAAACAATTTAAAATAAAGAAACACAACAAACAACCATTCCACCCCTGAAGGGATAATCGGTTAGTGACTGACCTCACAATTTATCTAAATCAGAATTTCTTTATTAGGAAAAATATGGTATAGAAATAATTTAACCGACTCAAAAACAGAGGAGTTACCCACTCAATTCATCTATATGTTTTTAAAGTGTTTTACTCCGAGTAACTAGTACAAGAACAAACACACCCAGACCGGAACATATGCCCGCATGGTCCCGCATCTCCTCCGAGCGGGAATCAAACCTGCGATCAGGCTCTGATCTGGGATTTGAATAAATAGAGGAACTTTTCAAATTTTATAGGCGGGGTGAGTGTTGTGATTTGGATATTTTTTTGCAAGTAATTAGTCCACTTGCGCCTAAAAAACTCCTAACGAAGATTCTTAATTGTGGTAGCCAACAACGGGAGCATAAAATATGTAAATCAGTTCAATATGAAAAAGTTATGAAAATTATATCAATCAAATCTTAATATCGAAATTATTCAAAAAACAATATTTGTCCTGCAAAATGTAGGGTTTGATCAAAGAGTCCTCTCCTCCCAACATGTATCGATAACAAAGAGATTTAAATATATAGGGGAAAAGCCGGATAGTTGCCCCAGTTTTTGAAAAAGCTATATATTTTTAAAATATTAACTTCCCGAAAATTATTCAGTGTGTATCTCAAAAGATTGGTCTTTTATCTTCTATAATAGCCTATTTTTGTATTCATAATTATCAATGGTTTTCACTAAATACTGTATTATTTCACCTCTTAGAAGAGGGATAGTTGCCTACTATGGCGGATAGTAGCCTACCGTGGAAAATGCTTCGGGGGATACTTGCCTCGTGCGGGGATAGTAGCTTGGGTATGATTTTTATTTTGAATAGAAATAAATTTATATCAATTACTATTTATTTAACATTCATTATAATTGACTTTATAATTTGACCATCCAAAATGACTAATAAATTAATAATACCTTCCCTAGCTGTTTTCGTGGATTAAAATGTTCAGTCAACCATTTATAAAAAGATCTGAGGTAATGTATGCCGATTTCTTTCACCGGCGCCTCTGAGCTTCACGATATGAGTTACCAGACTTTTTTCATTCTCCAAGCCAAGTTACTCTTTTCGTAGCGCCTTCTTAAGGTTCCGTTTGTTCGAGAAATTTCATTGATATCTTTTTTTTTGCTTCATTTTTCCAAGGCAAGTGTGCTAAGCTATCTTCTATTCAGTTAAAGTTCTTGGCACCACGACTGGTTTTCGCTTATATATTTGCGAGGCATTTTTTTTTTATCTAGAATATAAAACAAAAAAATTAATATATAAAACAGTTAAGTAGATATTTATTTTATTTACAAGTTGGCGTCACAATAAATTCAAAAAAAAACACAAAATAATAAAATCCGTCTTTGCTTGTAAGTAAATTTTTAGTTACTCTAGGGGCAACTATCCGCTAAAGTAAGTAGGGCAACTATCCTTTTTGATGCGGATACTTGCCCCTTTTATTTGCGAAATAATTAAAAAATATTTCGCAATAAAACATAATAAGCAATGTGATTTAAACTCCAATACATGCAAAGAAACAAGAAGTTCACTGAAAACTCGATCAGTAGTACAAATATTCAAAAGAGATTGCTTGCCAATATAATTATTACGCCCGTTAAAGTTTCACCACGGAAGATTTTTGCTCACACAGACAAAACAAGTGCGCCTATTCTGATGTCTTAGCACGGCAATGAGGCCTGCAAGGGGTCACTACTTATTGGGGTAAAGCTCGAACAAAAGTTATATTGCTAACATAGTGTATTAAAAACTGGGGCATGTATTCCACCGAGGCAAGTATCCGGCTTTTCCCCTACATTTAATGTCTTTGATCGATAACAAGGTCATCAAAAATTATTACTAACTTAACTCCCATCCCTTCTACACCCTTCGTTCTTGTCCTTCCCTGCTATCCCCCGCAGTGGCAGATTTACAAATTTTCAAATTATAGGCTGTAAGGTTTTAGCCGTCCTTGTCTCTATAATTGTCATGTCCTAGTTTATTTTGACAATCTAACAAAACGCCGATTACTGGTTGCGAGGCGGCGAACTAGCTGTTTTACTGTAGAATACGGAAGTTCTTCTTCTTCTTCCTTAGTGGCTTCCAAATGCATTCGCCAGTGTCAGAGTATCCTGGTGTAATTTAGATCAATGCGGAAGTTTGCTACTCAGAATGTACAATGACAAGTACCTGTAAAACATCAGAAAACCCTCATGCAGAAATCTTTTTGATTTCTATGAGGTAGAAAAAAAAATCGGTCTCCAAATTTGCCGCTCCAAAAATCTGCTGCCCTAGGCTCAAGCCTACTCTGCCAGCTTGTAAATCCGTCACTGATCCCCCGGGTTGGCGACGCGCATTTGACACTTCAAGTACCGCGCGCGTTTTTAGGTTGCGGTTACAGCTTACCATTATATGCTTGCTTGCCAACCGTCATGAAAAAAACAGCGGATTTATTGCTTTTACTTATACAATCAAAGATTCCAAACAGTTTTCTTATAGCTTTAAAGAAAAAATAAATTTCCATATTTTCTTGTCACATTTATAATTAAATGTTTGAAACAAAACTTTCTCGGATAACAATAAGATTTTCATACAAAATAACAGAAGTAACAAAGTTTTGACGGGAATTCAATAGTGGCACAGAAATGAAATTGTTTGTACGACCTGCTGTATAAATTACGAATTCAAAATTATATCGAAATACTGTCGTATTTTAATGTCAAACCCCTACGAAGTGGACGACGCGACGTAGCGTTAATTGTGAAGTTGTCGTCTGTCGAGAGTTGAGACAGGAGAGGTATTAATATATTTTTTATTTTAATTATGAACGTTGGCAAACACGCATACGGACCACCTGATGGCAAGCAGTCCGCAACCTATGAGCGCTTGCGATACTTGAAATCACGATCACGTGCACGCAGCCAACCCAATTGTTGGGTGGCAGATTGGGCCTCCGGCGCTCTCACACATCACACGAAACGCAACAATACCTACTGATACTGTTACTTTACGAATTTGTGAGACAGTAGTTTCTGTGTTCCAGACTTTTTTTTCTCATTGTGTATTGTTCATAGCTACAGAGGAGCAGTTGGCAAATTTAAAAAAGTTTACAAATTTTCAAGGTACAGGCTGTAAGGTTTTTGCTGTCCTTGTCTCTGGTTGATAGAGGGAAGTACATTTTCTACAATTTCGCTCTTTTCATTCATTCAAAGTCTAGGCAGAGGGCGAAGAGGGCGATTACTGGTTTGGGGGCCGCGAACTAGCTGTTTTACTCTAGAATATGGAAGTTTGCTATTCGGAATGTACAGTAACAGGTTAGAGGGGAAATCATCAAGGTTGTTGCTGATTTCAACCTGTAAAACTGATGTTTTACAGGTCAAAAGGTCAATCTTTTTGATTTTTATGAGGTAGCAAAAAAAAAAAATTCGGTCCCCAAATCTGCCGCCTTAGGCTCAAGCCTACTCAGCCTGCTGGTATATCCGCCACTGCAGAGGAGGAAAATAGACAGTGTATCCCATATATCAAAATTGTTAAAAAATTGAAAGATGAACTAGCACCACCTGTGATGTGGTTCGAACTAAAATATTATGGTGTCAAATTAAGTTAATATAACGATTACATAAGCTTTAGGAGGTATTGAATAATTGTATTGATAAATTTCACTAAATTAAATGGCATAAACTAGCATAAAGTACCAAATAGAGTACTTTTGCGTTTCGTGTGATGAGTGAGGAAAACACAGGAAGCTTAATCTCCCATTCCCTCTGCTCCTTTCCTTTTTTTTACTTCTTTTCCTTGGTTTGGAAACACGCTTGTGATAGTTCTTCATGGATCCAGTGACAGCTCAGCCATCAGGTGGATCGTATGCTTGTGTGCCAACCATCATTAAATAAAAATATAACTTTCCAATCTTTCTATATTTTTAAGTTTCAATTGAATTGAGAGTGAGTGATTTGTCGGCGTCGGGACGTGACGACCCCATCGCCCGTTGGTGGGATAATCTCTGTCACAGCAGAGATTATTCCACCAGATATCAGTCAATTCAACTGAGTGGTAGTGCCACGCTGCACAGCTCTTCCTGCTGCAGCCGAATTGGGCCAGCACGCCCGGGAAAACCACTCTCTGAAAACCGGCGTAAAGTGGCAATTGTCGCGTTTCGTACGGTGAGTGAGAGTCCCGGTGGCCCACTACACACTCCCCCTCCAATGAAAGTGCAGAATTTGGTATATTTACCCCAGGAGGGTACCACCAGCTTCTGCTGTGGAGAATCCCTCTCTGGATGTCCATCTTCAGGACAAACCCTTCCTGAACATGGATACCCAGGCTGCCCTCCGAATTCTGGGGCAATTTGTGCTCAATACTGTTCGGGGCAAACGAAGCAGGCAACTTGAGCAACCCCTTCCACGCTAACTGGACTTTTGTAACGTTAGAGGCTGAATTCCAGCAGACGCCGTCCATCACACCACCTTGAGACGGCGAAGCCAACCTTGCTTTCTCACCGAGACCCCAGATATCCTCTCTGGCTGATACTTCTTTCCTCTCCTACCCGGGATACAATTTGGAACATTCCTTTGTACCCCGGGCTGGTGTGTGCGTGTACGTCAGGAAGGATGTCTGCTCTCGTCGCCTCGGCAGCCTTGAAGTAGGGGACCTATCGATTCTTTGGCTGCGCGTAGACTGCGATGACCATCCGCGATTCTACGCGTGCCTTTATAGATCCCATAGCGGAAATGCCGAAACTGACCGACTCATTGAGCACATCCAAATGGCTACAGATTCCGTGCTGCAACAGATCCCATCTGCTGAGATCGTGATTCTTGGCGATTTCAACGCCCACCATGCCGAATGGCTTGGTTCACGTACCACCGATCACGCGGGGAGATCTGTTCTCGACTTTGCTTTGGCATATGATCTGACACAACTGGTAACCTCGCCAACGCGAATCCCAGATGTAGAGGATCATACACCTTCACTGTTGGATCTTCTGTTGACCTCTCATCCGGACAACTATTTGGTATCCGTCGATCCTCCTCTAGGCTCGTCGGACCACTGCCTTGTTCGGAATACAGTGCCGGTCTCGCGCCCAGCACGGCCCCGCTTCGCGGGCTACCGGCGCGTTTGGCACTACAGGTCGGCAGACTGGGATGGGATGCGTTCTTTCTTTGCGTCCTACCCATGGGGACAGATTTGCTTCTCGCCGGATGATCGTCGTTGCCAACTCTGTCGCCGATGTGATACTCAGGGCATGGAACTTTTTGTTCCGGCTTCTGCAGTGCCCATCAGGCAAGTCTCAGCCTTGGTTTGGTCGCTCCTGTAAAACGGCGTTTCGCCGAAAACGGGAATGCTACCAAGCCTGGGCTAAAGCGTCGACGTCTCGTGATGTAAATACCAGCGCACTTAGAAAGGAGTATAACTCTGCCTCCAGGTCCTTCAAAGAGTTATTGCCAAAGCAAAGTCGGAGCACATCGGCAGAATTGGCGAGAGACTAGTGCGTCTTCCTTCGGGTACACGTGCATTCTGGTCCCTCGCCAAGTCTGTCTTAGGAAATTTCTGTAAGCCATCATTTCCCACCTCTGCATAGGACGATGATTCGGTGGCCCATGCCGCGAAAGAAAGCTGATCTTCTGTGCTCTCTCTTCGCGTCCAACTCGACTGTGGATGACCAAGAAAAGTCACCACCGGCAATCCAGCGGTGTGATACCACGATGCCGGAGGTTAAATTCCGGCAAAGTGTAGTTCGCAGAGCACTTCTTTCCTTGGACATTCATAAGTCGAGTGGGCCTGATGGAATCCCCCGATCGTGTTGCGGACATGTGCTCCTGAGTTGGCGCCGGTTTTAACGCGTCTTTTCCGGTACTCCTACTCATTAGGCGTCGTCCCGAACTCATGGAAGACGGCTTTAGTGCACCCGATCCCTAAAAAGGCAACCGCTCGGATCCGTCCAATTATAGGCCAATTGCCATTACCTCCTTGTTCTCAAAGATAATGGAGTCCATTACCAACTGCCAGCTCCTACGGTATCTGAAGGAGCACCAGCTGATTAGCGACCGCCAGTACGGTTTTCGTCGTGGTCGTTCAGCTGGTGATCTTTTACTTTACCTGACACATAGATGGGCGGAAGCAGTTGAGTCCAAAGGGGAGGCATTAGCGGCCAGTCTGGACATAGCGAAGGCCTTCGATCGGGTATGGCACAAGGCGCTTCTTTCGAAGCTTCCTTCCTATGGGCTTCCTGAGAAATTATGCGAGTGGGTCACCAGCTTTTTGGCAGATCAGAGCATCAAGGTCGTTGTCGACGGTGCATGCTCTGACTTAAAACCCATTAATGCTGGTGTCCCGCAAGGCTGCGTACTGTCCCCTACTTTGTTTCTTCTGCATATCAATGACATGTTGGAAATTTCCAACATTCATTGCTATACGGACGACAGCACTGTAGACGCTTTATACACCGGCCGCGCTAATATTTCTCGGGAAAACGTCATTGAGTGCCGGAACAAACTTGTGTCTGAAGTCGAGACTACATTGACCAAAGTCTCGGACTGGGGCCGACTAAATTTAGTCCAATTCAACCCCAAGAAGACACAAGTTTGCGCGTTAACCGCTAAAAAATCACCATTTGTCGTATCCCCTCGTTTCGAGAACACTCCCCTGGATGCCACAGCTAGTATCGGAATACTTGGTGTCGACATTTCGAGCGTCGTTCAGTTTCGCGGTCAATTGGAAGGAAAGGTCAAATTGGCCTCCTAAAAAGCTGGTGTGCTCAGCAAGGCGCGGCACTACTTCACGTCGGCTCATCGCCTAAAGCTCTACAAGGCACAAATTCGACCGCACGTGGAGTACTGCTCTCACCTCTGGGCAGGAGCTCCCCAGTACCAGCTACTTCCAATTGACCGCATCCAACGTAGAGCGGCTCGGGAATTGTCGACGATCAAGCCCTTTCCGATCGGCTTGATCCTTTGGCGCATTGCGTAGAGATGTCGGATCACTCTGCATCTTCTATCGCATATATCACGGAGAGTGTTCTGAGGAATTGTTTGGATTGATCCCGCCGGTAGAATTTCACCATCGGACATCGCGACAAAACTCTAAGTTCCATCCATACCACCTCGATGTCTGGAAATCCACAACAGCGCGATTTAGAAGACATTTTCTTCCTCGCACAACCACTCTGTGGAATCAACTTCCGCCGGCGGTCTTTCGAACCGATACGACTTGGGAACCTTCAAGAGTAGAGCCTATTCTTTCCTTAAAGGTCGGCAACGCGCCTGCATGCCTTCTGGTGTTGCAGATGTTCATGGGCGGCGGTGATCGCTTAACATCAAGTGAGCCTCCTGCCCGTTTGCCCCCTCTTACATAAAAAAAAAAAAAAAAAAAAAAAAAAAAAGAGTCCATTTCATCTGAGTTCCTTTTTTGTAATTTTTGATTTATCAAGTATCTTTTACGTAACTTTTTTTTTTAAATTCCACTATGTAATTTTTATTTGGTTCCTCGCGATATAGGCGAAGCCTAGTGCGCGGACCCCTGGCAATATTGTTACAAATTGTGATACCAAATAAACGAATTTGATTTGATTTCTCCAATGCATATTTATTAATGATATTTTATTTTTCTATGTTTATAATAAAATATTATATTTTTAACCAGGATATTTGTACTAGTAGTAATGCAGGATTCATATAATTATTACCTCGATATATTTATCACAAGGCTTAAGAATAAGAAATAAGCGAGTAAAATCTCGGGACGCCAAGTTTTAAATAAATATCGAATCAGATATGATTTTGCATTTTGACGCCTAACATAGTTCTTCTCGCTTTCCTGCAATCTTCAATAGGGTCGCAAGTGTGTTCCCGGAAGTCAGGAAAGCGCGCGCTATTTATTATATAAAAAAAAAAAATTAAACGCTACACACTCAACGGCCCCCATTAGGATAGTGATATCCTGTGTCGGGGTTCCGCAAACATTCACAATGACAAGGACAAATACACCCAGACCGGAAAATATGCTTGCATGGTCAATACAAACATATTATGCTCCGAGCGGGAATCGAACCCGCGACCTGTGGCGTTTAAGGCAGGTTCGCTACCGCTGCGCCACAACGTCGTCATATATACTTATAATATTAATGCTACTTATTACCAAGGTTATATCTCCGACATTTTATACGACCAATATAAGGCCTGCTTAGTTTTTTATTCATCCTGACTAATATTATACAAGCGAAAGTAAGCTTGTTTTGTTAAGGCGCTTTTACGCTTAAGCGCTGAACCGATTAAGTTCGATTTTGGTATAGGTCTAGGTATGGGGCCATGGGAACGAATATTAGCTACTCTTTATCGTGAAAACATGAAGAGGGCGTAATAGGAGATTAAAGTATGTATGCAGACTCCTTGAATAAGAGTTGCGGGTTCGATCCTGACCCCCTTGGGCTATTGTCGTACCCACTAGCGCAAACTACGAGCTTTTTGGAGGAGCAATAAGAATAGTATTATTTGAAAAAGCATCACTAATATTGCTTTCATAAAAATATCTGTAATCAAAAATCATACAATTAATTCGGGGGAAAGGTAGTCAATTATATGAAGAAATCTTAAAAGTTAAAGGTAAAAATAAAATACGCCATACATTAAACTATTTATTAACTAAATTAAAATGAAATAAGAACATAATCTAAGACTTCCTTATTACCTAACAAAAACAAAAAGGTTTTACACGCATATAACTTGCATGTTTTCAGAGTCACATTTTAGAACCTTGTTTCATTAATAAGAATATATTAATATTAACAATTCACAATTACAATTATTTTATGATAAACCATTTTGTATACAGCTTTGACCAAAGCCATATCATAATTCATAACATTAAGATTTTTTATGTTACTAGGTTGGCAAGCACGCATACGGCCCACCTGATGGTAGCGCGCGCAACTCTCACTAGTAGGTGCGCGCAACACTCACGCGTTGCCAACGAGATATTGGTTCTTAAATCTCTTTTTCCCGCTAATTTCACTTACCTAATAGTCCTAATACAGTATTTTAACTAAGTTGTAAGGTACTTTGTTAGCTATAAAAACAAATAAAATCCAAATTTGTTTCTAATAAGTTTAAAATATTGTGGACAATTTAAAAAAATATTCGATTTAGTCAAAAACTTACCATATAAAAATATGGAATTTATCGTGGATATATCTATATATGTAATTTTAAAACCTTTGAAATGTATATTTTAAGTTATACATAATGTATTTAATTAAAAATACTAAAATGTATGAATCATACAAAAAAAATTTTTATTGGTAAAATATTTAAGTGGTGCTCAAACTTAATTATGCCTCCACCTAAGTCAACATAAAAATGTGAAAATTACTATGAAAAATTTACGACACCCCTAAAGAAGACAATAAATTGTCAAATCAGCATATTAAGACAAAATAAAGATCACAATCATTTTGGGAATTTTATAATAAATCTATTATTTTTATGAAGGTTTTGATGTATTTCATTATTTATTTTTGTAATTATCACTGACACTATAAAATCACAATACTTCCCCCCTCCCAATAAAATACATCAATCTAAAGGAAAATCAAGTTGTTGTTTTACAATAATTGATACAAAGATTAATTATTGTAAAATTTTAATGAGACGATGATGAACGTCTGGTGCGTCGCGATCTCGGGCTGTGCGAGCGCCGGGGACGAGCTCCCCTGTAACAAAAATCGAGTGAGTTCACACGCGGTACAAGTTAACCTTCTGTCTTCTTCTTAGTATTATTCCCGGAATTTATCCAGGATCTGCTTATACCCTTATCCCGCTCAGAGCAGGCTCGCTACCATCACGCCAAAACGGTCTTCAGGAAACTTGGTATTCTAAAACTTTTGTAGTATGAAGTTTTAAAATTCTGGAAAATTTTGAGGTCAGCAAATGAACTTTTAACCACATTTGCTTTAAAGAAGATAGGTGTAAAAATTTTAGAGTTACATAAGACTTTCTTATAACTCTGTTTTTCATATTACTTTACTAGTAACTATAAAATTAACAACTAATTTTTTGGTCGATTTTAATTCGTTATTATTTTCAGTCCTTAAGATTCTTCATCATGAAGTTGCGGAACCCTTTAGTTTCGACTGTGCGCGGTTCACAACGCACTTGGTTGATATTTTTTTAAATTAGATACTGTCAATATAAGGATGGGTAGGCTGGGCTGTGTTAGTGACCTGGAAGTATTCCGGCCGGAACGCCTCTCGCCGCCGGAACTCGACGACTCGCTGGACGAGCGACGTTTCTTATTCGCCTCTGTAATATTATTATTAAATTAAACATTATATCGACTAATTTTCAAATAACGACGCGAACTCGATTCTTGGGCAGATGGTTATGTAGGGGGTAGGGGTACTAATGATGTTGGAGATTTTGCTTAACATTTTTATGGTGTTACTTAATGAATATTGAGATCTGTTAATATTGTTTAATTCAACACTATTAAAATATGTTAAAATTCTACGCTTAAGCAGTCACCACAACCTAAGAACGCTTGTGCTCTAAGTATCTCATGCGCATTGCCAACCCAAGGGATAAGAGGGAAACAATGAGAAGGGAGATTGGGCCTCTGGCGTTCTCACTTATCTCACGAAACGCAACATTAATCTGTCACTTTACGCTAATTTCCGTGAGAGGGCAGTACTTCCCAGGTCGAGCCAATCCATTTGTGATATAATAGAATAATAATAATAGAATAATATTTATTAAGCTTAACAAAGTTCGTAACAACATTTCTCTTAAATTATCCCTTAGTACTAATACAGAAATACATAAAATGTGAGTAGGCTGTGATTCTCAAACTAGGCGACAGCATGTGACTTGAGAACCAGAGTTGTGTATTATCTAAAACAATCGTATCCATAAATTAGGCAGGGAGGTTTGAACTAAACAAGTATGTTGCAAACTTTGGGAACAAAAAATTAATGTTTAGAAAATAATAAGATTAAAGAGAAAAACAGAAAAAAAGAAAAATGGATGGGAGAAGCATGGCATGAAAATACAAAATGAATGTAAATTCTTAAATGTGTGCTCGTCGATTGATTATATATTATAATAATATTGTGTAGATGAACATTATTTATTTAATTATAACCTGAAACTTTGCTCTCTCTTTCCCGCTGCCTGGATTTTATGAGACGTACAATCTCCATCAATTCTTTACGCGCTTCGTTCTTTTCTTCCTCCTGAAAATAAACCAATTTTATAGACATTGTGTTTATTACTTATTAGCTTCTGCCAGCGGCTTCGCCCGCATGAATTAATTTAAAAATTTCCATACATACTTTCAACTCCTTTTTCACCGCCCTAGCTACAATAGCTTATGTTACTCAGTTATAATCTAGCTTTCTAACGGCAAAAGAATTTTTGAAATAGGTCCAGCAGTTTCAGAACCTATTCAATGCAAACAAACAAACAATCAAATCTTCTCTTTTAATAATACTAGTAAAGACTATTTTCTGTCTGAACTTGATGATTTTGAATGAGGCAATGATTTAATACAATATAGAAATAATTGACACCGGATACAAACTTTCACTCCTTCAAGATTGTTTTCGCAGCAAAATGTATATAACTATAACTTATAAGCATCCCTTGTTTAGTCGTAAAAGCGTTACAAACAAACAAACAACCTTACTTAATAATGTATAATTTTTAGTTATTGATGCAATATTTAAATGTCATTACTCCTGTTTCTTTACTAATAACCTCCAGCACGCACATAGGTTAAATTATTAAAAAAAGAATTTAACAGAATCTTTTCGCAATAACGCAATTTCCGCTGCGCATGCGCACCTGTAACATATACGTTCTAACTCCGATGGCGCTGTTTGTTTAACGACCACATACCTTTTTCTTATCGTCGTCCACGTTGTCGTTAACAGTTTTCTTCCGTTCCGGTGTCATTGATTTAGATCTGGAATTATAATCAACCGTAAATACTCGAATAACGACGAAGATGACGACGATAAGTAATAAATAAACGATATACGCTGAACGAGCCTCATTAGGATAGTTATATCCTGTGTCGGGGTTCCAAAAACGTACACAATGACAAGGACAAACAGACTCAGACCAGAACACATACCTGTATGGTATATAGATATATTTATATATAAACAAACAAATTCAGTACTTTTCTTTTTGTCAAACAGCAGAGAAAAATGTCTTTAAGCGAATACTTCTTAAAGTTACGCGATTTTTGATAAAGGCAAAAATTATAGATTCGCATCACCGACATGCAAGTGACGTCAGAATGCCAGACTGTTCGGGCCTTATGGTGCTGTGTGTTGTTATTATTCATTTAAAAAAAAAGGAATTTTCAATAACCTGTCCTTAGTGCCAGACGAATGTCCCTTCTTATCCTTATCGTCCCGTCTCCTGTCATCTCTGTACTTCTCCCTCGAGCGCTCCCTCCTATTCTCCCTTTCCCTTTCTCTATCTCTCCTCTCCTTGTCCTTCGACCTATCTCTGTCTCCAGACGCCTTACGTCTTTCAGTAGAACCCTTCCGTTCCTTATCATGTGATTTCCTCTCACGCGAACGTCTTTCATCTCTATCCGGCTTCCTGTCGTCTCGCTCGGAAACTTTGCGTTCTCTGTCGCTCCTTTGCTTATCGCGTATCTCCCTCTCTTCTCGGTGTTTGTTGTCCCGTTTGTCTGGACGTTCTTCTTTCCTATTGTTAAAAACGTATTATATTCGATGTTACGACTAAAATTAAAACCTATAGGGTACTTCCGGTTGACCTACAATTGTTAATATATACAAGTAAAGGGAAAATTCCGAAAAATTACGAAAGAAATTTAAGGTAAATTTTGGTACTTACAAGTTTGCGCGAAAATCTAAATTTGACCATATCCTTTTATCGTGTTGAGACACGACTTACATCTAAAAGGGACTATAGACCTGTGTGTGGTATAAATTTCGACTTGCTAAGTCCACTCCTGAGAAAATCGTCGGTGACACACGGACGGAAGAAAGTGATCTTATAAGGGTTCCTTTTGTGGTGCGGAACCCTAAAAATGTGACTGTCATCATTATAAATAAAAGTCGATAGTTGTGAAAATTGGAACGCTGTCTATTACTTATCTATGACATTCACTGTCAATGTTCAGCGACTACAACTAACCACTTGTCTGTGATCCTTGGGAATTACATTATTACTAATAATAACTACATTATTTAACGGAGTTTTATTAATATATAACAATAGTGGTTACCGATAGTTCTTGTCCTTGTTCTTGGTGAACTGGCTCCGCAGCAGGCTGAAGGGGTCGTACTCGTCGCCGGCGCGCGGCGCGGCCGACGCGACCGACGCGAGCGACGGCGCGAGCGACGCGTGCGACGCGTGCGCCACGGCCGACTGCAGGCCCTCGCGGCGCCGCTCCAGGCGCGCGCGCACGTCGCGCGTGTCGCGCGTGTCGCGGGTGTCGCGGGTGTCGCTGGCGGTGCAGAAGTGTCGCACATTACGTTACCAGTTTAGGGATTGGGTTGTTACATTTATGTGGCGTAGTCAATAAAAGTGAAAATTAAATTTAATTTATATATAGCATTGCAGTATAGCATTGCCAATTAATAGTTTAAAAAAAAAAATGTGGGGCCCCTTCTGAAATTATTGCACGCCAAGAAGGCAAAACATGATGATTTAAAAATTAATAATTTCTTGTAAAACCTTGTGTACTCATGTTTTAGCAAATAAATATTATTATTATTATTATTAATTAAAGAGTCTTTTTTTCTTCTGTAAATTAAGTTCGTCACGTGGCCTATACATAATATAACTTTTATATCAGACAAAGTCACAGCGAAGCTTAGCCGTGTTTAGCTAAATAAAAAGAAATAGAATATAATAGAATACTCTATTTAACCCATTCACAGTACAAACATTATAGTTAAACAATTGAATTGGACAAGTAACGGGTTAAAATATTAGTTTAAAACCAATCTAAATCAAATATTAAAGAATTTAGCTCACCGGCGGGGATTGACTCCCAGTGCCCGCGCCAGTAGCTCGGCGCGTTGAACTCCCACCGGGCGCGGAGGAGAGCGCTCTGAGGAGGAGACGGAAGAGGAAAAACCGTTACGCACCAACAATTATATTATTGTTAACATATATGTAACATACCAAAAAATAAATGTAGAAGACGAAATTTTAAATATTTTTTTCCATTTCACAATGGAACAAGATATAAAAAATTATATAAATCTAGCATACATACCTTCATGTTCAATATCCTCTTCGAAGTCCAAAGCGTTGTAATCGATTTTCTCGTGCTGGGATTGATCTGAAATTTAAAAAAAAAAATTTAAAACATTATCGTTGTAGAAATTAACCATATCCAGAAATAATTTAGGCGCCACAGGTCGCGTGTTCGATTCCCACTCGAGGCAGATGTTTATATTAACCATACATGCATGTGTTTCGGTCTGGCAGCATTGTGGGTAGCGAGTCTGGCTTTAGTCTCAGTGGTTGCGGGTTCGATTCCCTCGTGCTCGTGCAGATCTTGTTAAAATTTCTGTTTCGGTCTGGGCGTTTGTGATGTGGTTATCACATAACATCTGATATAATCGTTAACTCTTGATAAGTAAATTGCTCTTATTCAATGAGTTACCGGTTCGCCCTTAGGGTTGCGCAGGTCAGATGGCAATCTTTCTTTGTAAAAACTAGTAACCTGTCAAATCCGGATAAGAATAATAATCAGACCATGGGTAAATAAAATACCGGGAATAATGCTAGGGCGAAGCATGTGTTCCGGTATGGGTGTGTCTGTTCTTGTCATTGTATGTTTCCGGACCCCCGACACAGCATATAACTATCCTAAGGGGGCCGTTGAGCGTGTAGCGTTTATATCTACAAGATAAATAATAATACATACCCAAAGTACTATCGCATTCTCCTTCTTCTTTCTCCCGCGGTCTCTCCGGGGTACCTTCTTCGCCTTCTTCTGATGAATACATTATTAATTTATTACAATTCTTTTAATAGGTGCCTGCTCTCTTGTCAACGAGGATGGTACTGAGACTCAGTCTTGATACGGGTCAAGCCTCAAGAGAACTCAAAGTTAACTTCCAACCTTAGGATGCTTCAGTGCCAAACCACGCCTTAGGTGGTAAAAATTATTTTACTCAGTGTGAAATTTAGTAAGTTTTTTGTAAAAGCCATGCTCTGGTCCGGCTCGACCTGGAAAGTACTACCCTCTCACAGAAAATTGGCATCCGTGTTCTTGCGTTCGTGCAGCGACTGAGGGCGCCGGAGCCCCAATCTCCCACTCCCTCTATCACTTCTCACCCCTTCCCTCCACCCTTGTGTTGACAACGCATATAGGTTGCGGTGACTGTTTACCATCAGGTGGACCGCTCAACTTTTTTTTTATCGGATAATAGATCTTGGTTTCTGTGACGCAATCAAAGCCAGCGAAACACACACATAAATAAATGTATGATGTGTAAGACTGTGGTACTCACTGCTGTGCTGTTGAAGAACAACTCTACTTTTGATCTTCTCCTGTTCGGCTTGCTCGCGTTCCATTTGCTATAATGCATTTGTTGTGAGAGTGGTTATAATTATGCATAAAGATTTATTTTATCGAACATGGTATAGTTCCTTAAATGTAACTTGAATCAAAATGGCCGCTTCTGCGCAGGTACAATAATGGACAAAAATGTTAGACAAAAATATTGGTTTCGTCTTATTTAAATCGATTCTTTGTAAAGTGGGAAAATTGAATTAAGTATATAATATAGTTATTATTTCTTCTAAATTCAATGTTAACTCATCTGACAAAAATAAATTATTTTTAAATTTAATATTTAAT
This sequence comes from Hestina assimilis, assembly GCA_023373885.1. Taxonomy (NCBI): domain Eukaryota; kingdom Metazoa; phylum Arthropoda; class Insecta; order Lepidoptera; family Nymphalidae; genus Hestina; species Hestina assimilis. The sequence goes on along the minus strand of CM041750.1, from coordinate 834,658 downwards.
GATTTATTTTTAAAGAACTAAAACAATCGCGAGCGAGTGTACTAATCGGGTGTAGCGTCGCCGCGTTGCTATAGTTACGCGGCCTCCTTCATACCGCATACGGTTGAGACCCAAAAACGTGTTACTGCGCAGGGTTCAACTTACATTTAACAGACTATATAGGAAGTTTGATCAAGAATAACTAAGATTTTTTTAATTTGTCAAAAAGGTATATTCCGTATCGTTTTTGAAGTCAGTTATTACTTACCTCGAAGTCCTCGAGTTTGACGATCCGTCGCTGCGCCTGGCGCCAGTGCGGCGGCGTGGCGGAGCGCGAGCGCGAGCGGGAGCGGGACGGCGTGCGGTAGCGCTGCGGGAGAGAGAGGGACAGACTGACATTTAGCGAACCACCCTACCGTCTCTTATCTTATGAAAACTGAATTTTGATACCTTAACTTAAATATGGGCGCAAATAAGCAATACCATGTCAACCCACACGAATGTCATATCGAGAAAAACGCGTTTGAACATTTTGAACAACTTGCTTTATATGATTTTTTTTGGATGTATTAGTCAAGTATTTGGCGATTTCAAGATGTATGTAAGTTATTTTTACTTATTTTCACATAAAATAACCAAACAAACTGCATATTTCGTATATAATATAACCCAAAACGTTTAACATAATACATAAATTGCTTTTTTAAAATGGCTTTTTAGAAGTTTTAAAGCTTAAAACCCTAAAAATATTAAAGAAAAATGTTCTTCAGCCATTTACCAACACTTCTGCATATATCACTCAGTTTTTAATTTTCTTGTTTGACATGGTATTGCTTATTTGCGTCCATATAGGTGATATCGGTTATAAAAGGAATAGATCAGATTATAAATTTATCAGTAGAAAATATTGTTTATAAACTTCAAGGTTTATTTATTTTTATAAATTTTCATTTGTAAAAATAGTAAAATATATTATCAAATTCATAATGTATGTAGATCAAAAGTGAAGTTATTCACACGTATGTTCCAAATAGGTACATACCTACGGCGATAAATTTTAAGAGAATTTTTTATGAGATTAATGAAATCATATATGGCGAAAAGGGACTATCATCATGCAATTGGAGGAAAAATTTAATCCATTCAACTTTCTGAATCGATGGGAAGAACTTTAAAATTTCATTTTTATTAATTATATAATAAATTTATCATCAGATTTAACATGGTATTAAATAAATAAATAAACGCTACACACTCAACGGCCCCCATTAGGATAATTATATCCTGTGTCGGGGTCCGGAAACATTCACAATGACAAGGACAAACACAACCAGACCGGAAAACATGCCTGTACGATTAATACAAACATCTGCTCCGAGCGGGAATCGAACCCGCAACCGTCGAGGCTTAAGGCAGACTCGCTACCCACAACGCCACAACGGTGTCAAAAGTGTGTAATAATATTATTAAATCATCAAAATAGACAAAGAAAATAACCATTCTATTATTATCTACCATATATACAATTATGTATTAGTGTACAGCTGAATTACACAGACACTTACGATTTTTAATTATAGGACGTTACTAAAAAGTAATAAAATATGTATCAAAAGCGAAACGCAAAACAATAATTATAATGACAGTAAAATAATAATATATTGTCAGAGTAGACTTGAAAAACTCACGAAGACGCCACGTCCCTTTATAATTCTTCCACTGCGGGTGTAGGTATGTCGCTCCCTTTCACGATAACGCATCCTGCAATTACATTTTGTTTTCATGATGGTTGGCAAACGAGCGTACGGACCGCCTGATGGTAAGCAGTCAACGCTACCTTAAAACGCGCGCGGTACTTAAACGATCACATGTGCGTTGCCAACCCAAGGAACAGGAGGAAAGGGAAAAAAGGAACGGAGCAAAGGGGGTGGAAGATTGGTACTGATAGTGTTACTATATTTTCTTTGAGAGGGTAGTACTTCCCCGGTCACACTGGCGTATTTGTGCTGGGAGGATTTTGGCTATATTATAACAAAACAGATATTGATAGCAAATATCTACTCCAAGCGGAAATCAAACCCGCGATCGTCTCCATGGTTCTCTATACCAATCTATATCTATGGAAAAATTTATCACTATCGGTTCAGCCTCTTACTGACTTTCGCATGTGTAATATTAAGCGAAGTATAATAGTTCGTATAGACCAATACTAATAATTAGCACATTTATTTGAATTGTATTGCAATAACCGAACTCATATAAAATAAAACGAAATAATTCTTCAACATCAACTTACATCAGAAATTGACAAAAGCTGGAAAAAACAATTTATAATTTTTATAACATTCTGATCTATTTTTCTAATTAGTGTTAAAAAAATGAACCATCTCACCATTGACACTTGGAATGCTTATTTAAGAACTCGTTTAACACTTCTTCTTGCCATTATACCCAGGATTTACCTAGGATATCCGGATTTTATGGGTACTTTGTGGGTATTATTAGTTTTTACATGCAAACCTAAAGATGAAACACTAACTCATTAGATAAGAGCAAATCACCTGTCTAGAGTTAACTATTATTATCAGATTTTATGTGATAACAATTGAGACTGGAAGTTTAAATTGCTCTCTCTGCAGGCACGGTGGTGAGTCTCACGAGGACAATGCCAAGATCACTATATATGCCCTGAGTGGGAACCGTACCCCGAGGCTAGGGCGGGCTCACTAGCAATTTCCCACAAAGGTTGTTTGTGTCAACAAAAAAAAAAGAGTACCTGAAAGAGTCACTCAAGAAACACAATACATACCTCTCTCTGTCTCTCCTCGGTTGAGTTCTATCTCTATCCTGGTCTTGGCCTCCCCTCATGAGAAATCTGTTGGTGGGCACATCCGGGATCTCTCTTGGGTCTATCTTGGACATGGACACCAATGGATGGGAGGGGGCTTCGGGGACCTCCTCCTCCGCTGACCTGTCAGAGTGATGCCTGAAAAAAAATTACAAAGTTTTGTTAACACTAAAGAGACGGACAGGGTTTTTTTGACCCATTTTGAAGTTTAGCATTTGATTCTGTTGAAACTATTAATTTTTGTGCTACATAGTGATAAAAATAAATAAATAAAATATTTTTTTTTTTTTTAAGCATTTTACAGATCAAAACATAATTCAATGTTAAACTATTTACCGCTTCTTTTTCTTATCCTTCTTCTTCTTCTTATCTTTCTTACCGGAGTGATCGGACTCTTCTCCACTCTCCTTCTCTTTTTCCTTATCCTGTTTACGCTTCTTGCCTGTCAGAAAAAAAAGAATTAAAAATAAAATATTCCTAAAATGTTTTTCTAGCTTGCAAATTGAACAGTGTTAAAATAGTAGTAGTGATAATATATATGAAAAGATCTTAATTCAACCAAACGTTATTTGTTTTTTTTTTTGTATAAGATCAGTAATTCCATGATTTAACACAATTTTGTTGTTAACTACTTATTATTAATTAAATAATTCTTTTCGAAAAAGGAAATGTATATCTGTGAGTATGAAAAAAAAATGCAGAAGGCTACGAATGTATATAACTAACTATAATTTTTTATATTATGTGCATATGTCATTTTGCCATTAAAGTCTTTTAGCAAAAATAGTGATATACATTCAGTTAACACTAGAAACAAAAATAAACTTTGTAATCCTAGCTTTCGTCTGCGTAAAGTCAGTAATTCTTTTAAGGGGCTAGGTATTCGCATTTTTAACAAAATTCCGGATTGCTTATTGGAACTGCCAGTAAGCAAGTTCCAAATGTACATAAAAATAAACTTATCAATAAAGCTTATTACTCGTTAGAAGAATATTTTTCTGATAAAAATGCTTGGGACTCTTAATATTGCTGGATCTCATTCAAGAACCAAATTTTATATTAAAAATACAATTGTAAAAAACATATATTTGAAAAGAGTAACTGTCGAGTTTCTTGTCGGTTCTTCTCGATAGAATCTACCTTCCGAACCGTCGGTAGCGCTTGACTATTCAAAAGTACTTTTAAAAGTCTACTTGAATAAAAATAATTTTGATTTTGATTTTGATTTATTATTATTATTGGAATTTTTGACAGAATAAAAGTTACAAGTTAGATAAAGGATGCAACAGTGCCAAGCGTTTATTTATTTATGTTTATCTATTAGCGAGGCTATGTATTTGACATCATCAGTACACGCCCGCACGCACGCCCGCCCGCAGCCACGCATACAGACCTGCCGTCAGACGCACGAGCTGTCCGCAGTTGGCGACGGTGACGTCCTGCAGCGGGCGCGTGTTGCGGTCCACCGGCAGCGCCTCCAGCTGCCGCACCAGCGCCGCGCCGCCCACCACCTGACCGAACACCACGTGCACACTGCCGGGGGAACACGGTTCGTTGTAGGGATAGACAGCTGAATTTTTTTTATCGATATATCCGTAATCGATATTTTTGATTATTATTGAGTAAAAAATATCAAGATATCAAAATTTTTAGTCAAATTGTGTCTTTGTACCAATTTTTATTTTGGTTTATAATCAAAATATTTAAATAATCAATTATAGATTTATATTAGTTACATTTCAAAAAACACTATAGAAGCTTGACAGTAGTCTTATATGATGTGTATCATCTTACATCTCACCTTCATCGAGCATTAACATTATAACCAGTGCTCAACATACTTATTGTTCAAGTCAAATAGCACACTTACTGGTGCCAAAAATGCAGAAACTTGAGAGGAAAGATGTTACACATCAAAAACGAAGTGTTATAATAACAAAAACACACTTACTTGTCGAGATGCGGTGCCGGCTGTGTTGTTCTACAACACACAGAACACAACAAGAATGATAGCGCGCCGCTCGCCGCCGCGGCCGCGTTCTACGCAACAATATAACCATCAACCCAAGCTTTGTAACATGCACACATACACAGATACTTCATTATTATTATACATCTTGAAGTTAAATTGTCATTTGCATAATATACTTTGGCGTTTTGAAATCTTTGTACTTTAAAATCCCCAGTATGAAAATGCTTTATACATTATTTTTGAGTTTTCGTATTCTTAAAGGGTAAATAGTATGCTCAATTGATAAAATTGTTTTTAGAAAAATTATATCTTAATATTTTTAAGTCTTTCATAATGTTCTATAGTAAATGTTCCACTACAGGAGATAGAACCCTTCATTCTTCATTAAGGTGAAGAAATGCCAAAGGTCAATGTACTTGTCTTAAAATCTTCCAAGACACACACATTCCCCTTTATGTACAACATTCTAGGAAAATAAGGATTATGAAACACAAATATAAAGTCAAAATATAAAGTAATTATTGGGTATATTCCAAATGTGATACTAACTGAAAATGTACAACTTTTCATGTTAAAACAATGATTTCCTTACCATTCTTCTCGCACAACTTACATAAAGAACTGTGAACCATTTGTGTCCTTGCCCCTGTTAGCCATGGACAGCAAATATGGCCTATCATGTTGTAATTCAAATGTTTCATCTGAAATAAAAGAAATTTATTTCAGAACAATAAAGAATCAATGGGTGTGTAGTATTTATTCTTGTCTAACAATTAATTGGTTAATTGTAATGTTTTTACTAAATTAGAGGCTCGGTGAGCATGTAATGCTGTTATCTCAGTTGTTATCATAATAACTGATAATAATTGTTAACTCTTCATAGGTAATTTGCTCTTAACCATTGAATTACTAGTACGCCCTTTGGGAAGTGGAAGTCAGATGGCAATTTTATGTGAAAATTAGTAAACCGTCCAAAATAAGAGTATAAGCAGACCCTGGGAATATACGGTAATAATGCTTGGAAGAAGAATAGTAGTATGGAAATATTTATTATCTTACCTTCAAAAGTGCCTCCATATATAGACTCACCACCGGTTCCATTAGCATTTGTAAAATCTCCACCTTGTATCATAAAGTCTTTTACCACTCTATGGAAAACCATACCCTGTGACAAGTTATATAAATTTTACACATTGTCTTGAAGACGTCCTCGTATATTTATATCCTATGTCTCATAGATTACAGTAAATATTAGATAATACTACTAGTAATATTTTAAGTATTAGTATTAAGGGTATAAACTCTTACCCTAAAAACGGCCGCAGGGTAAATAATGTTTAGAGAGTAGTTCCGACTGCTTCAAAATTTTTATAAAATAGGTAAAGTATATATATACCTTATAGGTTAATGGTTTTCCGGTAACTTTTCCAACGCCCATATCACCCGCGCATAGCGCGCGAAAATTCTCAGCTGTTTTAGGTGCAATATCATTAAATAGCTCAAACACAATACGACCAGAGGGCAGACCGCCGATCGATATGTCCATAAAAACCCTATCCCGCTGTGGTTTATCGTCACCATCTACCGTCATTTTCGAAATGTTTGTAAGTAATTCTGATTTAATTAGAAAATTATACAGAAGATGCAAGTAAAATTAGTCAACAGTAAAATCTACAGGCAAAATAAATTTACACATGTATGATGTACGCCTGTTCGAATGTAAATTTACACAAACCACAGACTTATTTGCTCTGTGCACAGACTAAATCACACTCAAGTCTTAAGCCATCATGCCATCAAATAACAGATTAGAAAGTACCAATTTCAAATTCAATCATTCTGAAGAAAAGAGGATTATAGAGAATAAGTCGCCAAACAGCTATTCAAGCACCGAAATCGTTTTAAACTTAAAGGAAATAAATAATGTCTGTTTTTAGGTTCATATTGGTACAGTTTTAAAATTGTGTACACAATATTAATATTTCATGCTGATGCTAGCTTTAGGTGTATACCTAAGTTCGATATCATCGTCATCTTTAAAATAAATAATATTTCTGTATAAAAAATTAAAACCACATATGACAATAATAATTATAGTAAATGTTGGTTCACCATAATTAACTATATAATATATAAATCGTTATCAATTCTAAAAAGGTATCAAGGGCTGTATACCTTATGATTGAAGTCTGTATTTAAATTACAATTTAAAAAAACATAAGAAAAAGCGGTCAAACTTCAAAGTAAAAACCGATCGACGTCATAAATTTGCGACGCCGAAAGTCTTTTTTTCTATTTTTAACTTTTGGTTTGTTCCAAGCTGATGTAAAGTGTTTTTCGTTAATATCAGCACCAGTTATAGTAGTTTGTATGTTCGTACAATTTATACATTTTAAATACGGTTGCACTTATTTCTTCTTTTACTAAATAGTATCTCAATATGTTGGGCGCGGGTGACGGAAGCCACATTATCAAATTGCGAGGACTGCCTTTCTCTACCACTGCTGAAGATGTTCTCGACTTTCTAAGTGGTATAAATGTAGTAAATGGAAAAGAAGGTAAGGAAAAATATTCAGTTATATAAATGGGATTAAGGTTTGATTATTTTGTTATGATGGCGGCACGCCGCGCAGACAATCGATGCCTTTTTTCATCATACTAACTGATTTTGTATATTTATCTCTCTCTAAGTTTTAATGAATGTTCCCAATACTTTAAAATATTATTATAATTCTGTAATATATAAATAACGTAATTCAAATTTTTTATTTGAAAGGTGTACATTTGACTGAAGTCCGTCCTGGCAGGCCATCGGGAGAATGTTTCGTAGAGGTAGAGAGCTCAGAGGATGTAGACGAAGCTTTAAAGAAAGATAAGGAAAACATGGGAAAAAGATACATCGAAGGTGAGATAAAAAAAAATCTTCATCTAAAAGCATTGAAATATGAAATGCTTTTTCATTCAATTTTTTTTAACATAAAAATTGTTTCAGTATTCTCCACTGACCGTCAAGATATGGAATGGGCTTTGAATGCTATGCGTCAAAGTGAGAACGGTTTTGATAGTATTCCCAATGTCTCTGATGATGTAGGCATTGTTAAACTGAGGGGCTTGCCTTTTGGTTGCTCTAAAGAAGAAATTGTACAGTTTTTTGATGGTGAGCTATAAATTATAATATTTACCCAAAATGCACATTAATTAATATATTGAAAGAATTATATCTTGGGGATAGATAGGATTGCTCATAAAAACAAATTGAAAAAGAACATCATTGCAGCCCAAGTTATTGATTGCTTTATTTTGTTAACAAAAAATTAAGTATTTATTTAACTTGACACACAACAAGATGTAATGTAGGTACATGAACAACGTTTTATATGTGAAAACCATACACAAGCACCATGTAACTTGATTTTATCTGCTTCGGGCGGGGCAGGGCTGACGGTGGCCCCTGGACGGGTGCACTTGCTCTCCGACCAGGCGGGGCGGGCCTCGGGCGAGGCGTTTGTATACTTCGTTCACAAGCAGAGCGCTCAAGACGCTCTCGACAGGGACAGGGAGAAAATAGGACACAGGTGGGGGGCAAGTTATTACAATGTGGTGTGCTTTGTGTGGATATTTGGCAATGTTGTCGAACTAGTGTCATTAATATATTATAGATAATCTACGATAACATGGCACTCTCCAAACTTCAAATTATTGTTACAATGTATGTAGTTACATTCTTAGGAAAGAGTTTATATGTAGTTGTATTTGTCTTCAGTAGCAAATCAACAGATTTGTTGGTCAAATAATCATTACTAGCAGCTCAAGACAATTGATTTGTGGTTTTCTTAGAGTATGTCAGTGCAGTGACATATTAATGACAACATTAGTCAAGCAACAAATCCATGGAATTATTTTTGTTTGAAGGCCACACACACATTTTGTGACACTTTCACAAAACATTCAAACATTTTCAATTTTGAAAGGGAGCGCTATGTTATCGTAGTTTATCTATACACTCATTGATATAAAAAGCTACATTATAGAATCAAATAGAATATACTATAAATTAATAAATATACAGCATTAAGAGATACCTCATTCTTTTAATGATTATAAAATTAAATTCAATTTATGAATAAAACTAAATGTTATACTGATTTAAAGTAACCTTAATGTCTCATCATGTCGAATTTTAAATTAGTCAATCATTTTTAAAAACAAATTGGCAGGACTTTTTTTAGGAACTTGTAATTGCGTAGATTATCATTAGGTATACCAATATTGCTTAATATCCTCACTTAAAAGATCAGGGCACACCACAACTTCAGTATATTGGTGTAGAGGGTTAACTATGGGACCCCATTTATATTATCCAATCCATGATTTATAAGGAGTTATTCATATTTTTTTTACTAAGAAAATTATATGCTTTTTTATGACAGTACATTACAAATTGTGGTAATGTTATAAAAAATGATTTAAAAATTTTATTTTTATTTTATAAATCATGGTTTTGAATAATCTAAAGGTTAATTTATATAAATTATAAAATTTGGGATAATTTAGTAAACTTAAGGGTTAATTAAAGATATCCATGCATTTCTAGATTACCTCATGACATTTTTTTAATGAAAATATCATAAACAAAACTTGCTTTTTTCTTTTAATTTTTTTGTTGTCAAAATAATTATATGACTGTAGATAGAAATATTTTTTTCTTTTCTATGATTTTTTTTAAATCTTGATTATGTTATTTTTTTATTGTTTATGGTATTCTCTTAAAGTGTCATGTCTGGTATCATCTTGAAAGGCTACTGTGATTGGTTGTTGAGTTGTCAAAGGTTTGGGCGGTCGAAGGGAGCGGGGAGCGCGTGGGAGCGGCGGGGAGACGAAGACGGGAAGACTGGCGGACTTGTAGACTATAGATTATGTATTCTTCTATAGATGGGAATTTTTAGTCTGTGGTATTCAATATATCATGGAAGTTCTTACTCTGTGAACAGAAGTTATTAATACAGTATATTTTGAAGAGTTATTTTTAATATTCTTGAATCATTCAGTAAAGAAGAATATTGTAATGTAACTAAAGCTTTAAAAGATAAATCTGTGTTATAATGACTTTAAGTATATTATTGGTAGCATCAGAGCAAAGTAATTACTTGAAAAAAACAAATACACAGAATAAATATCTGCCAAAAAATTATAATTTATTTCTGATCAAACATAATCAATAAAAAGATGATTATCATGTTATATTTCCATTTCATTTTCAGATATATTGAAGTGTTCATAAGCTCAGCGGACGAGGTGCGAGCTTACGGCGCTCGGATGGAGAGCGGTGGCGGGTTCAAATCCTCGAGAGTCTACAGACCCACCCCCTACGACAGGAACGACAGATTTAGTGGACGCTTTTCTTCAAGAGGTCGTGGTGGATCATTCGGTAGGGGTAAGTTTATATATTAGTAATGTAGTAAATAAATGTTTATCCAAGTTGGCCAAATACAAGGCATAAGACTCCGAGTATGCTCTCCAACATGGTCGGACCAAATTTGGGAACATTTCAGAGTTTCATTCAATTTAAGACAAATAATATTAATATAATAAAATTATTTTTTATTTTATAAGATATATCTATAACTCAAGAGCACAGAACATTTTGTTGTTTGTATTTTCAATTGGAAATCATTCAGGAACCAAATATTTTTTCTTTTTTCTGGTAAAAATACTGTCCTAAATAAAATATCTGTTTAGCATATTCCATTTAAATCCGTCGAGCCGGTTCACATATGTGTGATTGAATAACAAATATACAAACTTTCACATTTATAATGTTTTAGTAGTAGAAAGTACTGGATAATGTATGACGTTTGTACTCAGGTGGCGGGGCGAGCGGCGCGGGCGGCGGCTACATGCGCGGCGGGCGGCGCGGCGGCTGCTTCTGCGTGCACATGCGCGGCCTGCCCTTCAAGGCCACGCCGCAGGACATCGCATACGTGAGTGCCACTGACCTCTATGACAACTGGACTGACTGACTATATGACGTAAAAATAGATAATGTATTTGTATTTATGTGTCACCAACTAACTTGCTGGAAATTTAATAGTGCCTTCGTATGCTTGCGTTCAGTTTTAATTTTTTTAGTTCTAGTCACTTCGTTGGCGGCACTAGTTTAGCCTTGATTTTTTTAAAAATTCCGATCAATCTATATTTTTTTCTATATCTATGGTGAGTACACTTGCGCGCTCAAAAGAAATTTTAAATGATAATTTTTAAAGATACCACTGTTTTATTGTTTGTATATGGGTCTGTGGCAAAAAAATAAAATATTTGATGATTATCTTATATGAATCAGTAATATTTGTTGCAGTTCTTCAAACCAATCCGGCCCATGAATGTAAACATTTTGTTCGACAATAGCGGTAGACCTTCAGGTGAAGCTGATGTCGAGTTTGAATGTCACGAAGATGCCATGAGGGTAAGTTTTTTAATTTTATAGGTATGGTGAAGATGAATTACTTTTTGGAGAAAATATATTTAAATTCCTTTGCTTTTTTTGTGCATGTTATGTCGATTGGCAAATAAGCATATGTTCCACCTGATGGTAAGCAGTCACCACAACCCAAGTGAAAGGAGGGAAGAGAAGGGAACAGAGGGGGTGAGAGATTAGGCCTCCGACATTCTCTCTCATCGCACGAAACTCAACAGTACTGATACTGTTAACGCTGATTTTCTATAAGATGGTGGTACTTCTATTGTCGAGCCAACCCATTGAGCTGGGAGGACCAAGACCTTACTATTACTAATTAAAATGCCTGATTACTGAGATACCACCTGTCTGGGAAGGTAGTCTAAAATCTTATCAATGATCACCAGAGGAGGAAATAAGACAAATTTAAAGAATAATGTACATCACCTTTGGTATAAATTCCGCGAAAACGTTTAAATAACACTAAATAAATTCCAGGCAATGAGACGAGACAAGAATAACATGGACCACCGTTACATTGAGCTGTTCCTGAACTCATCACCCGGCAACTTCAAACCGAACAGGACCTTCAGGAACTATTGATCTTCACCGGACAACCTGGAGATAAGAGTACAGAATTATTGATATTTGCACAGTTATAGACATAGAAATCTTAATAATAATGTACTAGAAATGTTAAAAGTTGCTTATAACTCGCGAAACACGCCTTGCCTATTTCTCCCACCCAAACTGTCACTACTACATACAGAAGCACGACGATATCATAAGCTTTACATTACATTTCTGCGTGCGCCTGTACCGCTCCGGATATTGAATAGCTTATACAGCAATGATAAGCAAAGTGAATAAACGACACTAATGCATTCTTTCTCCGCTCGTGGCTCTTAAGTCACAATTGCGGCGATAAGGACGAGGATATGTGCCTTCTACTACTTTATTATAAGGATTTCTATGGTTTCAAATGAGATCTTTAGGTAAAACTAGTGTCGTTTAAAAAACTATAAAAATATTAATTACTGTAATTTTTTTTATATTTATTGAGGTTTTACGATTACAATAAAAATGGTATTTTTATCAATTGAATAAAAAAATTATAGTTATATTATAACATATAATATAATATGAATCCAAACACTATGCATGCACCTATTGGTGGCACAGTCACAGATTCACAGAAAAATCTGATTTTAATATGTTTATGTAGAGTAATTAAATATACTTAATTATAAATTCTTATTATTGTATATCATACATTTAAATAATGGAATTTTTAATAAGCAAATAATTTATAAATTAGTTTTTAGTGTCTTCATAACCAATTATTAATAATTTGACTTAAACTCATTTAAATATTTTTTTAATTTGTAAATATAGTTATTATAAGATTGTCTGATCTTCACTAAGTTTTACTTGAAGATCTCAACTCTTTAAAAGTTTCAAAGTTAAAATTTTTAACTTTGTATAGTAGTATAGACTTACTATATACTGTTAACCTACCAATGTATGAAAATACAGGCAAAATGTTATAGACTCGTATATTTAATACAAACACACGCTGTATTTTTTATTTTAATTTATTAGGGAAACAAACAATACAAGTCAATTAAAAAAGAAATATAATATTAAAACATCGACCAACAATGTTTCCATAAGTAAATCATACAGCGCGAGCCATTAAAGTTATACAGATTATATAACACTGAATGATAAAAGAAAGTATTATTCTTACAAAGCAATTAAATAAAATAAAAAAATTAACATAAATATAAATTAAGAATTTCAGATAATTTAATTCTTTTTGTTTCATTAAATTCGGTCAATTTCTTCATTCAGTCATGTTTTGCAAATCATTACGAATGTCGATCGAAGTTAGTGTGTGACTAACTTCGTTCCACTGTGTTGGTGTTGAATTTACAAAGGCTCACCAGCGGGCTATGCCATTTTGTCTGTACGGTCCGGTCCATAGTGTATTGTAAGACTATGTATTGTAGCTATTTTAGTTCATTGAAAATTTTAAGAAGTCACATTTAAGTTGGAATTTTTAATAAGACAGAATTTACTTTAAAAAATGAAATGAAACTTTTATAAACTTAAAAATGTACTGCTAGATATTTGTGTTTTCTATTTGCGCTAGAAGCATAAGTAGTATTTTAAAAATAATAAACATTGAAATAATTCTAGAATTTATTTAATGTCTAAAAGGAGTTTCAATGAAATTTTTTTAAATTCAGTCTTATCAACTCTGTTGTTGTCACTTAAGGGATACTGTTTTGAATTTGTCATTTTAACTAACATTGAGTTAAAAATGTTAACTATCCTAAATTGTTAGGATAATTCAGTGTCGAATTTATACCTATTTTTGGATTATTCATAAGACTCCTACATAGCATTTGCACTGTTTTTATATATGCTAATAGCGGTTTCTTAGTGTACTAGCGTTCCAACAATTATCCATTGTTCTAAACGAATTGAAAATCTTTGGAAGAAAGTTATTTCAATCTGTCTTCAAATAATGTTTATAAGGAGTAATGAAGGTTAATATTTCACACAAAACATAAATTTTTTATAAATATTTTTTCTAAGTTACTCATTTCATTAAAAATTTGGATTTTCTTATATTTAAAGTTAGTACACCTTAAATAACTTTCGATATAAATTTGTCAAATGTTAAGCGAAAAAGTGTTAAAAATGTCTTCACTGAAATAACCAGTGGCTGGTACCTCAGGTATTCTTTCGGTTTTATCCGATTAATAAATATTAATATCCTATATTATATGTTTAACATTGCTTTATAGACAAACAGATGTTGCTTTTACAGTATTTATATTGATTTTTATTCATAGATATTAATAAGTATAGTTCTATCAATTTAAAATGAACCAAAATGGCCGCATCTGAGCAGGTACAAACGTGGACAAACATGTTAGACAAAAATATTGATTTCGTCTTATTTTTATAGCCACGTTGCTATAGTTACGCGGCCCCCTTCATGCCGCATACGGTTGAGACCCAAAAGTGTGTTACTGCGCATGGTTCAATTTATATTGAAAGAGTTATACACCTTATTACAATTTACAATACATTAAATTTTATATTTATATATAGTCTGCCAAAATTATTTTACACAGTGAAAAAAAATAGGCAAATTGTCATTTACATAGATAAGTCAAAATAATTACTAATGAGTAAATTACATAGAAAAAGTTGAGGTAGGTTCAAGGTTGATAATTGTAGAATTAATAAATTAGTTTTATATTCATTTGGTGACTCAGAAGTTACATAATAAATTTTTCAATTTAAAGGTCAACGTGTTGTGCAAAGGAATGGGGTCCAAAATTGTTTTTGTATAAAGTTTTTACATTATTCGATTTTGTATAATTTCATTAAAAAAACTTATTTTCGCACAAAAATTACTGCAATGCAATATATAAAAATCTGAATACTTTTTTCAAGATGGTGATTTAAATATTAAGTTATTATAAAAGTCTTGGTAAATTTTTGCTTAATTTGTTTTTCTCATACTTTGGATACTTAGCAATTAAACAACGACAGCTGGACTTAGTATTACACGTTCCGTGGAACGATTAGATTATATTAGATAAATACTTTCTACTTTAATAAATACAGTAACAAGATAATCGCGTTTTATTTATCCCCGACGTTTTGTCTCCTTCAGTTTGGACTTTCAGACAAACAACCATTTATAAAACAGAAATTAAATTTGTTTAAAAGATAAATATAAATGCTCCACACTCAACAAAGTGTAACAATTGTGGCATCAATTCCATCGCGAACAAAGAAGTTTGCCAACTCTTTACTTTGTCGCACGTCAAAAAATGGAATTCTTTACCGGCACACGTGTTCCCTCATTCTTACAACCTGGGGTCCTTCAAACGAGGCGTGAAGAGGCACCTTACTGGTAGGCAGGGCGAGGATGGCTAGTACAGTTCGCCTTCTGCAACCATATTAGCCACCTTCGCGTGTGGACTCTACTCCCACTTACTATCAGGTGGAGTAGTCATTTGCCCTCCGGCGTTATTTAAAAAAAAAAAAAAATTACGATAGTTATATCCTGTGTCGGGGTGCGGAAACACACACAATGACACCAGATCGGAAAACATGTCTGTATGGTAAATACAAACATTTGCTCTTAGCGGGAATCGAACCCGCGAACTGTGGCGTTTAAGACAGGTTTGCTGCCGCTGTGTCACTACGTTGTCATATAATTATCATTGTGCTCAGAGTTAAAGCCTTAATACATTTATAATAAGTAGTATACTAAGTAACAATATTACTGATTGTGTCAAGTTGTACAAGCCGTTCCCAGGCTTCGGACGACTTGCGCATTTTCTCATAATGCTCAGTCAATCAGATTATTATAAATAGCTTTTGCCCGCGACTACGTCTGTATGATTTTTAAATAGGCATCTTTATTGAAATTGGAATTATACAATTCCCGTCCACAGTTATAATAAGCTACAATAGTCTGTATAATAATAATTAATTTGAATGCCATAAGACCCATTTATACCGAATTTCAGCTCCTGTAATGTGCTCCAGTGTTTTTGTTAATCGCTCGGGAACTTAACACTTGTCAAGGATAAAGAGTATCCTATATGTTATTTCAGGCCATAAACTATCTGTGTTGCAAATTTCATTAAAATCCATTCAGTAGTTTTAGCGTGAAATTCTACGTCCATACTCACAATCTTTTGCATTTATAATATTAGTAGGAAGGATGAAGGTCAGAAATAAAGAACTACTTCAACGCATTACTTTTAACGTTTGAAAGTGCCTCGAGGAGACTGGAGGACATGATTCAAACGGGAACAACCGCAAAAGCTTGCCTGGTGGAAAGCAGTTGTCTTAGCTTAGGTATATTCTTTAACAAGCAAACCCTCAAAAATGCCTAGAAGGTTGCAACGTAGGAGGACGAAGGGATGATGAAAATTGAGATTCAGAGTTTGAGTTTCCAACCCTTAAATCCAGAACGGAACTGGACAGTATTGTATTCGGATGTAGTTTGGTTAATTAATTCATTAAAATAACAGGAAAAGGTAGGGATATCATACGAACTTTAAAAATTACGTACCATTTTACCTTCTTGTGACCACTAACTGCATTATATTAACCGACTTACAAAAAAGAGGAGCTTCTATGTGCGTTTTTGCGACTGTATGTACGTTTTTGCATGTGTACCGATTTATCCGTCAATTGTGAACGGATTTTAATATTCTTTTTTAATTAAAAGAGTATACTTTCTAGTTAGTCCCATTATAAGTTGGTCAGGATCTGACGGTGCGTGGTGGGATCTGGACGAAATCGAGGGGACTTTTCAAATTTTATGCTCCATTTGGTGATTTCGAACTTCTTATGATGATCACAGATGGCTACTACAAAATACTACTACGTATTTAACAGTTAGCAATACAATTGTATCGCAGGTACATTAATATAGTTGTCCAACTATTATTAGTAACTACAAAGTATAAACTAAAATATTATTGAAAGCAAAAAAATACCGACTTCAACCCTCATTTTACACAATATTTTCTTAAAAGTCGGTACTTTCGATAGCGATATGTAAATAATCGGTAGAATTGAAGCCCAGGTAAAAACCAGGCAAAAAGATTTAACTAGAAACATTAATGATATTAAACACGATGAACAATACGTAATGTATATGTAATCAATTGTAATCAAATATATAAATACTAATAACTATTAAGTAGCAAAAAATGTCTATGTCAATGTCCTCCGCATCAGTCTTCTGTCTTTAAATAACGCGACACAAATAAGCATTACACCTTCGCGCCATCTCACCGAGAATCAGGCAGCAATAAAAACGGCTCCCAAATAAATCATGGCCAATCATTAGTGGGGACCTTCGCTGGGGCTCAAGGGACGAGCGAGCGTTTTACAACTTGTTGCAACGATATAAACATTTATTATTATTATTGATTCATACATATTAATATACACCGTAACGATCTTTAAAAGAGAAACTTACATTTTTTTATATTACGCATTGTATGTATGTTACGTGAAGTACAACTTCAAAAGCTTAGCTTATAATCCCGCTAATATTAGGTTTTTAAATGAAAACAGTACGATATTTAATAGATGTTTCATAATAAGACATTTATGATCGAATATGATATTATGAGTTATAATGCGTTTCGTCCTGTTCGCATTTCTTTTACTCCTCGCGCCGTAGCCACGTTTCGGACCGCAGGGCGCCACCAAGCGGCGGGCGGCGGTCGGTCGCGGCTCCGCGGCACCGCGCGCGCCGATCACAAATAAATAGGCGCCACGACATTGTCTCACTGTTACCGTCACCAGTTACCACCGCGGACTACCCGCCACTCACAACTCATTACCATTGTGAGCGAATAATGTTGGATGAATTATTGTTTTCGAGGGTTAGGTACTTACAGCTTTTTATAATGATCATATTTGTTTCTACTGTGAAAATAAATTTCATTTAACTGTACTTTGTATTCAAGTTTTAAGAGAAAGATTTTAAAAACAAAGTTCGTACTTATCAAATTTAATAAGTTTCAGAAAAGAGTTATACTATAGATTGTATTATTTTGACATTTAAATTTTAGTAGCAAGTTTTCAGCTTAGAGTAGTATGCGTTATTATTCTATGGTTTTCGGTCTGTACGGACCGATTTGACCGGGAAAATTATAACCCTCGCGATTAATATTGACTAAAAGTAGAAATATACTCGTTAGGATTCGTTTGATAAGAGCTAGCGCTGAAAGCACAGGTCCTGTCCTCCTCTCTGTAACGACAACTCTGTGTAAAAATTGTATGAGATTTTCTAGTGTTAATTAGTGAGTTCACAGTTTTTTTACATTCATATTATTTTATCAAACTAATCAAAAGTTATAATATGATTGTATATTAAAATGATTGTATATTGTAAGCAGCGCCTACGCCACGAGCGCGGCGCGATAGGCGGGCGACGCGACGATCAAGAGATGCAGTTGAGAAGACACGTGGGTTCGAAGTTTCAGCATTATTTTAATATTGCTCTCATTATGTCATGCTCATAAATTTTGTATTATTATGTCTACGGTTTGTGTAAATTTATACATCAATTACCTATTGGAAATAATAATGCGTCTTTTTTAGTTATCATGGAAATTATCGAAGTTAAGATTAGTAAATTTCAATCATTTGATAAAAATATTCGGTTACAGATAAAGTTTAAAATATAGAAATGAAAAATTTACTTATAACATTAATTAGTCGTGAAAAAACGCTACAATTGATGGTTTTAGGTAATCGTAGATGACTTTGAGACGCACGTGAATCGCGAAAAGAGACCAGAAGAGTGATTTCAGTTCAATACGCTCGGAATCAAAATAATCTTGCATGGTCAATACAAACATCTGCTCCGAGCGGGAATCGAACGCGCGACCTGTGGCGTTTAAGGCAATTTTCATTATGATATGAAGATAAGTGTTCACAGTTCAGCTACTAATGATACAATCCAAAATAACAAAGAGGTTTTGTAAACAAAAGTGTGTCGAGCGAGCGTCTGTTACGGCGTCATGCGGACGGAAAGCTCCCTCTGTTTACCCGACTAACCCGAAGATTTTTAACATAATTATGAGATCTCATTAGATTTGTATCAGTTGTGCAAGTGACAGGGCTTATTCTTTCAATTGATTACAATTTGAAGTCTGTTCGGTATGCGAGGACAAGTGAAACGATCGCTAGTTTACAACGCACTGGTTTATTGTATGAACAATTATCTAGCGGTGGGCGCAGCCACTCACACACATATATCTATACATTATGAACCTGCATACGTAACAATGTCTCAATAGCTCAACGGCTAAATCGCCGACTTCACTCCTTTAACGTGAGAGTTACGGGTTCGATCCTGACCGGCTATTGCACTACCCATTCCTAGCGCAAGCTACGAGTTTATTTGGAGGGGTAATAGGAATATTAGTAATGACTATAAAAAAGTATTGCTAATATTATATTTAAAAAAAAATTATGCGTGCGAAAAATAAATAAATAAATACACGCAGCACACTCAATGGGGCCAAAATTAGAAAAGTTATATCCTGTGTTGGGCGTCCGGAAACATACACAAAGACAAAGAAAAACACACCCAGACCGGAACACACACCTGCATGGTCAATACAAACATCTGCTCCGAGCAGGAATCGAACCCGCGTTCTGTGGTGCTTAAGGCAGGCAGGTTCGCTAACGCTGCCCCACAACGTCGTCCAAAAAATAGAAGAATAATATTTAGGGCGCCCTGATCTGGTGTCGTGTGGTGTCTCAAAGATCACTTTCCTTTGGCCATGTTGCATTGTATACATATCAATAAAAAGCATGAAATAAAATAAACGAAACAAAAACTGCATTGAAAACTTGACTGTTGGCAAATAAGTATACGGTCCGCTTGATGGTAAGCAGTCAACAGAACCTATGAGCGTTGTTGGTACATAGGAATGAAAAGGGATGGGATAAGAGGAGAAAAAGAGTGGAAAAGGAGGGGGGGTGGCAGATTGCGCCTCCGGCGCTACTTTATGCCGATTTTCTGTAAAAGGGTAGTACTTCCCCGATCGAGTCGTCCCATTTGTACTGGGAGGAGCATGGCTCTACTACCGTATAATTAACATACAATTTTATAGGTGAAATTTGAAAAATGACTTCTTATCGAATGGTTAGTGGCCAACCTAGTGTCAGAGTTGTTCAGGTCGCCCGTATAGGCCTCTGAATTGAGTTTTCGACTATTGTCAAATTGGAGGCCCAATCTGCCACCACCCCTTCTTTTCCCATCTTTTTCTCCTTTTACGGCACGTAAAAAGTCGGTTTCTGGTGCTATCAATTTGACAATAGTCGAAAACTCAATTCAGAGGAGGTATACGGGCGACCTGAAAAACTCTGACACTAGGTTGGCCACCACTCGATAAGAAGAAGATGTAGATGAGCCCAACAAAACTTCGATTAAATTTGCGTACACTAAGTTCCATTAAAATCTGTCTAGTACTTATCTTGACCTTATTTGCTTGCTTGCTTATGGTGTCGTCGCAGGCGTCCATACGGCTAGCGCTTCCCAAGAGGCGTGCCGTCAGTTCTTTTGCCAATTTCTAAGGTAAAAAAGATGGGTAAATCTTATAAAATAGCTCTGTAACTCGTTAAATAATTGATTCTATATAAGTATAGTTCTTATAATTTTATTGAACTTTTATCCAAATTTTACTACTTACATTTAATATAAGTTTTACTTGAATAGCTGATCATGAGCACCAAAATCATGAATGCATTAAGTAACCTGAAAGCATAGCCACGCACTCGCAGCCTTATCTTATATTATTATGATGGTGCAGACGACAGACGGGCGGCGAGTAGAGAGACAATTAGCCATAAACTCGTGTAATCTTATATTTAATTCAATCGTCCGAAAGAAATAATAACAACTTGTATTGAAAGCCATTGGATAGGTGGATCGCTTTTTTGACTTTATTCATAACTTGGTTTTGCCTGTGGCTTTATTTGCCGAATTTAGTAGGCGTATTGGTTGTACTTTATTGTAATTTTTGAAGTAATATGTCCTTTTGTGGCCTTCTATGAATTATGAGAGTAACTTTTTTACGATGTGCAAGCATTGTAATTTTTGCGTGATGCTAAAACAAGAAAACTGTGATTTGAATTTTTGAGACAGGCACACTTTTATTAATTCAGTTTTCTTATTTGTAATTATAACTTCTGCAATTACATTGTCACACAACAGTAACCATATATATGTATGAACTATGATTATAATCAAAAATCAAAATCAAAATTTTATTTATCTTTTAAAGACAATGTTGAATATTTTAAGAATTTCCCTGTGAATAATTGCATAGTATGACATTGCAATATCAACATAATTTAATCATGAATGCAATGTGTTTCACAATAGTTAAAAAAATATAAAAAAATAGCTTATAAACTTGTGAAGCGGACGGCGAGTAGCGTCGCGCCGGCGCCGCTCGTCTCTCGGCACCGCGCCGCGCGGCTGCCGACCTGCCGTGGCCATTACTACAGCGGTGATTCGGTAGCTGACAGCGCAGCGCTAACAAAAATAAAATAAAATAATGTATGCGACATTATAGCAATATATTAATAATAATTAATTATAAATATCTTATAAGTATTTTATAGGACCATCCAAGAAGGCGTACTGTACGAAGTCGCTTAAGAAAGGACGTGGTTCAACCGTGCAGTTATCTCCAAAATTCCGACTTTAATCTGTCTTAGCATCTGTCTTTACCTATGACTGCTAATAAAAATTTGAGCCTCAGTGGTTCATAAAAACAATTTTCTCTTGTCTTTTCTTAATACCATGTATACTTTTTTAATTTAATTTAATTAATCTTTTCATTAGTAAAATGGTTGTTTATTGAGGTGGTGCTGAGAAATCCTACATTAATTGGATTCAAATATTACCTATCGTTACCAACTCTAATTACTATAAAATATTGGTTTTTAAAATAAAAGTATTAACAAAACCAATACAAATAGTAGCACCATGTCTTTAAAATTACATCACTTTAAAAATGTTTGATATTTTGAGGAATTTTAAAACAAAACAAAAATTTTTCTATAAATTCTCCTGCTTCGTGGCCCTGCACTCACTGTTCAAGTATGAGTGGTTTCGATGCATAGCATCTAGGAATGCCTCCGATATAAATTAGGGGATCACTTATTGATCTTCCCCTTGTCTATTGGGGACTTCCGGGTCTACGAGGCTTGCGGAAGTCAAGGGCGGTTAAGTTACGGGGCACGTGGTGACGTGGCCCACATTGGCGCCTAACTGTCATTAAAAATAACTTACATGCATATGAATTAACTTAATTAGATTTTTTTATTTGAGAGAATAATAATATAGCCTCTAGTCAGAGCTTGTAAAGCAAACGATAACATAAATTGTATTAGACAAAATTGTCTTTTGAAATTTTAACCATCCAATATTTTACACTTTATTGAAAATATTGTTTTGTTTTTTAAATATCTAAGTGATAGAGTTCTACTTATGTAAGTATTGAAAATAAAAACAAACTTTTCGTAAAGTTTCACGTGTTCGAGATACGAGTTGTTAGTTTTCGAAACCATTTAACAAGTAAGTATGAAGGTGCCGATGATTCATACTATAATATTAATCAACATTTTTATACATAGCGTATCAGACTATCAAATGAACGTATCCAAATTGTTTTATTGTCGGGCATCATGTGAATGTGACAAGATGGCGCCTCAATTTGGCGCCAAACGTTGTCGTCACGGTGGCGCTGTCTTCGGCTCCTACAAATTTAGTTAAATACAATCTAAAATATACTTTATCATAAAGCAATTGTGTTGTCATTTGTTTGTCGATGTTAGAAGAGCCGTGTTATGCGCTCGCTCGCCTCTAGACGTAAACAGTTGTATTGCTTACAATTCGTGTATTCACGGTTGATTGATTGATTTTGTTCACTCGGTTTAGTTATTAGTGAATTTAGGTAATTGTACCTTAATTTAAGTATGTTCACATTTGAAGTCAATTGTAGATGAGTCAAGAGTCAAGACCCTCAACGGGTTGCGAATCACAATCACATCGACCAGTAATTTTAACAGTTTTTTTCCTTTAAATTGATGGCATACTTTAGGCATTGTAACTGACTACTACTGACCCAATGCTGGACAACAGGCATTCAGTTCTCGTTTTAAGATTTTCAGGTCAGCCAGCGTATAACCAGTTGCATCTTGAGGGTAGGCAGTGCAAGGGTGGCTAGTGCATTTTGTCTTCCGCAAATTTCCTAGCCCCCTTCACTTTTGGAGTCACTTGCCCGGGCTAGATTAAGAATAGTGTAAATAAGAAAAAATGTTTATATTGTAAAAATAGCGTAGGGTGCTTTTTAAGACATTATGAAAATCTTAATCCTTGATGACGACGTTGTGGCGCAGCGGTAGCGAACCTGCCTTAAACGCCACAGGTCGCGGGTTCGATTCCCGCTCGGAGCATAATATGTTTGTATTGAACATGCAAGCATATTTTCCGGTCTGGGTGTATTTGTCCTTGTCATTGTGAATGTTTCCGGACCCCGGCACAGGATATTACTATCCTAATGGGGGCCGTTGAGTGTGTAATGTTTATTTTATTTTATTTTTTTTTTTAATCCTTCTACTAACACCATGCACTTTTATTACTCCAAAATCACCACAATATGGTGACCGTCCTTTTCCCATAATGTGTCCAAAGCGTATTCAGAGGAATATGTCCGGAACGAAGCCTTAAGGCTGTTACTATATCTGTACTACTCATATCATCAACAAACCACGGTTTATGTCAAAAACTTGGATGAATAGTTCTATACCAAATTCCTTAATTTTTGAATATTCGAATATCATCAAGTAATTAGTTGTAGTTTATAGTTATTGAGTTTTAGGACATTAAAATATAATTCGCAGCCATTTAAAACACTAATCTCCAACATCTAATTCTGTTAAAATAAAACAATAACAACTGAACTATTACTGTCTTAATCGGTAACGAAAATTCTAGATTTGAATAGGAAATGAAATAATAAAATATAATTTGAAATAAAACCACACATTGTCTAGTTAAACAGAAGAGGAAGTAAGTTTTTTTGGTTATCACTTTCTTTAAACTACACAGACATACTTATATCAACCAGATACAAAATAAGGTTGCTATTAAAATGTTTATTTCGATATACTAATACTAAATAAATTAACTATGAAGATATTAAACAGCTTTCATGAAAATATAAGACCATATTATTTTATCTTCCGGCAAGCTACTACCTACCTACTGTTATAAAACGTAGGTAGATACATCAATCAGTTAAATTCCGATTAATCGTATTCGAAATCATTCTCACAGCTCAAACAAAACAAAAATAAAACATTTCAATATATCTAAATACCAAATACCAAAGCGCAATGAATAATTCAACTCGATTTGATTTATCACCTGCCGATTGAAACGAGGATTTCACTCGAGCCCATCAATCAAATTATAATTACAATAAGAAATAATGATTTCTAAAAATATAATCTCCTTATTTATCGGACGGAAAAACGTTTGTTTTTCGGAAATTGTATGTTGTAGAGCATGGGCGTAGAAAGGATTTGACTCAGGGGAGGGTAAAATCTTATATATATATGGACGCAGATAAGCAATACCATGTCAACCCACACGAATGTCATTTCGAGAAAAACGCGTTTGAAAATTTTGAACAATCTGCTTTAAATGATTTTTTTTTATGTATTGGTCAAGTTTTTGGCAATTTCAGATTTGTGTAAGTTATTTTACTTATTTTCACAAAAAAATAAGAATACAAACTGTATATTTCGTATATAATATAACCCAAAACGTTTACTGCTAATACTGTTCAATACATTTTATTTTATTTTTTATTTTATAGTATTTTAAAAGGTCCAGGGTGGGGCAGCTGCCCTCTCTTGCTCCTACCTCGCTAAGCCAATTATTTTTTTTCGGAATGTGTATTGCTGTTGGCCTTACTGGCCTTAACAGCGTCACTGAGTGGGAGAGCCGAGTACAGAGACTCAGCCGACGCTACGCCCATGTTGACACTACTGTAAAAAGAGAAATCTGTCTTACAGAAAACTTACTCTGTGATAAGCATTCCTAGCATTATTCCCGGTATTTATCCAGGGTCTGCTTATACTCTTATCCTGATTCGTATTACTAGCTTTTACACAGAGCGATTGCCATCTGACCTCCGCAACCCTAAGCCCGATCCAGTAACTCATTGCCTAAGATCAAAATATTACCTATCAAGAGTTAACAATTATTATTATAACAACCGAGACCAATTGCTTAACGTGCTCTCCGAGTCTCGGTGGGGAGACCCACAAGGATCAACGCCCAGACCGAAACAGATGTTTATAACCAACATCTGCTGCGAGCGAGAATCGAATCCGAGACAGTTACGGCTCAAAGCAGGCTCACTACCAGCACGGCACAGCGGTTGTCAACTGCTTAGGACATCATTGAAATGGAAGAAAATCAGTTCGGCATTGTGTTCAGTGGCGGATTTACGAGCAGACTGAGTAGGCTTGAACCTAGGGTAGCAGATTCCTGGGGCGGCAAATTAGGGGACTGAATATTTTTCTTTTTTTACTACCTCATAGGAATCAAAAGGATTTCTTCATGACGATTTTCTGATGTTTTACAGGTAGCAGTCTGCAACAAATTTGCCTATGAATTTCCCTTTTCCCACTATCAACCCCCATCCCAGTGCCAGAAGCAGGAGGAGTTGCTCATTTGCCACCATTATATATATTTATTAAAAAAGAAAAAACGCTGTGCCGGAAACATATTCCGGTCCCCGACACAAGATCCTAATGAGGGCCGTTGAGTGTCTAGCGTTTATTATTTAAAAAATTGTATGAGGGTGGGAAGGGGTTACTTACTTAATATAAGAAATATGAAAGTTTTAATGTTTGTTAGTCGCCCAAAACAAAAACGGCCAGTAAACTCATAGCCATAGGTGGGTTCACTGATCGGTAAAGGATTTGTGGGTTAAGCAACTTTCGGCGCGGTCAGTCACTATATAGGTGATCACGTAGTGTTATTTCAACTGAGTCTTCGTGCTTCTGAGGGCACGTAAAAAGTCGGTCCCGGCTGTTATCAAATTGACATAGTGGAATAGGCAAGACAAAGAATAGGCGTCCCTATATGCGCCCTGAAGAACTCTGATACTAGGTTGGGCACTAACCACTCGATAAGAAGATAAGAAGACCAATAAACCTATCTAGCGTGAATTGAAGAAGTAGAACTATAACTAAAGAAGTCTCTGATAATTCACGACTTTCTTTTTAATATAAAGCTTCTTCAGTGCTTGATTGACCAGCAGGCTGAGTAGGTTTGAGCCTAGGGCGGTAGACTTTTGGGGCGCCAAATTTGGGGACCACTTTGTGCTTGACGGTTTTCTGATGTTCCAAGTATAGTTCCAAGATATCAGGAACAAATTTGCCGATGACTACACCCTCTCACTTGTCATTGTACAATCCGAGTAGCCAGCATACATATTCTAGAGTAAAATAGCTAGTTCGCCACCCCCAACCACTAATTTCACACTTTGTATAAGTAAGAAGAGCGCAATTGTAGAAAATCTATTTCCCTCTTCGCACTGTCAACCAGAAGCAAGGGCGGCAAAAACCTTACAACCTGAAAATTTGTAAATCCGACACTGAGCTTCGTTATATGAAATAAAATTTGATACACGTGTGTATTTAACCAATGAATATCGCTATACGAATAATACACATCTCTGTTCACGTCAACGGCTATTATTTCAGCTTCTTGAACTTGCACGTGTCATGTGGGCGGCGAGCGACAACCTCGGTAAACAAGATGGTTCCCTGAATAATGTCAATTACTTACGCATTTAGATTTCGGATCAAAACAATAATTACATAATGGAGTCAAGAACTTATAAATATTTAGATATTACGAAAATGTATTTTTTATTTATTTAATAAATTCTAAATTCTAATCCAACAGTTGAAATTCTAATTCTAATTCATTAGTTTGTTGTAGAAATGCAGTTTATGCACTGGTGGAAGGTCTTTTGTTGCAAGAGGCCAGGTAGGCCTAGGTAGGTATGGTACCTGTGTCAAATATTGTATCAAAGCAGTAGTAGTCTTTAGCGTTACTTTGTTTCCGTTTGACGGGCATTATAGGCTACTGAAAATAAAGAACCAATACCTCGGGGTTGGCAACGCGTGAGTGGCACCTACTAATGGCGTTGCAAGCGCTCGTAGGCTACGGCAACCGCTTAGCATGAGGGCCGCATGCTTGCTGGACAACTGAGTAACATAAAAATACTTAATTAAAAATTCAACTGTAGTATTGGAATGAAAAATGTGTTCATTTCACAGGTGAGCAAGTTTCCATTGCTTGAAGCTTAAACGCCATCTCCTTACAGACTTTCGAAGCACAAAGGAAACTCGAGAAAGTTAATGTTAGGTAACAAATGCAGTTAGGTTTATCTACACGTATAATATATTAAATATCTCATAGTACATGATATAGTTGTGTCAAAGTGAAAATTCAGTAGTTATCTAGCGGCGACCGGACTCCTCGGCGCTTGGCGGCCGGGGCTGGCGTCACGGCGTCATGGCGCCTCGCCGCCCGGTCACCGGCTGCCAATCCGAACCAGGTACTAGCTAATGCCGTGAGATACACATTACTTAAAATATTATATTAATATTTATATGCGTATGCTAGGACATATCACTGAACTAAGCCGATTTTATAATTAGGAATAATTCTATTTTCAATATTATTAGGTCCTATGTTTTGATGCAAAAATATGGTAAAAATAATGTTTTTTTATAGGTCCATTCTTATAAGTTTAAAAGTTAAGAACCTAACCTAATATAGAACCCAAAATAGATAGGAAATTATAATAGTAATTATAATTTAAGAAATCTAGTATAAGATAGTGTCACTTTTTAATGTTTTTTTTAAAGATGTTTTATTTAATTGGACGCAAATAAGCAATACCATGTCAACCCACAAAATTGAAAAAACTGAGTTATATATGCTGGTAAATAAGTGTTGGTAAATGACTGAAGAACATTTTTCTTTAATATTTCTAGGGTTTTAAGCTTTAAAACTTCTAAAAAGCCATTTTTAATCATGCAATTTATGTATTATGTTAAACGTTTTGGGTTATATTATATGCGAAATATGCTGTTTAGATTCTTATTTTTTGTGAAAATAAGTAAAATAACTTACATAAATCTGAAATTGCCAAAAACTTGACCAATACATAAAAAATCATATAAAGCAAGTTGTTCAAAATTTTCAAACGCGCTTTTCTCGAAATGACAATCGTGTGGGTTGACATGGTATTGCTTATTTGCGTCCATTATTAAAGATAATTCTAAAAATTATTTAATTATTTATTTATTATATTTATATCATGATTCCATTTTTTGGGTTAATATCACAATAGAAGGATTGTAAAAAATATCTCGTATTGGATAGAGCGCTTGAGGTAGAGTTTTGTATAATGATTAGACTTCAACGAGGTCTGCGGCTCGCCTTTCGGGGCTCTATTGTTCTGCATTTTGAGTTTACGCACAACTTAACTTTTAACTTTTCGATACTTTTTAAAATTGTATTTCTGTTGTAGTATAGAGGTGTTCAGTTGGTATAATCTCCTATTCGTTGATTTATGTATTATCAATTTATTTACCAAATACATTTTGTTACACTACTACTTTTGACATAAAGCAGTTACTGTCTGACCGCCATTACTTTAAAATCAAAATTTAATGTCATTGGAACAATTATTTTCCTTCCGCAAAGTGGTAAAAATACCTAAAACATTAACACTATGCCTTATGCACTGACTTCTGTTATCTTTTACTTTTTTGAAGTCGGTATATATATTTTTTATTCTTATCTTGTCAGTGGCTGTAAATACCACTAGAAAGTCACAGCAAAGCAAAATACGCAATTTCGTTTATTTGTTTTACATATTGATCCTCTTGTTGTTTAAAAACTTGTCGAAATCGGTTGATTTCGACGAAATTTATATTATCATGAATGTGTATTCGACATTTTTATGAAAGAATTTTAAAATCAGTTCGTGAATTTGATTCCCTAATTTTTAACCCTTTACTAATTTTTTAATTTCAACAACAAATACCACCTGTATTTATTCTTGAAATTTTAATGGAACCACACTGAAAGTAAACCGCTTCGAACAAAAGAATTTTCCAAATCGGTTCAGTTAAAGGTCGCAGTTCTGAGATAACAAACATAAACAGTATGGGGTTCTTCAAGGGAAGGTTGAAAAGTTTTTAAGGGAACACGCATGCGATACCTCTGGTGTTGTACCTAGGGCTGTTGTGATAAGCTGCGGTGACCGCTTACCATTGGACGGGTCGTACGCTTTTTTGCCACCGTGTTATATAAAAATATAAGAAATATTATTATATATTAAATATAAGAAAAAGCGCATTGAAAAGATCCTAGTTGTTTTAAGTCGTTTAAAAATAAATAGTTAAGTATTAATTTTTTCAACGATAACCTATTTCAACCAGGTAAAAATGTCGATTCAGATCACTGTTATAGATTATAATTCGCAAAGATAAAGTCCATAATTAAACAACACAATTTAAGCCCCAGCTACCGAATATCATAAAAAAACGTATGCCAATAAGGTATAAATATTTAATTTGCTCTAAATAAATTATTCTTTCTTTCTTTCTAATAATATAACATAATAAAACTTTAAATGTTATATTCAAATAAACATTGAAGCTCTTCTCTGGTAAGCTTTTTAACAGATTATTTTGGATCTTAGGTTGTTTAAAAAAAACGTAATAATTATATTGAAAAAATTAACTTTGATGTCTTTAAACTAGATCGTATTTAGGAGTTTACGATTATCAATAAACAGTCATAGCTCTTAAAGACCAGTTTTTTTAAATGACTTAATTTTTTTGTATTTAATCTACTTTCAAGTGTCTGCTACCAGCATATCCTTCGCTATTTTGGTCACATAGCGCGAAGGCAGCCCGACAGCCTAGACAAATTGATGGTGCTTGGGAAAGTTGAGGGGAAACGACCACGCGGCCGCTCCCCCACGCGGTGGTCGGACCAAGTCACCAATCTCACTGGTCTCCAAGTGACCACAGCCCTGAGAAAAGCCGAAGACAGGACGCACTGGAAAAACATAATAAAGACCGTAGCCCAGACCCTGGACCAGAGTGGACACGACCTTCAGTAATGAAGACAAAGACCGAGAAGAATCTACTTTCTATATTAGTATTTATATAATAAAAATATATACGCAAGGCAAGTTACTATCTTTTATCTCAGTTATTTTCGAAATTATTATTATTTAGCCCGGGGGTCAGATGACTCTGCTCATAATGGTACACCTAATGGTAAATGGAAGGAGAGTCCAAACGCTCGGGTGGCTAATAAATATCATTGCAGAAGGCAAACTGCACTAGCCCCCTTACCCAAGATGGTACTGGCTATACCCTATAGTTTGCTCTACGAATGTTCAGCACCTATTTTAATGACGTTTCTTATTCAATGCGAACGCAGACAAACTCTTTTTTTATGCGAGATAATATTGGCAAGAAAGCATTCGACCCATCTGATGGCAAACGGTTGTCGTAGCCTATATGCGCTTGCAACACCATACATTAGTAGGTGTCACTCGCGTTGCCAACCTCGAGATACTGGTTCTTAAATCCCATGCCCAATAGTTCACTAGCTACAGTGTCCTTTAACCGAAACACAGTTACTGGACCAGTTACCTATCTGGACGACCTCTTGCAATACAAGGCCTACCATAAGTAAAAGCTTTAGTTACAAAATTGACTTTATAATTTCATACTGTCCTATTCATTCATCCTATTTTAGGGTTCCGTAGCCAAATGGCAAAAACGGAACCCTTATAGTTTCGTCATGTCCGTCTGTCCGTCCGTCCGTATGTCACAGTCATTTTACTCGGAGACCATAGACTCTATTTATACGAAATTTACTAAATAGGTGATTCTGTAATGAAATCTTAAAATATATAAAATGAATGGTAGGAGTCCATGCATGTAACTGACGATTGAAAAAAAAAATTCAGCGTATGGCAACGTGTGAGATATTATTGGATAGGTCTTTAAAAATGATAACGAGGTTTGATTTTGGCTTTTTTCATTAAGTCAGTAGTTATTGAGATATAAGCTCCTAAAATCATAAAAATTGTGTCGTCGTCCCCCTCTAACTTTTGAACAACAGGATTTAAAATTCTATAAAAATTTGAGGTTGTAGAACATCAAATGAACTTTCAACCACAATAGGTTTGAAGAAGATAGGTCTATAAATTTAAGAGATATATAAGTTTTTCCATAACTTTGTTTTTCATATTACTTTTAATAATTACTATGAAATTACCAACTTATTTTTGCAGTCGATTTATATTCGTTATTATTTTTAAAGTCTTTAAGATTCTTCATAACCAAGCTGCGGAACCCTTTAGTTTCAACTGTGCGTGGTCCACTACGCACTTGACTGATAATTATTTGTCATAATATAAACCTCAACAATGACTTCTAAAACACAAAATACAAGTGATTTATCAAATGTAAGACAAAAAACATTAATAGCTTACGCCAATCTTCCAGTGGCTATTTAGATTGTATATATACTATGGTATAAATATGTAATTCAGCGCCATTGTATCTCACCTTAGTATCCTTTCATTCACAATTTCGAGCATAAATAGGGTCGGCCGCGCAAATTCGCGCCATTCTCATTCCGTCGGTTGCCACGCGTGGCGTGTTGAATGCGTTGTTAAAACGACAATAATAAGTGTTAAGTATATTATATTATATGTGAACTATTATATAGTTATATTACAACCTCCTTGGAGTTGTGGACTTGTGCCTCATGTATTGAATCTTTACGGATGGCTGTAGGAGATTCTGGTATGGAGTTTGTTTGAAGTTTAATCGTTTTGTTGACTTAATAAAAGTTTTATTTTTTTATTTGTGTTTTTTGTTGCTTATTTCTATACACCTTAATTATGAAAAGTATTTATTTTATGAGAAAATAAAATATTTGTGTATTTTTTAATTTTGCAATATTATTTTTTTAAATATTGAAATTGGGAAAAGGAAAGAAAATAATAATTTATTCCATTTTATTTTTTGAGTTGTAATTATATATTGCACTGTTTTTCTTTAAAAATTCGCTTTTTTATAAATAATATTTTTATTAATACTACTGTTAATGCATTTTAATATAATAATGAACAACCTGTATTGCAAGATGCTATGTAAATAATAAGTTTTTTCACACTATAAGAGCTCTAATAAGGGTAATTTATATTTCGTTAATTAACATTGATAGTTTTAATTACATTTTATCTCTATTGATTTTTTATTACATAAATTATAAGAAATATTAAGACTTAAAGAGTAAATTAAGAGAAATTTGCCTTTCAAAATTAAAAATATATATATATATTTAGAGCGCACCAAAAAAATAGGAACCAAAAATAATTATACAATAAAAAAAAAAAAAAAAAATACAATGAAAAAGTAATAAAAACCAATTTTTTTACTTTTAAACGAAAAAATGTAAAAAAATTAACTCAATGATATTGATTTTTTCTTTTTTCTTTTTCTGGTCAAGAAGTAGTTTCTAAGAAGTATTACCAGATATTGTAGAAGATTATCGGGTTGAAGTCCAAAGACGAAATCTTTGCCTACAGACGATTTTACACTAACAGCTGGAACAGCAAAGCCATGCAATTGAAACAAATAGTAACATTATATACATATCATGTGGTTTTCGATTAGGGCTGCCACCTTTTTTCTTGGAATTGTACTTTACATTGATGATTCAAGTTACAAAAAAAAGTACAGTGTACAAAATAAAGTATTATTGATTTTTTATCGTTTTACTCAAAAAAAAAAATTTTTTTGTACGTTTTATCAAAATAATAATCATTGCTTAACATCTTAAGGTGAAGTAAATAAGTAATTATTTTTGTAAGGTTCAGAGAAGCTGTACTTCTTTCGTCTCACCATATTTTCATAGCAAAAAAGCTCTCTCTGTGAATGCTGATATCGAAGGAATAGACATTAAAATTGAAGTTACCTATCTTATACATATATGGAAAGTTATCGTCAGTCCTCTTGCAGTCATTTTTGGGCAGTAAATAATTCTGAATATACAATAAAAATATGTTACAGCTAAATAATGTATTGTTCCGTACTTTATTGTCCTCGTCAAGTTTAGAGTAAAGTTACCCGAAATATCGTAAAATATTTTATAAAGTAGCAGTGAGAACCCTATTTTCGATGTAAGCCATAAACGACAGACTCGATGGTTTTTTGTAACCCTAAATAAGGATATACTTAATGCATTTGCAGATTGACATTCAAAAGAGCAAACTGTATGATGTAATAATTTAACATTATTTGAATTTATATTATACTATCAAACTCCGCAACTTTGTTTTATAAAATAATTGTTGGCTACATCTTGTTTTATTTTTAGAATAATATGTAAGATTTTAGTTATATATATTTGAATAAATAAATAAAAATATTATTTTCATTTAATTATTTGAATTATTATTTGATTTTGGAACGTTAACTCAAATTAATTTAATTTTATGTTTTCAGCGCCATCTATGTCATTGACTCAGAACTAGATCGGACAAATAGCGAATGATATCAAAATAGATGGCTGAGATGGCTAGATAGTTTGCGTAAAAATTTAAACTTTTTATACTTATTGTAGCCCCGGAGATCCCATGCATTATTGAGTAGTTATTTATTTAATTGTTTATACTCTTTTATCTTTTTATACCATTACAAGTATTATATGTTTCAAAAGAAACCATTCCGACAGGTGACAAAAAGTAGTAAATTCAGACTAACAAATATTTTTCAGTTTTTAAAGTCTTTAAAAGTATAAATAAAGTCTAAAGGTTAAGTTTTTCTAAAAAAAATTAAGTACCCTTTTAAGAACGCGTTTGCAAATTTCAACGACAAAACGAAATTTTTCGATCCATTTTCTAATAAATCAAATGAAACTGTTTATTACTACTGGTATTTCCGAATATGCTTAGACCTTATTAGGTCTAGGTGGTTCTCCAGACCAGCTAAGTACTCGAATACGGAAACGACGACGTTCGTCCAATTTGTGACGAGTTTCCTGGTAGATATTTGGAAACCAAAGTTCAATAATGTAGAGAACATGAAATGGAATTCCCATTTAATTTTCTTTATTGAACAACGAAAACACAACTTTTTGAAGTCAGATAAAGTTTTGTTGATATTATTACGCTCATTCGATATTCGTAATCTTATATTATTTAAAAAAATGTATTTTTATGTAAGTTTAAATAAAATAATTATTTATTTATTGCTTGTCACAAGCTTGCATAATGACCGAATTAAGTTAGCGAGTGACTTAACTTCAAAGTTGAAGTTAGTTTGTAAATATCTATAAAGTTCAAGCAAAGTTGGAAACCATAGCACATGCATGGAGGTTTGATTTATGTGAAATGAGAATACAGAGATCACAAGTAATTAGATCCTTTAATTTGCAAACATCTGTCCCTTGCGGGAATCAAACCGGTGACCATTAGCATTTAAGGTAATCGGAATCACTGCGCTACAACGGTCGTAACCATATTCAACAGAATCGGCAATCGGTAAACTCAATTTTTTTTAAATCGGTTACTTAACAATAGCAACTCTTAATGATATAAGTTCCGTTTGAAAATTACCTGAAGATTATTACAATTAAAAAAAAAACGTAATTTCTAGTCATAGAAAATTAATTCAAAATATTAAGTATAGCCTGCCTCAATTTTTATAAAGAAATACTAATGGAAGTGTTGTAGCACATGAAGGAGACATAGTCGACACTCGACAGTGCACTGGAGACTCCGAGATGAGAAAGATTCGGCGTTATCTAGCTCTGTTATTTATTAGCTGAATGCATGTCGCCACTCGCCGCACATTCCCTGTACAATTGCAAAGAGTAAGTTATTATTAGACCTACCAGTAGGTTGTATTTTAATGATCGACTATAATTGACCTTTTATTTTCATTTTGGATAATTTTATGTAAGATTAAATTAAAAGTGTTTTTAAAATGTTTAAAATAAGACTTAGAAATTTTTTATTGGTAGGTATCCATAGAAATTTGAAGCCTCAATAGCTCAACGGTAGAAGGGCCGACTTCGCTCCGTTAACGCGAGAGTCGCAGGTTCGATCCTGACCCCTTGGGCTATTGTCGTACCCACTCCTAGCGCAAGATTCGAGCTTATTTGCAGGGGCAATAGGAATATTAGTAATGCCATTAAAAAAGCATTACTAGTATTCTTTAAAAAAAAAAATAGAAATAACATATTTTTTATAGAAATGATGAATATTAAGTAAAAAGATAACACATGAATTAGGAAAGTTCTTAATATTACACTATATTTTGGTTGTATTTTGTATTTTTTTTCTTTTTCATAATAGCTATTGTAAATAAAAAAAAATTCAAGCAATTATTTCAGAATTATATATAGCATATCATTAGTTCCGAAAACGCCAAAAAAATAATTGTCTCTCAGAGACAAACCCTATTATCTACTAAGTAACGTTATCGTCGTTGAATATAGCGTGTGTCGGTGGCGCCGCACGCACACACGCGCGCGCACCTGACGCCGTCGGTGGCGCCAGCGCCCCCACACCCGCAACCCGCACACCCGCCCGAGAAGTGCTGCCAGTATTGTAGCAACGTTAAGATTATGGGGAAATCGCTTGAGAAAAAGACAGCTTAGTTAAAAATATTATGATTAGTGTATGTTACCTTTTTACGAATCATATAATGGGAAACTAGTTAACTATTTATATATTTATTGCTTTAGTTTACATTTAGTATGTATTAAGAATATATATCTGATTTAATGCAGTTTTATTTAGAAAAGTATTATGATTTTGAACAGCACATAAATATTTATTATTCAATAAATTTGAAAGTTATGTCTAATTTTATTTATAATTGCGAAAGGTAAACTGGACAAGAGATAATTAAAATTAAAGTAACGATTTTTTGTTTAAAGTGTAAAGTCGCTTATAGATATACAAAAACAAACCGACACACAACGACATTATCCAGAGTCCGGAAACGTGTTGTAAACACAATCATCAATTGATTGGGGTAACGTTGACGAGGGCAGATGAGCGGTAGAGGACAAGGCACAAAAAAATAATAATAAAGGACAAGCGCGACGGGGTAAACGGTGCGCGCAGGTGTCGCACCGGCGGCGCGTCATCGTCCCGCGTCGCGCGCGCGGCAGTCTGCAACTCGGCCAGTCGGCACCGGTCGGCAACTCGGCAGTCGAGAGGCCGTACGCGGCGAGCGATGTCGTGTTGGCGGTACTGTGGCTCGTGACGCCGGCGGCGGCATGTGATGTTCCGGAGACGCGCCCTGCGGCGGCGGCTGGCGGCGGGCGGCGCGCCATCCGTGTCCGACGATCAGCTGCGAAGGCTGGCGCGAGCGCTGGACGCGGGGCCCGCCGGCACGGCCTGCGTGCCCGGCTCGGGGCCTACAGGTCCCGCGCTGCGTCTCGCCGTCACCCGAGCCTTTCGCTTCTCGGACCTGCTCGACCTCGGCGAGCTTCGCCGCCTGCCGCACTGCTCCGACCACCAGTGCTGCAACCCCTACCACTTCAGCCGTCTCTGCGAACCTGGTACGTGACGGACATTGACCCGTGCAACAAGTGAAGTAAACATGTGTCGACACTGTGCTCGCTTCGGTGTATGGTTGTGGAATTCGATATGCGATGTGAACGCTTGTTATCGAAGACGTGGCCGCGCGCTGGTAGCCCTCGCTTCGTGACGAGGAATTCGTAAAATGTGAACGGCCGGTTCGAATCTCGATGTTGACAGTGATTCGGAATGAATGGTTCTCGCGTCGTATTAGTGTCGTGCACGAGTGTCTGAGATTCTATTTGGAAAACCTTCCTTATCCGTCAGTAGAAAGTAGGAATACGCTAGTAGTTTGTAAGTTTCGTAACTTCTTATTCGCGATTTCGCGTGAACTCTTATCTCGTCATAACCTATTTGTGTTTATGTTTATCTCGACGTCGTTAGTTAATATTTTGTCAAGTAAAAAGGATATTGCAGACTGCACTGTAGGGTGGTAATGTTTGCAGCTCATGTGTAACCAAGCAGGCCCACAGCGGGCTGCACCGATATCGGTGCAAATTCTTATCATATTTATCAGTTTTATCACCGCTGTTTGTGTTGTTAAGTTGATTGTACCGTCATCTTTCGCTCGCGCTGCCCTTGTCGATCACGGTAGTTTTTCGTATTTCTTGCTCAATAATATTATCTGTAAACTTAGTAAGCTAAACACATATTTCCATCCCCGAGTGGATTGTAAACATTGATGTTCGGCGTTCTATTTATAGAATCTGACATCAGCAGTCGTCTTAGATCGAGTTGAGTGTTTTAACGAAGTACGAAAGGTCACTTAGGTTTGGGTGGCATGATAGTTGATAATTATTAATTAGCTTAATTTGAAATTACACGTCTTCAGTTAAGTGTAATAGTTAGGCGCCGACGGAGGCGCGGGCGCGGCATTGCGTCGGCGTAGGTAAAGTATGTAACGAGCACCTAATCTGCCGCTGCGAGGGTCACTCGTTCGCGATAACTAGACAAGGTCACGGCGCTGGCGCCGTCTTGCCGCGACGCCCGGCGCGCGCAGCCCGTTAACTTTTTAATTCGCCAGGCAGTGGCGTTGGCCATTGCTGTCAGCGTCAACTTTTGTACATAATATAAACTAGTGTTTCCTTACGCCGACCTTTATAATTTACCTTCCTGAATTTAGATTAAACTTTATAAATATATATATTTGTAAACGCCTTCCGCATTATTGACACGTTGAATCAATTTTATAAAGACGTCCCATAATTATGTACTTATTTTTCTCATCTTGATGTTGATTCCAAAATTTTGGTAATAACGTAATTAACGTCCATGACTTCGACTCACGCGCAGCCTACGGCCGCCCACGCCCACGTACTACGGCCGTACTTAGAGGAGTACGTAGGTGTGTTGACAATGTCGGATTGCATGTTAATTAAGAAGAAAGCCGCTAAATATTGAATTTTAACCAGTCACTACACAATACTTTGTATTTTATCTACCTACAAATTTTTATTAGAAAGCATAGTAATTAAAGAAATCTAAAACAAATATTTTATGACGGGCCATAAAAGCTTTTAAAAACACAAACAATACATTAAGATTTAAGATACACTAGAATTTCTTAACGAATTCTTGTTTATAAAGTAATAAATGTCTTCAGTTTTTTCAAGATTTGTTATTTGGTTACATTTTTTGCCGATATCTTTATTTGGTATCACAAAATAAGGCAATGGAAGGTTTTTAAGATAACTGTTGTCGGCACGTTGGTGGTCAAAGGCAGACATCCAAAATCGCGTAAATGATAATAAAAACAGGAAATATTGGCGATCTTTTTGGCATGTTGGTGTTACCATATACGTATGGCGCCTACTGATTGAATAAAAAATATTCATTTTTTGTTAGGGTAGTTTAATATATACATAATATTATCCAGCTGCGTCTTTTTTTAACAATTTGGTAGGTAAATGTTATAACAAGCTATAAGTAAAAGACTTAGTAGAGTGAACTTGATCGCATGTTCAATTCCGGCTTAAGTGAGATATTTGTACGACCATATATTTGTTGTCTTTTGGATTCTATCCTTATGAATTTGTGCTCCCATATTAGGTTGAGTCCTGTTTCAATTTTTG
The DNA here is from genome assembly GCA_023373885.1 of Hestina assimilis. Taxonomy (NCBI): domain Eukaryota; kingdom Metazoa; phylum Arthropoda; class Insecta; order Lepidoptera; family Nymphalidae; genus Hestina; species Hestina assimilis. Next base: position 796,014 of record CM041750.1, on the reverse strand, counting down.
TAATAATTGTTAGCTCTGGGTACAAAACCTCATGCAATAAGTTACTTGTTAGAACTTAAAGGGTTGCAAAACTCTTATGCCCAAGACATGCATACGAAAAAAAAAAATCGCTGGTCTTATCTTAACGCAACGAAACGAAGTTAGGTACACGCGGGAAACAATCAAATGAAGATGTTTGTCCATAAAATATAGTAAGTCTGGTTGTTAAATTTCAAATAATAAAGTTCAAATTTATTTTAATAATTCAGACTCAGACGTAGACGAACATAAAGTTTTAAAGTTTGGCATCAAATATAATTCTAATTAGACATTTTTTATAGAGAACTCGCCTTTATTCAAAACATCCTTAAAATATTCCGTTTATTAAGATTGACTTTCACTTTTGTTGATGATTAATAAATAAAAAGGTATGTCTCATTTATTGTTTTACAGTTATAAGCGGGATTCAACGTTTATCTATCAGAGTTGAGTAGATACCTAGTTTATTTTTCAACTGAAGAATCGTTACTGCGATTCAGATTTGATAGATAGATAGATTATGTATTGCTACTATTTTTGCATCAATTTATAAGATGATTTGTAAATTTTGATACGTAAATAATATAATTAATGTTTTCTAAATACAACAGTTATCATTCTACTTAATCAAGAAAATTATTAAATTAATTACGTTGAAAACTATAGTAATGAATAATAAAAGTAAAAGACAAGTTAAAAACTTGTATATATATATGTAAATAAATTAATCGTTGAATCGTTTACTATATTTACATCGGCTCATGGCCGGTCCATAATGTTTGGACCTCACCTGTGCGGTTTTTTTCTCGTCTCGCCGATTAATCGTCGCCAGTTTTTTTGCTAGCTTTCGCGTCAGAAGCCTCCGAGTGACGAGTCGGGCCTCAACGTTCGGCATTCTTTGAATCATACGCATATGGTTAAAAAAAAACCCAGAATTTTATAATTACACAGCAATTCTAGGATATAAATACAATTTAATGTATACGAGGGTTTTTATTGGTTTCTACAATTATTTTATATATTATTTTTGCATAATATTAATTATTTACTAAAATTATGCATAACATAAATATAATATTATTGCAATATAAAATATTTCAGTTAGAAATTAGAAGTAAATGTATGAGTTAAGTTACAATTGCATTCAAGAACGAATAGAAAAGGTTTAATTAATTAACCCCTTGAAGCCAAACATACGTTTGCTGTTATTTTATTAATAAACTGTTTTTATATTACGTTATTGATGGACTATAAAATGATCATTCGATTTTTATTAACATGTTTTTGTGGCGTAAATTTTCCATAAAACATCGAAATCTGGTTGCAATTTTGATTGAAAAACATTGACATTCACAATAGTAGACGATAGCTGTGTATTTTTGAACACCTGGTACACTAATTTATAAGTCTTTATAGTTGCCAAACGATATATTAATATTATTTATAACAATTAATTATCCTCGCTTTGATTCTGAGGCTGTCATGCAAATAATAGATTCGAGATACATCTATCTACTTCGACGGTTATAAATCACGATGATTTGTGGTAAAATCGAGCTTCAAGCCTTCCGTGGAGCTAGATAAAAATGTTCTCAGTCATGTATTTCGGTAGATATGAGTCATATAGAGGAGTTATTCGGCGTGCACTTAAAAGTGAATGTAAAATGAATACACGAACATCAATCTGAACGTAGTACGTGCTTGGAGCGTGTTTGCGGATCGGCGCCAATCAAGCCGCCGCGCCGCCGGCCTCTATTTGTGAATGTTTTTAACCACGACGCTTTCCGAACGCTCTCGATAGGAGGGGGTCCTTATCTTATCGAGCGCAGGCGTCGACGTGACGCCGGAGACTAGGTGGATTAAAGATCACCACGGATTTCATGGCACATATTCACCGTGTTAATCTATCTGACATTACACCGTCTTACCAATTACTATACCGTAATCGATCTGTTTCAGGATTGTTCTAGGCTTAGGTAATTTAGGGTAGTATTAATTTATGTTGTTTCGAGTCGAGTATATTAACGATGTCGTCTAGATATAGAAGAATCCATCTGCTGTTAGCGTTTCGTCGGAGGCGGCGGCGTGGCCGATATTTATTTAGCCATAATTGCTTGTCGGCTGACTGGCGCCGGCGCCATGTCGCGCCGTGCGGGGGCGCGGGGCGAGGGGGGGCGGCAGCGCCGGCGCAGGTACGCCCGCCGCACTGCGTAAGCTCAACTCGATTTTCGTGATCGGTTTTTTTCTCGTTTTATTGTAGTCTGGTCATGTTTTTGGGTTGCTTTGTAGAATTTGTGAATGGTTATCTCGTTACGTCCGCAAGGTACACAATGTAACGTATTATAATCGAATTTGTATGGTTGTTAAATATCGTTGTGGGAATGTTTTCTGTACATTCGTGCCGCTATTATACAGTGATTACTTCGTCGGTCTTGTTTCACGTTTTTCGTGAATAATAAAAATATCAATAAAGGAAATCCTTAATAACTTTCTTCCGTTTCGCTCTTGTCGTGAAATCAGAATTATCGATGATCTCACTGTGTCGATGGCGATGGCGTCTGTTTACTAGATTCTATTCGCTGTCTGTGTGACAGCGGCCCATTGACTCGGCACCTGTGACTGAACCGGTCACACCCGCCACCGGCGCTTGCGAAACTGGTAAAATTCACTTTATTACACCGGCCACCTCTCGGACGTGTCGGAGACTCATTTCTCAATCACGATGTCTTTACAATGAAAGCCTTTGTACTTTTATTGTCCGACAGTCGTGTTTTCTATTGTCTTCCTATCCCAGACTCATAATGGACTCGTAAGTGCTTGTAAAGTTAACTATAATGACTAACCTGTCTGTACGAACTGTCTTTCTTTAACCAATCGACGGTGTCGGATATTATAAAAATATTCCTTTCAAGCGTTACGATTCCTTTACGATTTTCAGTAATTTGTCGTTTTATGTAAATTATATCTTTAGTTTGTCGAATGTGATAAAGTACATACTTCTGTATCAGACGTCGCCATATTATATTTGATTCAATTTTAATATCGTTCTCTTATATTATCAATATTAAGAGGTCTTTTGAGGATGGAAGTATATTTAGATGATATGAACTGACGTCATTCTTTTTAATTAAATCAAAGTTTTATATAATTATGATATATACTTGTTTATTAATAATTTGGCGATATGGTTTTATGTATAGAACTTTATCTCAATAAAATAGGCATTGATTTGTTACGTAATTGGATTTATAAAATATATGGAAGGACGATGATGTAACGCAGCGATCGCGGGTTCCATTCTCGCTCGGGGCTGACGTTTGTATTGACAATAAAAGTATGTGTTCCGGTCTGGGTGTGTTTATCCTGGTCCACCATTGTAATAGTTTCGTCGAGTGTGTAGTGTTTATTTATTTATATTCGAGTTAATAGATAGACTATCTAGCTAAGATAAGATCTAATTTTTCACAATATATTAAGAAAGCGTTGACAGGAAACTGTTAAGTCTCACTATAAAACAATTTTACGATCGCCGCTTTTAATTCTAGAATCGTAATACCGTGCGTCAACTAAAAATTAGCCACAACTTCTTACTAATGAGTGTTAATGAATTCTTTTAAGACGCCGGCTGTTATGCTAACTAACATACGGATGGCGGCCATATCAATGACCAAACGATTTAATGCTTGGAATTAGTTTTAGAGATGTACTCGGTACTGTCGCGTCGGCTTTGATGAGGAAAAAGGTTTGTTTAAACGTTTAAATGTTACTGTATTATATGTGGTGAATACATCGCACCTTTAGAACGAAAACGACGTAACTCAAATAGCTATTTTTTGGGAATCAACAAAATAAGTTTTTAAATGTTTTGTTGATTCCCAAAAAAGTTTTGGTTATTTGGGTCAGTTATTTACGCTCGAATATGCCTATGTTTGGACTATTGTTACATTGATAATTTAGTTTTAAGTCATTTTACGCTGATAACTAAATTTTCTTTTTTTTATTGTAGTGTTTTCGTTCTAATGGTCTTTTGTCTGTCTAATCACTAATGTTGACAACACTTCATTGGCAATTCAAAATTGACTGATCAAATAGTGTTTTTTATTTCAAAGCTAACTTTATCAAGGAAATATATATTTTTTGTATATTTGATGTTCTTGTGTGACGAAATTGAATAGAGTCAAAATCTCAATTAGAAGCCACACATTGTCATACGTAATAGTTTAAGGATAAGCGTTCAATTTTATACTAAAAATTAGGCTGTTAAAGTTACATAGTTTATTAAAATTATCTTTAAATACCAATTCAAGGCGGTTCGCTTTTCTATAGAAAATACTATCTCCTGACAGAGCTTTCGCCCCCGTGAATAATGATTTTAATACAAGCTTTAATTCCTTTTCTGCCGATAAAGGGTGGAATTTTAGAAAATGTTAAAACATGTGTTTTTATCTTTAATTGTTTGCCAAAAAACAAAGTTTTATGCTTCTAGTTTTAAAAATGACGGATTTCCATACAAACTCCTTTTTCATCCTCTTAAGAGTTTACATTTTAAAAACATCACCTGTGAAAAAAATCAGCTTTCTAGGTCCAAGTATTTAGGCGTTTATATATCAGTCAGGTCTTCGCCTTTTCTTTTACTACTAATCAATATAGATTAGTGATTATTTATTGGGATTTCATCCGCTCCATTAAAGTGGTTTATCGTTAGATGTCGTCGGTTGTTAATCACGTGGTTCGGGACACGACTTATCGTGGCCTGTGTGCGTAGCCTTGAATACTCTGTGATCAGATTGCCCGGTGCAGAGCAAACTTATGTAGGTGAGGAATCAGAAAATCTACGGAAAAAGCATGTGATGCAGTGTCGCTTTTAAAACAATGTATTTTTCTTTTGATTTGCCCAAGGTGCCATAACACGTGGTTGATGGCCACCTTACATAATGCCACTGAAGACGCCTTTGCATTGGCAACTATGTCCTAAACATATTGTACCAATGACTCGACACCAAGAAGACCTCGTAACCATAACCTATCCAATAAACAATCTACAAAATCTATTCACAAAAATATGTCGATGATATCGCTGAGTATAAATAAATAAGGCAGAAATTACTAACTTCCTCCTATTTGAAGTCTCAAAATGCCAACTTCCTTTAAATAGATCGAGGTGGAGGGTTTTTAAACCAAAAACGTTCATCTGGTTAACCTTTTGTTATATTTAGTTTATTGTGAAGTCGTTAAATTATTTGACAGGACGTTATTTGACAGGAGTAACCTAACTACGATCAATTTTAACCCTGACTTCTATTCTGGCGTACTGGAAGCCAGTCTGCGTTTAATCTTGACGGCCGCGGCTTCAAGTCTCCCTCCTTTCTTCCGAGAGCATGTTAAGCGGTTTATCTCGGTTGTTATCATAATACCTGATAATAATCGTTAAATCTGGATAGGTAATTTTCTCTTATCCAATGCGTTACTGGTTCGCCCTTAGGGTTGCGGTTGCGGAGGTCAAATGGCAATATATAAAAACTAGTAACTTGTCAAATCCGGATAAAGTTATAACGCAGACCCTGACTAAATAGCGGGATTAATGCTAGAAAGAAGAAGATCTATTTTTATCCTCCAAGGTCCTCTAACCTCTAAAATTAAACAAATTAAGGGCTTGAATATATTATGAATCGGATTGGCTATCCACTTTTGTATTTGGACATCAAGGTCCAATATAACATGAACTAGTTCACGTGCTTGAAATAATTTAAATGTTTACATAAATCTTATGATTTTATTATCGAAAGCTATGAGCAGAATGTCGTTTGTAATACTTAATTTAATTGAAAGATTTATACAATTTGTCGGCGATAAAGTAAATTCAAATACGTGTTTTGTTTTTGCATAAAATATGGTTTTCTACCACGCTTTCAGGACTAAACCACTCAACCGATTTTGATTAAATTGGGTTTTAAAAAAAGACTACATTTTGAGAAAGGACAAAGGATAAGTATTTACTGTCAAAAAAAAGCTTGATGGGATGAAAGGTTGTGTGGGGAGCCAAATATTTCTATGTTGCATTAAAGGTGCCGTATCCAATATCGTTATTCACGCGAATGAAACTTAGTCTATATATGCAAGTCTGACATACACTGCCATTTTTATTTAATTTTATATCATTATTTACAAGTGTACGGGTTATTGCTTGATAGTAACTGTCTCTGACTTATCACAAGTAAATGCTAGAGAAGAAAGAATATTCCTTGGTTGGCCAGCATATTCATGCGGAAAACAGAATAGATTGCACGAGCGAATTAATTACCTGCCCTCTCTAAAGTTTATAATATCCAAATCATAACCAAATGAAATGCGTGTGACAAGTTCAATTCGTTGCCTTGGTGCTGAATATACGAGGCCACCTCTATTGCCACAATTTTCTGTTCAATGGGTCGGTGCCTAGTATATGTAAGTCTATGACCCTACTTATAATTCCTTATTAACGGTAGTATTACAATAGTACTAATATCTATATGGTTTACAGTAATACAAACATTTTACTACTTATGATTGTCATTTGTTCTGCCTAATGACAACTAATTAATGCTCTTAACATCGCAACTGTACAAGCAATAATATGTAATTCTAATTTCCCAATGTAAACTATAATTATCAGATGTTTTTGCTAATACTCTGCACCGCTAACGTGCTCTCCGATTCACGTTGGCATCTAGGAATGTCAACTATAGTATAGCCTAATATTCGTCACATAAAATATGCTCGTCTTCCTGCCAAGCGTTGATTATTACGTCAGACATTTTCTACGTCCCTGGCATTTCATACAACGCATCGAATTGTACGTGAATTAATTTTCAATTATACGTCATATTATAGATTCAAATTCGTATCTAAAATAATCTTTCGTCTCCATATCTTACGGAAATGTTTGAAAGTTAGAAAAAGACAGTCGCGCGTAAGTTTGACAACTCAGACTACACGTTTGCAATTCCAAATTTTAAGTTCCTGAAGATATTATAAAACGTTAATAAATAGCTGTAAAGTTTTGATAGTCGTTACTTGCAACGGCGAACGTGAGACAGTATCAAAACACTACGGCTGCAGTATCGTGGGGATGCAAAGAAGGTTCTATAAAGGATCGCTAGACGATCACCTTGAATAAAACATGGTACACAACTTATGTGTATTAATGTGACGAAGTGGACAGCGAATGAGGTGTGTCCATTGACGAGTTAATCTCCGCCTACATTAAATATAGCTTGATGAGCTAAACGGAATGCTAACACAAATACGACTTTGTACCGACTTTGAATTCTTTTAGCCACTCCTCCTCGTTCGGGGGAGCTAGCTATTGTGACGTCATTCACTGGCGCCTCGCTACATTCTTTGTCGATTTATTTCCTTGTTTTTTGACGTAAAGTCTACCTTAATATATGGAATTAACTATAATAAAACTATGTAAATCGTTAATATACGATTTGGCATGTTATGTCATCACATAATTTTAACTTTATATCAAACAAACTTTGCGATTAATTAGAATAATATGTGGTTGTTTTTTATATATCTCCGACTCTCGATTCGGTATAAAAGAATCTAAAAATCAATAACTTCGAGTGAAACATCAGTAGCCGCGTCCGCATAAGCACCTTATTCAAATCTCTTTCTTCCTGGAACGTTACTTAACAGTTTTATATTTCGACATGAAATACATGTAATAATGAAGTAAACGTTTATTAATATTAGTTTGAGACGTGTCTGATTAGTGTTGTATTATGTTAGCGACGGTATTGTGTGTAAGCGCCGCGCCGGGTGCGCGTTCTGCGCGTGGGCACGGCGGCCGCCCGGCGCCTTCTCCGGCGCCATCCGACATGTTATAATTCGGGCGAGTTATTTTTGTCGATTCACACGCGCCCAAAGATATGTACGTACGTTTTTTTTTGTATTGAAAACTGTTTGTTGCCCGTACGCCGTTGAAAGCAATTAATGTTTCATAGATCACCGACGCTTCGAATAATGTTATTGATCTATTTCGGGTTTTGTTTATTAATTTTTACAACATACGTATTATATTCAAGAGTAAACACATTATATCACAATGTAATTGTTTATATGAAATTTGGAAAAATCTTTAATATCTTTTTCCTTTTAATATCTTTAGTTGCCCTTGAATTTAGTTATCTACTAATATAGATACGTAAGATTTATTCAAGATTATAATTATTTATGATGTAATGAAGAGGATTTATTATATTACCTAAGTTTATTGTTTTCCTATTGACTCTCGTATCGACACGTGAATGTCATTATGACTGTCTCACCTTGATTTTTTCGGCAATATGTAATAAACACTTAAAATTTTGTTATCAAGTAACTTTTACTTAGAGAAACGTTATTTGTAAGCCTTATATTGTATTACAGAGGAAAGAAATTTTACTTCTAGATATGTTAAAATACAGTTTAACCATGGTCTTACTAAATGCTATGTACCGACCCTTCCATACCGATAAATTGTCAGATTCCCTGGTGGGATACCAGCATCTCGTAAATTCAACACAAACGCGACGAAACGAAGTTAGACGCACGAACTTAATTGCGCTCAACATAGCCGAATGAAGTTCTAGTAATTTTTTCCGTGTGATTTACGTGTATAGTGTTGTTGGTTTACATTTGTTAGGAAAATTAATCATCCATCAATCATTTAAAAAAAATTTTAGCATACTGAATTTTCGTATCTTTTGGAACAAATTATTTTTAATGACTTGTTTATAAGCTAGTCATCAATTTGGTGTTTTGTCCACACTCAGCTATCGTAAAAGGCCACTAGAATTTCTTATGTCAATAATATACACATTAACTATGGTTTTTTGCAAAAGCAAGGATGGTTGTCCATTCAAAATAAAATAAGTGTCTTCATGGTCATACAATCATTCATAGCGGGAATCGCGTGTGCATCTTTTTTAAAAGTCAAAACAAGTGAAAAAAACCGGTGTAGCGCGATTCGGACTCGCGCGAAGGGTTCCGTACCATTATCTCTATCTAGGTCAACGGGAACTACCATATAGGTTTTCGACCCAAAACCTATAGGGTACTTCCTGTTGACCTAGAATTGTCAATTTTGGTAAAAGCAAGGTCTTACAGCACAATTAAAAAGAAAATTCTAAAAACTAAAAATAGTTAAAAAGGTAAATTTTACTTAAAATTTTTCACGAAAATCTATATTTGCCGATATCTTGTTATCGTGTTAACTCAGAACCTTGATTTTTATACACCTAATAGGGACTATAGACTTCAGTACCTGGTATAAATTTCAACTTGCTAGGTTCCTGATAAAATCGGTGGTAAATTACGGACAGACAGACGGACAAGAGAGTGATCTTATAAATATAATCATACCTACCCACTATGCTAAAATTTTATTTGACCCGCTAAAGGCTTGTTGTTAATTCCTAAAATCAAATTAAAATAACCCCAATTCATTGTTTTGCAAACAACATTAACTAAACCTACCTATCAAATCGTATTGACATTGTAACAGAAGAATTACTCTCAAATCAAAATTACTACCGCTTGCCTACCGCTACTATCCCATTCTTGTTTATACTATAACGTCGCTCAGCAGTTTGCATTCCATTCAATCATCAAACAATTTTCACCCTTATATTGTCGTCATAAGCTTCAATCTCTTATGATCGATAATAAAAAACACTTGAAACGCGATACATCATTTTGGTGTATTGAAATATGAACCGTGACACTTACGTAATAGAATATCTTTTGATATGTATCTTCGATTTTAGGCCCGGCTAAAAGCGATGTTAATTTTTAATTGAATGTACTTTATGATTAACGTTACAGAGTCCTTTTTCCTTTAATTAACGAGGGATGTGTATTACGTAATAGATTTGAAAGTTTTCAGTCACGCCACTCTACATAGAATTACGTTGATTTTTATTGTGAAAAGGTTGTATATTTGATTTGATTCGTTAATGAAATTTGTGATTTATTATTTGGATGTTAGGGCTTAAAATTTGTTAATTATGAATTCTCTGTGTATCAAAGTCAAACTGATATTATTTATATCTTCTCGATGGCACGCTAGGCGTGTGGGGTTTACGTTCGTTCTTGTTTTTCAGCTCGGCTGGTATCTCATTGTGGTGTGAGTCATGTAAAGTATTTCAGTATTTAACTTTTAATAGATAACCCGAGGTTCTTCTGTGGTTTTGTTAGTGTCGAGTTGCTATCGAACGGACGGGCGTATGTGGACATGTCAGTATAGCTAAATAGTTAATTATGTAAAAAAAATATTTTATTACATCTAAATCTATTTATTACAAATAGATTTTTACGAATTAGCTGTGGCTACTGCTTCGCTTGGGTGGTCTACAGAATGTTAAGTTTTTTATTGCGTGGAACCCTGATTTCGTAAATTCTGAGTTACTCTTTATGACATGAGCTATCTGAAAGGGAAAGTCCACTGAAAATATATCCAACCGTTTCGGTGATTATCCAGAACATAGACCGACATACAGACAGACAGACTATAAATTTAAATATCGTTTTTTGTTAGGTTCAACTGTTATTATGATTGCGAAGAGACACTTGAAATTATTGAGATTTTGTTTTAGATTTGCTTTTTTATAATGCTTTTTATTTTGAGAATGACGTAGAATATTTTTTGTGTATAATTAGTAGGTTCCTATTTATATGTAATTTCGTTTCATATTTTAAGAACCCAAATAAAAATCTTATAATGATTTTATTATAGTCAATTGAATATGCAGGTGCGAACCAATTGATTGTTTAGAATTTTCTTGCGTATGAGCCGTTAAAAAATTCTTGGAAGCGCTGTATAACATCACGTTGCGCCCACTTTATTTGTATTCGATTATTGTTTAACATGTAAATATTCACATTTCACACATCACACGTCCACCGCCGCCGGCGCCTGAATCGCAAGTGACAAAAACAAATGACAATTCGAAGGCGCGCTTTCAGAATTCCAAAATACAAATGGCGCCCAAAAATTAGGACGATAGCGCGTGCCGTTGTTTGCAAATAGGATAATGGATACACATTCAAATGATACGTGGAATACTTTTCAAATACATTTGAATTATATGTTAAAACCGACCACCAACGGGGTTTTAACATACGCGTGATGGTAGGTTTCTTTGCGGTATTTGGAAGAACCGAAATTGGCCAAATGTGAGTCGAGTCAACGTACGCGCTAAAAATTTCAAAATTATATTTTCAAAGTAATTTGTATGTTTGAAGTAATTATTTATGAATCAGTAGTAAAAATTATATTAAAATTGTTAAAAAAATTCACAAAAATATCATAAATACTTTTAAAAAAAATCTTCTCTTTTGAAATGTTTATCGTCGGATACGATAATATTCTTCCTAAACATATATCCTTAACATCTCAAAATCAAAATTATTTTTATTCAAATTTATTAATAATCAGCTGCGAAACCTCAATAGCTCAACGGTAGAAGGGCCGACTCCGCTCTATAAACGCGAGAGTTGCGGATTCGATCCTGACCCCCTTGGGCTATAGTCGTACCCACTATTAGCGCAAGCTTCGAGCTTATTTGAAGGGGCAATAAGAATATTAGAAAAAAAAATTAAATAAATTAAATTAAATAATTAATTTTTTTTTAAAGAATATAAACATTGCTTTTTCAAGGCAATGTTCTTTAAAAAAAATATTTAATCATTTCGCTTTTTTATATGATCATAAACACGTACCCTATTCTATATACTTACTAATATTTTTTTAAAATTGATTTCAAGACATTTAGGCATCATACAAAAATAATACCTATGCTACCATTTTGCGTTCCCATCGTTGAAAAAAAAACAAATGACAAAAATGATAGCTTTTCGCGGCTGATTTTATGGGGTCAAAGTATAGGGTCCGATACCACATAAGTGGTCCTACCTGGTCTGGTTCTTGTTTGTTTAAGTGCAGTATTTGACTGGATGAGATTCGGAGAATTGAAAAACTGGACTGCCCGATTTTGTGATCTTAGAATTAATTTATACCAGAGCTTTTTTTTTCTTTTTTAATGCGTTTTTGACCGGACAAGTCTACTTTGACAGGCCGCCGTTTTTTTTGTATGCATGCGTTTTATTTCAATAACTGCCAGACTGATCAAAAATTCATCCAATGCTTTAAAAAACTTATAGGTAGATCCTGTTTATAGTATTTAGGTTGAATTGATTGAATGGGCTGTTTTCTATTCAAAATATTGCCAAGATGTATGAAAAATATAGTGGAGTTATAATTTTTATTTTTATTTTTTTTTTTTTTTATGTAAGAGGGGCAAACGGGCAGGAGGCTCACCTGATGTTAAGTGATCACCGCCGCCCATGAACATCTGCAACACCAGAAGGCATGCAGGCGCGTTGCCGACCTTTAAGGAAAGAATAGGCTCTTCTCTTGAAGGTTCCCAAGTCGTATCGGTTCGGAAAGACCGCCGGCGGAAGTTGGTTCCACAGAGTGGTTGTGCGAGGAAGAAAATGTCTTCTAAATCGCGCTGTTGTGGATTTCCAGACATCGAGGTGGTATGGATGGAACTTAGAGTTTTGTCGCGATGTCCGATGGTGAAATTCTACCGGCGGGATCAATCCAAACAATTCCTCAGAACACTCTCCGTGATATATGCGATAGAAGATGCAGAGTGATCCGACATCTCTACGCAATGCCAAAGGATCAAGCCGATCGGAAAGGGCTTGATCGTCGACAATTCGAGCCGCTCTACGTTGGATGCGGTCAATTGGAAGTAGCTGGTACTGGGGAGCTCCCGCCCAGAGGTGAGAGCAGTACTCCACGTGTGGTCGAATTTGTGCCTTGTAGAGTTTTAGGCGATGAGCCGACGTGAAGTAGTGCCTCGCCTTGCTGAGCACACCAAGCTTTTTAGAGGCCAATTTGACCTTTCCTTCCAACTGACCGCGGAACTGAACGACGCTCGAAATGTCGACACCAAGTATTCCGATACTAGCTGTGGCAGCCAGGGAGTGTTCCCAAAACGAGGAGATACGACAAATGGTGTTTTTTTAGCGGTTAACGCGCAAACTTGTGTCTTCTTGGGGTTGAATTGGACTAAATTTAGTCGGCCCCAGTCCGAGACTTTGGTCAATGTAGTCTCGACTTCAGAAACAAGTTTGTTCCGGCACTCAATGACGTTTTCCCGAGAAATATTAGCGCGGCCGGTGTATAAAGCGTCCACAGTGCTGTCGTCGGCATAGCAATGAATGTTGGAAATTTCCAACATGTCATTGATATGCAGAAGAAACAAAGTAGGGGACAGTACGCAGCCTTGCGGGACACCAGCATTAATGGGTTTTAAGTCAGAGCATGCACCGTCGACAACGACCTTGATGCTCAGATCTGCCAAAAAGCTGGTGACCCACTCGCATAATTTCTCAGGAAGCCCATAGGAAGGAAGCTTCGAAAGAAGCGCCTTGTGCCATACCCGATCGAAGGCCTTCGCTATGTCCAGACTGGCCGCTAATGCCTCCCCTTTGGACTCAACTGCTTCCGCCCACCTATGTGTCAGGTAAACTAGAAGATCACCAGCTGAACGACCACGACTTTTTATGCGGAACTTATAGCCATACACTTTTAGAAATGGTACTTTGTGTGCGTGAGAGCATTGGCTTATTACATATATGGAAGGAACATGCTAATAAAATTTCCAAAAATTCCCTGGTGCTCCTTCGTAAATAAGGCAACGATACGATAACTTCGTTTCGTTTTCTCAAGCTCAACAGTGAAGTTAGCGGCATAAGCTTGCGACCACCACCAGCTAATCTAGACATTTTTTCCGTCTTGAAGGGCTGGTTAGTTTATAACTTTATAGTAAGTCAATGGCGTGAGATAGTTTTAATTATATAGATACATAGGTATATTATGCCAACATAAAAAATATTAAGTATGTTAAATTTTCTATTCGTTTTTTTCTGAGTATAGATTTTAATTAATTTTATGTTTGTTTCAGAAACCCCTCCGCCTCCCTACAGTCGTATCGCAATGGACGACGTCAAACCTAAAGGTTAGTTAAAACGATTTATTTTTATTTTAAATTAATATCATAATTCAACTAGTTAGCTTAAATCGTTGACATCATTCTAAAGCGACACGACATAAGAAAATTGACGAACTGTGACAGAGTCAGGAGTTGGTATTTATTACAATTTTAAATTTAGAAAGAAAATGTTACAAATTTTAAAGCATTTTCAATGTCAATACTCAATTGTTTTTAAAATCTGTTCGTATCATTATTCAATTAATACTTTAATAAACTAAGTGATAAAAACATAAAGAAACCTAACCATACTTTTCTCTTGAAAACATAAAAATCACAGAGTAGTCATGTGGGATCTAAGATAGCGTCGAAAAGCGCGGGAGATCGTGGAATCCGAACGAGGGCCGGCGCCCGCACCGTTTCCTGGAAATTAGGGATAGTTAGGGACGGACAAAATTATATCGAGTTTTACGCATATATATCGATATACATACAAACGAGTATTTAGTAACAAAAGATGTAAGGAGGAGCAGTAAGCGATAGCCGTAGGTTCGATATATCAATTCTAATTACGGCAGATATATGGAATGAATAATAACGGTAAAATCAAAAAAAAAGTGGAACCTAATTATAATTAAGACGTTCAGATTAAAAAATGACCGATAAACAGATACACGATTACGTAATTATTTTCAAATAATTACCATTATTAATGAGTGAATGAAAAATAAAGTATGTTTTCAAAATGCTACTAAAATATATGCGTAGTCATGACGGGTTGTTACTTCTCTATATATTTTTCTGAAATTTTGAAGTGGAAACCCGAATTTTAGGCAAATCTTTTGATGCTAAATTCGTATATTATCTCAAATATGATGATTCGAATGTATTTTTATTTGCAATCAACTTTTGTTATCTCTTACGATATGATAAGTTGTTTCAATACCGCTTATCTAAGAGAATCGTCTCAAAAATACTATTAGAAAACTCGTACATTACAACAAAATATACGATATATCATTAAAAACACACATAAAAAGCGATAACCGCGTGTTTTTTCAACAAACATAGTTATCTGTTAATTAAATAGCGACAGACCGAGCTGGCGACTACGCAGCCTTGTGATAAATATGCAAAAGAATGTCGTAGATGCTCGTTGAATATCGACAATACGGTCTTAATCAATATTCCAGCTTATATCTCGAGATGTGAAGAATGCTGAATATTTATCGCATTGTTATTTCAAGTTCGAAAACAATTGTCGAACATTTCATAGATAATACTAAAGCCTCTTTTATTATACACATAGACAAACGTACATATTAGTGTATTTCTATACATAACACCGGAAAATGTATCGATTGAAATAAATGATACAGCACAGCCCTAGTTGGTCGACAGCTTGCGCGCATTCCAACGCCGCCATCTTTAAAATACATTATCAATGCTTACGGCAAACATCACTCGCTTTTTTCTCTCTTCCTTTTGAAAGACACGACCCCGCTGAGAGGATATTTGTTTTTAATAAAGATCTCTCTTCAATATTCTTATATTGACAGAAAAAAATCATCGATTTTGTTGACAATTAAGCGATTCAATCGAAATCCGTTATGATCGATGTTTTATTGAACAATACTTTCTATTATAAGATTTAGTTTTGAGAAATTGTTTTTTGTTTTTAAGACCCCAATAATCTATTTTCGTTCCGTAACAAATTGAGAATCTTGTTCCAAAATGCCGTCCGGACATGCCGAACCGAATCTTTGTTGTTCTTTATGCTTGTTTTAATGGTTCGGAATTGACTGCGTCTATTTTGATCTAAAAATATTTTTACGGTTTTTTAATTAACATATAAAAAAATTATCCCTATACGTCACAGGAAATACCGCTTTCCACAATCGACGTGCCTGCACGGGGGTGCAAAACTTGACTCTTTACGGGATTCCCTTTAGCTTTCATCATAGGGTTTTCCGGGAAGGACGTATCCCCTCTGTGCAGTCAATTTGACTGGCGCCTTATCAACCCTTCTTTATTTATTTCGGGGGTTATTTAGCGAACATTATAAATCGGTTCTTAATGTAATTCCCGTGATAAAACCTCTTTCGATTAGTGAATGGATTTTTAATCTTTTTTTTTTCAGCTACATTTGACATTGACATTCCGTTGGGTCCATTACGTTTCTCACGTGCTTACCTGATCTCATTCATTCTCTCACATCGGGCTCACAAAGACTCATGTATTTCACACTGTATCCGTGATTTTCGACCTTAAGTGATATTATTAGGGGATATTTTAGAGTATATATTTATTTTCTTGTTTTAAGTGTTTTCGTCCCTTCTCGTATCGTAGTGATAACGATGGTATCCATTAACATTATCGCAACGTTATCGAAGCGCCGGCGCCGCTCGCCTGACACAAATATAACTGGCTTGTGATTTCCTCGCCGTCTCTCTAGTTAATCACAGCATATTCCTGGTATCATTAGTAATTTGTATATTGAAATTCATTGTTAGGGAGACCACAGTATGCGGTTTATCAAGAGTGCTGTGAAGCATAGCGTATAATTACTGTAGGCTACAGTGACCGCCTGCCATCAGGCGGGTTGTACACTTCTTTATAAAGAGATTATAAAGATTTTTTAAACTAGGCTAGTTTAAAAAAAAATAATATTAGTAGTGCTTTTTTAAGTTATTGCTAATACTCCTATTGTCCCGCCCAAGAAGCCGGCTGTAGGTGTGGGTACGACAATACCTCAAGAGGTTAAGGATCGAACCGACAATTCTCGTGTTAACCGCTGAGTTTCCTCGGGCTTACCTTGTAGCGAAATAAATAATTATGATACTTTGACGACGTTGTGGCGCAGCGGTAGCGAACCCGCCTCAAGCGCCACAGGTCGCGGGTTCGATTCCCGCTCATAGTACATGTTTTTATTGACCAAACAGGTTTTTGCTTCCTGTCGTTTGTATGTTTCCAGACCCCCAACAAAGGATAAAACTATCCTAATGACCCCCCCTCCCCATTTGTAGTGGGTAGCGTTTATTTATTTCATTAAATTTTTTATTAGTCCTTCATGTTCAGTAAAATGGTTGCTCAGATCGTATCCTCGCTTTAAGATCATTCACCTTTACTTATCGTTGAATTTTAACCTAAGCCTGAACATAAATTGATAGCGTTTCGTCTCGTTAATGGGTTCATCTGGTTTTATCGCACGGTTTTTAAAGTGCTTTCGGTTCTAAGGAACGGGTGACACCCGATAGGTTCTTGCCTTGTTTACGGAGGCGTGCCTTTAGGTACGTCATAGTGTGATTTATTACCCTGATACTAATAAATCATATAGCTTAATATCTTTGGTTTTAGTTTGTGTGATAAAATTCATTTTGAACACAGAGTCATTCAGGGTTTTATAAAGCCTGTAACTAAAATAAATGTATTCTTTTTATATCATAATTTCTCGTATAGGTTACTACTTATTACACAGAACTTAGCAACCCTAAAGGTGAACTAGTAACTCATTCGATAAGATCAAATTACCTATCAAGAGGTAACGCTAAAGATTATTATCAGATGTTATGATAACAACCAGGACCGAAAGCGTAACGTGTTCTCAGAGACACGGTGGGGAGACCCACAAGAACAAACGCCCAGACCAAGACATATCTGCTCCCAGCGGGTATCGAACTCGCGATCGTCGAGACCTAAGACGGGCTCGCTACCAACACGCCACGGTCGTCATCTTGTAAGCTAAATAAGCGTTGTAAAATGCGGTTTTAGTGTG
This sequence comes from Hestina assimilis, assembly GCA_023373885.1. Lineage (NCBI taxonomy): Eukaryota > Metazoa > Arthropoda > Insecta > Lepidoptera > Nymphalidae > Hestina > Hestina assimilis. The sequence continues at coordinate 778,191 of CM041750.1, read as the reverse complement.
TCACACAACTACGGTATTGCAGTGCTGGAATTTTGGTTTCCGTTAAGTTTTTTTTTACGGCGTTTTCAACTCGGCATTTGCGATGAATGTTTGTATCTTATACATTTAATTATTAGGATTCTCGTCGCGTTATATTGCTACACGTGTATATTGTAAAAATATAGCATTTGCTTTGACTTCTTTCTGGGAAACAATTGCGTTGTTCTTATGGGAAATTTATAATTTATTTGCTATTGGACTCTAAAACTAACTTAATTTTAGTTTTTAATTAATATTTTTAAATAATTTCCGTTATTCATAACAAATAATATATAGTTTTTAAAGTTTCTTTACGATCCCTTGTTATTTCTAGATCTTAATTGGTGGAGTCTCATAATATGTAAGGTGTACACTATTGTTAATAAATGATTAGGAGGTGGTAAACAACTTTGCCAAATCGAAGACGTATAGATGATGCTCAAATCAAAGACCTATAGGTATGCGAAGACAGAGAAAAAAGTTTTATTATGTCATAACGGTTGGCAAAAAAGCATACGGTCAGCCTGATGGTAAGCAGTCACCGCAAAATATGAACGCTTGCGACCGCCCGACGGACGGACGGACGGACGGACGGACAGACAGACAGACAAACAGATAGATTAAGCCTTTACTCGCGGACTAATTTTAGCTAAAGAAGTTTTACTTTAATCGTGTGGTCTAAAGCACACTGTATTTTTTTTCCTCTAGGTCAATATGAGTGATTGGAACATATAGCCACTGATAACGTTCCGACAACATAAGAAAACAAGAGAAATCGTTTTCATTTCTATAATGCAATTAAAATTGAAAGTTTTCTTTCCAGTTTACATAAAGATAAAATATTTAAGGATTACGAATACCAATGTGTAATACAATGTAAATTATAAGCAAAACAAAAGCGAATTTATGTATAAACGTGTAAATATCCGTTATAATAACAATGTAGGAAACACGCAGTCAAACAAACTACACACACGGTACACGTGGAACATATTGTTTTCACTTGCTTGTAATAACATCTGTTATACACATACGTCAGGGTAATACTAGCGAAGATCGCAGCGCCGCCCGCGTTTCGATAATCCCACGAGAATCTAACATTTTTTCGGAATAAACTGAATACTATGTGTTAATCCAGACTACAACTGTGTGTTAATCCAGTTAACAAGTTTTACTGTAGCTAGTGTAATTACTGAGCAACGGAGATCTAAGAGCCAATATCACGAGGTTGGCAACGTGTGAGTGACACCTACAAATGTATGATGTTACAAGCGTTCGTAGGCTACGATAACCGCTTACCATCAGGTGGGTCATATGCTTACTAAACTAAATCACATAAAAAGAACTTTCACGTATATAGTAGGACTAGCAACGGTCGTGATTGCATTCGTTTGAACTAAATATTAAAGACTACACCGTGTTCGCACCCATCCTCTTGCTGCGCCCGGAGGAAACTTTGTGGAGTCTCATTGAACGAAGAGCGGATCGGACCGAGGAATGGCAGTCATCTTACTGTTGCTTTTTGTACCTTCTTCATCCTAGCATTATTCCCGGTATTTTATTTTACCCAGGGTCTGCTTATTACTGTTATCCGGATTTGACAGGTTTTACACAGAGCGATTGCCATCTGACCTCCGCAACCTAAGGGCGAACCAGCAACTCATTGGATAAGAGCAATTTACTTATCAAGAGTTAACGATTATTATCAGATGTTATGTGATAACAATCGGGACCGTCAGCTTGATGTGCTCTCCGAGGCACGGTGGGGAGACCCACAGACAAACGCCCAGACCGAGAGAGAAATTTTAACAAACATCTGCCCGAGCGAGAATCGAACCCGCAACCTTCGAGACTTAAGGCAGACACGCTACCCACAACGCCACAACGGTGTCACTGTTGCTTTTTGTACCAGTAGCAAAAATTTTGGTACAAAATGACCGTCTTTCCTTTATTTTCTCTTTGGGTTAGTTGTTAGCTCTAAACATGTCACCATAACATTGTTATAGTCTATAGACTTCGGTTACCAATTACCGCGGAAAACGTAACTAAAAACGTAATTAATTACCTTTAAATTATTAACAGGTGTAGTTGTGGTCAAGACGATAAGATCTCAAATATGTTAATCATATATAAGTAAAGACACGCCCACCGTTCGTAACATTACATAGAACTAATTACCTCAACTATCTTGTTAATTATGATGAATTCAAAGTTAAATTATAAAAGCTTTTTAATAACGATTCATTATAGATTATTTATAATATGGTTAGTTAATTTATCTATGTTTTAATATATCAGCTACCACTATTTATGTGTGTGTTAGAATTCAGAAACACAAAGATAAGCACAGCTTACCTCAAAATGTTAAAGACTCTTTAAGTATACCAGTTTTTAAAAACAGATTAAGGAAATTTATACTTAATAGCTAAAACTAACGAACTTTATTTTCTTTTGTTAATTATTTAAAAATTATAACTTATATAAAAATGTAACTTATCAATAAGTAGGAATGAACGTACGAATGTCTTACAAGCTAATGTTTAAATTAAGTGTAAATTAGTTAAGTTTCTCTTTAAGAGAACAGTGAAATAGATCATTAAACCCTGGGTCATCTACGTAGTCAAATCCAGTAAGTGCCAACTTAGTTGAGGAGTAACTAAGTTGGCACTTACTTAAACTCAGTTACAGTCTCAATAATAATAATAATAATAACTTTTATTGGTCATTTGGTTGTGAATCGTAATACATTACAGCCACCAGCTCCGCCCTAAACTGCGAAATCCAATTTCTTAGAGCCCTTTTAAAATCATGATTTGTAACACTTATGTAACTTATCAACTTTTATGCGAATTTGAGAATGCCATTCAAACACCGGAATGTCCCAATATTTAAAATAAATACGCTACACATTGAGCGGTCAAAATTAAGGTAGTAATATCGTCTGTCAAGAAATACTAACAATGACAAGCACAACCAATCAGACCAGAACACATGCCTATAGTCATTATAGATATGGTATTTTTTAAGTTGGCAAGCAAGCATACGACCCACATGATGGTAATCGGTTGTCGTAACCTAAGATTTGCCAACCTCGAGATATTGGTTCTTAATTCTTCCCGGCGTCGGGATGTGACGACCCCATCGGCCGCTGTTGGGATAACCTCTGTCACAGCAGAGATTATTCCACCAGTGCAATCAGTCACACTGGTGGTAGGTCTTTTGTTCGTAGAGGCCGGCTAGGTAGGTACCACCGCAGTGTCCAATATTCTGCCGCCAAATAGTAGTGTTTAGGCATTACTGTGTTCCGGTTTGAAGGGCACTGTACGCTAGTGAAATTACTGGGCAGGGAGATTTAAGAACCAATATCTCGAGGTTGGCAACGCGTGAGTGGCACCTACTAATGGTGCTGCAAGCGCTCATAGGCTACGGCAGCCACTTACCATCAGGTGGACCGTATGCTTGTTTGCCAACTTCTAACATAAAAAAAAAAAACTTCGAACATCTGACACTGCGGTGGTCCTCGGACCTAGTCGGCCTCTTGCAATAATAGGCTTCCACCAGTAGAAGTGCCTTTAAACTGCTATCAAAAGGGAAACACTTGTAGAGTTCTTGCGATTTTAAAGGTATACTTCACTTTGACACCGTTGTGGCGTTGTGGATAGCGAGTCTGTCTTAAGCCTCGACGGTTGCGGGTTCGATTCCCGCTCGGGCAGATGTTTGCATTGATCTTACAAATATCTGTTTCGGTCTGGGCGTTTGTCCGAAGGGTCTCCCCACCGTGCCTCGGAGAGCACGTTAACATGTCAAATCCGAACAAAAGTAATAAGCAGACCCGGGGTAAAAACTCATATAGTACCGGGATTAATGCTAGGAAGAAGAGACGTTATTACTGTAGTTCTGTTCTGTTTAGATGTTTATAAAAGTTGATAGTTTTAATCAAAAATTCGTCTTCCAAAGGGCCACAGACCACATCTTGGTTTACCCGCAGGTGTCCATTCTGATGTCATCGCCGGACTAGACACACGAGATTCTTTATAACCTAATTTTTTTTTCGCTCAAACCTGCCCGGATTGACGCGTATTTTTAACAAGTTCGAGCTCTCGATACACGTATCATATTTCTTTAAATTAGTTTTTATTTAATTTTACATTATAGAACCGCATTTCGATATGCTTCTCGAATTTCTTTAATATTCTTAGTCAGCGTTGACCTTCGCGACTAGTCTTTGACCTTATATGACCTCTTGAGAGAATATTATTCGCGTAAAGCTAAATGCATGATCAACGTTTATTAATAGTTATTGTTTTGATAGAATGTCGGCCCCAATTCTTCTAATTAAGAAACGCTTCGATAGAGTTCCGATTGCATGGTTTTAAACGTTAAGAACTGTATAACCACGATATGATGAGATACCAGCACCTAAACAAATACAAGTTTTTCGCATCAATGGTGGTAAAAAATCGCCGCCGTGAGGGCCCGAGACCAGCCTGAGGTATAATCATTGCCATCTATGTCATTCTATATTGCCATCATCTTATAAATTGAGATAAGGATTAAAAGAAAGGAATAATTACCTAATTTACGTCATATTATATGAAAGGGTAGAACCTCCTCTTTTTCGAAATCTCTTAAAACCACAGGACCGTTGATAACTATTCGATTTTAATTCTAATACCTATCTATTTAAGTAGGTATTTCGTGTTTAGGTAAGATGTTGAAATAAATTTAATGTAAATAACGTTTATAACTCAATGTTTGGACTCTTGGCAGAACCAGATTTGAATTTAAAATGTTATTTATTGAAGTGCATACTGCATTATCATTTTCTTCTTTCCGATCGAAAAGTCACTAACGGAATACATTATCGTGAGTGCTTTCAAATGAATAATAAAATTGAACTAATTGATAAAAAATAATAGTTGATTTCATTATGTTTTCTCTTTTTACAACAAGCTGTACCCACCACACTTTTCTCTTTTTACAACAAGCTGTACCCGCGGCACCACTTGCGAGTTTACGGAATTTTAGTTTTGTTTTCTCATAGGTTTTTAGACACGGAACCCTATTTTTCACTTCTTAATAAATCGCCTATCTGCCAATGAAAGTGCCCGTAAAATAGATCTAACCATTTCTTTTTTTTTTCTTGCGCTGGGAGTGGATACGACAATAGCCTAAGGTCAGGAGCGAACTCGCCAGTCTCGGCCGTTCTTCAGTTGAGACTTCCATAGCAGAAATAAACTTCTGTTTATTAAGACAAAAAAAAAAATCATGTGTGAGAGGTTATTTTGACAAACACACTATAATTTTGCATATATGTTTAGATTTAAGGTTTTACCTTTATATGTGTGCTATGGAATAATAAAAACCACCTTCTTTACAGAGCATGGCGAGATAACAGAAGATGCGAGGAGGACGGATCATGAGCGGCTTGCGACGGGGTCCTTGGCCACTGATGGAGAAGGTATGTACCACACCTACCATTATATCATACTACTAGTATGATACTATTACTCATAGAGCACCTTACATACCCTTGACACACAAGGTCAAGTTTCATGTGACAGAAATAAATAAATAAAAAAATAAACGCTGCGCTCTCAACGGCCCCATTAGGATAGTGATATCCTGTGTCAGGGGTCCGGAAACATATACAAAGACAATGACGAATACACCCAGACAGTAAAATATGCTTGCATGGTCAATACAAACATATTATGCTCCGAGCGGAAGTCGAACCCGCGACCTGTGGCGTTTAAGGTAGGCGTTTCGCTACCGCTGCGCCACAACGTCGTAAGAAATTAAAAAAAAATAGAAATCTGAATAGTAAGGTACTAGAAATGTTAAAGGTCTCTTATCATGAAACACGTGTTGCCGCCTTGCCGCTAGATTTCTTCATCCCATGTTGTCACTACTACATACGTAGAGCACGATGATATCATAAGTTTCACTATACATGGCTGCGTGCGTTTGTACGGCTCCGGATATTGAATAGCTTACACGGCAATGGTAATCAAAGTGAATAAACGACATCAACGTATGCTTCGGCCGCTCGTGGCTCATTAGTCACAATTTCGGCAACAAAGTCACACGGATATGCCACTTCTAGTATCTTATCAAATTTTTGTTCAACCCTAGGGTATACAAGAAATATTTTCTGTAAATGTGAAATCCCTAAGTCTTATCTGTCAGTCGATAACATAATAATAGATCTATTATATAAACAAAGACGAAAATAAAAAATGTTTGTGTGTTTGTGTAAAAAACTAATCACATAAATAATGTTGACGTCCGTTTGTTTAATTTCTAATATTTTTGAAATAGAGTAATAAAAATTGTTTACATAATAAGTCATTAAAATGGCCGTCGTCGGTATCAAACTTGTAGCTTTACATGTAATCTTAACATTGTTGACAATATTAGCTCAGTGATAAAAAGAGCCTGTTTGTGTATAATGATGTAAGCTTCCTATCTGAAAAATATTTGTCTCACATAAAACATTTTGCTGTTTTGGGGCCGTCATAATATATTTCAATTAAATGATCGAGAATCGTATCTATAAATGAACGGCCCTCCTTAGGATAGTTATATCCTGTGTCGGGGGTCCGGAAACATACACAATTACAAGGACAAACACATCCAGACCGGAAAACATGCCTGTATGGTCTATAACATTAAGTCTATGACTACAATACTAGACAAATCCTTAAACTTTATTACAAAATATGTACACTAATAGCCATAGGTCAGCATTTTCAAGTGCTGAAAAAAATTTATAAGACGCGAAGGCTGTAACAGTCAATTACATACAATTACTCAGGTCGTCGAACCGAGGCAGGACTACCATTTTAGTTATCGTGATTTATACCTACGATATCATTGTTTTTATATCTATATTTTTATACTACGATAATTATTTTATCTATTTATACCCGTGTCATGCAATTTTAATTATCGAAAACATAAAATATTTAGTACTAAATTCATCTTAACAAGTATTGTTTCTCAATCGTATGCTGGCTAATATTCTTAGAACTGATTTTATTTTGATAGTTTCTTCAATAGGTACTAATTAACATAATGGTTATCTTAATTTATATTCTTTAAAAGTATATCAGTTTTGTAAATATTGATTTTACGATTATAAAGATGGAATTATTAAAATTATATTACGCCGAAGCGTACATAATCGATGTGTAGAAAGATGAACTAAATAGTAATAAAAACAAGACATTTAATAACAGTAAATTATTTAAGATACCTAACGAGATAATTTTGATTATATTTATTTCAGTAAAATTGGACAATGCCTTACTATTTTTAAACTATTAATTATCGGATATGTAGTGATTATCTTGTGAAAAATTCGTTGACGAGATAACAGGTCAAAATTATAGATCAATCATCTTTGAGATTTGATTCATAATTTTGAATTCCTATGTTGTTGTCACAATACCACCAGGTCGTGGTATGGCGTCATGGTGTTCACCGCTCAGGTACGTGTCTCGTGGTATTGCCTTCACGATCGATTGCCGGCCCGCCGCCCTGGCGCCGACTTACGCCATACTGCTATTTTTCATGGGTTTCGTCAGACACCTGGTGGTAATTTATACTAAATAGCAATATGTTAAATACGGATTGGTTTTTAATTATGAATTGAATTTGGCGTAGGTGATTGCAAAATTAGATCAATTGTGAAAATATTATTATATCTATAGCTTTACTGCTTTTTAAAAAAGTATTGATTCTTCGCCGTAACTATTTATAATAGTTGTTGATAGAAATTTGGTAAAATAAAACTGGCCGAATAGCAGTCGATCTCATCGAATAATTGTAATAATTTCAATAATGCATTTCAAACAATCCAATATTACTTTATAAATTGCTATCGATTTACTACTAGTGTTCACACTAGTTACTAGAATTAACAGCAATGCTGGAAGGCCAGCACAAATGGGCCGGCTCCAATGGGAAAGTACCGAAGTTACCCTTTTACAGACGATCGTCAACAGTACTGTTGCTTTTCGTACCAAGACCCAATCTAACACCCCTTCTGTTAGCTTTCTTCTCCCCTTATTCACGCGTATGTGATACTTTAAATATCGCGCGCGTTCATAGGTTGCGATGACTGCTTACCATGATATAAAAAAGCCTATTAAATTTGAAAGCAATTTATTACTAAGTTTAACTGAAACTCAGTCCAGAACCCAAGGTCCTTAGGACTCGTGGAAAGTTCGTAGCACTTTGGCTAATGAAATTTCCTCGAAAATGTAATAATATCCAAGTTTAAAGTTAAAATTTGGCGTGTGTCGGTGTGACAGTTCGTCAGTGGCACGTCGCTTTGCGCCAAGTTTCCCTGGAGCGATAGCGTGATGTAACGCGGCTGAAATACACTGAAATATGAGAAACCGTTAAAATCTGGACTTTGCACCCATTGTGTTAATTAGTATAATAAAATCTTGATTAACGTATCAATTTTTTAAATTTTTATGTCTGAAATGACCCCAATTTATCTTCAACAAAATTCTTCAAATAGCATGCAATTATTGACTTCGATTAATACTTCTTCTTCTTCCTAGCATTATTTCTAGTAATTACTCCGGGTCTGCTTATACTCTTATCCTGATTTGACAGGCTACTACTAGTTTTTACATAGCGACTGCCATCTGACCGACGCAACTCGTAAGGGCGAACCAGTAACTCATTATATATGAGCAAATTGACTATCAATGATTATTATCCGATGTTATGATAACAACAAGGTCCGGGTGCATGCACACATCTGCTCAGAGCGGGAATAGAACCCGTGACGTCTAGGCTCAATACCGGCACGCCACATCCTCAATTTTTAAATACATTTTATTTTGAGTTGCCCAAAATTTAAGATACATAGATAATCTTTTTCCACTGTATTTCCGACCTTATTATAACTCAAAACCACTTTATAATTTTTTTCTGGAGTACTGTATTCGGTCTGTTGTTTTTATGACCATTTCTCGGAAACAGTTTAACTCAACATGACTAAGGACATCGGAGATAGAGAACGGAACTCGTCAAATAGCTAACTGACCATAATTGCTAGGAATGCTTTCTTTGTGTCCGTGCGACTGGCGGTTGTAATGTCTTATTGTTTTTTAAGACATTCAAATTATTGGACAAGATATTTTACAACTTACAAAAAGCTTTATACAAATCTAACCCATATTACAAATGCGAATGCGAGGTTTTTTACGCTTTAACTAGTCATACACGTCAGGGGTACACAGAAAGAAGTAGCCAGGCTTTGGCCCAAGGACCATTCTCTCCAATAGTTGTTGGTTAAATAGTTCAAAATGTATTATATTTTTACATTTAAAGGTCAAGGGCGGTGCAGCTGCTCTCCTTTTCTTATACCACCCTACGCCCAAAGGACATAAGCTAGGGAAAGAAAAAACTGATAGATGGCGTCCGATAACAACTCCGCTTTTCTCTATCAATTTGAAGTCCAAAAAGACGAAGTTACGTGCGATGGCTAGTTTTTAATATATTCAATCGACTGTTTCTTTGTCATTGACGCTCATTGATTGATATATAAAAATGTTGACGCTACAATATATTTTATAACGTTGTCCTTAGCATAAAATACTCTTTGGAATCTCATGTATGGTTCTAGAGATTATCTCGATGACATAAACAAACTTATCTAAGATATCGATGACACTGAGATTTTGATAACGAAATAAATTCCTAAATATGCAGAAGCATAGAGATAAAAATGTATACATTTATTATGGACAAATAAAAGTAAAAATAAAAACTTACAGATATTACATAGTTTATTGAGATTTTAGATCGTCTTTGTTTATATAAAATTAATAAAATATTGAACTATAATGATTGCAAGAAAAAAATTGTTGTCAAAGGTTTTGCAAGAATTGATTCATCTATCCAAATCTCCATTTTAAAAAATCCAATTATTTTTCCAGAGCGTCAAAGTTGGGAGTCAGAATGGTGCAGATTGGCGTATTGGGAACTTACGCAGAGGGTGGGACGACAATTCAGCGTGCGCGTGCGAGCCGTCGATGTGTTCGGCGGCACGTGCGCCGGCAGGCACGGGTTCTGTCTTGACGCGCTCGACAGCAAGGAACCGCAAGTTGAACAGGTAATTCTATCAAAAGCACTACTAGTGATTCCTTTTCCAGCAGCCCTTGACAATAATAAATATAAATATTTATCTCCATATTTATCTCCGTTTCCTCGTCGGTTCAATTTTAATTTGACCATTTTCGTGAAGTCACTCTAGAAGCGCCAGAGCCGAGTGGCATGAAAATCTAATTTAAAAAATAAAGGTTCCTTCATACAAATTTTTCAAACCGCATTGTAACGTTACTAGACAGATTAAAAAAATCCCTCCAAATCCTACTATAATTTTATACTACTAATAAGCTTTTCATTGTCAGTAGTCCGTCGAATCAATCGGTTGATATGATATTCAAGCCCCAATAAAATTAATTTTAAATGCTGACAGTGTATACATTATATCAATACAATACGCGAGTTAGCTGTAAAGGCACAGTTTGCAAAAATTCGCATACGTGATCCGCATCTCTCACTTGCGTACGTGCGCCTCGACATGCGATCTATTCAATTATCAAACTAATAAACATTATTTATCATTGTTTTGGTTATTGTTAATCGTATCATTGCAAATTACGTCAAGTCAGAGGCCTACGGGCGACCTGAACAACTCTGACACTAAGTTGGCCACTAACCACTCGATGAGAAGTTAACAGTATTTTTGTCTGGTCTCAACTTGTTGTAATTATCAAAAATCATTTTGAGACTAAACTCATAATACAATACCATCCAAATTAGGACCTGTTTTTAACTGAATTTACATTACAATGTATTTCGAAGGAAATCTAATTAGATGTTCAGTGGCCGGGCACAAACGATATATTTTAATTGGTTAAAATAAATCTTCCTCGGTCGGATTGAGCAGTAAATTGTGCGTATTGCATTTATGTAAATTGATTTAGCGCTGAGCATTCCGCTCGCAGATAACCTCAGCCGATAACACGAGATACCTACACGATGCGCATACGACGCTAATAATTTAACTAATAAACCTCTATTGATTGTGTTCGGAGATTTTTGTTATAATGGTGATTCAACCTTCATTTTTAATAATACTATTATCAGATCATTTTATTTAAAATAAAGGGCGCCACTAAAACAAATACTATTTTGTCATTCTAATTCCAAAAAATAAACTGACGTCACGTGTCACGGGACGTTCTAAAAAATATCAATTCCCAAAAACAAAAACTACTATCAAAATAATACTTAATAATTCTGATACTTTAGAATTTTAATATAAAATTTTAGGTAGGTATATTTTCTGACAATCTATTGACAATTTATGACTATCTTCGACACTAAGAAAGTCGGAATAAAGAGTACTGAATTATGATTTATTTTTACAGGTGCGGAAAACACGAGCGAAAATAGGCTTAGGCGTGACCCTGTCACTAGAATCAGATGGGGTCTGGCTTTATAATCGAAGCCAAGAACCAGTTTTCGTCAGCTCCCCAGCATTAGATGCGGCGGCGGCGAAAGCCTTGCTAGTTTGGAGAGTCGCTCCCGGACACTGTTTGTGCATCTTCGACCCATCGACCCCGCCACCACCCATCTCGCTACCACACGTGGGTCCAGTTGATCCCCGGTCCGTGAGGATATCCTTCGCTAAGGGTTGGGGTCCAAAATATTCGAGACGGGACGTGACAGCCTGCCCCTGCTGGTTGGAAGTTCTCCTGGCTCCTCCAAGCTGACGCTAAGACTTATAAACAGTGATGTGCTTAAAATGGAAATGGACCAAAGTGACTAAATGAACAAGTTATCTTCAATTAGTGGCAAAAACTGTGCTTTCTGTGGAATTATTTCTACTTTATGGACTATTGTTATAAATAGCAGTGTGCTGTTTTTATTAAATCTCGTTAAATCAGAATAAATTACAAATTTTTATGAAATGGAAAATTTATTTAATAGCAAAATTTTCAAATAGTTATTGCTTCTTAACTTAAGTTTTACATCAAATCAAATCATTTGACCAAATCTGGTTTATTTATATATAAAGTTTTGGATATTTGAAATCACAAAATTTTACCAATGGACTTTTATATTGATTTATCTCACTACCACTTCAAGTATAATTTTTTCATCTTTCCTTTTTAGAAAGATTACAATATATTTAAATATTTTCAAAATTATTTTACAACCATGAATACACTTTGACAAACAATGTTCTAAGAGATAGAATGTGGTAGTGATATAGCTGTCTTGCTCACACAAATTGGGTGATCCAATTCTGATGTTGAGTTTTTTCGTGCGAAAAAATATGAGATACATTATTTGTCTCATTTTAAGGAAAATTGTTTGTTTCTTATTTATCAGTGTTATTCTCATTTATTTACATGTAATTTGTATAAGATTATGTAAAAATATGTATAGAACTCCGCTTTAAGTTATGCGAGACTGTATATAGAATATGTAATATAGATATTTGTAATTAATTATTTATAATTATAAAGTATGCCTTACCATAGGTTAATTATTTAAGATTAGAATACATATTTTTGTCTCTTTTGTACAATCTGAAACAATTCGTATCGGGTCTGATGTTGATGCGAAGAAGGCTGTGCGTTATGCATTTTAACCATAACGGTGAATTAAAATCTATGTTTGTCAATTAAGGGCGACGCCAGGGTATTTGAGGATCCTCACGTAGTTTCAAAATAATATACATTATCAGTAACGATTTATGAGTGTAAATAAAACAATTTATGCAAACTTCTGGCAAATTTTCATTCGCAATACAAATATTTATTTTGATTTTGGTGATTAGATTTTGTTTGTTTCCAAACCTTATAGGATATATCCTAAGAGGCTGTTGATTATAATTGTTTATTTATATATTGTAAATTTTGCGGAAGGTTTTTGAACCCTGGCTACGTCCACTAATGACAACACAAAAATTAAAACCACTTAGTTTATCAAAGATCTGCAATTTTACGTATGAGAAATCAATCATTATCTTTCGTTTTATAGTTGTAATCAAAACATTGACGTGTTTGGACCGGCACTTACATATAAAAAAAAAATGTCCATATTCGTTGTTGCTCCTTTGTAATTTCGCACCAACACAACGCAATGTAACACGAGTTAGTCACAAGCTGACTATTCGATTATATTGCCAGCTTGTGACTAATTTGGTTCCGTTGCGTTATTTAATGCGAATTTACGAAGGAGCACCAGCGAATCTATGGACATTTCGTTTATATGGAAGGGTCTGTCCATATATAATAAGTCTGTAAATCAAAAACATTATGAACTCTGTGCCTTGTTGTATTCAATAAAATAATGAATATAATCCAAAATCTATATAGGGTAAATCAGTCAATTTCACTGAACTATAGTTAGTTTATATAATATACAAATTGTTTTAAATAATAAAAGCTCGAATTTAAGTGATGCTTGGACAAAGTGAGTGGAGTTGACAATAAGATTCTAGTCTATTAAACAATCTTCCTTTGTCTCACGCGTTGGGTGTCCGATGAGTAGGCCAGTCTTTTTGTACTCAAAATATAATTTTATTAATAATAGCTATATACTATTGACAAGTCCTTTCATTAAGACAAAATGTCCAGAATTGCTGGTGCTCTTTTGAACAAGCTACAAAGCGAAGTGAGTCTTACTCTTACAACATAACCGAATGAAGTGGGGATGTGACTAATTTCGTTCCGTTGCGTTTACGCAACAGTAGCAGTGACTGATATTTTGTCTATATGGAAGCTGCTGTCCATAGCATATAGTATGTCAATGATAATAACTTAATTTTATTTGGGTTTTATTGTGAAGGTATAATTATTGCATGATTTCAGAAAGTCTTACATTGGCAACAATATTAATTAAAACTGAAAAATAGCAAAATTAACTATTTTATTTTATGAAGAATTAATTTAAAACATAGAACTGAAATTATAATTAAAATATTGTTTTCGCTATGAGACTTCTTGAATATTATAAATATTTAATTTTTTTTATCAAGTATCAATTTATTGTAGATAAAAATCCAAAATCTATATATAAATCAGAGACTTATAGAATCCGTACAGATATCAACAAATCTAAATTCACATTATTTATTTTATCGAACGTTTAGTGATTAGTGATGTAAATAAGTAAATTGGTGTAAATATAATTATGTATCCAGCACAAGTGCCTCCCCCAGCATAATCCGTCACATAAGTATAATAATAAGTAATACAAAGTACATATTTATTTAATGTAAACACTGTAGTCATTACATTAGACTGATGTAACACATTAATTATAATTAATAGGAAACATATTATTAACAATAAAAAGAAATAAAAAAAAACAACATTTTTTCAACTATAAAAGTTGTATTTAATACAAAAATGCTATTCCTATTATTTTTACAACCAATATAGTACATGAATTTATATGCAATTGGTTTATATTTATGTTATTGTTAATAATATTTTCCCGGATAATATAAATTATTGTAAATAGCGACAGTACTCCACAATTCGCCGATTTACTGTTAAGTTGTGAGTCTGAGGTGAATGAGATTAGGATATGATAAATTATAATAAAGAAAGAGGATATTTTTATCTCGCTTTATTTTTTCACAACGATCCTTTTTACATATAAAAAAATATTGAAATATTTACAAAATATAATATATTTGGTCTACCGACTTCTTATATGGAAGCAATCTAGAAATATTTTTTATATTAATAATATAATAATACTAAAGATTGTTCTTCTATCTCTCTAATTCTCAAATAAAAAAATGGTCTTTTGATTTTACACATGACAAATTAAAAAAATTATAATAAATAATAATAGACTACCTACTGTCAAAAAGTCGGGGTGGATTGGATTAGAAAAAAAAAGTCTGAAAGAAATAATTGAAATATTTTTTAAAATATTCTTAAGTTTTTTTCATTTTTAATTATTCTTTTTATCACAGTTTTTATTAATTAACGCCAGTATTGGGCGCATAGACGAACTCTTAACAGCTTATTTTTGTGTTCTAAAATTAGGTATGTTTTCTTATTAGAAGTCGTGATTTGATCACATTAATATTGATGAGATACTTTCAACATAAAAATTATTCCAACTTCTTCAATGTCGTATTCGGTAGAAAGAAACTACCCATCCCACACACTGCAACAAATAAATAAAATTTTACAGCGCCATCTAGCAGAACTGGACAAAACTATTAGGTCAACTTTAAATATTCAAAGAAAATGAAGAAATACATTGACTTGATAATATTTAGTACATAATATACAAACTAATTATCATATGGACGCAAATAAACAATACCATGTCAACCCACAAAATTGAAAAAATGAGTTATATATGCAGAAGTGTTGGTAAATGGCTGAATAACATTTTTCTTACTACAAATATTATAGTTTGTAGGGTTTTAAGCTTTAAAACTTCTAAAAAAGCCATTTTTTAATCATGCAATTTATGTAAACGTTTTGATTTATATTATATACGAAATATGCAGTTTGTATACTTATTTTTGTGAAAATAAGTAAAATAACTTACATAAATTTGAAATTGCCAAAAACTTGACCAATACATAAAAAATTTCATATAAAGCAAGTTGTTCAAAATTTTCAAACGCGTTTTTCTCGAAATGACATTCGTGTGGGTTGACATGGTATTGCTTATTTGCGTCCATATGATAATTAGTTTGTATATATGGAAAATATTTTAATTCGCATTTAAAGAGTAATTATTTTTTTAATTGCACAACTTAATATTGTTACATTGAATTGTTCAAGTTTCAAAGTTCATTCCATAGATGGCATTGATAACTTTATTAAAAATCTAAATTTAAAAACTTTAAAAAGTACCCATAGAATTACTATATACTTTAGAAAGACCCTGCTTGCGCAAGTTTGCAAAATAACCGATTGAAGTTAGCTTGGGACTAACTTCGTTTCGTTGCGTTGACATTTCTTTTGTGTTCAAGCCTTGAAGGGCCTGTCCATAGTGTATAGTAGGTCAATGATGGCATAGTATTTTAAGCATCAACGCGGTCTCTTATGACTCCATGCTCTTTGAAAGATAAGTAATGAACGAAAATGATGTTGACTAACCCGCTAAAACAGCTGCTATAGTAATAAAAGGCGGTAAGCAGCCGAAGTCGATAAGCGCGGGAAATATGACTGTCCCTAGTATAGTTCCCAATCTACCACACATGAGAAAGGTCGCCATCGCCATTACCCTGAAAGAAGATTAACCCTTTTTAATAATTAATTTATTACTTTTACATTATTCAATATATTTCATATAAAATTATAAGTAATGATCGTGAAAATTTGTTGTTGAAATTGAATCAATCTGCATTTATTTCAATGATGTTATATAAAACTTCATAAAGTATACTATTATTAATAATGAAACTTCATAAAGTATACTATTATAAATATTAATAATAATGCTAAATTCTAGTGGCTAATATATCCGAACGTTTAATAAGTGTGTTACTTAATCAATTAAGGGTTTTTTTTTACAAAAACCTCGTCATTTTAACACACCTAAGCGAAGTAGGAAAGAGATCAACAGCTATGCTAGATAAGGATGCTGAACACAGTGAGGTTAATGCTAACGCGGTGGTGACCAGCGCAACCATTGGCGATGGTCCACTGGCAGTAAATGGTAGCATTATAATGAAAATTGCACTTAAAATACCGCAAAATCCGGCCACAATTTTCTTACCGCATCTGTAAAACATTTCAAATATTATGATAATATATTCTAAAAATATAATAAAATTGCAGGTAATGATCAATTTATTCTATTCATTATAAAATACATAGATATATGATGAGTATATAACGCGTACCATTTTTGCATAAAAAAAGGCATGCGAATTTTATTAAAGGTTTTGCCAGGTGCATATTTTAATTATAATGATTTAAAATAAAACAATTTTTATTATTTCACTGGTGGTAGGTCTTTTGTTGCATGAGGCCGGGTAGGTAGGTATCACCGCAGTGTCAAATATTCTGCCGCCATGTAGTAATGCTTAGGCATTACTGTGTTCCGGTTTGAAGGGCCCTATACGGTAGTGAAATTACTGGGCAGAGGAGATTTAAGAACGAATATCTCGAGGTAGGCAAGGCGTGCTAATGGTGCTGCAAGCGCTCATAGGCTACGGCAACCACTTACCATCAGGTGGGCCGTATGCTTGTTTGCCAACTTGTAACATAAAAATAATAATTATTATTATGTTTGAATTTCAAAGAAAGAGAAACGCTTGGGTCTTGACATTGTGTTTGTTTTCACACAACATTGCTTTTTTCATTATTTTAATTAAGAATAATTCTAAATTTGTAATGAATTTTCCAATGTTTGTGATTCGTAATAATTATCACAAAATTTATGTCGAAATTCAACAGCCCGATTTACAAGACTTTTTCCTCTCACCACCACTTTGTGGAACCAGCTTTCGCGAGCGGTCTTTCCGAACCCATACAACCTGGGAACCTTCAAGAGTAAAGCCTATTCTTTCCTTAAAGATCGGCAACACACTTGCATGACCTCTGGTGTTACAGATATTCGTGGGCGGCGGTAATCGCTTAACATCAGATGACCATCCTGCCCGTTTGTCTCCTCTAACGTATAAAAAAATGTCATGTACCTAAAACCCACTCCTACATGTATAATGTAGAGGTATATATTTTACTATAAAACATTAGTAAATAAATTAACAAACCGATTGATCAATGCTCCACCAATACCATATGTGATCACGGAACCAGCACCAACTACTGCACTTTGAAGGTACGTGAGCATATCCGTCTTTAAGGGCTGGCAACCAATTTCTTCCTGTGCATGAGGAACGATGGCGGAACAAAGGCTTCCAGTGCTATCAGATTCAACCATGGCGGCCAGCTGTGGATACCACAGGCGTATGGTGTTAGATCTGAGAAAATAATTAAAATAGGTTACTGCACTCTTTTGTTTTTTTGCTAAAACAGTAAGACCTTACTCAATTTCAAAATCTTTTTACATTATAAAAGCGTAACACTTTATTGAAAAATGTACCATAGATTCGCATAGTAAACACCTCACACCTAAGCAGAACTTAGATTTTGACGGTAATAGAGTCATGCTTCTCCCAGCACAAGTGGTCCGGTTTGACCGGCGAGCTACTACTGTCTCACCGAAAATCGGCGTAAAGTAACACTATAAGTAGGCACTGTTTCGTTTCGTGCGATGAGTGCGATCGCCGGAGGCCCAATCTAACATACCCTCTGTTCCACTTCCTTTTTCCTTCTCATCACTTCCTCCCGTTTCTTGGGCTGGCAACGCGCAGGTGATACTTCAAGTATCGCAAGCGTTTATAGGTAGCGGTGACTCCTTACCATCAGGCGGACCGTAAGCTTGTTTCCAACTGTTATAAAAAAAAACCACCCGACAAAAACCTAGATTCATATACAATGTACATACATTGTTTTTTTCCCATTGTTGGCGGCCTTTCTACTAGAGGTCAACTTAATCTGGACGGAAGCAAAATATATCTGAAGCTGTCGTTTGATATTATTTTGAAAAACACTGGTGCCAAAAAAATAGGTCAAAATAAGTCTAGGTCCTATCCGCTTAGAGCGTTTAACGCGCGACAAGGAACTTTGTTCCAAAAAGAAGATTACCCAAACATGCACCCCATATGAACTCCACACAATAATGATAACCAAGCAATGTGTGGTGGTTTGAAGAGTGGGGCTAACTGTGCACCTCCATCCTTCAGTGCAGCTAGGCCACGGTTGCGCTGTTGCGACCACTCTTCTATTAATTTCTTTATCTGGAATCATAAGTAAGCTTGTTGACTACGTCGCCTAAAAAACTACGTGGCCGCCGTAACGACGAATAATAAATATTGTTTAGAATAGGATTAAAATAAGTAAATTATATGTACGTAATAGATAAGTTACTCCTGCCTTTGTAAATATTATTTTATATCATTATGTATAATATGTTCAATAGATAAATAGATTATTATAGCGTTACAACTTGTATATGCATGCCAACGGACCTGACTCAACACGTTGAGACAGGTTCAAGAGCGCCGGCCAATCAGCATTAAGTAGAAATTAAACGATCAGAAATCAACATTGCGCTGATTGGTCGGCCAATAAAACTACCGCGACAATGCTCGCACTAGTTGTGAAACCAATGTAACATATTTATATAATGACTTTTGTATCACCGTATCGCAGTCGGATTATAACAGTGAATAAAGAACGAGACGTATAAAAGTTGTATTTCTTCAAACTCCGAACCAGCACAGCCCGGGAGGGGAAACCTGAACGCCCGAAACAAATCCCTGACCGTTACAATTGGTCCTTCTACGACGGATTGGAAAATTGATATCAAGAATTTCAAGAATTTGAAGAAATTGAAGAAAAGAAAATGCCCATCGTACGTTCGAGCTCACCAACGCGATCAAGATCTGGAAGAGAAGATTCTACGGAAACTTCAGACTGGTCGATGAACACGCCCGCCACGACGGAAACCGAAGCGACCACAGCATCAGTGCCAGCATCAGGTTCAGCTACCTCGTCGGTTGGACGAATTACTCGCGCCGCCGCCGCCGCCGCCGCGACCGCGCCTCCGTCCGCCGCCGCCACCACCGCCGCCTCTGCAAGGGACGCCGCCTCGCACCTTGTAGTGGAAGGCTCGAGACAGACCGCCGCCACCTCGCGTATTGTGACCACCGCGCCGCGCCTTGCACCACCGCAGTCCGCCGCGCCTCCGCCGACCGCTCCTGCCGGCAGAGCGCGACCCTCTGCCTCGCGTACCGTGACTACCGATGTCGCCCCGCGTGCCGCGCCTGGTGACACCGCTCACGCATCGACCGCGCGCCCGTCTGTGAAGAAGCACGTCATGCCCGCTCCTGAACCTATGAAAATGAAGAACGTTGGAGGAAGAACAGTTCCACCGTGTGCGTCTTCAGAAACGGTGATACCGCAATCGAAGCAGACCGCCACCAGATCGACCAAGTCGACGAAAAGAAAAGAAATGGAAGCCCGTCTGGAATTGCAGAGAAAGCAATTGATAGCCGCGCAGAACGCCGTCGCCTTGGCTGAAACAGAATTAGAGCTGACTCATTACCAGTCAGAAGAGGAATTCGACGAAGAATTTGAACTAGACAAGTCAGCGCATGTCGAGAACTGGGTAGACCACACCACGGTCTACCTAGATGAACCCAATGAAGCAAGTAAGTGCGAACCTTCAATAAAAAGTGATATGAAAGAACTCGCGGAAGCCATCATCACCGCCACGAGGGTCAAAGCCAGCCCACTCCAAGTCTCTGCCAAGACATGGGACCTAACGACTTCGGTGGCTCACCGGAAGATTGGCTACCGTTCAAGCGAGCCTATGAAGAAAGTAAACCCCTGTGTACCGACGTACACAACATGGCCCGACTACGAAAAGCAATCAAAGGCACCGCGAAAGAATCTGTACGAAGCCTGCTGTTCGTAGCATCGGACCCCGAAGCCGTCATCTCTGCACTGGAACGGAGGTTCGGAAGACCAGACCAGCTAGCACTATCCGAGCTACAGAAGATCAAAGAACTGCCACGAGTCGGTGACACGCCGCGAGACATATGTGTTTTCGCTAGTCGTATTAGCAACGCAGTGACAACCATCAGTGCTTTAAATAAACCACATTACCTGTACTCGCCGGAAATGGGCAAGTCCATTATAGAAAAATTATCACCGATCTTGCGTTATCGATGGCTCGACTTCAACGCTAGCACTGGAGAAGATGAACCGGAATTAGTGAAACTCAAGACGTTCCTAGATCATGAATCCGAATTATGTGGCACATATGCACCGCCGGAAACGATGACAGCGAAGAAAAAGCCTGACAAAAGGTATCCTGTGAACACAGTCAACTATGAAATAGTCGCCGCGAATCAAGACACCTATAAGAAGTTTTGTTTTCAATGTGAAGGCGAACACTGGCTCACAGAGTGCTCCAGATTTAAAGAAGCCGCAACCGATGAACGGTGGGAAATTGCGAAACAAAAGAGACTATGCTTCCGCTGCCTACGCCGACGGCACCTGAGAAACGACTGCAGAGGTCAACCTTGCAAACGATGCAAGCGTCCTCATCATACTATGCTGCACTCGGAGCCGAAGACAACGACGGCACCGCCCCAGCAGCCAGCCTCGTCAAACAGTCAAGAAACTGAAAAGAACGAAATTGTGAAAACTGTGTACGCAACCGCTGACGGAACGAGAGTGTACCTGAAGATGATACCGGTGGACATATATGGTCCGAGCAGATCCGCTCGCATCCTAGCCCTGCTAGATGAAGGGTCTACAGTCTCTCTTCTGGACGCCAACGTCGCCGCCCGCATCGGAGCCACCGGCGAAGAGACTCCGCTCATACTAGAGACAGTCGGTGGGAAGGTAGTCGAGAAAAAGAACTCTCTGAAGCTGAACCTCAAGATCAAAGGGGCACACAGAAGAGACAAGAGAACTCTCACCGGGGTACGCACCGTCGAAGGGTTATGCCTGTCCGCGCAGCACATCAGCAAAGAAGAAATAGAAGGCTGCAGCCATCTGAAGAATAAGATCAACGAACTCTCCTACGAAAAAGAGAAGCCGTCACTCCTGATAGGCCAGGATAACTGGCACCTCATAGTTTCTCGAAAGATTCTGAAAGGAAAACGCAACGAACCTGCCGCTTCACTCACCGGATTAGGATGGGTCTTGCACGGATCCTGCACAGGAAGCGCCGCGGTATCTGTCAATTATGTCAACCACTGTCGAGACGTTGACAAAGAAGAGAAAATCGAGAATCTCATCAAGCAACACTTTGAACTGGACTCGATCGGTATACGAATACGACGCCCTAGCAACGACGCCGATCAACGAGCCCTCACCGTCCTAGATGAAACGACGAAACAGCTGCCTGAAGGAAGATACGAATCTGGACTGCTATGGAAAACGAAAGAAGAAACACTGCCGAACAACTACGCTCAAGCTCACAACAGACTCCTGGGCATCGAGAAGAAACTGAACAAGGATAGAGCCCTCAAAGCGGATTACGAGAACCAAATCAAGAAGCTGCTAGACAGCGGATACGCAGAGAGAGCTCCGCTATCCTCTACGCCAGGACGAACCTTCTACTTGCCACACTTCGCCGTCGTTCACCCTCAGAAGAAGAAGATGCGCATCGTGTTCGACGCCGCCGCCAGATTCGAAGGGAAGAGCCTGAACGATGCACTGCTCCCAGGACCCGACCTACTCCAATCACTCTTTGGGGTACTCTTGCGATTCCGAGAGGGCCCTGTAGCAGTCGTCGCCGACATTAAAGAAATGTTCCTACGAATCAGCATGAGGAGAGAAGACCGCGACAGCCTTAGGTTTCTATGGCGAGAAGACGAAGGAAGAGCGAAGCCTAGCGAATATCGTATGACGTCAGTGATCTTCGGCGCAGCGTGCTCGCCTGCGACCGCGATCTACGTTAAAAACCTACACGCTCAGAAATATGAAAAGGAGCAACCGGAAGCAGCCAAAGCCATCGTCAGACATCACTATATGGACGACTACCTACAGAGTTTCGAGACGATCGAAGAAGCAAAGCGCGTCGCAACGGACGTCAACCGAATACACGGAGCGGCCGGATTCGAGCTATGCCAGTGGGCAAGTAATAAAGAAGAAGTCTTAATCGACTTGAAGAAAGAAGAGATACCTACAGAAAAGAAACTCGGACACGAAGAGAAGACACTCGGTATGAGATGGAGCGTCAAAGACGACATACTGGCGTTCAACGTCGGGCTGAGAAACACTCCGCTTGAAGTCAGCAGAGGGGATAGAGCACCGACGAAAAGAGAAGTCACCAGCGCGGTAATGTCGACGTTCGACCCCATGGGACTCGCAGCTCCTGCCCTCATCAAGGGAAAGAAATTGATTCAAGATCTGTGGAGAACCGGGATACAATGGGACGAGGCCATCACCGAGGAGCAAAGAGAAGTCTGGAATCAGTATATGGAAGACATAGCGACACTTCAAAGCTTAAGAATCCCCAGATGCCTGACGTCGGGTTCAAGAGTCGGAGAGATACATACCTTCGTCGACGCCAGCGAGAGCGCCTACGCTGCAGCAGTATTTTGGAGAACTGTGACCGACGAAGGGGAAGTCTGCGTGCGCCTGATCGCAGGCAAAGCCAGAGTAGCGCCCGCTAAGACCATCTCTATACCTCGCCTGGAACTACAAGCCGCGTTGCTAGGAGCGAGACTCGCCACCACCGTCGCCGAGGAGTCCGACCTGGAGATCACATCTAAGGTCTTCTGGTCGGACTCAACCACCGTCCTGCAATGGATAAAGGCTGATCCGCGTCGCTTCAAAGCATTCGTCGCACACCGGCTGGCAGAAATCGAGGACCTGACGAAGCCATGTGACTGGCGCTGGGTTCCTACGAAAGAAAACCCGGCAGACGACGCTACGAGAGACCTAACACGAAGCTTCAACGACAAAGTCAGATGGTTCAACGGGCCCGCCTTCCTGTATCGACCGAAATCCGAATGGCCGGTTAAGAAAATTGAAAAGGAAAACGAGGAAGAGCAAAGCTTGAAAGAAAAACGGATGACCTGCGCAGCAGCAACCATAATCACGGAAGAACCGATGATTCCAGACCCAGCCCGATTCAGTTGTTGGTCGAAGCTATTGAGAACCACGGCTCGCCTATTCATGTTCGCAGAGAAATGTCGACAGAAGAAACGAGATAACAACGCTATAATGGGAAAAATCAGAATATACAGTCCACTAGAACGAGAACATTTGTCGAAAGCAGAAAAGGCTCTTATAAGACAGAGCCAACGAGAGTCGTTCCAGAGAGACGTCGCTAATTTAAGTAAAGGAAGAACAGTAGAAAGCTCTAGCCGTCTTAAGAATATCGACGTGAAGCTAGACGCCGAGAACCTGCTACGCCTCAACAGCCGCACCGGAAAAATAGAAAACTATGAGAGAAATCAGAACATCCTTATCTTAGATGGCAAACATAAGATCGCGCAGCTTCTCATCGAGCACTACCACCGACGTCTTCATCACGGTAATCATACTACCGTCGCGAACGAGCTCAGACAGAGATATTGGATCCCAGGCCTTCGCAACGCAGTTCGTCGAGTAACCCGTGAATGTCAATGGTGCATCGTAAGAAGACAGAAGCCCGAAACGCCGCCGCTGGGTGACCTGCCACGAGAACGCTTGACCTACCACCAACCAGCGTTCACGTGCGCCGGGGTCGACTACTTTGGCCCCATGCACGTGACCATCGGCCGGCGCCACGAGAAGCGCTGGGGCGCGCTCTTCACATGCCTAACAACGAGCGGGTACATCTAGAACTGGCGGCATCACTAACTACTGCGGTTCTATGATAATGGCGTTGAGACGGATGGCCGCGCGAAGAGGAACCCCACGAGTAATCTATAGCGACAACGGAACGAACTTCGTCGGGGCCAATAACGAGCTCAAACAAGAGACCCTGAAAATAAAGAAGGAAGAGCTTAGAGAAGCAGCCGAGAAGGAGGGCATCATCTGGAAGTTCATTCCTCCGGGCGCTCCGAACATGGGGGGCGCCTGGGAGAGGTTGATACGGTCAGTGAAGACGGCGCTCATCGCCGTGCTCGGCGAACGCAGCCCACCTGAAGAGGTCCTGCACACGCTCCTGATCGAAGCGGAACACACAGTAAACTCTCGCCCGTTGACGCATCTAAGCACTGAGCCATCGGACGAAGAAGCACTGACCCCCAACCACTTCCTAATAGGGAGATCTAGCGGGTTGACCATGATGGGGCAGTACGAAGACAGCAACCTCATAGGGAAGCCAGATTGGAGGACGGCACAACGGATGGCCGACCACTTCTGGTCGGTGGCTCAGAGTATCTCCCCACGCTAATGCCACGACGACTGAAAGGAAGAAAGACATCGGAATTTCATCAGGGCGACGTCGTGATCATCGCAGACTCTTCCTTGCCGCGCAACACGTGGCCGCGAGGAATCATCGAGACGACGTTCCCGGGACCAGATGGAAGAACCCGCGTCGTCAACGTAAGAACAAGGGGCGGAGTGCTGCGGAGGCCGACGTCAAGGCTGATCCTCGTGACGGCGACTTCGCAGCCGGAAGATGGAGTGCCCGGATCTTCGTGCACTGGCGGGGAGACTGTTGACTACGTCGCCTAAAAACTACGTGGCCGCCGTAACGACGAATAATAAATATTGTTTAGAATAGGATTAAAATAAGTAAATTATATGTACGTAATAGATAAGTTACTCCTGCCTTTGTAAATATTATTTTATATCATTATGTATAATATGTTCAATAGATAAATAGATTATTATAGCGTTACAACTTGTATATGCATGCCAACGGACCTGACTCAACACGTTGAGACAGGTTCAAGAGCGCCGGCCAATCAGCATTAAGTAGAAATTAAACGATCAGAAATCAACATTGCGCTGATTGGTCGGCCAATAAAACTACCGCGACAATGCTCGCACTAGTTGTGAAACCAATGTAACATATTTATATAATGACTTTTGTATCACCGTATCGCAGTCGGATTATAACAGTGAATAAAGAACGAGACGTATAAAAGTTGTATTTCTTCAAACTCTGAACCAGCACAGCCCGGGAGGGGAAACCTGAACGCCCGAAACAAATCCCTGACCGTTACAAAGCTCATATACATAAAACGAATTGGAGGATAAAACGATTGGGCTAGAAAGTTAAGTTTAACAAGATTCTGATCTATAGATAAGATAAACTCTAAGTTTTTCAAATGTTGGATAGTGTATCGAAATTCGAAAAGTGCTTATTCGTTTTCTGATCAGTGTATTGCTAACTTCTATCATAAAAAAAAAACCATCAATCTAAACGGTTGTCGTAGCCTATGACTACTTGGACTAACATACATTTGTGGTTGTCTCTCACGCGTTGCCAACTTTCTCAAGGTTGGTTACTGGTTCTTATATCTTCTTTTCCCAGTAATTACACTAGTTACAGTGTCCTTCAAACCATGTTTTGGTTTGAAGGACATAACAGTACGTTTTACGGTAAAATAACTGTCACTGCAGTGGTACCTTCAATAATTCAATGAGTAAAGAATTAAATGTTAGTTTGTGGCAATTACTGCTACTTACTGGATATGTCTCAGGCGGTTTTCGAGTATTCATTGAATAAATTTTCCTAAAAACTTCCATGGCTTCCTCATTTCGACCTCTCGACATAAGGAACTTGGGACTTTCTGGCAGACAGAGAAACGCTACTCCTGTTAGCAAAGGAGCCATCGCCGTGACCATGAGGAATATATTCCAGGCATGAATGACTGGAACAAATTTATAACCTTTTAGTATAGATTGTGTGGCCCAACTTCTGCGACATAGTTATTGTTCTGTAACGGAGTTTTTTGTGTTCTGCGCTTAGGACACTAATAGTTAAGTAAAACTTTTTTTTTTATGTTAAAAGTTGGCAAACAAGCATACGGTCAACCTGATGGTAAGTGGTTGCCGTAGCCTATGAGCGCTTGCAGCACCATTAGTAGGTGCCACTCACGCGTTGCCAACCTCGAGATATTGGTTCTTAAATCTCTTCTGCCCAGTAATTTCACTAGCGTACAGTGCCTTTCAAACCGGAACACAGTAATGCCTAAGCACTACTATTTGGCGGCAGAATATTTGACACTGCGGTGGTACGTTCCTAGCCGGCCTCTTGCAACAAAAGATCTACCACCAGTGAGACTGATTGCACTGGCGGAATAATCTCGGCTGTGACCGAGGTTATCCCAGCGGGCGATGGGGTCGTCACATCCTGACGCTGATGACGAAACGAAGAGTTTATTATTATTTTTTATTTATTATGAAAGTAGGGCTGATACAGTAATACAGTTGCGGAACGCAACCGCGTTAGCTACTCTCGCCATGCCTACCCGCAAGTTGCCCCTTCGCGCTTCTTTTGAAGGAGCTCAGATTATAGGAAGGTTCCACTTTGTAGAAGTACGACAAAGAAAAGAACTTCTTTGTTGACGAGGGAATTGATGCCACAGTTAGTCTGTGACATCGGAGACCAGTACTCGTAGTTCTTGTACGTAAAGCTCAACAGTTTACAGTCCAACTTTTTACAAGATTTATCAATGTATAGCATGCTTTAATGAATATAATTCCTTTGTGTAAAGTATACATTACAATGTGCAATGCTATAAATATGGAGTCCCGCTTAGAGATTTAGCTGTTATAATGTAACAGGAAATTATACATGCCGTATTTATTTATTGCGGATGGTGAGAATAATATTTATAATTTAGATCTAAATTTTCCAAATGCAATTTAAATTTTACTAATAAATTAAGCGTGCACATTATTTGTGGATGAATGAACACTAAATCAATGGTTTTGGTCAAAGCTGGCGTGTGAAGAACTTGCTTATTACCGTTTGGTAACGACCACTTATTCATCCTAGGTTGAATTGAAAGTATTTTCCATTATTCCAGGTCTTATAACGAGTATTATATATATATATTAGTAACCCAGGGTCTGTTTATTATTCTAGTCCGAATTTGACAGGTTACTAAGGGCGAAGTAACTCATTGGATAAGAGTAATTTACTTATTAAGAGATAAGGATTATTATCAGATGTTATATGATAACAAGCGGGACCGACAGCTTAACGTGCTCTCCGAGGCGCGACGGAGAGACCCACGAGGATAACCGCCAAGACCGAAACAGATATTTGTAAGATCAATGTAAACATCTGCCCGAGCGGGAATCGCATCCGCAATCATCGAGGCTAAAGGCAGACTTGCTACCCACAACGCTGCTGGTTGTTGTTTGGTAACGACCGCTTTGATGATGAAACGTTGATACTGACAAAGAAAGGTTTCAATTTCTACATAAATTTGTAGTAAACATAGATATATTTTCTATTCAGGTGCATGTTTTTATGTTAGAGGGGGAAACGGGCAGGAGGCTTATGTGGTGCTAAGCGATTACGTCCGCTCATGAATATCTGCAACACTAGAGGGCATTCAGGTACATTGCCGACCTTTAAGATGTAAAAGGCTATCAAATATTAGGTGGCCGATATATATCTTAAAAAGCTTACTAATAGTATTTCCAAAGATAAGATAGTTCCAGTCCTGATTGATGATGGCCCAAGCCAGCAGTGGCAGCGTGGTGTTGGCGATGGAGTAGAATAAGCTGGTGAGAAGGATGACCCGCGCGCGCAGCTCCGTACGATGCAATTCCGCTATGTAAGTCAAGAGCACCGCGAATGGTCCATTGAATCTGGAATCGTATATTTAGATAGGTTTTTTGGTCTGTGTAACAGAACTTAATGATGGAAACACGGGCGTAGCCAAGGGGATAGTTTTTGGTTTTAATCCATTTAATCAAGTTGTAATTAGGTCGTGGAATGACATCCGCCTATCGACCCTTGAAAACCCCCTCTGAAACTTATACCTAGCTACGCCGTGCTTGACAATAAGTGCAGATGTTAGTGCTACTTACAGAAAGCCGCTGAAGTAACGTGTAATGAGCAACATGGTGAAGTTTTGGCTCATGGCAGCAGCTATCTCCATCAGCCCGGCACCAAGGAATCCCCATACGAGGAACTTTTTTCTCCCAAGT
Organism: Hestina assimilis; assembly: GCA_023373885.1. Lineage (NCBI taxonomy): Eukaryota > Metazoa > Arthropoda > Insecta > Lepidoptera > Nymphalidae > Hestina > Hestina assimilis. Next base: position 749,446 of record CM041750.1, on the reverse strand, counting down.
GTGTCTGATAGAAATCCCCAAATCATCGCTGAAGATATCATACCTGAAAAACCATAAATCTTGTTCGCTTAAGCTAGCATTAGAGGGTTTAAGAGGGTTTAGTAGTTAATACTTAGGCAGTATCAATAACACCTTCATATGAACTAACTATTTTCAGCATTATTGGGCTGGCTAGACCGAGTAGGTACTATATTCACACGGAATATCGAAGTGATTCAGAAATATTTTTACAATTATGTATAAGTCATGAAAGCCTAAAACCAATTGGCTTCTATTTCTCTTTGTCTCACTTTCCCTCTGCTCTTCCTACTCCTGTACAGTAATCCTACTCTGCGCAGGTACAATCATGGACAAAAATATTATACAAAAATGTTGATATTTTAAAGAACTAAAACAACCGTGAGCGAGTGTACCGAACGGGTCGAGCGTCGCCCCCTTCATTCTGCATTCGGTAGAGACCCAAAAATGTGTTACTGAGCATAGTTCAACTTATATCGAGGAGTTACATGAGTATAATTAATATTTTGATATAAAATTGTTGCATTTTCAGATAACGAAAAATCAATAAGTACATAATATGTATAACGTAAGTTAATAAAGATCATCAGTTGTTTATTCTCATATTATATAATAGAATAAACAAAATACTTAGATTGTTTGATAGTAATAAATAATAGAGAACATGGTATCACTATACAAAGGTGATTCTGATCAGATTTGACTGTTTGTTTGATATATACTTATATATGCAAGCAATGGGAAGCAAGATCAAATATTTCCTTAGCTTTAGGTGTTGTTTAAAAATACCTTTACGCGTGATGTTATATCTAGATAATAATAGTTTAGAAAGGAATCATCTAGATACATGTGTATAAATAAATAAAATTGAAGTGTCTGTTTGTAATTCCAAATTAACAGCCAAAATGCGTATGAAAGTGTATATGGTACTTAAGAAAAGAAAAGTGTCTTTGGATGGAAAAAGTAGAATTCACTTGAGTTTGAAAGCAAAAATTGGGAAAAGTATAAAGGTATGAATGCAGGACTTTATTATTTCCTCTTTAGGGTAAAGTTTGCATTAGATGATTGCACTTGTGTTTAGTTGGAATTATATCGGTATTACTAAAAGCTCTGTGTCAAAAACATCTTAATTGCAGTTTATGCTGCAACATTTAGTATAAAAAAAACAGACTTGCACTAGGTTTTACCAACAATTATCAAGTCTTTTATTTATTTTATGATAATTGGCAAACAATCAGACGGTCCGCCTCATGGTAAGAAGTCAACGCAACCAATGAACGCTTGCGATACTTGAAGTATATCTTCCGCGTTGCCAACCCAAGGGATAGACGGGTAGGAATGAGAAGAGAAAAAAAGGGAAAGGAGCAGTGGGATGGGAGATTGGGCCTCCAGCCCTCTTACTCATTGCGAACAGTACTCCGTTACTTTACGTCGATTTTCTGCCAGACCGTTTGTGCCAGGAGGAGCATGGCTCTGCTACTACAATGTCTTTAATTTACATAATTATTAAACATAATTCTTTGTTTTCAGTTAAAGGCGTGTCGTGACGTCAATCGTTATCTCCTAACAATGTGAGAGCAGTCAGTTGTAACTAAAATCTACTGATGTTGATTGTTTTGAAAATAAGCAAAATATGCATTTGATATTTTGATCGAACACGAAGGTTTTTTTGCTATGTTTTATCATATAAACCGTGGCATATAATAAAATAAATTCTGGAGAAGTAAAAAATGTCAAGGTCAATATAAAGAGACGGATGGACGGACATGACAAAATTATAAGGATTATGTCTTTGCAATTTGACCACACTGCTCTAGAAATGGTTACTTTGTTAAGCGCACAGAACAAGAACCCTGTTATATGCGTCATAGGGTAACGTTTTTGCAATGCATAGTACTGTATAGTTGTATACCCATTTCTTTGGCACACATCGTAGTATCAGATTTGCCGTAATCTGGCAGTGAATGTTTAGTTGTTCTTTTGTTTCTGGACGGCCAAGATGGATCAATGACCTAATCGTGGAAGGACTTTTTCAAGTTGAAAGTTAAATAGCCCTTTTTTTTCGGAATGTGTATTGCTGTTGGCCCTGGCCTTGACAGCGTCACCGGGCGGGGGGCCGAGTACAGAGACTCAGCCGTGATAAAGGGGCAGCCGTCACGGGGGCTCAAATTTGATTCCGTCCGTAGGGTGCCACCTGCGAAGCCAAACCTCGGCTAAGGACGTCATCGGAGATGGAGGCAGCGCTCCGAGCGCATTCTATACGATAGACTCATCCGACGGTGTGAGCGCGACGCGACGCGCGAAATAAAGGACCTCGTCCTCGCCGGCGAGGACGGTGTTGTATGCGTGTCTGTGCTGTGTAAGGGGCATTTTCTAATGTAAGCCTATCGTCAGGGTCTTGCAGGACGTGCTTAGGACGCCTTACTTTTGTCGGTTGGTGAAATAGCCCTGATTGTGATAATTTATAGGATGGGTATGTTCTATAAGATATCGGTAGTTAGATAGGGGTTGACGCTTTTATTGATAAATAGCAAATGGGTTCGAAAGTAGTCGGTATCTAAACCGATTGAACGTGATTTTGAGCCGATAAATTTTAATTTAGTTAAATAATCATAACAGTTTTAGTAATTTCATTTAGAAGCCTATACATACCTACATATGTCATGGCGTTAACGGTGCCCATGTCAAGCAACTTCAGTTGCAAATCGCACTGAGCTCTCGTGTAGATGAAGGAGGCTGCGCTGGTGACAGACACAGCGCTCCAGAAGGCGGGTAGCGAGCAAAGCATGAGGATGACATTGAACCAGCCATACCCAGTCGCTGTGATGGCTTCTTCGAAATCTGATCCTGGCTCTGGAATACAAAAAAAAACATTTTTAACATAAGTCCGGAAAGAAGGAGAATGAAACGCGGTGAAGGGGATTGGGGAATATATTTCACGCCTTTTCTCTGTATGATCAAAGTACTCTCCTGGTCGTACCTGTCCATTCCGGAAGTCGAAAATAGCAAGGGCTTTGCGGTTGGCAAACAATCATACTTTCCGCCTGATGATTAGCAGTCATCGCAACCTATGAACGCTTGCGATACTTGAAGTATTACATGCGCGTTGCCAACCCAAGGGAGAGGAGGAGAAGATGAGAAGGGAAAAAGGCAGGAAACAGAGAGGATGGGAGATTGGACTTCCGACGCTCTCACTCATCGCCGCCGATTTACGAATATTTTATTAACATTAATACTGGGTAATACATTTTAGTAACAAGCCACAATATATAAGACTTAAGGTACAAGTATGACGTCCAATTTCAAGGTGGTGGCATTCCATAAATATACCGAATTGCAGCGGCTAATAAAATTTGAAGTGACATTGCGGATTCGGAGGGCCGCGATAATACTTGGCGTTCGTCCAGGTCTTCGGGTTAAAGTAGACTGACTTTAGACGTATTTTGTTATTATTGGAATGATTTTATTGCGTCTACGTAAGATGATAACGGCTTTCGATTTATGTGCGAATATTAAATTTTAATCTTAAAAGCAAAAAATTAAAACTATAAACCAGTGCAGATAATATTTATAAACGTGAATTAACCGTATTAGATAAATAAATTAGCAGAGTACATTATTATAAAATTTATAATATAAGATCACCCAGATTTAACAAGCGTACAACAAGGCGAAAATATCACAGACACAAAGAATTTTAATAGATTTAGAACTCCAACTTTTAGATGTACATTTTATAACAAGACTTAAAGCAATATCCGTCACCTCGCATAATTCAAAATAGTAATCAATCTATAAATCACAATACCTTGAGCCAATTTCTCCAAGTTCGAAGATGAAAGACCTGTCACTTTGTATAAGTGGTCGTGTGGTATCTCTTCTTTGACCACCGTGACTGTTGTGTCCTTTGTTGTCACCATTTTAACCATAAAACCTATTCGAAGCTAAAAAAAATTGGTATCTAGTGTCCATGTGTATGAAAAAGGCCTGCTTGTATGACGAAAATCGTAACCAGTAATGAGGTAATGTTATTCATACGTTGTTATATACAAACTAGTGATGGTATCAGTGTTTGCTCCAAGATTTAATTATGTACATTGCAAACATGTGAACAGTTTTCCTCCGGTTGCTATCTATTGTAAATATGGACCGACATCAAAATAGTTATTGCATAGGAAAATATAATTAGTCAAATATTTATATTTTATTGCGTTACCAACTCATGTTGTGGTTTCGTGCGAAGCGTTCCATACGTCTATTAGATTGTATTTTGAACTATCAAAGTAATATCTTTAAAAATTTGTGATAAAATTGTTTTTAATTACTGCATTTTTTGCCTTTAATTGGTATATTGTTTTTAAGGTATTTGAAGGTATTCTTATATAAAATGAAATATTTGATTTCTACAGGCTAAAATAGATACGCTAATAAGTCTACTTATGGCCAAATGCTGAATACAACCATGCATATTTTACACCTTTTTTATTTATATCCTAACGGAATAGTAAAGCCATGCTCAGCACAAATAGGCCGGCTCGACTGGGGAAGTACTACTAGTACTACTCTAACAAAAAAATAGGCGTAAAATAACAAAGTATTTTTGCGTTTTGTGCGATGTGTGAAAACCCAATCTCCCACTCCCTCAGTTCCGTGCTTCCTCGTTTGCCAACCCTATTGAAGTAACAAAAAAGTAATGTTATGTTATTTCTAATTTCACATTGACGATATGTAATTTTACCTTAAGTAAATAGACTGATGATTATTTAAAATCACGGCTTCTTTACTGATATCACGTCAATGTTCACGATCACTTATATAATATGAATTCTACAACATATTTGCTTTAATACTAAGTAAATAGCTATAAGTCAATAAATAACATTTTTTATACAAAATTGAGTGGTATATGCCTTGAGTAACGTTTAATTACTAAAATCTGGATCAATAATCAGATAAAATCTTCTATGTTTGACTGCATGTGTATGTTTTTGTTTGTATGTTCATCAAGTTCTCCATCACTTTTGAAAATTCTTTTGTATTTGAAAGGGTATTCAATTTGTGTGGTAAAGTGTTAATTTGTTCAGGATCTGATAATAGGATCTTGTAGAAAACGAAAGAACTCTTTAAATGTTATAAAGTCATTTGTTTATTAAAAACTACACTATACTAATAATTATTAAAGTGTTGTGATACAATTGGGTAATTTAGCCTAAAAGTGAACTATAAATAATTTTCTTAACCTAAAATAATATAATAAAATATTTTGAAAAAAATAAATATCGACAAATAGCACAGCATTGACTTTTGAAGGATATATTCTGTAGAAAAAATATTTTTTTTTTGCTTTATAGTTTATTACTTTTTAGTCTAAAAATTCTTTTATAATGTTTACCGTCCTACTTGTGGGACAAAATAAACAAGAAGAATTAATTAATAATTATATTTATAGTAGTATTAGAGCCATGCTTCGCCCAGCATAAATGGACCGGCTGGACCGGGTAAGTCCCACTCTGTAACAGAACATCGGCGTAAGGTAACCATATCAGTAGGTACTGTTGCGTTTCGTGCGATGAGTCGGAGCCCTGAATGCCCAATCTCCCATCCCCTCTGCACCCTTCATTTTTTCCTTCTCATCTTTTCCATCCTATCCCTAGTGTCGGCAACGCGCACATGATACTTCAAATATCGCAAGCGTATGAAGGCTTGCGGTGAGAGCTGTTTGCCAACCGTTATGATAAAAAACCCACTGAACTATGTCTTATTTGTCAAACAAGAAGATTTAATGATTTATTTCGAACGATTTTGTAATATTATTATAATTAAAGTTTAAATAACATCAAAAATTAATTATTCTTGACCGTGATGTGTTTGTGACAGGGTGCAATGGTCGCAGCATTCGAAGTGACCTTGCAAGCAATGGCCGCTAATCTTACTTGCACTAATTAAATAATTTGTAAACAATTAATATTGCGTAAAGAATATATAGTTTATATCATAGTCACATGCTCTGCCGTTGTAATACTGGGTAGCGAATATCTTCAAAAAACATTCCTATACTTCTATTCCAAGCATTGTTCCCGGTATTTTTCCAGGGTCTGGTTTTATTCGAACAAGGAATTTGATCTCCGCAACCCTCATTGGTAAAGCAAATTACTTATCAAGAGTTAACAATTTTTATCAGATGTTATGTGACAACAAGCGCGACCGACAGCTTAAGGTGCCTTCCGAGGCACAGTGGGGAGATCCACTAGGAAATATGCCCAGACCAAGACAGATATTTGTAAGATAAATACAAAGATCCACCCCGAACGGGAATCAAACCAGCGACCGTCGAGACTAAACGCAAGCTCACTACCAACAAGCTGCAACGGTCGTCCATAAAACATACGTACATAATTATATATATTTAAAGTATTCGCTGATGCCGACGGCTTTAATAAGACTTGGCACAAAGACTGATTGAGATAATACTGTTTTAAAAGAAACATAAAAAAGAAATAATTTTTTTTTTAAACATACCGGTAAAATATTATTGATCTTTCATAAGAGATAAATAATTAGAATTTAAAGTAAGTTTTAACTAATTCAAGGACATGTCTTCAGTGAATACGTAAATAATAAATGATCAGTACTCGTTCAGTAATTAAAATAAAATATACTGTTACTTATTTTTTTTATTAATTAAAATTGCTTTGTTAATGTCTACAGTACCTAAATAAAACAGAATTTTCACCCGGTGTTGTTGGATTGCAATTTGAATTTAAACCTCTGTTAATAATGTTATGTTCGCTGGAGCTTAAATTCCGGCCTGGTTAGTTACAATCGTGCTTTGGTGAAAAACTCGAGAAGTGACTGCTAGTCAAAAGCGTTTCGGGGTCGGCCAGCGTCATCCCGTTGCATCTGGTGTAAGGGCGGCTGGAGTTCGCCTTCTGCAACGGTAGCCACCTTCATGTTTGGACTTTCCATGCACTTACCATCCGGTGGAGTATTCTACCATAAAGCAGTAGGTATACTGTGTTTCGGGTTGAAGGACTCTGTAGCTAGTGAAATTACTGGGTAAAGCAGATTAAAGAACCAATATCTTGGTTGGCAACGCGTGAGTGACACCTACAAATGTATGGTGTGGCAAGCGTTCATATGCTACGACAACCGCTTACCATCAGAAACGTCGTTTGTTTATTTGCCTACTTAGTCTCTTAAAAAAACGAGCATGAAAAACATGCCTTTCATCTCGTTTCATAACCTTCAAAACCCAAAGGTTATTAAGTCAGGCTTATGAAATCACTAGCATTTGTTCTCTAGCTATGTAAAAAATGACTTTAATCATATTATACTGTCAAACATAGAGGTACAATGTCTAGTTTATTTTTAGTCTCCGTATATAGCTATTTAGTATGTCGGGTATGGAATGTGATTAAAATAAGTATGTCCGTTGGACTTTGTAATACTAGTGAAAGAACTTTGTCCCGTACAGTGTTAGGGTTGGTAAACCAAGTACTCAATAAATAATGAAATTATAATGGAAAAACCCTTTGATTTTTTAAACTACCAAGCGTGGTGGAAAAACTGTCTTTGCCACATTTTTGACGACTTTTTGCCACAGTAGAAGCGAACCTGCCTTAAGCGGAGCAGATGTTTGTATTGAACATACAGGCATGTATTCCGGTCTGGGGACGACACAGCTATCCTAAATGGGCCGTTGATGTGTTATTAAAAAAATTACAAAATTTTATGTAAATAAGTTGGCAAAATACTATATATAAATATCCAAATCACAATAGGCATACCTATGAAATTTGAAGAGTTCCCTCCCTCGATTTCTAGAAGAAACCATCATTAGATCTTGACCAAATTACAATGGGACCAACTAGAATGTACACATTCAAATGAAAAAAATCGATTCCCAATTGAAGGAGAAATTAAAGAACGAAAGAACGAACATAGAATCTCCTCCTTTTTTGAAGTAGATTAATAAAATATTAAATAATATTTGTCATCCCTGCTATAGGTAGGGCTATGAAGCTCCTACCGAAGCCGGATAAATAATGATTGAACTTACGTACAAAATCACGCAAGTTTCACGTGGTCGATACGTGTTTCGTTGCTTTAGCTCGGGAGACTTTTTACAAACGAGGATAAATTTTTAATCCGTTTTAAAAATCATATCGGCTAATTCAAAATTTTTAATAAAAATTTTTTGGAGTATGTATTCAGAAGAACAATAAAATAAATTATTAAATGAAACAAAAAACCCAACTGCATTATTAATAATTCCTAAAAGCTAAAAACAAGCTCTATAATGACTACTATAATATAAATATTACTTTAATGTTAGTAAAGGTACTGCAGACGGGGACAAGCATTGAAATAAAACATAATTATTATATTTTTCCGTAATTTAAGCACTTCCCTTTAAACTCCATCATCAATTTACAAATTGATTGATCAGCTTGTCCCCGTCTGCAGTACCTTTACTAACATTAAAGTAATATTTATATTATAGTAGTCATTATAGAGCTTGTTTTTAGCTTTTTAGGAATTATTAATAATGCAGTTGGGTTTTTTGTTTCATTTAATAATTTATTTTATTTCAAACTTTTTAGTTATATAATTAATAATTGATTAGGTATATATATTAGGTATATATATACAAGGAGAAGACCTGAATTACTTATAAACGCGAAGCCTAAGCCCTTCACCTTATAAAGCTATTTTTTGGTGTTGTTTTTAAAACGTAAACGGGCACTAAGAAAGTATTTTTTGAAATTTAACCCTCAAGGGGTTAAAAAGGAGTTAAAAGTTTTGTTGGAAGTTCATCATTTTTGAAATTAAAATCATGTAACATTGTTTTTGGGAACTATTAACACATTTGCTTCAATCCTGCCCCTGAAGGTGTAAAGCTTTATATGAAAAAGAAAGGATTTGTTCCTCCAAATTTAACGCAGCGAAGCCGTGGGCAGAAGCTAGTTATAAGTAATATAACTTAGCTCTGCATTATGCGGGTCTAACTAGAATGTCGGTTATATTTTTGGCAAGTTCTATCCCACAAGCTTGTAACTTATTTCGAGCTGGCATCTGTCCGCGACTTCGTCCGCGGTGACTTTAGAATTGGCTCTAGAGACAAATGAACCATTTGTAAGTAAATAATCACTACATAGTATAAAACAAAGTCGCTCTCTCTGTCCCTATGTATGCTTAAATCTTTAAAACTACCCAACGGATTTTGATGCGGTTTTTAATAGATAGAGTGATTGAAGATGTGAGGTTTATATGTATTATAACATCCATTAAATAGTGGAGAAAAAAAAACAGTTATTTTTGAGGTTTCTAATGTGATGTCGTAAATAATTACATTTAACCCGTGCGAGCCACGGACAGTAATGAATAAATCAAAACTACTGGCTCGATTTTTGATAATGCCGAGGCGTTTTTTGATAATGCCGAGGAACCTAACATTTTTCTGGTATCAAATGTGTTAATTCAGGGTGTGTTAATTCAATATAAGCTCTCTGTGTGCTAAACTTCATCCAAATTCGATCAGCAGCTTTTGCGTGAAAAGGCTTTCTTACTCCTCTCTCATACTTGGCTCACGTTGTCATCAAGATTGCAATAACTATTGATGGAGTGATCGCATTTTTACGAAACAAAACTGAATGTTACTCGAAAATACGCTTTATCATTTCTTTGCTGACTTTGAAGTTGAAAATTGCAGTTTTGCAGCATTGCGTCAGAGGATAAGGAGTGCGGAGAGCCGACAAACAGGCAGACATTTGCAAAAATATAAATATATGATATTTCATCATTTAGTTTTTAGTTCCGAGTAACATTTTTATAAGAATCTGAGATGTAGGTACAGACACAATTTATATTTTTCTTACATTAAACAAATTACATGACTAGGAATCGAAAAATACTTTTATTATAATATATTAGGCTTATTCCTATATTTTATTACTTCATTATTTATTAATTGTACAATACATTGAATAACATTATATAGGTATTATAATAGTTTGCGTTTTAGAAGACTAATTATTTTTTTAATCTACCTATTTATATAACTATGCCGTATTTTTTATTTATAGAAAATGCTTTAATTAATTATTCTAGACATTGGGAGTGGAATTGGCAAACACTAGCCAAATAAAAAAATCAAACTTCAATCATCGATATCTCGAAAACTAAGCACTATATCGAAAAATTTTATTTTTACTTTTCGTCTTATTTTATCAAGTTCTACAAGGAAACATCATCAGATTTTAGCTCTGAGCGAACTGTGATATTCCGCTTTGAATATCTTTGCTTCTGCGGAACCCATGTTAAAATAATGTAGCCTATGTCACTCTCACAACTGAGACGAATCTAATGATACCCTATAAGTCGATGTACGTCCAAGGGTTTAGCCTGTAGAGCGTCACAAAGAAATAGACATACATACATACATACATACATACATACATACATACATACATACATACGCTCGAAAAACATTACCCTCCGGCAGTCGGGTAAAAATAACTTAACATACTTAAAAAAGGGTATTAGCGAAGCTTTTTCAAGGCATTACTAATATTACTTTTGCCTCTCCAAATAAACTCGTAGCTTGCGCTAGGTTTGGGTACGCCAATAGCCGCAGACGGTAAGGATCGAACTCGCGACTCTCGCGTTAACAGGTTGGCGACAAAACCCTAGCATTATCGATGTTATTATATTTTAAGGCACAAAAAACTATTCCAGCACAGCAAAGACTTGGAATATTTTCGCTACGCTCAACCTAAGCCTATAGCCAACCGTACAATAAAAATGGTCCTTCAAAACAGTTCGACTTTGCAACGCCCACCAACCACCAGTCCAAGGTCGCGGTAATGGCTGTGACCGAGTCATAGATATAGCAGATACACTAGATTACGCCTGTGATCATCATAATAGTATTAAATCCCGGTTGGTCCGTTTCGGAGCCTGAGGTCCACTCTTAACTAGATTGCGGGTCCAAAGTGACAGAAAGCATTTAAAATTAAGCCGCCACCTAGCAATTGGCTGGCAACTACATTTTTTTTTTATTATTATGTTGGCAAGCAAACATACGGCCCACCTGATGGTAAGCGGCTGCCATAGCCCATGAGCGCTTGCAGCACCATTAGTAGGTGCCACTCAATCGTTGCCGACATCGAAATTGATTCTTAAATCTCTTTGTCCCAGCAATTGCACTCTGTAATGCCAACAGTAATATACAATCAGTAATACCGAACCGAAACTCAGTAATGCCAAAAATGCTTTGCGGTAAAATATTTGAGAGTGCGGTGGTACCTACGTAGCCGGCTACTACTTGCAACAAAAGACCTACCATCAGTGTGACTGATTGCACTGGAGTAATAATATGTAATATGGTTGTATGCATGCGTTACAAAAATCTTGAATGTCTTTAATTAATATTCTAGCCCCATTCTTACTCTTGCTTTTACATATGCGCCATTTCATTTTTAAATTTCGAACCACTTCATAGGTGTCATCCTTCAATATACACTATCTATTGTCCTCTATGTCTATGTCGTGAGTCAACACGGTGTGTGTACCTGTCAGGCTGTCACCTCACGCGTATTTGATCTCCCACCACCCCACAACAACGATGTGTGTTTAGGCCATTCTAATCTTCGTATTGTTGATTTGGATTATTTGTTGGTTAAGTAAAGTAACCTTTCAGAAAATATTCCAAATTCCTTTTGCGTTGTTTATGGATTCATTTTTGCAATAAGAAACAAATACGAAAATAGCGGAATTAAGTATAAGAAGGAAAAGTAAAAACAGAAATATTATTGTGTTTTTTAATATCAGTCATAAAACTGTCATAATATATAACTGACATCTACCCTCGTTAAACATGTATCCAACTGAATTGAATTGCTCAAGTAACGAGTATCGAGACTCGAATATCATATTATCAAAAAATCGTTTTAGTGTTGTTTAGAGCTATAAAATATCGATAAATAATTTGTATCCGATCTGAGGCCTCGTGATGTACTGTCTATGGAAAAATTGGATAATTTTTTGTTCTATTATAATATTGTATCTCAAGACTTTTAGGTTCCCTAAGGTAAATTGTGTTGGCGAGTATTAATGCTACGAAACTAATGATTTTACCATATGTACCTTTAACCTAATCAAGGAAAAGATTTTAAGTTTTAGTTATTTTTGATATTTTTGATTTTTGTTTAATTTTTTACTTGTTTTATAATAATTTAAATTTAGGTTTAAGCCTTTATTTTAGTAGTGCTTAAATAATGTAGGTTTTCCGGATACAAAAAAATAAAAAAATTTCGTCACCGTTGATAGATTCAATACTCACGCATCCTTATTTGCTTACGAACTTGTGCTAAATTCGTCAAAATCAAAAGTTTTGAAAATCCGAGGTGATATTTATATATGGAGAGAATTATATTTCAGTTTTAGAAACAGCAGCATATTGAAATGTTTAACACAAAACAAAAACAGAATATAACTAATATATTTATAACTGAAGTAAGCAATATTTAAATAACAAACATTTACGTTAAAATGCAATTTAGGTACATATAAATAGCACTTAATACTTATCACTATATTGTGACATGCAAATTAACAGATACGTAATGAACTTGAAAAACTAATTTAATGGATAGCTCTTCAAAAATGTGGGTTATCATTCGTTGGAACGGTATTACGTTTAACATTTTGTATATATTTTGTACGAAAATTATATGGAAGTACTTTTTAAAACACTAATTTTCATGGACTTGTTTGCCACCTTGTTTCGATAGGGGTGGATGTGGCTGTGTTTATTTGTGTTACCGGACTACCAACATAGAATATGGGACCTTAATGAGGGTCGTTGAGTGTATATAGAATGTATAGTTTATTAGAAAAACCTTATGATTAAACTTAACGAGTACTAAATTTTATCTATCTATGATGGCGGGAGAAAAAGAAATATTAATATGCTACAAATAATTTTACTTCCATGCTATGCTTTTTTCACGATAGAAGTATTTCCCTGGCTCAAACACAATCACATTCATCTAAACTAATATTTCTTCGGCCAAGCTTAAAATTTCTGATTCGAACAAGAATCGAAACTAATACAGAACGATCGAAGATTTGACCTTAATATATGGTCCTGCCACTTAAAATAATATTTCAAAATCAACGGAATACCTGCGTATTCTTAATTTAAAACAAATGCCATTAATTTTAGTTTTTTAAAAAATAGCAACATTTATATAAGTCATCAACATTTTAACACAAAAAGCTGTCGTATTTTCCCAACACAACACAATTAATTGCGTTGTCCACGATACATCGATATAATTAGTAACGTAAGCTCACGTCCCTAGCGGGCAGTACATGTTTGCGCGTCGCCCTAGCCGCTCGCCCGCCCAATGCCGCCTAGCTATCGCAATCGCGTTAAACTGAAGTGAAAAAAAAAGAAACAATTTTTCAAAAATAAAAAAAAACAAATGGGATAAAAGACTTCTAGAAAGGGGACATAGATTTTATTCTAGGTGAAATTTTCTGGTGATTTTTTTAAAAATTTTGTGTGATATTAGAATTTAAGTTTATAGTGCTTTTAATTAAAGTGAAATGGAAGAACAAGTTGGTAAGTCTAATAATCTATATACAAATATGTCTTTGTTATAAATAAATTATATATAGAGATATTGAACGCTGAAACTTTTTCTAGAATCAACAGGTTTCTCACTGTTACATATTACAGACGGACGCTCATTTGTAAATATTGTGTATAATATAATTTGATGTTTGTAAATAGTTCCAATTTATTATATTATATAAGATTATAACATATACATATACATTTTTATAGTTTTAATTCTTCAATATGGAAGGAAAAGTGTCAAAATTGGACTCACTAAACACAATCTTAATAAATTCCTTAAAAGTATTTCTTTCATTATTAGTTGACTGTAATAGTTATGACATCATATAAAGGAGGAGATAAACTTCAAAAGACAGAGGAGGGATAAGGTAGTTTAGAAGGTTCTCAATTTATGTAACAATCTAACCCCTTTAGTGTCAATTCCTGACGCTTGACGCAGACCAAGAGAACTTTAGCTTGACTTACTGGTCGGAGATATGAAAGCCAAGATAAATTTTTATAATTTAAAGGATATAATCATCTGGATGTCCTACCTTTACTCGGGTTTTTTTTTGGTAAATCGTGGTTTTTGGAAATTTTATTAACACACGAATAATACTGATGAAATATAACATAACATAACGATGAAATATTAATAATATTTTTTTATTATTCTCAAAGAAAAAAGGGGAAAAAATAATCGGACTATAGACATCTCGACTCGAAATGGGGTTTAATTGCCTGTAAAGACAGATGAAACGACATTTTCTAACAATCTTAGTTAGATCGATTTGTCGCCCCCCGAAACCTCTGCACACTAACTATATTTCGTGAAAATCGTTGGAGACGTTTTCGAGATTCATATAATATGTAGATATATACGAGAATTGCTTGTTTAAAGATATAAGATAGACGTGGTCTAAGAAGCTATGACGTCATTTGATCTAAATGAGGGTGTTTTCGATACGTTGATAATTAAATATAATGTCAGTTTTGTTCCTGTAATCTAAGACTTTATCAAACAAATATAACATTAATTTTCTTAATGGTTTATTTATTTACGTTAAAAATAAATGAAAATATTTTAATATTAGTCCTAAAAGACTAAGTTATTTGAGGGTAGTTTTATATCTCAACACTTTATCTATGTCTTATTCATGTATCTCAATGAATCGGAGGTTTTTTAGGCTTTATCAACTTATCAACTTTCGATGTCCCGAAATCGAAAGAAAGCTATAAATTTATTGTTTTTTAGTAACACATAGACATTTTTCCACAATTAAGTTATCTATCGATAATATAAATCCAGTTTGTATATATTAATTAGCAACTTGTAAACATTTTTTGTTGTATATTAAAATATCGTAAAATGTATAGTATCAAAATAATATTCACACATTTCGCACCTTTATGATAAAAACCAACTTTTAAAATCAATTATTTGGGAAATCAACTTTTTGGGAATCAACAAAATAAGTTTTAAAATATTGACACCTGCACTATCTTTTGTATATTATATTTTCTTGGTTGTTTACGCTCGAATATGGCTAAGTTTGGACTATTGTTACATTGCGAATTTCGTAAGTCAATTTACGTTGATAACTACATTTTCGGTATTTTTTTTAATTCTGGCGTTTTCGTTCTAGAGGTGCGATTTTTTATTTATTGAATTACTAATAATTAATGACTTTATATAAAGATGAGTTATTTTAATTGATAATTATTATGTAGAAACTTAAGACCGATGCTAACGATGTTGTGGCCCAGCGTTAGCGATAATCTTACGCGTTACAGGTCGCGGGTTCGTTTCCCGCTCGGAGCAGATATTTGTATTACCGACCATACAGGCATGTATTTGGGTCTGAGTATCTGTCCTTTTATGGGCAGGGTTTGGGGGTTGAGTGAATAGCGTTTATTATTTATTTATTATAAACTGTCAAGAAGTGAGTCAGTCAAGTTTACATGACCTATCTGGACATAAATATTTAAAAAAAATTATTTGTTTTATTCTGTGAGTTACAACAGAAAAATTAATTTCTGGAAAAAGAGCATTTGTTAAAACATTTCTAAAATAAGTATGTGTCGGTATAAACATAAACTTCCGTCCACTTACTCTTTCGGGAGTTTCCAGTTTTCAATATCCCTGTAAAATGGTTTTATTATTAATAACCCGATGGGGTTAAAGGCGTGTGTCGCCGGGGTGGCGCCTAGCGAGCGATAACCTTTCTGAATTGTTTAAGCTATACCTTTAATTTTTGCATAAATAACCATTCTGGACAAGTGGTAACCTTCTTTAACATCGATAGTGGCATGTTCTATACCATATGCTTTTACATACCCATAAGATAAAAATAGGGACCCATCTTATTGATATACATACTAAACGGCCTCACATTAGGATAATTGTATCCTGTGTCGGGGTCCGGAAAAATACACAAGAACAAAGATAAACACACCCAGTCCGAAAATAACTGCTCTGATCGGGAAACGAACCCCCGACCTCTGGCGCTTATGGCAGGCTAAGTATTCTTATTCAATCTCTGATTTCGCTTGATTCGAAAAAAGTCGGATTCCTTGTAAACAACAAAAAAAGTGAATCTTATCGACTACGGTATAAAGATCGTTTCAGTTTTCACTATCCCAAGATTGCTCTAATCATTGCTATTCTTCGATCTTGCGGAGAACCTAAAAACGGAATCAACTTTCAGGCCTCGCGAGGTCCCTTTTTCTCATTCGAGCAGTAATCGGTTCTCCAGCTCGGTGACGCTCAAAGTCAGGGCCGACAGCAATACACAATATAAAAACCAACCCAGTAACTACTAACCTGTCTAAAATATTGTACTTTTTTGTCAATTACATTAAAAACCAAAGTTATGAACCACACTTATCTATTTCATATAAAAAGAGACTAAATCAGAATGACTGGCTGTTATGAATATTAGTCACACTTTAGACGTATTTCTAAGAATAGAAAGAGTCTGTCTAATGGTTTATTGGTGTTTTACAATTGCTGCTTGGTTATTTATTTAAGAATTGCATACTTCATTAGTAAATCTGGTATTACCAGACGATTGTGTAAAAAATTAACCATTCCCAATGACGTCCTCAGCCGTGGTTTGTTCTCGCAGGACTCCTAAGTACGGAAGTCATTTTCGCAGATGTGTCAGTAAACGCATCCTGCTTTCTATCAAGACGTCCGCAAACATGTTTGAGTTGTTTGCAACTATAGTTGTTCAAGAATAAAAGGGTAAAACTAATTTTTCAAACAAAATGAATCAATCTTGGTAGTTAAAAACTATTTCTTCTTGAAATGCCAACTACTACCGGAGGTTAGCTATCATTAAGGCTATCTGAATTTTGGAGATAGCTGCACGGAACAAGAGCTTTGTTCATCATACATCACATCCTTGTACATCATAACACAGGTTGAACCACGTCCGGAGATTCTTAAGCCATGAAGTGCGCCTTTTTCCGGGTGGTCTTTTGTCTCGGATGTCTATATTTTCTTTTTATAACGCTACACAACCCCATTAGGATAGTTATATTCTGTGTCGCAGGTCTGGAAACATACACAAGGACAAGGACAAACACACCCAGACCGGAACACATGTTTGTATGGTTAATATAAACATCTGCTCCGAGCGGAAATTAAACCCGGACCTATGGCGCTTAAGGCATGTTCGCTACCGCAGCGCCAAAACGTCATCAATGTCTTAAAGCTCATAAGAAAATTTACATTGTGTTTTTGATGTCATTAAAGTGTTGGAAGCTGTAGTTATTATATATTTTTTATGTTACAAGTTGGCAAGCAAGCATACGACCCTCCTGATGGTAAGCGGTTGCCGTAGCATATAGATGCTTGCAGCACCATTGGTAGGTACCAGTCACGCGTTGCCAGCCTCGAGTTATTGGTTCGTAAATCTCCTTTGTACAGTAATTTCACGAACATACAGTGCCCTTCAAAGCGGAACACAGTAATGCCTAAGCACTACTGTTTGGCGGTAGAATATTTGACACTGCGGTGGTACCTACCTAGTTGGCCTCTTGCAACAAAAGACATACCACCAGTGTGACTGATTGCACTGGTGGAATTATTTCTGCTGTCACAGACGCTATCCCTACAGCGGGCGATGGGGTCGTCACTTCTCGACGCCAGAAAAATATCATTTTAATTTCATGCAAATGAAGCTATGGACGTGTTCTAGTATTTGCAGAATATATTGCGTTCAATTCAAAGTTAATATAAAAATAGTTTAACAATAAATCTTCATTATAGCCGAAGTTATCATAAAGTAGTAATGAGCTGCGCATATGCTCCAATAATGCTCTGACGTCCTTATTGATTGATTACTTATTTATATGTCATTTATTATCTATAAAAAATGTGCACGCGACGCTTTATGCACGTCTCATTTATATCTAGACTTGTAATAAAAGAATGTCTTGAAATATTGATGAGCAATTATTTTTATTCGTTATAATGTAAAACAGAGGTTCCCAATTTTTTTTTAAATTACGTATTTCAAACTCTTTGTGGGCGATGGTTGTGGCGTGCTAGTAATGATCTTGCTTTGAGCCTCAACCGTCGCGGTTTCGATTCTCCTCGGATCAGATGTTTCTTGTAAATATCTGTTTCGGTCTGGTCATTTGTTCTATCGGTTGCTATCACAAAATCTGATAATAATAATAATTAACTCTTGATACGAAATTTGCTCTAATTCAATGAGTTACTGGTCCGCCCTTTCGGTTGCGGAGGTCAGATGGCAATCGCTCTGTGCAAAAACTAATAACTAGTCAAATCAGATTGAGAGTATAATGAAACACTGGGTATTTACCAATTTACCAGGAATAATGCTAGCATAGGAAATTCTGCAGGAAGAAGAAGTATTTCCATATTTTTGCGACGCCCTGTCAAAGCTTAACAAGTGCTTAATGAATTATCAATGTATATATACATAAATCTAATAGATAACATAAATAATATTTTGAAAGTTCAAGATATTAAAAAGCTAGAAGTTGTACAAACTTGCGGTTTTGTTTTTGGTGGAGCATTTCTAAGGGCCTCGCAACACACAATTTGGGAACCCCTGGTCTAACATGAATGAAAATTATGTAAGTCTCGAATTTAGTTTCGGTTGCTTCTATTTAAAATGGTGGTTATACACTTAGTGTATTCGAAATTATTGATTCATGAATTACAAAACCTTAGAGCATCTTAGAAAAGACAAAGCAAGACATGATGTTTTATTTGAGTTTTTTGATATAGCCAAAGTGCGTATTTATTATTTTTCTAGACTTATAAAATACGCTGTATGTCAATAAACTTTCAGTCCAGAATAAATGCCTTATCATTTCCATAATCCTTGTAACGAGTCTCGTCTTTAATTTAAGAAAACAATGCAATCCACGTTTTACTGTCAATATAAAAGAAACCAGGTCGATTCCGTAAGGCTAATGGATCTGACATTTGAAGTTCAATGATTATAGACGGGGTGTGGCGGCGCGCCTATACCGTGGAGACAATTCTATTGATTTATTTTATCTTAGACATAGCTTAACTTAAGATCCTATTCAAATTTTAGGCTTAAATCTTTATTTCCTGGTTACATTCCGCCCGGTCAAGTACTACCCAATTATGATTGCATTGCGTTCAATGATTGTGTACGTCACGTGACCAAACTCCCACCCACTCTGTCTTTTTCTTTTCTCTTACCGCTCCCAGGCCCCTACCTCTTCCTACATCTAAATGCAGGTGGCACATGATGTGACTTGTGGAAATAGGCTACGGTAATATAAAGTCATAGCCCACCTGATTAGCAAACTTAAGTGGTACAATGGGTTGATAAACCATGGCTTAAATGTTTTCGTGAGTGAATACCGTTGAATGGCAAACGTAGCGTAGAACTCAGACTAGGTGGAGTGATTGTCCACCGCTGGAGATAGGTTAATAGATCCAGCAGTGGACAACAGTTTAGTGTGATGTGATGATGATGGTGATGATTCAATCAGCACCAATTCAAATTGTTAAAGGGATTATAATTTGGGTCTCCGTGTATATTATTAAAAAAAAAGCGGAAATCGTAATCATAATTATAGATGCACATATAAAAATATTTTACTGATGTTACGCATGTAATACAATGTATTATTATAAAATAATTATAACTGTTAATAATATTTGCAACACTCGGTCGATCAACCCACCGCTTGATAAAATCAAAAGTCACGTAAAGGAGCTCTTGTACTATTACAAGTTTTGACATAATAAATAATGAATTATACACACGACTGATAACGCATTGTCTTAGTTCTTTCAATCTTGTGTCTCACGAGATTTTTACAGAGAATTTAAAAACATAAGTTAAGAAAAGATTCTTATGATGTTTTTATTCTTATTTTTCCTAGCAATTGTTCTTAATTTTTGAGGCTTTGTTAATTTCTCATATCACTGGTCGGTATGCAGTCAATGGGTTAATCAACTTTGACCATAGTCAGTCCAACCTGAACTCAGCATTTTTGTTTATTTTTTAGTATTTTATTTAATGACGTTTGGCAAACGAGCATACGATCAGGTTAATCAGTCACTGTAACCTATGAAGGATTGCGTATCATGTGAGTATCATATGAGCTTTGCCAACAGAAGGGTTGAGAAGGAATGAGAAGGGAATAAAGGAAAGAATTGAAAGGGTGGGATATTGAGTCACTGGCTCAAATGTACATTTCTATAAGTACTAAAGTATCGTATCAGAATGCTGTAATACAAAGATTATTAAATTAAATTTAATGTAATTCTGTAAGCTATATATTTTTGTTGTTATGGAACTTATACTTACAAATAGTTTTAAAATAGCTATTCTTGTTCATAAAAACATGAGCTACCCATTCTGGCCATTTCCGAGGTTATTTAAATAATGTTAATGTACAAAATAAACCACATATTATATTTGGTCAACAGGTTAAATTCCACAAAAAATATTCACACGTCCTATATAAGGTATGGAGACGAACAGACATGGAATTAGCTTGGAGGTGATAAAATTATCATTCAATGAATCCACTTTTAACTGCTATGGAAATAATAAGTGAAATATCTACCCGCGATACGTCTGCGGGAATTTCAGAATTGCACACAAATCTTCATCCCTTGTTTCAATCCCACACAGCTCGAAATTTGAAAAACGTTTGAACAACTATTTATTAATTTCTTATTTAGTGCCTAAATACAAAGTTTCATGGTTTTTCGACAATGGATAACTCTCATACAAACTCTCTTCCCCTATTCACCTTCCTTCAAGTTTTTTTTCAATATTTTGAAATTATAAACAGACACTTTCATTTAAATTATTTATTAAATAAATAATAAACACTACACATTCAATGGCCCCCATAAGGATAGTGATCTTTTGTGTCGGGAGTCTGGAAACATACACAACGACAAGGCCAAACACACCCAGACCGGAACACGTGCCTGTATGGTCAATACAAACATCTTCTACGAGCGGCATCGAACCCGCAACGCCGTCGAAATTGTTTCATGTCAGACAGTTGATTTAAGTGGCAAATGCACTGTTGGACTTTGTATTCCTATACAAAGTCGAAACGAAAGATAATGTAAGCTAAAAATATACGACGTAGTTAGCCATATTCTAATATTCGGCGGAATTGAGTGGTTATTAAATAGATAAAATTCCTGCGAGAGATAGACATGTCATTAGGAGATTGATAAGCAATATGTGGCATTCACCTTGAATTGTGTTTCCATGATTCTTGACAACATCAATTGATAAGGATTCTAATGTAAACTATATATTTATTGTTTAGTAAGCTTAAGTTTTTTAAAATCTCATTTTAAGAGCCGAGTCAAAGGGTGATTGTAAAGCTCCCATAGGTATCCTTATAAAAGATTTTTTTATGTTACAAGTTGCCAAACAAGCATATAGCCCACCTGATGGTAAGTGGTTGCCGTGGCCTATGAGCGCTTGCAGTACCATTAATAGGTGCCACTCTCGCGTTGTCAAACTCGCGATATTGGTTCTTAGTTCCTCTGCCTACAGTGCGCTTCAAACTGGAAGACAATAATGCCTAAGTACTACTATTTCGTGGCAGAATATTTAACACTGCGGTGGTACCTATGTAGCCGGCCTCTCGCAACAAAAGTCCTTACACCACCACAACTTAACTACTGGAACTATTATTAAAAAAGTCATCTTAAATTCTTGCACAGTTCGATAAAGGATTGCACTGATTAATGTTAACATTAGCAATTATCTAAAAACTGTCCATTGTAGTGTCTAGTGCTCTCATAAGGACACATTCCATTAAAGTATGATACACATCTACTACACCACAGTCAGGACAATTCGGGCTTGGTACTTTTTTTTAGATTTTTTCTTCATAAGAAATAAGAGGTTTAAGTCAGAAAGAGAGCCAAGAAATATTAAATACATCTTAAGCCTTGATGAGATGTTTTAATCAATCATCAAACAAACATACGGTCATGATGGCAAGCAGTCACCGCAACCTATGAACGCTTGCGATACTGAATTAACACATGTGCGTTGACAACCCAAGGAACAAGAAGGAACGGATGAGAAG
This sequence comes from Hestina assimilis, assembly GCA_023373885.1. NCBI lineage: Eukaryota > Metazoa > Arthropoda > Insecta > Lepidoptera > Nymphalidae > Hestina > Hestina assimilis. The sequence continues at coordinate 727,206 of CM041750.1, read as the reverse complement.
GGAAAATAGGAATGGAATAGAAGCTTGAGCCTCCGGCGCTCTCACTCATCGCAAGAAACGCAACAGTGAAGTTACTTTACGTCGATTTTCTGTGAGAGGGTAGTAATTCCCTTGTAGAGCCGGCCCATTTGTACTGGAAAAAGTATAGCTCTGCTTCCGTTAAATAATTCTGAATTGCAACGCCAATATTTTGCTGAAATAGAAAAATAAATATGTACATTTGGTCCTGAAACCTATGATTGGATTTTGTCAATTGAGAGCTATCAGTCAAATCTTCTGGATTACATTGTTTGGTTCTTTATCTAGAATTCCGTATATTGTTTTAAACCTGCGGTGGAATTATATATAACCTGTGGTGAATATACAATAATAATATAATAATAATAGTACAATATCGAAATGTAAAAATTCACATAAATTAAAACCCTTACTTAATTCTTACTTCTTATAGCGCTACAACCTATTTTCTTTTTATGTTGTTAATTTTATAAAAATCTATTTACAATTTAATTCAAATACAACATACACAATTTTATATGAGGCAGTAAATAAATCATATTTCAACTATTCAAGATCTGACCGTCGAACTTATCAGACATCTTCAGAATGGAGTATCCGCATGGCCGTATAAAAATATTCGACTCGCGGTTAGACAAATATCCTTAATATATTAGAAAATATTAACAAAATGTTTTAAGTATGAGTTGTTTAGCAACATTGTAGTACATGCTTCTAGACACCTCAGTGGGTGGTGAGTATCTCGTCGCCAGTGGACGTCTGGGCTGTTATAACTAAACAATAAAATGCGTCACTTATGATACTATGTCTACGTTGTCGATAATCAAAATAAAAATAGAAGCCAGATTCTATAATAATAATAATAAACATAAAGATTTATGAGTAACAACTGTATAGGGTGATGACTACCTTCATACATAGCATCGACGCAAGACAGTATTCGTACTGTAGCGTTTCGTCCAATGAGAATGAGTATTAGGCTCAGGCCTACTTAGAGTTTTTCTTCCTTCTCTTCAGAAATACAAACTGGCCTACACGTTGTTAGGGTGGTTACAGACCAGCGTTTTATATAAGTTCATTTAAGAAGCGCGTACAGGTGCAATAGGCGCAATTCGTATGAGCTTTGATGTGCTTTAAAGCTTGTATATGCGTGTAAAAATATTTGAATCAATTTGAAGCCTCAATATCTCAACGATAGAAAAGCCGACTTCGCTTCGTTAATGCGAGAGTCACGGGTTCGATCCCGACCCTCTTAAGCTATTGTAGTACCCACTCCTAGCGCAAGCTTCGAGGTTATTTGGAGGGGCAATAGGAATATTGGTAATGCCTTAGAACAACATTGCTAATATTCTTAACAAAAAATCATTAAATTAATATTCCTATAAAGCTGTAATCTGATAGAGTTACAGCTTCATTTAAAGACACCACCAAGAAAGATTGTATCCACTACGAACTTGCTAAAATCAGTTTTGCTCCCTTCGCACTAAAGTCATCTCAATTCAACTAAAGTGCAAACAGCACGCAAAATATTTAATAATACATCCCAAGTGTAAATCAGGTTGAATCTAGATTTTAATCGGTTAAAACCGGGCAAGTCTGGATTTAGGCTCGTCGATTAGCCGGCTTGATGAGTGTTGATTGGAAGCTGGAGATAAACACGAGATAAATGCTTTTAATATTGCGCTCTTGTGGGAATTGTTAGTTACGTTCATTGAAATTAATTTTGGTATGATTAGAGTTTGCCTTTTGTAATCACGATTTTTTTACATTTTTCGATTAAATAGTCGTACGTCATATTGATGTTTAGTTCAATGTAAATCTTTTTGAAAATGCTTTAGTTATGGTAGTTAACAACACCCTACAAAAAGTTTCAACACAAATTTTGGGCGGCGGCCCCACAGTCAATATTATTATCAGCCTGGTCGGAGAATCCTTTCTTTGCATTGGCAGGCCCAGCACACCTTAGTCCTCCACACCTTTTTCTATTTTGGATGTCTTTAGCTGTGGTTTGGCTGGCACCATAAGGACGGAATTAAATTTGAGCCCCCGCAAATCTCTGGCTATGGCTGGGTATTTGGCATACTTACATACTTGTAAATATTACTGGGCAAAGGAGGTTTAAGATCCAATACTCGAGGTTGGCAACGCGTTAGTGGCACCTACTAATGATGCTGCAAGGGCTCATAGGCTACGGCAACCACTTACCATCAGGTGGGCCGTATGTTTGTTTGCCAACTAGTAAAATAAAAAAAAAACTTGCCTACTTGTATCACTGGGTCCCCACGGTAGTAGTCAAGTAGGGGCAACAGTAATACACATTCAAAAACAAAACATACCAAATAAATTCTGAATTTCTTGTAAGTTTTTTGTTTGCGCATGCACGTTTTTTTAATCTGATGGTAAAATTAAGTCAATTGTTATGATTACCGCTGTAAGGCCTCGTTGGTACATCCCCTATTTACTTAAATAAATTCCAGCTAGGTGTATTTCTTAGAAAATATTTAACTAAGGTACTACATATAATTTTGTTGAGATATGTCTTTAGTACACATATGAAATTCTGTTGAGATGTGTCTTGTGGTCTTTTGTTATAAAGGATATTTTGAAATTCCATTTAGTTTAATATGATGGTAATGGCAGGCATGTACAGTCCACCTTATGGTATCACTGCAGACAATGAACGCTTAATAAACGCTGCACACTCAACGGCCCCCATTAGGATAGTGATATCCTGTGTCGGGGGTACGGAAACACATACAAGGACAAGGACAAATACACCCAGTCAATACAAACATATAAATATATATTTTAGCCTTCGGCAATTCCAATCATCAATTAAAATGGTAATAGTAAGTACAATACTGCTACTTTATTTCGATATGAAGAGGATAGTATATTCTCCTTCAAGGTAAAGCAAAAGCCAACTCAAAATTGTCACGAGTTCTATTATTTTTAAAACCATAAAATTAGCACAGCTAGTTTTTGGTTTATGATGTTAAAAGTAAATAGTGTTTTTAGAAAATGATTCCTTTGATCTCTTTACCACTCTGTGTGTGCTTTCTTAAGAAAAAACGTTTGTAACGTGAAAAGAAACTTACATTAATGAGACAACACAGACGCTCCATTACCAGACAACAATAGCGTCCTGTATTGTTCTGTTTACCTTTTAACGTGAAATGTTCCATTAAAAACTGATCTTTCTTTCAAGTGTAAGAAAACAATATTGGAAAAAATATCCTTTAAGTTTTGTATTTGACCTTCTATAGCAGATAACTAAAAATCATGATATGATATTCTTATTATCAGATTTTAAAAAAGAAGGAGCTTCTGAATTCGGCTTCTTTTTTTTGTTTGTAACCTAAGAACTTTTGATGATTCTTTTTTAATTCGAAAATAAATTTCTTAATGCAAATTTACTTATATGGTGTTGTCATGGATACGTTGTCAACCAGCCTTCGAATGAAAAAGTACTTCAAAACTAAAATGCAAAATATAAAAATAAATATTTAAAAAATACTACAGAATATTCGACTTCTGAAGAAAATATTACTTTTATTTTTTGCTTTTTAGAGTCGGTATTTTTGTCTAATTTTATTTACATTGAAAGATAATTTCTAGCTTAACGCTTCTAAATAATAACCATTGTAATTGGACGCCCCAAAATTTGTATAATTATAAGTCACCAGATCTGTAATTATCTTGTTCCAGTATAGCCAGCTATGGCTGGTGTGAGCGCTACGAAAACAAGCTTGTCTAAATAGCAATTTCGTGTTGTAAACATAATAATTTCAAGTTTCCATTCTTTTCATGCATATCTTTCCGATTTAAAATCTTTTTCAAAAAATTTTTAATAAAGGGCAAACGAGCGGATTCCACCTGATGGTAAGCGGCCACTACCACCACTATGTATCACTATGGACGCTTAGAACCCCAAGGTGGTCGCAGACGCTTTGCCTTTAGGGAAAAAGTATCTGGCTACTCGACGTATGAATACGCCTTAATTGAGCTGAAATTCAATACAATAGTACATTTTTAAAAATCGAGATGGCTCATTGGATAGAAAATGTAGACTTTAAGCAAAGGTCGCAGATTGAAATCCTCCTCCAAAACTTCGAGTTTTATTTTTAAATTACCTTGTGCGGTGAAGAAGAACATCGTGAGGAAACCTGCATGCGTAGAAGAAATACACACTAGAAATAGACACGTCCGTAACCCATTTCTGCCGGTAGTTCATTGATGGGAATAGGTATTAAATGGGTGTCTGGTTAACCACTATCGTAAGTTGGTGAGAAACTCGTGATAGGGTTATTCATCAGTCCAGTTTCGAGGTCAGTCAGTGTGTAACCAGTTGAATTTTACGGGTAAGCAGTGCAGGATAGTGCAGTTCGCCTTATGTAGCCGCCCTCGCGTTTGGACTCCGCTTTCACCGACCATCACGCGGAGTAGTCTTTATGCCACCTCCTCGGCTAGATAAAAAAGATATACCTTTGTAGCTTCGGAGACATATGGACTACATGCAGGAGACCGTTTGCCATTATTAAGCATTATTGCTGATAAAAAGTAAGAAAAATCGTTTTTTTGACACCATTAGAAGCAGCGTTTTTTGACCCCAAACTGATTACCCTGAATTGTTCAACGGCAGAAGGGCCAACTACTATTACAAGATACACAAACGCTACACACTCAACGGCCACCATTAGGATAGTTATATCCTGTGTCGGGGGTCCGGAAACATTCACAATGACAAGGACAAACACAACCAGACCGGAAAACATGCCTGTACGATTAATACAAACATCTGCTCCGAGCGGGGATCGAACCCGCAACCGTCGAGGCTTAAGGCAGACTCGCTACCCACAACGCCACAACGGTGTCATTACCGTGTGTAATGATTACTTATCATTAAAACAAGAGTCAAAACAAAATGGTTTTTAACACCATACGTTTTTGAACTCAATAGCCTGATACATTTACGCCAAGCGTGAAAAAATTTGGTCCGAAGCTAAATAACTGAGTCCCAACTGAGCAGAAAGAAGTGAACGCTTGGAATTTTCAGGTCGTTTCTCAAAGTATCTGGTTTTCATCTGTTTGCATGCAATCGAACTCATAAAATTAATTGGGACAACGAATGTATATTCCGTTTTGTTTATTGTTGTGTTGGAGCGATTTTGTATCGATCTTATTGAACTTTATAAGGTACATTGCTAGTTTAAGAATTACTTTAACATATAAAGGTCTCGGGAATAATAAAACACATCCGCGCGACACAAATCTCACAAGCAGTCTCTTTTATTTCACGTCCGGTATAAAGTATCTATACATTAACATACATTAATTATTTATTATACAAGATAATCACGATGTAAAGTTTTAAACATAGATTTTATTTAAAATTACAGAATATTATAGTCTTTGAGGTAACTGGACTTGACACATCGTCGCGCATTCTTGTTACGCACAGGAGACAGTGAGAGGGACGTATTGTTTCAGGGTTTCCGCGTTATAACTCAAGTATTTTATAAGTTAGTATTTATTATGAAGCCCAAACTATAATAATCTTGTTGGTTGACGTCTTAGAAGACACATACAAACAGAAGTTAAAACACTTCAACTCCGGTCTTCTGTGTAATGTGAAAAAACTATCTCCAGCGGGAATCCAATCTGCGACCTATAAAGTTTTAGGCATTTGTAAATTTATTTTTAGTCTTAAGTCTAAGTCTTAGTTTAACTAGTTTTGCTTAAATATTTTCGTAACTTCAAATTCAAAATGGGGTCGTATGAGTGAAAAGGAAAATACACGATGGTTTCTTTGCTCTTGAAAAGTGATTGGAACCTTACTAGTTAAAGATTTCAAAGAAAATTTGGAATTGACAGTAAATATTCTTATAATAGCTAAACAGATCGTTCGTTCGCTATGTCAGATATACGAGATCAAACACAGGTTTGGTTGTAGGTCAGCTGTAGCTGTCCGTAGCGAGGCCGTCTGACACCTGAAAGAGAGTTCGTTGAACTTTAAAAATAATTGTATAATTAAAAATAATATTTTGTTTTTTGAATGCGATTGAAAATTGCAAATTATATTTAAGTTCTATATGTGTGACTGAAAATATTAAACAAGGGCATTTTCGTATTAGTTGACGTAACGAACCTTTTAGAAGTGTAATGAAGGGAATACTAGGAAAAAATAACTTTTTGGAGTTACTTATAAAAAATATTATATAAGATATAATAACCCTATGACTATTATTATGAACAGGCCAATACAAACAAAATATTAAAAACTCGCTGGTGCTCTTTCATAAATTCAACATCGACGCAACGAAGCGAAGTTAGTCCCAAGCTTGCAACATAATAAAATGGAGTGAAGTCAGCGTCACAAGCTTGTATCATAATTTAATGAAGTGAGCGTGTGACTAACTTCATTTCGTTGCGTTAGTGTTCAAAAGAGCCCCAGCGAAACTTTGTAGTATAAAATATAATGTTATATATGTATTATCACAACAATATTTTTAAATTATATTCAATCAAGTATAATAATAATATTAGTTAAAAATGAATGTATTGTTGGTCTGTAGGCACAAAGAACTTCGAAGAATTTCAAGAACAAGAACAAATATTTTGTATTTTTTCCTGCATACTTTTAAGATGTGTAATCTAATAACAGCTGTTTTTACAAATAAATATAAGCCACGTGTGTTTTCCTGAACTCTTATTTATTTATAAACACCGAAAACACACTGAGATGCTGAGAAGAAATATGTTATCTCGAAAACTTTATCTCGAAAAACCACAGGTCGTGGGGTCGATTCCCGCTACATTAAACGCTGCACACGTTGCACACTTAACGGCCCCTATTAGGATAGTGATATCCAGTGTCGGGGGTCCAGAAACACATACAAGAACAAGGACCCAGAACATAAATTATGGTTGCATGGTCAATACAAACATATTATGCTCCGAGCGGGAATCGAACCCGCGGCCTGTGGAATTTAAGACAGGTTCGCTACCACTGGGCCACAATTCAGACATGTTTTCAGTCAGGGTGTATTTATCCTTGTCTTTGTGTACGTTTCCGGACACTCCGACACAGGATATAACTATCTTAATGGAGGCCGATGAGTGTGTGCGTTTATTTATATATCATAGTCATTAAAAGAGTATTTCTGTATTTAATATAATAATTATGCATTAATAAACATAAATATGTTTTAGCTACTTACTTCTTTTATCTGTATATTTATAAATGAATTGATGTTTAGCGAAACTAAGGTTAAAAATCGATAACAGCTGGACCGATGTGGTTCATATTGAATTTGCAATATTTGTGTAAATCCAGATAGTTTAAGCGGTGAGGAAATATGGAAAAATTGCATGGAAAATTATAAAAATAACAACTTGATTTTCCAAACTGAACAAAATGTTCGTACAAGTCTGCGTGGGTGAACTTTCTGATACGAAGTTCATTGGGTCATCTAGTAAAATAAATTTAGTGTTGTTGCGAGGCTGAAATATGCATGTATGCAGATCATATACATAATTATGTTTACTTCGATTTTCAGATTGTAATGCGAATATTCAATCAATAGTCAACGGTAGAAGGGCGAATTCGCTCCGTTTATGCGAGCGGGTTCGATCTTCACCCCTTGGGCTATAGTCGCACCCACTCCTAGCGCAAGCTTCGAACTTATTTGGAGAGACAATATGAATATTAGTAATGCCTTGAAAACGCATTGCTAATATTCTTAAAATATTATGTACAATTACTATTATTATTATGTATAATATAAAAGTAAATCCATATGCCTATCACTATTAATATTTTATTAAAAGGAGAATTTATTGATAATTGACAAAGATACCTGGTTTATTCATTACAGATTTTACAACCCATAATTAGATTAAAACAAATTCCCGATTAAATGGAATCGTTTGTAAACAAGTCTTGGTATTTCTTGGCACATAACTGATCTATTTACGTGTTGTTGGCAGAGAGGAAAGAACGACTGCAGCGTGCGCCCTTTGAGACAGCCCTTCATCATGCTGGTGAGTGTACTTTGTTACTTTTTAATACTAGGTCGGATGTAAATAAGCGAACGACCTGTTCTGTGGCCTAAGTTCACAAAACGACGGTTGCCTCTAAGATAAGTGGCAGAAGAAGAGATATCTGAAGTAGGAAAGGCAAAAGCGGTGGCAGTTTGAACCTCCTGTGATAATTATTTAAACAATGTTTTGTTCAGAAAAAAAGAAAATCGACTTTAGGTTTGACAAAAAATGAAATATTGGATACTGTTAAAAAATTTATGGTTTATTCTAAAATAGGTTTTCAGAGATGTTAAAAAAATGAGTAAAATAGCTTTCAGTAATGGCGTGTATTATCAGCAGACAATTATTTTTTTACTTCGAGTGTGAAAGCTTATAATTGGAAACTAAATTAAATTTCGTTATTTATACTAGTAGAATTAATTATTCGTTACTTTTATAAATAGAATATAAGCAATGCCTTTTCGACATTAGTTCAAGGGAGTCGGGATTGAACATCTAACTCTTATCTACAAAGCCAGCTTTTCCACTGTTTAGCTATTGAGGCTATATTTTTATTCCCTAAAACGCTTACGCTTACCAATATTCGATATTTTCTGGCTGAAAAATCTGAGTCAGAGATTCATAAATTAAACAAGAATTTCTGAAAACAACCACCCAGAGCAAAGAAAAATGAAAATCTACGTTATATTATGTTTCTGTCTATAATTTATTTTAGTTTTGAGTCTTAAAAGTTTTTTAGATAGTTCAGTTATATCGAACGATATAATTTACAAAAGATCTGAAATCTATGAAAAATATGATGCTAGAACCACTCATACTTAAGTGCTTAGCTAACACTTCAATACTCATGTTAGATGCAAAGACCACTTCAGGATTAATGGCTTTCATGGGAAGACTACACTATTTTTAAAATCACGTCATTATGTAATATTTTTTTATTTGTATTATAGTACTAATGAAAGTAGTTATACTTATGTCAAAGCCTAGCTCTGAAGGGTGTGGCTGACCTTCAGTCGTAATGACCTGAAACTATACAGTGAGGTATCTTTGTTAGTACGAGTATTTACAACTCATAAGACATTTTTGGCCCCTTTATTTACATTAAAAATCGTGTGTCGACAAGTGTTCGATATCATTATCTGTAAATGGATCAAAAGGAACCATATAGGCTTTTGAAGTTTTATTGGTAAAAGCAAGTCTTACAGCACAAGCAAAGGGAAAATTCCGAAAAATTAAAAAAGTTGAAAATGAAGGTAAAGTTTTAGCGAAAATCTAAATTTCTTTATATCTTTTAATCTTGTTGACTAAGGACCTTGATTTTTATACACTTAATAGGGACTATAGACCTCAGTATTTGGTATAAATTTCTACTTATTGGGTCCACCCGTTCCTGCCAAAATTGGTGAAGTTCACAGACACAGGATATAACTATCCTAATGGGAGCCGTTGTGTGTTGCGTTTATTTTATTTTATTTTAAAAGGGTGGGAAATTAAACGGTGGACACTCAGACCATCGATGCTCACACTTATCAAATGAAATGGCTAATGTATGTCTCTGATAGAATTTTAAATCCTCATTCGAGCCGATCCACTCATGCTAAACAAGAAAGCTTTACTTTATGAATAAAAGGAATAGAAATAACGTGAAGATTTTATATATATATATATATATATATTTTAACAATACCTTATTATAATGAGATTTAAACATATATTAATATTGTGTTTCCAAAAAAAATCTTCGATACTTTGGTTATATGGTTCGTAGATGTCCAGACAACGTCAAATAGTTGGAAAGGTAAATAGACAACGATCTCTCTAGTCCAATCAAGTAAAACCTCGTACAGGCTTACCTGTTACGTCCGCCCTAAGAGATGGGGGCCTAGACAAACGGCAAATCGCTCCGTGTCGATTCCATTTCGAAAGTCAAAAACGCTTGTGCGATGTCAATCAACAACTATAGGTCACGTGGTCTAAGACAAAGCCCCTGAAGTCAAAATAAAATCTTAACAGACCGCAACGCAGACCTTTCGGAATTGACACGACTTTCAGTAACGATGAATGTGATACAGAAGAAAAGATAATTTCATTCAATAAATTTCATTAAAAAATAATGATGTGTGTGTGATGTCTATATTTTTGAATCATTGCGAGATTTGTTAAAATCTTTAAAGTTTTTGTCTTTAGATTACACGGAAACAACTTTAATTACAATCGAAACAACGGGTGACAAGGAAAGTACAACACATAATCCTAATAACGTCGTCGGCTTAAATACTACAAACAGATTTCATACGAACTCATTTCGTTTTTAGTATAGTCGAGCGAACAATACAGTTACTAGATTTGAAACGATCAAAACAAGTGTAGTGGAAAATAACTTTTACAATGTCAAACACACATTTCGCTTTAGTTACGACGTTTTACGATCCCGTTGTTAATTCCTAGGTCGGAGGGATCGTTACATTTGTACTGTGGCATTTAGATGAACTATTAAAGAGAAAAGAAGGTTATATATAGCATTTTCAATTGTTTTGATACAAAACTATCCTAAGTGAACTTACTACAGTTATTATTTAAAAAACATTCAGAATCTTAAACGACTTTAATTTTTATACGGCCCACCTGATGGTTAGCGGTTGTCGTAGCCTATGAGCGCTTGTAACACCATTAATAAGTGCCACTCACGCGTTTCCAACCTAGAGATATTGGTTCTAAAATCTTCTATGCCAAGTAATTTCACCAGCCTACAGTGCCCTTCCAACCGGAACACAGTAATGCCAAAGACACAACTGCTTTGCGGTTTCATTTTTGACACTGCAGTGGTACCTACCCAGTTGACCTCTTGCAACAAAAGACTTGACTTGACTTGATCAGTCACACTGGTGGTATGTCTTTTGTCACAGCAGACATTATCCCAACAGCGGGCGATGGGGTCGTCACGTCCCGACGCTGAATTTATTTATCTAATATATAAAATTCTCGTGTCACAATGTCCGTACCCATACTCCTCCGAAACGGCTTGACCGATTTTTATGATTTTTTTTATGCATATTCAGTAAGTCTGAGAATCGGCTACTATCTATTTTTCAAACCCCTCAGAGATAAGGGGTATCCACCCCAAATTTTTATTTTTATTTTTGAATAAAATTTTTATTTTTATTTTTTATTATGTGGCATTGAAAAATACATACGACCCTAAATTTTCACTTTTTATCACCAACCCCTGCTTTTTAATAGCCTAATTAGTCAATGAAAAACTTTCACCGGGTAGAGGGCGCTGCTATCGGGTCCCAAATTTTTTCGGGGCAGGACAACGTCTGCCGGGCCCGCTAGTAATACTATAAACTAATATACAATACTATAAGGGAAGGCGAAAGCTTAACACTTTTACCATATTATATTCTAGAATTACAATTTATTAATTCATGATTATTTTCTATTTAACTAATTTACGAACTTCACAATATAGTCGATGGTAAAAATATATTTCCTTACAAAAACAACATGTCACCGTGATTCAAGAGCGATTGTAGTTTGTAATTTTGTACACAAAGTTTATTTTTTTAAAAATACGTAGAACCAGTTTGCATTCTAATGTTTTTTCGTATTCTTTTGCAAACTGATGCTTATGTAATTAATCATCTGTGGACATAATATATGGTGTTTTCAAGCCGTTCCTTTGTCTATAAGCTTTTCTCCGCCTACGCTGCAACGAAACTATACGATCTTTGTTTTTAATTTCAAAAAATTTTGGGTTCCGCAGCAAAATTGCAAAAACAGAACACTTACAATTTCGTCATGTCCGCCTTTTCGTCTGTCTGTCCGTATGTCACAGTCATTTTCGGAGTCTATTGGCTCTATCTTTACTAAATTTGGTAAATAGCTATATTCTAAGAACCGCTACAGGGTTTTGTAGTTAAATAATAAAATATTTAAAAATTGAGGATAGCACTCCATTTATCCATATATCTAACTGATGATTGAAAAAAAAATTCAGCGTTCTGCAACATAATTATGATATATTTTTAAAAACTCTTTAAAAATAATAAAGAGGTTTCATTTTGACTTTTTTGATTAAATCAGTAGTTGTTTTGTGAACTTTTTGAACTACGGGATTTAAAGTTCTGAAAAAATTTGAGTTAGTAGAACGTCATAAGAACTTTAAACGATAATTATTTTTAAGAAGATACGATAAAAAATTTCAGAGATATACAGGTTTTTCCCATAATTTTTTTTTTCATATTATTTTTAATAATTACTATGAAATTACAAATTTATATTTGCGGTCGCTTTTAATTCGTTATTATCCTAAAGATTTTTGATCATCAAGCTCAGGAACCCTTTAGTTTCGACTGTGCGTGGTCCACAACGCACTTGACTGATAATTATTATTTATTATTTCAGTTGTCAAAAAGTCAATATTTCCTACTAACACATTTGTTATGTATGTATATATATTGTATATAAGTGCAGCTATGCCCTTGGTGCCCAGCCTTGTGACGTCACGGCCCCACCTTTCGTTAGCTAAAAGCCGTTTAATGACATTGACTTACCCTGCCCTAAACTAAACTAGGAAGAGAGGAGATTACTACCACAAGGGCACTCATTATCGTTATTAGGGCAAAGAAGCTACAAAAATACTGACTAAATACTACTAATGATTATTCATTCATAGGCCTCGTAAAGATTACAAAATGGTGTGACCTAAATGAATTATATATAGATTTGATGAATTCGGTCTCACAGATACTAAAAGTTACACGTGTTTTTGTGTTAATATAAAAGTACTGTTAGATTAATAATCCAATCAAAAACCATTCCACAGTTTTACATATTGGTTTTTAATAAAGATGCTGATACCTCGTTGAAATTGGCATGGTATACCTTTATATATAACCTTTACTTAGAATTATACTTCGTAGATTGCGAAAATGTCTTTCGATGAGGGAAACTTCTAAGACACAAATTACCACTATTTTTTAATTTTATGTGACTAAGTTGGCAAGCAAGCATGCGAACTACCTGATTGTAAGCGCTGGTCGTAGCGTAGTATTTGTAGGTGTTACTCACGCGTTGCCATAATTATTGGTACATCAATCTCTTCTGCCCATTCATTTGACTAGCTGCAGTGACCGTTAAGCCGAAATCCAGTATACTGCTTTGCGGTAGAATTTTTTTTTTTTTAATGTTATAATTTGGCAAACAAGCATACTTGTTACGTATAGAAACGTACGTACGTACTTACCACCTGGTGGTAAGTGGTTGCCGTAGCCTATGAGCGCTTGCAGCACCATTAGTAGGTGCCACTCATGCGTTGCCAACCACGAGATATTGGTTCTTAAATCTCCTCTGCCCAGTAATTTCACTAGCGTACAGTGCCCTTCAAACCGGAACACAGTAATGCCTAAGCACTACTATTTGGCGGCAGAATATTTGACACTGCGGTGGTGCCTACCTAGCCAGCCTCTTGCAACAAAAGACCTACCACTAGTGTGACTGATTACACTGGTGGAATAATCTCTGCTATGACAGAGGTTATCCTAACAGCGGGCGATGGGGTCGTCACATCCCGACGCCGGTTAAATTACTGACACTGTGGTAATACCTACTTAGTCGACCAGTGAAATTGTATTTATTCCCCGCTATAAACAATCTTAAATTAAAAAACTTCACCAGCCAACTTGACTCTTTCGAGCTAGAAAGAAAGAATTTTATTTTGCTATATTTAGTATAGTAAGGTCCTTAAAGATAAAACAGTATAGTATTGTTAGTTTTTACTCAACTGCTGCGGTCGATTGCGAAACCGAACTTGCGTTCTAAACTCCTTAGTTTAGTTCGTGGGGTTTTATCACACCTAGTAGGGGTATGCGTTGATGAATTTTGCAACGTGAGCAACAGTATAAAAAGTGAACAAGTGCGACGCCTTCCATACCATTATCAGTAATGTTTTCTTTTATTTTCTTTTCCAAAATAGCAGAATTTTTATTTACCTTATTTGTTGGTGCCAATTAAGCTAGACCACTAAATTGTTTGAGTGCCAATACAACTCAGAGGACTATCTTAATTCATTTACAACTTTTTTTTTAATTTTTGAAGTTCTTATATTTGCTATTATGCATTTTATTTCGTGATTCTAGGACTATAGGTCAATTGGAGTAGTTCCATAGAATTGATCTAGTTTGAATTTTCAATTTTGGTCAAAAGCAACCTTTTACAGCACAAGAGAATATTCCGAAAAATAAAAAGTTGAAAATCAAGGTAAATTTTGGTGCTTACACTTAAATTTTGCGAGAATCTTAATTTTTTCATATCTTTTTATCGTGTTGGCTCAGGACATTGATTTTTATACAACTAATAGGGACTAGAGACCTCAATATCTGGTATAAATTACAACTTAGGTGTTTCCCATTCCTGAGAAATTGGGTGGTGACACACGGACAGACGGACAAGATAGTGATTTTATGAGGGTTTATTATTTACCTTTTGAGGTACGGAACCCTAAAAAAAATATAAATTTATGATATGCAAATGTTAAAGAAAATGGCCCCTAGCTTGCAGTTAGAATTCAGTCTGCACGATGTCATTTCACTTGAAGCTTATCATGCAATGGAAAAACCTAGCAGCTCGATACAAAATCAACACCCCTCTGTTTACGTTAATAACATCACTATAATGTGTATCGTGTTTGTACACGATAATCGCTATCGAGGAATGGTTTTGAAATTTGATTAATCAATAAACTACGGCGTATCAAACTAAATTCTTTGAAAGAAAAGTTATATTTTTAAGTATGATATAAAAAAAATAGAAACAAACTTAAAATAATTATATATATTTGTAATTTGTTTTAATATACATATTAACAAATTAATTTCAAGTACAAATTATGATGAGTCTACGCCGTAGAGGGGAAATCTAAAAATCGATTTCAGGTGTCTGAATTACAAAAACAAGATGGATGTTGGAGTCGCGAATAGTTAGTAGTTTTACTTTGAAGTTGTTGAGCATAAGACGGTCCTACGAGCTACGTTTGCTTGTCCACAGTCTCTTAAGCAAGGCCTATTCAACAGAAAAAATGCGGTCGGGGGCCTTCGTTAGGAAGTTGCTTACGTTTTTCTTCAACTTTGATGTAATTCGAAACAAAATCTGTATATTTCAATGGGTTATATGATAAAATGAGACAAGGGCAGAGAGAGAGAGAGAGCGCACAGCATATGACATTTCATCGTGACGATTTCTATTAAATCGCATTACCCCGAAACCGCGTAAAAGAACTTTGTTCCAATAATCATAAAAAGAAGTTCACAAAAGCATTAAATTTAAAACCAGACTTAAAACCTCCTGTTTTTGAAGTCTTCTTTGATATCCCTTACATCTCAAATTAAATTGTAAGCTGCTGCAAGACACGAATATTTCATAGTGATATTGGTTTTTTGATCTCGTCTTTTCTCGACTGTCTTTTGATGTGACCTGTAATGGAAACTTTAACGTTCTAATTTAAGCAGTTTTGAGTTAACTATTTTTCTTTCGTCTGATAATTTATATACTTATTTTGTTTTTCTCGTGTTAGCTGTCAATACATTTTATTTCCAACTAGCTATTTGCCCTCGTTTTGCGTAGGCTTCTTAAATATTTCAACACCTTATTTCGGGATTTTGTTTTTTAAATTATAAGCAACTGAGAACTAAAATGACAAAATCTGGCTTAGTGATAGCGCATGATTGTAGCAAAACGTTTATGGACCACTTGATAGAAGTCAATACAACACTTGGAATCCCAACATCATAAACATTTTGCGGGCCCAAAATGTGGGTGACGAAATGAGAGGATTTGATATTAAAAATCTTCTCTGTTAAGCTTATCTATATATTCATAGCTCAAACAGTAAAGCTTTTATTATAAACTAGCAGTGTCCGTGACTCCGCCCGCATTGATATAGTTTTTGATAAGACCACGGGAACCCAATATTTTTCCGGGATAAAAAGTGTTAATCTAGATAAAAAGCTGTACTTAATAGCAAATTTCATCCAAATCCGTGCAATAGTTTTTGCGTGAAATAGCAACAAACATCTATCCATCCTTTCAAACTGTTAACATTTGTAATATTAGTGTAGATTTGTTGTCAATAATTATCGTTGTCTGTTAGGGTCTTATAAAACGACTTAATACTTGTTGCGACGGTTATGTCTGGGCCGCGTTTAGTACACTCGCTCACAGTTGTTTTAGTTCTTTAAAAATAAATTATTAAAAATTAAATTAAAATATGAATTAGTTTTGTCATGTGTGTGAACATTTATTTCAAGATAATGCTTCGACCACAATCAACTTTAAGGAGACGGGAGAGAAGGATGGTATTTGACGTTTTAGTTATTTTTTAAAAGACAATAATATAACTAATTCTCTGAATAATACTGCGGAAGTTACGAAGAAGTCTGTCTCACTATTAAAAATGTACATTAACTTTTTGTATATACATAGGTACCTTTTTCTATACTATTTATTTGTTTTATTCTATTTAAGTAATTACTAACGATAATAAATAAATAATAAATTGAATTTAGAAGAAATAATAACTATATTATAACCTAAATTCCGTTTTCCCACTTTATAAAAAATATATTTAAATAAGACGAAACCAATATTTTTGTCTAAAATTTTTGTCCATGATTGTACCTGCGCAGAAGCGGCCATTTTCGTTCATTTAAAATTTAAGGAACTATAACCGTACTATTTCGTTTCGTGCGATTAGTAAGAGAAGGTGCCGGAGGTCAAATCTTGCATCCCTCTATTCCTCCTTCGTTTTTTCCCTCCTAATTCTTGGTCTTGTTCCTTGGGTAGTCAACGCGTATGTGATACTTTAAGTACCATATGCTTACCATCAGGTGGACCGTATGCTGACCGTATGCTCTGTTTTGTTTGGCAACGGTTGGCAAAGTTGGTAATGATGAAAAAAAAATGTTCAAAGCATGAATTACATATTTGGTATCATGAAAATTGTACACATTTCTATTTCAATCGATCCACATCCACGTGCCAATTTATTTTTAAAAATGTCTTTGTCAACATTATTGTAAGTGGGCTGTAATATCCGTTAAAAAACTGAGCCAAGTACATAAAACATATTTTTATAAAGAATACGGGAACTGATAATTCTTAAATATTTTTTTGCAAAATCGGTTAAAGCCCCGGTTTCCTCGAATTCCAAACATAGCTCGCAGTAGGACCAGTCGCAGGGCATAATTCTTAAGAACAAGATTGGAACTCTTAAATGGGTAAACAAGGTTAGGGTCCCAATCTTGGAGTAGAAAACCGAAATTTGTAATAATTTCCATTACAAAAAGTGGCTCGGATGTTTAAGGACTTTCATATACTACATGCAGCTGAGGAATATATGCTTATTTATTTAATGTGAAATTTTATGTTTTTCGAAATAGTATTTTCAGTAAATATTTTCAAGTTTTCTGTTGATATTTATTGTCACCGTTATTTTTATTTTAAGCGTGTAGGCGTCGGTCATTACACTCTACATTCAAAAAATAAATATCATCAAAGTTTTAAATGTGAAATGGCGAAAGACATTATCTACAGAATCTTTGTATACTATTTAAAATATTTCAAGAGCTATATACTGCTTTCATTCAACAATACATAATTTAAAATATATTGATATCCACCTAACTTAAATAAAAAAACGCTATCGGTTACTTTTAGTGCAATTTCTCATTGAAAACGTTCCAGATGAGTTCGATACTAAGGTTTTCTTTAGAGAAGTGGATATCGTAAAAGAGCATACAATCATCAGAGAGCAATGTGAGCTTTGTGTCATAGAATAATAAATAATTAGCAGTCAAGTGCGTTGTGGACCACGCACAGTTGAAACTAAAGGGTTCCGCATCTTGGTTATGAAGAATCTTAATCTTATGTGGTTGAAATTGTATTTGATGAAATCAAACCTCCTTATCATTTTGAAAGACCTATCCCAAGATATCTCACACGTTGACATACGTTGAAATTTTTTTCAACATTTAGTAACATGTATGGACTGCTACCCTTAATTCTTATATATTTTAAGATTTTATTACAGAATCGTTGTGCGGTTCACAGAATACACCTATTTAATAAATTTCGTATAGATAGGGCCAATGGTCTCCGAGTAAAATGACTGTGACATTGGGACGGACGGACAGACGGACAGACGGACAGACGGACGGACGGACAGACGGACATGACGAAACTATAAGGGTTCCGTTTTTGCAATTTGGCTACGGAACCCTAACAAGGGGTTTTGTTATATAATAAGGTGTAGTACAGCATGATAGAAGCAAATTTTTGTAAAGAGATAAACAATTGCTAGCCCTCTTACTTACTGTTCTTAGTCTTCTTTCAAGCTTTATCCCGATATTTGGCACAAGTTCTGCTTATTACTCTTGTTACTAGTTTTTGCACAGAGCGAGTGTGATCTGACCTCCATAGCCCTAAGGGTGCAACCAGATACTCATTGGATACAAGCAAATTCCCTGAGAGAGTTAACGTGCTCTCCGGCATAGGGAGACCCACAAGGACAAACGCCGAGACCGAAACAGATATTTATAACAAACATCTGCTCCGATAGGGAAACGATTCCGCGACCGTCGAGACTAAAAGCAGTCTCGCTACCAGCACGCCACAACTTTCTGTTCTACATATATATTCACATGAAAAACGACATTTGCTTAAGGAAACGTGACGCCTCCTCGAAACTATGAACTCTCATAATTCTACCTAAATAAATATCGCAGCCTCGGATGTTTTACATAAAAAATGTTATGTTATTCATGTAAAATAATTACTTAATTAATTATTTTCCCCGCGTCGGGATGTGACGACCCCATCGCCCGCTGTTGGGATAACCTCTGTCACAGCTCAGATTATTCCACCAGTGCAATCAGTCACACAGTCTTTTGTTGCAAGAGGCCGGCTAGGTATGCACCACCGCAGTGTCAAATATTCTGCCGCCAAATAGTAGTGCTTGGGCATTACTGTGTTCCGGTTTAAAGGACACTGTAGACTAGTGAAATTGCTGGGCAGAGGTGATTTAAGAACTAATATCTCCAGGTTGGCAATGCGTGAGTGGCACCTGCTAATGGTGCTGCAAGCGCTCATAGGCTACGGCAACCACTTACCATCAGGTGGGCCGTATGCTTGTTTGCCAGCTTGTTATATAAAAAAAAATTATTAATAATTGGAATTTTTAAATTATTTTATACTCAAATATTTATTTATGGAACAACTAAACCAATCCATCTATATTATAACCGCATAGATCGTATTCATGTCTGGATTCCATGGTATATTCCATATGACGTGATGGAATTCTTCACGATCATAAACTAGGATGGGGCATAAAATATTAATGATTTGTAAGTCGTAAACTAGGTATGATCTTATCGCACTGAACTAGTTACATTTATGACGTAGTAATTAAAATTGTTAATAAATAAATATTACTAAATATGGCGACTAAAAACTGGGACGAATTAAAAAATCGAGCAAATGCGAGTCGGACTCGCGCACGAAGTCAATAATAAAAATCTATTATAAATCTATAATAAAAACGGCAAAAAAAAACAATTTGTATTCAGAGATTGCAAGGAATTAACTGTTGTACTTTCAAGATTTTCATTTCCTGACTTTGGGACTCCAAAAGGACCACAAGGACCTGAGTCCTTACAAAGAAGCGAAGTATATATCAAGATAGGTGTTGCCTATTTTAAAAATCTGCTGAATTTTGAAATTTCTAGTTTTTAAAATTGGTTGAAAATGTTACGATTGCTTAACCTTGTTATATCTAGAAACGTTTTCCGTTGCATACATGTGTTAAACCATATCTACACGCATTAATGAATTTATGTAAGGTTTTACGATTTATTGTTCGTTTACGTAGTTCCTAAATAATTAATTAGTAAATACAAGTGTGCATAAATCATAAAATCCTAAGCAAGGTTTGTGAATGCACATAAAAATGAAAGCTTTGACCAATTATTTAATGGATCACGATACATTCCTGGGAACGAGATCTACGCGAGTATATCTACGCAACTTTAGAACGAAAACGACGAAACTCAAAATGAATTCTTTTGGGAATCAACAAAATAATTTTTAAAATATTGACACCTGCACAATCTTTCGTATATTATTTCTTGGTTATTTACGTCAGTTATTTACGCTCGAATATGGCTATGTTTGGGCTATTGTTACGTTGAGAATTTCGTTTTAAGTTATTTTACTTGCCGATAACTAAATTTTTGTTTTTTTTTTTTTTCAATTTTCGTTCTAAAGGTGAAATATACTATATACATGTAATATATAAGTATGTAATTTTATTGACTATGACTTATTTCTCCTAAAAGCGTATATTGAAGGTATTTTAATCGTCTGTTTTGTTATTTAAGCTTTGTAGATTGAAATCTAATGTTGATTCTTGACTTCGATTGCTTAAGTAAGTTATGAACCTTGCTTTACTAAAACCTACTTTTACAAAATCGACTTTTCGAAATGCAGAGAGGTTGACTTACAGTTTTTCAGTGATTTTTTGAGTTAAGAGGGCACGGGGTTGTATAGGGAGAGTCGTTAATTAAAATATCTACGAAACCATAACGAAAAACTTATCACAGTCGTGAGAACTTTAATTTTCTTTGAAAAAATAATTGGAAGAGATTCAAAGATGTTCATAAAAACGTTTTTGAAAGTAACAAAGATGTTATCGTCACTAGGCACTAAAACAGCTGTTCTTAAAAAATAAACGATTTTTAGAAACTCTGAAAAAAAAGAAGACACAGGAAAATTAAACAATGATTTATTTTTCACAATTACGAGATTACACAGGTTATCTTTAGAAATGAGGTGAGGGCGGATCGCTAGTTCAACATATAATTCCGGCTAATACATTAATTGGGTCAAGTAAAATCGGTTAAAGCCAGGACATTGTCACCCGTGAATGTTTATAAATATCTTTTACCTTGTATCTTGTTAGCGATCTTCGAGCGCTACGCGCTAGGTCGCCACTGACGATTTAGATTTGGCCGAAGTTCAAAGATTGGTGTAAGCGATAAGCGGAAAATTTTGTAATTTTATTATTAATTTCAAGCTCAAACTGAAAATATTTTATATTCAAGTAGGGTTTTCAACACTTTTGAATCGTCACTTGAATTATTTTTGACCGAAGCTACCGCCTTGTGCCCGTTCGTAAAGTCTGTTTTGCGGAGACAAACTTCCAATATTAATTTTATATTTTGTCAAACTTTAAAATTTAATTTTAAAACCTGCATGAAATACAACTTAAATTAATTTCAAGCCTTATTCATTCGCCGTCATAATAAGAATAATATGATTTATTTATTAAACATTGTTGATCTGAATTTTAAATTTTAATGGTGGCAGATTTATTTATTATATTCAGAAGTTGTTCTCGAAAACCTTGTTCTAGAAAAGACATCCACTATGAACTTAATTGTATTATTTAATAGTATAATATATAAATTAATTTAAATTTGTATACGTACAGGATAAAAAAATTACAAAACAACACTCTAGCTTTAGCCCTTTGAAAAATGTAGCCTATTATGTTTTGCTGACAATAATTATATTCTGGCACTATACGGATTTGAAGGCATCATGGATCATTATACTAAATATCTTTGTTTCCGCGACTTAGTTATATTAAATATTATACTGTTTACAGATCATGTTATCTTTAATAATCGTTAACTACAGCAATCATCTGTATCAGATTCATAACGTAATTTCGCTATAGAACTGACCATGACATGAATGACCATTTTTATTAACTACTTCGAGGATGATCTTGAGTAAATTGAATTTAGCATAGTAAATAATTCTAAGGCCCTACATAGCTTGGTGAAAATAAGAAAAAATTAAATTAAAAGAAAACGTTAAAGCGTTCAATTAACTTTTACAAATAGGCGTTCTTGGTGTAAATGAGGAAGCTTATTCGTGAGTTTTTTTAATTTTATTTTTGCGCTATATGATATTCGTGGAAGAAAAAGATCGTTATCGTTATATAAAAAGCGACAGAAATGAATAATATTTAAAAAAGTTCAGCAGTGTATCTTATATCGCTATGCTCGCATCGCTTGGACCAAACGAAATCGGACGCAGCGATATCGCTCCGCTGTTTGTAAATAAAGAGACAGCTGACAAAAAACACATCGCACTAAAAATAGAGCGGGAAAAACAATTCACAAGCACGTGACTCAATTGATCTCATTGCTTGTACACTAGTGACTCGGCGTGACTTCGCCCACGTAGGATTTCCACAAGCGACATTATTTTCAACATGTATTTTTTAGGGTTCCGTAGCTAAATCGCAAAAACGGAACCCTTATAATTGTGTCATGTCCGTGTCAGTCATTTTACTCGGAAACTATAGGTCCTACCTATACGGAATTTAGTAAATAGGTGTATTCCATGAACCGCCACACAATTTTGTAGTCATATCTAAACTATATAAAAATTAAGGGTAGCAGTCCATACTACATGTATGTACTGAGGGTTGAAAAAAATCAGCCTAGGGGACATGTGAGGTATCATTGGATTGGTTTTACAAAATCATAATGAGGTTTAATTTGAACTTTTTTCATTAAGTCAGTAGTTGTTGAGATATTAGCTCCTAAAGTCATAAAAATTGTGCATCCACTTTGACTTTGGGATTTAAAAATCTGGAAATATTTGAGGTTGTACAACAACAATAGAACTTTCAACCACAATTATTTTGAAGATAGGTTTACAAATTATAGAGATATATGAGTTCTTCCCATAACTTTGTTTTTCATATTACTTTTAATAATTACTATGAAATTATGTACAAACTTATTTTTGCGGTCAATTTTGACTCATTATTATTTTTATAGTCCTTAAGATTTTTCATCATGAAGTTGCGGAACCTTTTTGTTTCGACTGTGCGTGGTCCACGACGCACTTAACTGGTATTTTTTTATGAATAAATTTTCTATAACTAGCCCTTGTCTGCGTCTTCACCCGCCTGATTAACAATTTTTCAAAATGGAAAGTCCATTACTAAAGAAGTGATTGATTAATTTTTATTCCCTATTTTTCGCGACAAAGTAGCCTATCTATTACTGTACTAAAAATCATTAAAATTGGTACTCTGATTGGGAATCTGAAAATATTGCTTAAATAATTTTTTTTTCAATACATACTAAATTTACATCGTATCAAATGTAACATTGTAACACTATGAAAACAGAAAGGAATACAAATCCCGTTGTATAAGTTGAAACATAATACGGCTAATCCAGTCAGGTTTTAGGCAGGGTTTATAGCTAAGCGTTGAGCACTAACGAGATCTAGTGACGAAACCGCGCGATCCAATTAATATGAGGCGCCTGAGGGTCGCAGACAATACGTGTGGCGTATTTGTTTTAGGGTTGCGAGACGTACCGATCTTCACGCTCTTTAAGTATTTACTCCAACTAGCTTTTACCTGATGCTTGATTCGCAATTAATTAGAGCAACATGTCTGTTGTATATCCCCCAAAATACCCCCACAATTGTGTCACTTTCGTATTTGTCGATAGTTTTATAGATTCATTGAAATCTGGTTGTTGCTCCGGGTGTAGTACCTTGACGTTTTTAGCGCATCTCGGTACCCGGTCCATACTGCGACGTCGTACGGCGTCCACTCGTTGTCGACAGCTGCTCCGTGTATGAAAGCGGCGCGACCTTAAAGTGTATTCAGAGCAACAAACTCAACAAAAAAAGCTTTATTTAAACAATTAAAAAAATTTATGATAAATAAAAATAAAAATTGTTCTCGGACTATTTTCTTTATAAGTATATACCCTAGGAGGTGTCTGATTAATCTACGTCTGTGGTGTCACTCACATTATGTGTGCGTGAGTGAGCATTGATTTAGTATTGAACTTCGACCATCGCTTATACGCTTAGCCGTGACAGTATTGATTTAGTTATATTGGAGTTTATTTAAATATAAGGATATAATTTTAATTGTATAGGACTACTAGCCGTGCCCGCGGCTCCACTCACGTTATGTAGTTTTTTGATGATCTCACGGGAACCCAACATTTTTCCGGGATAAAAAGTACCCTATATGTTAAACTGAGTCGACACCGTTGCGGCGTTCTGGGTAGCGTGTCTGCCTTTAGTCTCGATGGTTGCGGGTTCGAAACCCGCTCGGGCAGATGTTTGTTAAAAATTTCTGTCTCGGTCTGGGCGTTTGTCTGTGATTCTTCATGCCGTGCCTCGGAGAGCACGTTAAGCTGTCGGTCTCGGTTGTTATCACAAAACATCTGATAATAATCGTTAACTCGTGATAAGTAAATTGCTCTTATACAATGTGTTACTGGTTCGCCCTTAGGGTTGCGGAGGTCAGATGGCAATCGCTCCGTGTAAAAACTAGTAACCTGTCAAATCCGGATAAGAGTAATTAATAAGCAGACCCTGGGTAAAATAAAAAAAAATACCGGGAATAATGCTAGGACGAAGAAGATGTTATCTGGATAATAAGCTATGTGTGTACCCAATAAAACTGACTAGAAGTTTTTACGTGAAAGACTAACACACATCCATCCAAACCTTTATATTTAATATTCTAATATTAGTTAGATAGATTTTGCTGAGACAAGTTCCTGTAGAGTTATTAAAAAACGAAGTATAGAGTAAATAAATAAAGTGTGAGACGTATCTTATGACATATTATTAACTCACATTTTTTTATTTTCTCTGGACGCAGTTTTTAGTCAACGCGGATGGATGTGAGGCCAATTTTTCTTTTTTGTTTTTTCAAATAATATTATTAATGCTCTTTCGAGTCATTACTAATACTCCTATTGCCCCTTTAAATAATCTCGTGCGCTAGGAGTGAGTACCACAATAGCTAAAGGGGGATCGAACCCGCAACTCTAGCGCGTAGCAGAGCTGAGTCGGTCTTTTGACATTCCAGCTATTGAAGTAGTTCAAATTGAAAATGAATTTAATATGTTTAAAGTTCATGTTTCATAAAGATTATGTTGATTGTTCAGGGAGGGAAGTTCGTGGTGCAAATTCGTTGTCGAGGTCACAACCTTGTTAAATTATCGTCGCTGTCCAGTCGAGCGAAAATTATTCTAATTACATACATGTAAAGTCAGTCAAGTGTTATAATAGGTTTAATTCTTAATATGTTAAGGAAATTAAATTTTGTTCTAGAAAAATGGCGTGCAGTTTTGTATATTTCATTTTTGCTATATATTTTAACCTTATTATCTTATGAGTCATAAGAACCATTTTTATAACTGGCAAAGATGACGTATAAACATTTAGCTTACCTGTTGGAAAGATCAAAAGAAGAATAGGAGAAATAAAGCTTTTAATAAATTTGTGTGAGATGGAGAGTCCTCTTTTGGAGTCATCTTGAATTAAAGATTTATAAAGATTTTCGATTATTGTTTCACACCTTCTGAATGAAAAGTAAGTAATTTATAAAAAAAAAAAACGACATAAAATTATTTAAACCCCTCTGTTCGTACGTAGCCAGACGTAGCCAGCATAATCCAAGAAAGGGCAAAATCGTACTTTAATTTCCAAACGTCTACTTTCTTCAGCAGATATTAGTTAAATTATTTTTAAAATGTATTGAAATGCATGCGTAATGCGTATATGCGTAATATATGCGTGTATTTGTCATTGTTTAGCAAGGTCCAGGAAGGGGCGTTTACACCCATTTCATTCCTTTTTTTTTGGGGAGGAAATCTACTACCTCAGTGACTAGAACCTCCTCAGTGGACAACCTCAGTGTGTTTGTCAGGTTACAGGAACTCTCGCAGAACGAACCAACGTGACCTGAGAATCCGACGGCGTTCTCACCCTGGGCGCTACGGGCACGACTTAGATTGGTCCGTTCTTCTCAATCAGAGATTAAAGGCTCGTCTGAACGCAAAATATGAGTATACGTAATAAAACAAAACATTGATACAAGATATTAATCGATGTGTTTCGAAAAAAAAAAACAATTATTATCGTTTCAGTAACATTTTTTATGGTTAATAACGTTAGTCAGAAGGTCACGTCCTCCAATTTTAAATACATTTATTTATACTCATTGAAACAATCTTGAACACTTGCGCTAATGGAGCTCAATAGATTCCAGTGCACTTTAAAGTGTCAATCGATTACCTTCGAAGTAATATAGGAAATAAAATCATTCATTATCATTTCAACCTTTGTCTATCCACTGCTTGACATATGTCTCTCTCAAGGTGTGCCACAACATTCTGTCCTCTGCTAATCTCATCCAGTCTATACAACCTACCTTCTTAAATCAGGTTTAGTAACATAGTAATTTTTTTTTGCGGCGTCTGGACATGACGACCCCACCGCCTGCTGTTAGGATAACCTCCGCCAGTGCAATCAGTCACACTGGTGGTAGGACTTTTGTTGCAAGAGGCAGGCTAGGTGGGTACCACCGCAGTGTTAAATATTGTACCGCCAAACAGTAGTGGTTAGGCATTACTGTGTTCCGGTTTGAAGGGCACTGTAGGCTAGTGAAGTTACTGGGCAAAGGACATTTAAAAACCAATATCTAGAGGTTGGCAACGCGTGAGTGGCACCTACTAATGTTGCTGCAATGGCTCATAGGCTACGGCAACCGCTTACCATCAGGTGGTCCGTATGCTTGCTTGCCAACTTGTAACATAAAAGAATAGTAGAACTGCCGGGAACTGGGAGCTTTTTTCTTGTGACACTGTACATGAAGGGTTTCGTCCTAATCACCACGATGGGCAAGCAGGTTGGTGATCGCAGGGCTAAGCATCTATTAGGCAACGATGCTGCCTCCCGTCGTTACTATTTAAACTTTACCTAGCTCAACATAGAATGTTATTCCGCCATCGGTCGGTTGTCAGAGCCTCGTCTGTTGTACGGCAGGATGGACCACGTGCCGGTGAGGCTGACGTGACCTGACATTAGGTTTTTAGTTGGTAAACCCCCTTACACCTCTCATATAATATATAATACCCCAATAAAATCATTACTGGAACGTAAATAGTTGATGAAATGGGAATCATTGAATGCCCATAAATTAATATGGCAGCCTATTAAAGTCCCACAACTGGGCAAAGATTTATTCGTCTGTAAAGTTTGGGCGATTAATGTGAAATAAATCAAGTTATATGTATAGTCTGTTTTAACAAAAGTTGAAAAGAAACATGCCTTATGATGCCTACGCACTTCATGTGGCGTATTCGAGTAGTGGGTTTTTACATACACGCACACATACGCACAAGCACACACATAAAATTCTATATAATATAATGGCGCATTCAATATCCACGGCTATTGTGGCGTGTTAGTATTGAACTAGATTTAGCTTCGATGGTCGCAATTTCAATCCTGCTCCGGACACGTGTTTGTGGCCTTACAAATAATTGTGGCTCTCGTTTCCGGGAGAGAGTAGATGTGTATATTTTAAATATTATTTTTGAAT
The DNA here is from genome assembly GCA_023373885.1 of Hestina assimilis. Taxonomy (NCBI): domain Eukaryota; kingdom Metazoa; phylum Arthropoda; class Insecta; order Lepidoptera; family Nymphalidae; genus Hestina; species Hestina assimilis. Next base: position 699,641 of record CM041750.1, on the reverse strand, counting down.
AAAAAACAACAAAGCAATACAATAAGACTACGCATTGCCATTAAAAAAACCGTTCGAAATAAATATTATCGTAATTATAAGATACTTGTAATATGTATATTTTATTGTTTTTTCTGTAATAGTATTACAAGTAAAAGAAAGGCGCCTTATCTAGAAACTATATTGACCTTACGTCGAATTATTATCTTCGTCTGGTGTAGTTAGAGGTGAAGCTGTACCAGAATTGTTCAGGTTACCCATATTGTCTAGTCGATAACTGGGACTAATTTATAATGACCTTAGTACTTTTTAAAATGAGTTATCTTCAAGCGAAAAGCCTTTGTCTTCACTCCTTGGCCGTCGAATCACGACATAGTATAAAACAAAGTCGCTTTCTTTGTCCCTATATCCCTATGTATGCTTAAATCTTTAAAACTACGCAACGGATTTTGATGCGGTTTTTAATAGATAGAGTGATTGAAGAGGAAGGTTTATATGTATAATAACATCCATTAAATAGTGGAGCAATACTGTTATTTTTGAAGTTTCTAATGTGACGTCGAAAATAATTACATTTAACGCGTGCGGGCAACGGGCAGTAATGAATAAATCGAAACTACTGGATCGATTTTAATCATTTTTTCAGTGAATGACATAGGCTATATAATTTATACCCGTGCGAAGCCGGAGCGGGCCGCTAGTCAAGTATATATGATAAATACCGCCTGACCATAAATCGTAGACAGAATATAATTGATTTGTAAATAGTACATATTACAATAAAATTGATATATTATGACAATAAAAGCAGTAATTTTAAATTAATTACATTTTATAATATCATACGGAAGTTTTAATCAAATAAATTGGCTCTTCGTGTCTTAACCATAAAAATAAATATTTCAATTGTTTTTTTTTTTATGAAGGATTTAATCGCGAGTATACAATTCTATTGTGATTAATTTCAGTTCAGGTCTTGTTCAGCGGGCTTTCTATGAACTTTAAGTAAAAATTATATTTCGATCCCATTCAATTTTGACATTACATCAATTCAAATTTTATTTGAGGACGTTGTGGTGCAGCTTTAGTGCACCTGCCTTAAACGCCACAGCTCGTGGGTTCGATTCCCGCTCGGATCATATTTTTGCATTAACCATACAGGCATGTCTTCCGTTCTGGGTGTATTTGTCCTTACCCTTTTTGTGTTTCCGGACCCCGACACAAGATATCACTATCCTAATGGGGGCCGTTGAGTGTGTAGTTTTAAACAATCAAAATATTAGAATGACGTATTTATGTCATGATACGAAATAGCTCAGTTTTTTGTCGTCATATGAATCACAGTAAGAGTTAATGGTAGCCACCTGGTAGTAAATGCGTGACGCAGCTTAATTGAGGATATATAATTATAGTCTATAAATTTCTATTAACTTAATATACTGAATAATAATAATGAATCGCTATTAAGATGGTTCATGGTACTAAATAATAAATTGTGGTAATATTGTGATGCGGCTTAGATCGTCATTTGAATCGCAATAAGTGCTCAGATCCCAGATGCTCTCATGCCCGGTGCGTGCGCGAAGAAATTACTCATTTTACACAATTCTTTATTTCTTTTCAGGATATGGTTGTTTCCAATGGCTGCTCCTCATGTCATGTGGTGCTATATACGCGGTGTGCGCGCTCAGTACCACCACTCTCAGTTTCGTGCTCCCAGCTGCTGAGTGCGACTTCAAGCTCTCCTCGAGTGATAAGGGACGGCTTACAGCGACGCCACTCATAGGTAAGAAGAAATTATAAGCGCTACACACTAATCGCCCCCCATTATGATATTGATATTCTCCAAAAACTATTGTCCTATTTTTTGCATTCTACTAAACGTTAAAATCTTAGGAGGCCGTTTAGGTAGGTACCAGCGCAGTGTTAAATATTCTACTGCAAAGCAGTAGTGTCTTTAACATTACTGTCTTTCGATTTAAAGGACACTGTAGGCTAGTGAAATGACTGGACAAAGGAGATTTAAGAACCAATATCTCCAGGTTGGTAACGCGTGAGCGGCACCCACTAATGGTGTTGCAAGCGCTCATAGGCTACGGCAACCTCTTACCATCAGGTATGCCGTATGGTTGCTTGCCAACTTAGTAACATAAAAAATGGGTAACTAGAAAATTTCCTAAGTCAGCTTTGATATTTCCAGGAATGTGCGTTGGATCATATTTTTGGGGCAACCTGGCGGACGCGCGCGGGCGCAGGAAGGCCATCATTGGAGCGCTCTTACTGGACGCACTTGCGGCTTTCCTTTCTAGTCTTGTACAATCTTTTCCTGCATTTTTGGCTTGCAGGTACGTTAACATTATTTAAACATTTTATTGTAGACTTACTAAATACTATAGACAGGCCCTTCTATACAAGCAAAATGTCAAAGACTCTGCTTGCAATATCTATACTAAATTTAAAGTAAAGCGAAGTTTCGCAAACACTAGCGGAGAGCAGTTTGTTTTTAAAAGTTGGAAGAATTAGGCTTCCAATAAAAAAACAAAACAAGAATTCCGTAGACAACTACACTGCCACTGTTGGTATTCGATTAAGTTATCATGTGACTAACTTCGTTTCGTTGCGTTGATGTTAAAAAGAAGACACCAGTGAACCTAGGAAGAGAAGTGTATGATAGTACCCCAAAACATACCTAGAAGATATTATCTCACACTGAGCATATATTTATTTTCTTATATACTATTCAACTGTTAATCTACGTTGATGTCAGCATAACCATTGGTTTTAGATGTTATTGTGTTCCAGATTCTTTTCTGGTTTCGGAATTATTGGAGCGACCGGTCTCATATTCCCTTACTTCGGAGATTTTCTTTCGTTACGGCATCGAGACGTGATGTTGTGCAGGCTGGAGGTTTTCTGGACCTTTGGGACCATACTATTACCCGGTACGTATTTGGTTTTGTTTTAAAAGTAGAAATTTTATCAATTTCATGATAAATACAATTCCTCTAACGCTGAGGTACCACAATTGCCTTTAATGTCGATGGTTTTGGGTTTGATCACAGCAGTTACTGCTCGGAGCTGTTACTCTTTCACGCAAAACTTACTTCATTTTACTGGATTTGGTCCAAATTTGGGAAACAAATTATGCTTATTTCCTGGTTTAACACTAAGGATACGTTTTACCCCGGAAAATGTTGGGTTCCCTTTTACCAACTTTATTTGTGACATATTTAATTTTCAGGTATCGCCTGGCTGATCATTCAAGACCCACGTTTCAACCTCACAGCTGTAGGAGCAGATTTTCAGTATACCTCATGGAGGGTCTTCGTGGCTGCCTGCGGGATTCCTAGTCTGCTGGTCGTGTTACTGATCCTGCCGTTCCCCGAGAGCCCTAGATACTTACTCCATGTGAATAAAGCTGATCAAGCGCTGCAAGTCTTGCAGAGGATATTTGTTGTCAACACAAAGCTCGATGATAAGGATTTTCCAGTAAGTTGTGGTGATTAAGAGACATTCAGATTTTCTTCTTATTGAAGTGCCATCTCCTACCGGAGGTCGGCTATGATGCTATGCTAGGAACAAGGTTCTTTTGATTCTGATTGAACTACGTCCAGAGATTCTTAAGCCTTTTCCGGGAGGTCTTTTTTTAAATTATTTACCCATATATAATTTTATAAAAGTTCTGCTTGAAATATTTTATGTTATATTTTTATTAATAAAATCATGTGCTTTTGAGCTACTGATATAAAATGATAACCGATTTGTTGTTTGTATAATTTGTATTTTTTAATTTAAGTTCTATTAGTTGGTATTAATGTTTAAAAATAAGGCAGTATCGTGGCAGGTTTTATAAGAGAGTTCTTTTCACATTCTATTTGGATCTTTGCCTGTTTAGATCATTTTTAAACTATTGTATGAAGCTGTTAGAAAGTATGTATGCACAATACAGAAAGGAAGGAATTACTAATCCCATTGAAATTTCAGCAGCTTCACAAATGCTGAAACACTTTCAAGTTATTACTATTTTAATTATAAATTTTTCACAACTTTTGTAATAATGTTTAGGTGGAATCGATGATTAGTGCTGGTGATGGTGAGGAAGAAGAAGTTGTGTCTGCTGATAATAATGGCAATGAGACAAAGTCACCTCTCACGTGGAATCAGAGGTGGCACGCTTTCTGGAATAGGAAGAAGATGCTGGTCACTCCTCCGTTCATTGGGCTTCTTGTGCTCTGTTGTTTTGTAGATTTTGGGCTAATGTTTAGGTAAGGCTCAGATGGTTTTACCACCTTTTGCGGCTTTTCATTATCACAGCTTAAAAAAGAGGTTTAAAGATTAACTGATAAACTCAAGTAGGACTCGATCCTTTAAAATTTTGGAAATTAAATTTTGTTCAAATATTTTTACATCTTTATTTTTACCAAGATGGTTTCTAACTAACCGAAAGCAATAAACTTATTTAAAATTTATAATGATTAAATAATCAGCGTTACTTGAATAAGGATTGGATGTAAATATTTCCAGCTACTACACATTGATGATGTGGTTCCCGGATCTGTTCGAGAGGTTCAGTCAGTTCTCGTCTCTCTACCCGGGCATCTCGGCTGGTGTCTGCGAAGTTTCCGCCAATGTAACTCGGAGTGAGTTACTGGTAAGCAATTAAGCTATTTCGAGAAATTGAAGCCTCAATAGCTCAACGGTAGAAGGGCCGACTCCGCTCCGTTAACGCGAGAGTCGTGGGTTCGATCATGACCCTCTTGGGCTATTGTCGTACCACTCCTAGCGCAACCATCGAGCTTATTTGGAGGGTCAGTTGGAATAAAAATCATTGCTAATATTATTTTATATTCAGGATTCATTTCTCAGTCTACATCTAAACATTGAAATTTTATTTATATCTAATAGAATGCTAAAACCAAAATCTGTAATTTTGGAATGAAACTGTTTCTCTCGTATGACTTCATGCAAACCTACTGATGAAGTATACAGCAGCTCGTCAATTGACACTTAAGAGTAACAAACATCTAACCTTTTTTCATGTTACTAAGTTGGCAAGTATACGGCCCGTCTGATGGTAAGCGGGTGCCGCAGCCTATAAGCTCGCGCAACACCATTAGTGGGTGCCACTCACGCCATGCCAACGAGAGATAATAGTTCGTAAATTTCCTTTGCCCAGTAATTTCACTATCCATTAGTGCCTTTCAAACCGAAACACAGTAATTCTATAGACACTATTGCTTTGCGGTAGAATGTTTGATACTGCGGTGGTACCTACTTAGCCGGCCTCTTGCAACATAAGACCTGACTGGTGATTATTCGAACAGCGATGGTGTCATCACCAAATTTACATTTGACACCTAATTTACGTTATTTTACAGGGCAAGCCAGAATGTCCTCAAGTAATAGACGATAAGGTCTATATACATACGTTGGTGGTCGCGTTAAGCTGTGTCCCCACTGCATTGTGGGTCGGTCTCACCATCAACATGGTTGGAAAGAAGCTTATGCTCGGTAAATTAACGCTTTGTACTTGTATATTAACATAGTAGTAGCTTCACTTGAACGGTGATAATATACTTTGCTTATAGATGTCCCTGAATAAAGAATAGTCTGACTTTAAATTCCGAAAGATCCCAATGATTTTAGGCTGAATGGACGCAGATAAGCAATTCCATGTCAACCTACACGAATGCCATTTCGAGAAAAACGCGTTTGAAAATTTTTAACAACTTGCTTTATATGACTTTTTTCAAGTTTTTGGCAATATCAGATTTATGTAACTTGTTTTACTTATTTTCACAAAAAATAAGTATACAAACTGCATATTTCGTATATAATATAACAAAAAGGTTAAAAATACATAAATTGCATGATTGGAAAAATGGCTTTTTTAGAAGTTTTAAAGCTTAAAACCCTACAAATATCAAAGAAAAATGTTCTTACCAACACTTCTGCATATATAACTCAGTTTTTCAATTTTGTGGGTTGACATGGTATTGCTTATTTGCGTCCATAATATAGATGCTTTAAAACAAGTACCTTTATAGTAAGCTGTTAATGTTTTTTGATTAACTTACTATTTTAAATTAATGCAAGAATCGTTAAAAATACAAAAAGTATATTGTTCATAATTAATGGAATTATGAAATAACAATATGAGTTATTAATTACCATATATTCTTTCCAGTGATGATGCTTATTAGTTCCGGATTGGCTGCTCTTGGGTTAAACCTGGTGCGTTCGTCACTCCAGAACCTGTTGCTGTCTTGTGTGTTCGAGGCTATCGTCAGTTGCACAGAAGCTGTGCTATTCTGCGTTATATGTGAAATATTTCCCACTAAAGTTGCGTAAGTATTGCAAAATATCATGTTTCTTTCCCAGTGTCACTGGTAGTGAAAATCATGAGAAAATAAAATTATCTCACGGAATAGGCTCGCTTATGTGTATAACCTACCACGACCACATAGATAGGCCATGCATTTGCTTGCTCCACAATCATTCTTTTTTTTTCTTCGGGGTATCTATAAGAGTTGCTCTTCGTATCTTCGACAGCGTCACCGGTGGGGTGGAATTTATTACCTCTGTCACTAAAATAAAAAATGGTCCGGCTCGACCGGGAAAGTACTACGCTCTCTCAGAAAATCGGTGTAAAGTAACTGTTAAGTGAGAGCGCTGGAGGCCCAATCTCCCACCCCTCTATTCCATTTCTTTTTTCCTTCTCATCCCTTCCTTCTTATCCCTCGGGTTGGCAACGCACGTGTGATACTTAAGGTAGACTATATGTTTGTTTGCCAAGCGGCATGAAATAAAAAAAGTCCTCCGTCACTTCTTTCTGTCTGGCTGTCTGTTCGCGATAAACTCAAAAACTACTGAACAGATTTACTTTTACTTGTACTCATACGTTTACCAATTACAAATACACAGAGTTATTCATGCAGAAGGTTTATGTGCATAACTTCTCAAGCTTACAGCAACGTGAAGTTGGGCCTGCTTATCATATATAAACAAACTTTCAGTGCAACAGCAATGGCGGTGACAGTGATGTGCGGTCGCGTAGGCGCGATCGTCGGCAACGTGGTGTTCGGAGCGCTGGTGGACCAACAGTGTGTCGTCCCCATATACATGTTTGGTGCGCTGCTTATCAGTAAGTACTATATTATTCCTTTCCTTTAATTATTTTTAACGACATTCTTAACATTAGCTTACGGCCCATCAGCTATAATTTTATTCCACAGTATTGCGTTTGTCAAGGATATACTAATATTCCTATTGCCCCTCTATATAAGCACGTAGCTTGCAGTAAGAGTGGATTCGACAATAGCCCAAGTGATTGAACCCGCAGCTCTCACTTTAAATGTGTGGAGTCGGTCCTTTAACTGTTAAGCTATTGAGGCTTTTTCACTTATACACTACGTACATATTCTTCTAGGGGATAATACATTTACGATCCTGTCGGCCAATTTACGCCGAAAACAGCATAGCTTTCCTATCGTTATGAAAATTTCATCAGGCTTTTTATTGATGATGATTATTTTTTTCAGCAAGCGGCTTACTTTGCATCATTCTACCGAAGAGCACACGACCTGAGCGGCCGCAGTGATAATTATAATGTAATAAATATTTGTTATATTTTGTCGGTGTAATGATAAATAAATTAGCGTACATAAGCACCGTTTTAATTTCCTTTTTATTTCGTTACAATCCCACAGTATGCATCAATCTGGGGGCACGGCAGTGCCCCCGCCAAGTCGAGCAAATAAGCGGCACGGCCGTACTATCCTTTTCTCGAAGCACTTCAGGCCATTTTCGACGCTCTATAACTTCGTTGTGCATAAAGCTATAAGTCTGAGTTTTCAGTAACCGAGCAGGCATTGTATAAACACGATATATTTCAAATTTCATTCAATTTGAACCAGTAGTTTTAGAATTATAACTAGTCAAATTTCTTAATTTTGTCACTCACTGACTGACCGATCATCAAAACTCTAAGGCACTTCTAGCAGACATGGAAGCTTCAAGTTTAGAATATAATTAGTGTTTAGTGTATAAGTAAAGGAAAAATTAAAATATTTTGTAATGTCGCTCCAGTTTTCTAGATACATCAACTGCATAAATAACTTTGTAATCCCATATAAATGTATAGGATTACAAAGTTACGTTAGCAGTTACATTTGCAGTTAGATAGGTATTTAGATAATTTGCGACCCCTATAACTTCGTTGTGGATAAAATTGAAAGCCTAAATTTTCAGTAACTAAACAGGTATTGTATAAACACGGTATATTTCAAATTCCATTCAATTCGAATAAGCAGTTTAAGAATTATAACTAGTCAAAATTTCATAATTTTGTTACTCACTGGCTGACCGTCATCAAAACTCTAAGGCACTTCTAGCAGACATGGAAGCTTCAAATTTTTTATATAATTAGTGTTTAGTGTATAAGTAAAGGAAAAATTAAAATATTTTGTAATATCGGTCCAGTTTTCTAGATACACCAACTGCATAAATAACTTTGTAATCCTATATAAATGTATAAAATTACAAAGTTATATTTACAGTTAATCAATCAGTGTACCTGTATAGTATATGCATAATATAATGAAATAATAGGTGTAGGTACCTAGATAAAATTCGATTAAATTCAAGAAGTGGGTAAAAAAAGTAGATCTTTCAACAAAAAGATATGAGATCCCATAAAAACATAAAATGTAAAAAAATTGCCAGTCTCGTAAAGCAGTTCTTCTACTACAAAAAGTGGTGAGATCTCATGTATAACTACGCCTGAAACTTGGCAGTTTTACGAATCTAAAAGTATTTGTATTAGTAGAATAAGTTGCCGTACAACTGCCAAGTTTCAGGCGTAGTTATACATGAGATCTCACCACTTTTTGTAGTAGAAGAACTGCTTTGCGAGACTGGCAATTTTTTAACATTTTATGTTTTTTATGGGATTTAGTTTTTCTTGTTAACTAACAAAAGATTATTAAATTTTAAACTATCGCGTTTCATGCTCATATTAATTTCGGGAACTTTCGAGACAGAAGAGAAGCAGAGTCTGCTTGTGACCACGGTCCTTTATCGGTGCTTGACGTTTCGGTAATTTTTACGCATAAATTCCCGAAAAGTATTAATTAATACCAAAAGATTGTTAAGTGCAATGTTTAAAATTAAATTGGCAAAGGTGTGAGGTAACTTTAATTTTTAATCATTAAAAGTAACTAATTTTGTATGATTGCAAAATAAATAATAAGAACAATAACAACACATTTACTACTACGACTAAAGTAAAGAGCCCACAGAGCTAATTAAATAAAGTTGAAATGGATAATCAAACGCAATTACTCTTTTCAAAAATAAAAGAAGAAATGGAAAAACAAACGGTAACCCTAACAGATTCTATTACAAAAGCTGTACTCAAAGAAATGGATAATAAATTAAAACCAATATTAGAAGAAAACGTGTATCTTAAGAACGAAATCAAGAAGTTAAATGAAAAGGTAAAACGTTTGGAACTTATGAACAAGGAAAATAATTTAATATTCTACGGATTCGACGAAACCACAGAAAGTACTAATTTAATAGAAATGGTAACAAACAAATTAAAGGGATGTGGCATTGAAATTTATAAACATGATATCAACAAAGCGTTTAGAATTGGTAAGGACAAGGGGAAAGCAAGACCTGTCTTAATTAACATGTTGAATGCTTGGAAGAGAAATGATATTTTGAAAAACAAGAAAAGTTTACCAAAAAATATTTATGTTAAAGAAGATTTTACCAAAGAGGTGTTAGAAAAAAGAAAAGAACTGATGCCTCAGTTGGAAGAAGAACGAAGGAAAGGGCATATAGCATTTATAAAATATGACAAGCTTATCATCAAAGGTGAATCAAGTACGATTAGAGATAAAAGGAAAAGAGAGCAATCCACTTCACCAAAACTAACACCTGCCACTGAATGCGCCCCACCCAAAATAAACAAAATAAATGCTTTCGAACGAATGTATAGAAACAGATCTCAATCAACATCAGACATAAATAAAGAATAGCAACTAACATACATCGGAAAACAGAAGATCAGATTAAACGATAGAATTATATTAAGTACGACAACCACACCTCCCCCAAGCCGGGTGGTCTCCGTGGGGGATATCGACCACTCCCTTTCAGCTCCAAAAATTCAAAATAATAATAATAACAATAAAATCATACATACAAAACACAACAAAAAATTTTATATCGCTACTTTAAATTGTCTATCATTGAGAACACAAGAGAAACTTACTGAATTAGAACTAGCACTCTCCAAGATTAATTGGGATATATTAGGATTAAGTGAAGTAAGAAGGGTAGGAGAAAGCATTGAGGATCATAGAGAATATATACTATATTATAAAGGGGAAACAAAAGGAAGCTATGGCGTAGGATTTATAGTTAAAAATACTTAGAAAAAAACATAGAAGAGTTCAAAGGCATATCAGAGAGAATAGCTGTCCTTAATATGCATCTACCTGGCTACAATAATAAATGGTCTATCATTCAAGTATATGCACCTACCGAACAACATGAAGAATATGTTAAAGATCTTTTCTACGAACAATTGTCTTCGACCTTACAAGACGCAAACAAAAACGTTATGGTTTTAGGAGATTTTAATGGACGAATAGGTACTAGGCAAACAGGTGAAGAAAGAATTATAGGCAACTTTGGTTTTGGCAAAAGAAGCAAAAATGGAGAAAGAATGATTAATTTAGGTTTCGAAAATAATCTTGCATACATGAACAGTTTTTTCAAAAAGAACCAAAGAAAAAGTGGACCTGGATGTCCCCAGACGGATCATATAAGAATGAAATCGACTACATAGCGACTAACAATATAAAATGCTTTCAAGATGTGAATATCCTAAACCAGTTCAACTTCAACACAAATCATCGAATGGTCAGAGCAGTAATATACTGCATAGAACCGAAAAAAAGTAGAAACAAATTTAAGAATACAACCAATTTTATAGTAAGAGAACAAAGTCAGATTAAAAAAGCAAAAAACATATTAGACGAAAAGTATGATAAAGCAATAAATGAAATATATGGACCACTATATAATAAAACCTTAAGAGATAAAAACAGCCAAGTTGAAAATGAAACCCAAAAACTAATAGAAGAAAGAAGACAATTACTAAAATTAAGAAAAAACAAACAAAATCGTAAGATTATATCAGAACTAAGTAAAAAGATTAACAAAAACATTGAAAAGGATAGAACAAAAAGAAGAATGGACATCCTAATCTACCATATAAAAAAGACTGGAGGAGTAAAAAAGCTTTAAAAGAACTTGTACAGGCAAAAAAATGGATACCGAACATTAAAAACAAAGCGGGGAAAAAGGAAACGTCACGAAAAGGTATCATACAGACAGCAACGGAATTTTTTAAGGGACTATATTCAGCAGTGCATAATAGTCCAAATGTAACTATCAATCTTGAGAATGATGATAATGAGGAAGTACCAAATTTTCTCCTGTCCGAAATAGAATATGCTATCAAGAGTCAAAAGAATGCAAAGGCACCTGGACCAGATCATATAACAAACGAGATGATCAAAACATCGGCAAAAATACCAGAAAATCTGAGAAAATTAAGGGAATTATACAACACCATATTACACACGGAATATATACCATCTCAATGGACCAAGAGTACAATCATACTAGTACACAAAAAAGGAGACAGAAACATCATAGAAAACTACAGGCCCATAAGTCTCATGTCGAATATTTATAAAATATTTTCTAAATTGATCTTGAATAGAATAACTAGAATAATGGATGAACAGCAACCTATGGAACAAGCTGCATTTAAAGCGGGGTTTTCTACCATTGATCACATGCATGTCTTAAAGCAACTAATAGAGAAATCTCAAGAGTATGGAAAACCCTTATATATCGCGTTTGTAGATTATAGCAAAGCATTCGACTCAATTGGACACGATTCGCTTTGGATGGCTCTTTTACACCAAGGAGTTCCAAAAAAATATATACGTATAATCAAAAACATATACGCAAATAGTACCGCACAAGTCAAACTAGACTCAACCGGTGAAGAGTTTCCAATAGCTAGAGGTGTAAGACAAGGAGACCCGCTATCCCCAAAACTTTTTTCTGCAATTTTGGAAGATACATTCAGAAATCTAGAGTGGGATAATGTTGGTATAAATATTGATGGCAGACAACTTAATCACCTAAGGTTCGCAGACGACTTAGTGCTTTTAGCGAATGAAGCAGAAAGTCTCCAAGATATGCTGCAACAATTAATGGAAGCAAGCAAAGTAGTTGGCCTTGCCATGAATAAATCGAAAACAAAAATAATGACAAACAGGGAAGAGGTACCTATACAAGTTGACAATGAAAATATAGAGTATGTGAACAACTACACATATTTAGGGCAAATAACATCATTCAGAGACCAAACTAAGTTAGAAATTGAAAAAAGAGTGGCTTGTGCCTGGAAAAGATACTGGTCTCTTAAGGAGATATTTAAAAGTAGCCACTTTCCATTGACAGCTAAGAAAAAAGTATTTAACTCCTGTATCTTACCTTGCCTTACATATGGTTGTCAAACTTGGGCACTGACACAGAAATATTTACTGAAACTGAGAACATGTCAGCGGGGAATAGAAAGAAGCATGTTGGGGATAACACTAAGAAATCGTAAAAAGGCAGGAGAAGTTAGATCAAGTACAAGAGTTGAAGATGTAATACAAAAAATTAGACAATTAAAATGGAGATGGACTGGACACATGACAAGAGACAGTAGATTAAAATGGACTAAAATTATAACAGAGTGGCAACCAAGGGATGGAAAAAGAAAAAGAGGAAGGCAACACAAGCGATGGGAAGACGATATAAAGAAAGTTGGAGGTTCAATCTGGAGAAGAATAGCAAACAACAGGATGGAATGGAAACAGCTGGAAGAGGCCTACGTGTCACAAGACACGCTGATCACTAAAACTAAAAATCCGATGTGTTAGAATTTGACTATGTGTAAATGGCAATCAGCAATAAAGGCTTAAATAAATAAATAAATAAAATTTTGTATGAGGGTTATATGTCAGTTAAATGAAGTACTATAGTCATGCACCTCCCAGTAGAAATGGGCCGACTCGAACGAGGATGTATTACCCATAAATCGGCGTCAAGTAACAGTATCAGCACAGTTGCTAATCGTGCGATGAGTCGGAGCGTCGGCCCAATGTTACAGCTAGACAAAATCAATTACAGAATTCAAATATTTGAAATAATTCAAATTAGCGATTCTAAACACTATCTTATTAAAACAATGAACTCGAATTGTTAATATATTCTTGTAAATAACCGAAATGATAGCCTTATCAAACCTAATTAAATTGAGTCCTCAATTTTATCGTTTATATTTTTAAGGTTCTGTTGAAAATGAAAAATACCTGTAATAATATAACTAACACAGGCACCGTGAACTTTATAATATATTTTTCATATATATACATAAATATTCCTATATAAAAAAAAATCATACGGTGGTTTCGCTATGATAATTAAGCAAGACTTTTACCTGACACAAAAAATTAAGAATCTTAGTACTTAAAAGTACATTACGTTTTATAATTTATAATTATGTAGTATAACTTGTTATTTCAAAATCAACTTTGTCTGTCCATACATATTTTTTCTTAACTATAAAATAAGTTTAAAAAGTATTTTGGGACTTTAGTGATAAAGATATTGAAAGTGTGTGTAGAATTCCGTCATTTTCAAAACTAATAGCAAGACAATTTTTTTAAATGAAAAATTAGATGTGAAGAAACATGTATTTACAGATTTCTAAAATTCCCCCATAAAAAGTGTAAAAACAGGGGTTGAAAATTTCTATCAGAGGCAAGTCATTTTTAGGGTTCCGTAGCCAAATGGCAAAAACGGAACCTTTATAGTTTCGTCATCGTCCGTCTGTCCGTCTCTCCGTCTGTTCGTCCGTCCGTCCGTATGTCACAGTCATTTTACTCGGAGACACTTCGCTCTATCTATGCGAAATTTACTAAATAGGTGTACTGTATGAACCGCACAACGATTTTGTAATGAAATCTTAAAATATATAGGAATTAAGGGTAGCAGTACCATACATGTAACTGAGTTTTGAAAAAAAAAAATTCAACGTATGTCAACGTGATACGTGATATTTACTATGAAATTACTAACTTATTTTTGGGTTCGATTTTAATTCGTTATTATTTTTAAAGCTCTTAAAATTCTTCATAACCAAGCTACGGAACCCTTTAGTTTCAACTGTGCGTGGTACACAACGCACTCGACTGGTAATTTTTCAAACTAGAAACCTGAAGCATGAAAGCTAGGCTTTTGCGAACAATTAAAGAAAAGTGAACACGTGTTTTAATATTTTCAGAAATTACACATTCGATTCGAATAAAATAGAGGTTCGAAGTTTATATTAAATACGTTATTCACACGAGCGCAGCCGGCAGAAGCTAGTATTACATATAATAGATACCTTTTACATATAATTAATATTATAAATAAGCAAGCATGTTTAACAAACCGTATGCTGTATTTTATAGTAGTTTCTAGATATTAAAGTATTTTAGCATATACATATACAAACGTATTTAACCTCGGTTGGCTTTCTAAATGGTAAACAAAATGTAAAATTTGCTATCATGCTAGAGGTCTAATGTATAATTGTTTATGCATATTTATTTCTTATAGATAATTCTTTCTATTGTGTATTTTCGTGGAAAAGTCTAAAATTGCTTCACGAATAGTGACTTTAGGTATTCAAAAGAAGTTACTATTTATTTAATGGGTATTTGTTAAAAGGCAATATGACTTTATCTGGGAGATATCTGGCGACAAATACGGACCTTGTGAATGTAAATAATCATAGAGCAGATACTTTGTGGGGTATGGGAAACCAGAAACGCGAAGATAAGGTTTATACTTACGACGAGGCTATTGACTTGGCAGGTATGAGGTTTGATGGCAACAGTTTGACTAGTATGTATATATTATAAATGCGAAACAAACTGTGTTTCTCTGTCTATCTGTCTGTCGCGCTCTCACGCCAAAACTACTAAACCGATTTAAATAAAATTTAGTAAACGGTTAGTCTACAGCCTCAGAAAGAACATAGGCTTTAAGGACATTTTAATGCGAAAAAAGGGTTATAAGAGGTTGAAACGGGGGATGAATATATGCATGGAAGTATCGCCATTTTTAAAGCTAGAAGATTGAAACTTATTTTAGGCTTTTGATTAGATAAATAAACATGACATTTAAACTTTGTAAAAAGGGAGTGGGGGACAGAGTTAAAAATCAAAAAACGTTATTCACGAAGACGAAACCGTTGGCATTAGCGTAAGGTATGATGGAGCTGACATAGTTCAATGGCTAAAAAAATAAAGAGAAAAAAAAAGAAACCGCTCACAGTATGTATATAAATTGAAGTTGTAGAATCAGAATGAGAGGCGAGATGGCCAAAAGGGTTGAAAAAGTAGACTTTAATTGAAGGACTTCAAATGCAGGCATCCAAATCACCTCTGAGTTTTCAAAGACTAAAGTGTTTCAAATCAATCTCTTGCTTTTGCTTTATGGTGAAGGAAAATATCGAGGAGAAGATCAAGAACCTGTAGGTTGTAGAAGAAATTATAATACATATGTAATTATGTACACATACATACATTTGTGGTCCATTGCTGCTGGTAAGGTCATGCCCGTGTGATTAGCTATCACAATACTTTAGTGATATACTCGCGAAGTCACAGCTCGTTTGAGACGCTCATAGCATAGGTGGGTTAAGCAACTTTAGGCGCGGTCAGTCGTTAGATAGGTAATCGCATAAGTGGTATCTCATCTGAGCGTCTCCGTGATTCGGAGGGCACGTAAAAAGTCGGTCCCGGCTGCTATTAATTTGATAATAGTCGAAAACTCAAGTCAGAGGCCAAATCGTATATGGGCGGTCTGAACAACTCTGACACTAGGTTGGCCACATTTTGAGGTTAGCCAATGTAAAAACTACAACAATGTAACAACGACAAACAATTTACAACACAAATTAAAACAAGATAAGAAAAAGGGAAACGACGAAGATATTAAGAATAATAATCTTATCGTAAGTAGTCACTCAGAAGCAGAAAAAAGGAAAAGAGATAATTCTATGTCACCCAAAAATATACAAACACCACCCCATCCCACCGCAACAAAAAATGTTATAGTCCCATCCAAGATGTACAAAACAGACGCGTTTGCATACATGAGAGCCAGATCTCTCTCATTGTCAGACAAACACTCACAACAAAATAATGCATAGGAATCATCAGACACCGGAAACCAGAAGAAATCAAATACTATAGAAACTACAAAAGAAGAAAACAAACAAATCCCCAATACGGTTGGTCACCGCGGGGTGATAGACCACACCCCCCAGGAGCTCAAAATAGAAAATGGCAAAAAACAATACTTCGGAAATAATAAAAAAAGACACAGGAGTAGGCTAAATATAGTAACACTCAACTCAAGATCACTAAAGTCCCGGGAATCTCTTTTAGATTTAGAAAATGCATTGGAAACCGTGAACTGGGACATAATAGGTTTAAGTGAAGTAAGGAGAGTGGATGAAAAAATAGAAGAATACGATAATTATATACTTTACTACAAAAATGTATCTGCTGGCCTATATGGAGTAGGATTTATGATAAAAAACTATTTAAAACATGCAATAATTGAGTTTCGTGGAGTCTCAGATAGGATAGCAGTTTTAAATATAAAACTTCCCGGACAAAAACAACCAGCTTCAATAGTTCAAGTATATGCTCCGACAGAGGTAGCCAAAGAAAAAGTAAAAAATGATTTTTATGATAAACTGAACAAAATTATGCCAAAACTAAATAAAATAAAAATAATAATGGGAGACTTCAATGGCCAAATTGGAACAAGGAGGCCTAATGAAGACAAAATACTTGGACCATATACAACTGGGAAAAGAAACGACAATGGACAAAGATTAATAAATTTCGCTTTGGAAAATGACCTACACATCATGAACAGCTACTATAATAGAAAATATAGTAGAAAATGGACATGGGTGTCACCTAATGGGAAGATAAGAAACGAAATAGATTACATTGTTACAAACAAAACTAGAGTGTTTTCAAATATAGATATTATTAACCAACTTAACTATAATACAGACCAAAGAATGCTTCGTGGACAACTATACACAAAGGAACCAAAAACATCAAGAAAAATCATTCAATTACGAAACATCAAATACTTCTGCCGCTACCTGCGCATATTTTGGATGCGTTACGTACTAATTTAGAAAGAATAAACTACCTCACGGGAGTCCAAGAGAAATATGATGCCCTGGAGACAGAACTAAAAAAAACGGAAAGTAAAACTAGAATAAATAAAGCAAGAAAAGACAAAATAGGACTGGAAGCGAGGCGGTTAATCATACAAAGGAAAATGATGTTCAAGGACAGGAAAAATAATAAATACACTATAGCGAAGTTAAGTAAAGATATAAACATACACATTCGAAAGCATAGACATAAAACAAGAACCGATACATTAAATTACTTCATAGATAGTTCAGGCGGAGTAAAGAAAGCACTTATTGAATTAAAAGAGAACCTAAACTGGATGGACACTATAAAAAACCCTAAAAACAGGAAGAATAAAACAAATAGAATGGAAATATTAGAAATAGCAACAGACTTTTACCGCGAACTATACAATGACGACGAAACAACCAAAAGGTACAACAAGCTAAATCACTATGACCATGAAATAACTAACGAAGACGAGACTCCATGTATATTAAAAGATGAAGTCATTAAGGCAATAAAATCTCAGAAGAAAGGTAAAGCGCCAGGAGCCGACAGCATATCTAACGAACTGCTGATTGGATCATGTGAAGTAATATGTAAGACTGTAACAGAACTATTTAACGAAATTCTGCGCACTGAATACATACCCCATCAATGGACTTCCTCAACCATAATATTACTACATAAAAAAGGTAAAAAGGATGAGATAGCCAACTACAGACCCATTAGCTTAATGTCTAATGTGTACAAAATATTTGCAAAGATACTGCTAGATCGCTTAACAAAAACTCTGGATGAAAACCAACCCAAAGAGCAAGCAGGGTTCCGGAGCGACTTCTCAACTATTGATCACATCCATACCATAAAACAAGTCATACAGAAATGTAATGAGTACGGTATTACTTTCTATCTAGCATTCGTGGATTATAATAAGGCATTTGACTCGTTAAAACATGCAGAAATATGGAAAGCCCTAGGAACACAAGGTGTAGACAAAAAATACATACGTTTGATTATCAAAATATACAAAAATATGAAAGCAAAAATAAAAACTGAAAGAGAAGGGGATTATTTCCCAATAAAAAGAGGAGTACGGCAAGGTGATCCTATGTCACCCAAACTTTTTTCAGCAACCCTCGAATACATATTTAGACGTCTCAATTGGGATACATACGGCTTAAATATTAACGGAGAAAAACTAAACCATTTAAGATTCGCAGACGATCTAATACTAATTTCAGAAGACCCAAAAAGCTTACAAGTGATGCTAGAACAGCTTGTAAATGAAAGCGAGAAAGTGGGATTATCAATGAATAGCGTAAAAACCAAAATAATGACAAACCTCGACAATATCCCAATAACTTATCGTATCTAGGACGTATCTAGGACAGATCATATCTCCACAAGACCTCACAAGCAAAGAAGTAAATAATAGAGTAAATCTAGCTTGGAAAAGATACTGGTCTCTTAAAGAAATTATGAAGAATCATCAAGTGCCTCTCACAGCTAAAAGTAAAATAATAGATTCATGTATTTTACCTATCATGTCGTACGGATGCCAAACATGGAGCCTCACAAACCTAAATATGCGTAAACTAGAAACCTGCCAACATAGCATGGAACGAAGCATACTAAACATCAAATTAAAAGATAAAACAAAACTAGATACTATAAGAAAACAAACTAAAATTACTGACATTGCTTACTGTATCAAAAAATTAAAATGGAGGTGGGCAGGCCATATGGTTCGGAATAAAAAAGATAAATGGTCTAAGAACATAACAGAGTGGTGCCCAAGAGAGTACAAAAGAAGGAAAGGGAGACAGCGTCGTAGATGGGAGGACGATGTTACAAGAACAGCTGGTATTACATGGATGCGACAAGCCAAAAATCGTACACAATGGGAAGCTCTAGGGGAGGCCTTTGCTGGAAAGCAAGACAATCTTCAGTTACCGGTGTCAAATTAATAAATAACTACATATACACTATGCTATAGATTAAGAAAACTATTGTAAGATTGTTAAAATAAAGGCTATTATTATTATTATTATTATTAATGTAAAAACAGTTGTATCTTAAAGGTTGGCAATGCACTCGCGTGCCTTCTGGTGTTGCAGATGTTTATGGGCGGCAAATTGATGGAAAAATGTCCATTATAACTATAAAAACTAGCAGATAATTGTAAAATCATATTAATCATTAACTTTAAATAATTTGCAGGGAATGGTTTGTATATTGCTGGGTTGCTTGTAACTTTGAGCTGCGCATATGCGGGTATGGCTCTGGACATGTACGGACTCTCCTTGGTGGTGACCAGCGCTTGTGATTTAGAGTTAACTCTTGCCCAGAAGACTTCATTGTTACTGATGCCTTTTTAGGTAATATATTTTTAAGGAGATGAGTAATGACAGCACCATTCTTCTCTTTTCCCAATCTTCTGGCAGTATATTTCTATTGGTTTATTTTTTTGGAATTTGAATAAGTAGCACTCTATCAATGATGCTACTTTCTAATTTTTAAATTACCTACCCTAAACGTTCTTCGGTTAATTAATCATCCAAATTAGATCCAAAAATGGTTGTTATAAATATAATTTTAGTATAGGAACCAGCTTTATGATTTACAAATATAAATACGTAAAAATATTACTAGCTTATAAATAATTAAAATACTAACATAAAATCTTAAATATATTGAGAATATGTGTACGTCATTTATTAAGCTGTCCTGTGGGTTTGCAGCCCAAAATAATGGTGCTGATACCTTTTTATGACGTGATATAAATTTAAAGTACATTACATTTGGTAGCATTATTTTGATTTGGTTTTTGAATTATTCCAGGATCAATCGTAATGGCATATCCTTGGGGCTACATTGCTGATACGCAAGGTCGACTTAAAGGTTTATGGATATCCCTATGGGGAAGCTTCATCTTAGCCACCCTAAGCGCTTTCTCACCTAATTGGGTTGTTCTAGCTGTTTTAAGATTTGGCAGCTCCAGTTTGTAAGTTATATTAGATCCTAATATGCAATGTGAAAGTTTGTATGTTGGTAGTTTTTGTTTTAATTTCATAGCGGTTGGCAAACAAGCATATGAAGGGAAGTCACCGCAACCTGTGAACGTTTGCGATACTCAAAGTATCACATGCGCGTTGCCAACCCAGGGATAGAATGGAAGGCAAGATAAGGAAAAAAGGGACCAGAGGACGTGGGAGATTAAGCCTCCCCTCTTATTCATGGCACGAAACGCAATAGCACCCTGTTTCATTACGAAGATTTTCTATGATAGGGTAGTACTTACCTGATCTGGCCAGCCCATTTCTTTTGGAAAGAGCATGACTCCATTACTATTAAACTATATTCTGTCAATAACTTCATATAATATTGCAGATCCAGTGGGATACAGTCCTTAAGTTTAACTTTACTTGGAGAATCTTGTTCTAGTAAAGTAAAAGGACCTTCCTTGATTGGAATGACAACTCCGATTTTATTCGCATTTACAACCTATAGTGGTATGTATTATGCTGTAAATAAAACTGTTGCTTTTTTTAAATTACATGCATTAGAATTTCTTCTGTTGCCCATAGTCAATTCTATTTTAAATTTGAAACTAAACGTTTTAAATATAATTTTAGTCCATTGAAAAGTTCGTTTGGGGGTTGCCTTTGTCAGAGGACAGTTGTAGATAATTTATGTTTGCAATAAAAAATGTTAAATAATTTTTCTTTTAAAGCGTATAGTTTGGCAGATAAACCTTAAAAACCCATTGAACTCCTTTTTTAAAGATGGCGGCCGTGGGACAAGGCAACCCCACAAACTTGGATTTAACGTTACACTAGTATCTGAAAAATAAAATTGCATCCTCAGACGATACAAACGGTCTAATTTAAATGGACTAATTGTTATTTCCAGCGAATTAAATTAAATATTAACTGTAACACTTTCTATTGGCTTTTCGATTTTGATAATTTGTTCAACCATTAAAATAGTTTAATATACTTTTAGTAGCAATATATAAACGTGATTGACTGTAGAAGTTCCTCAGAAATTGTTGGTAATATATAAAAGACTCTCTTCATGACTAAAGGGCTGAACACATCTTGATGATATTGGATTGTAGGATAGCTTATATACATATAGTTTTAGGCTGACATAGAATACTAATTATAGAGAAATGATGCATGCAGTAGGTAGTTCCTTCAAAGCAAGTATTACTAAATTATTTATTAAGCTAGTATTAAATTATGATTTCAGTTTTCGGCTATTTCATCCTTCCTCTTGAATTTGCTTTCAACCTTGGGTTTATCGTAATTAAGCCCTGGAGACTTTTGACGCTGGTCTTGGTATTGCCTCTCGGAATATCAGCAGTATTCTCCGGATTTTTCTACGAAAGCCCAAAATTTTTATTGAATGAGGGTCAGGAAGAAAAAGCTTTAGCAATTCTCAAGAAAATTAGCAACAGGAGTGGATTTAAAGATGATCACTATCCAGTAAGAGAACTGTTATGAAAAGTAAAAGAATTTCATGACATTGTAAATATTAATGAACGCTATATAATTTTTTTTGCAATTTTCTGGGTATTTACCCAGTGTCTGCTGATACTCTTATCTTGATTTGACAGGTTACTAGTTTTTACTCAGAGCGACTGATCTACAAGCCATCTGACCTCCGCAAATCGAGGGGCGAACCAGTATCGTTTGATAAGAGCACAGTTACCTATCAAGAGATTATGATTATTATCAGATGCTATGATAAAAAACGGCCAGACCGAAACAGTAATTTATATCAAACATCTGCTCTGAGCGGGAATCGGACCCGCGACAGTCTAACTTCAAAGCAAGCTCACTAACTTAAAGAACACTATATAACATAACTTAATTTTGTACCAGGTTAAGAGAGTAGTTCTCAATGAGACAACATCAGTAATTAAGAAGGACGTTCCACTATCGCAATCTCTGATGGATCAAACATTTCCTCTGTTCAAGCCTCCTTTTCTTTATAGATCAATACAGTTATATTACATAACTTCTGTTGTCTTCGCAAGGTAATATGTTTTATAATAAAAATGTATTATTGTCATCATGTAATTATGATGACAATAATACATTTTTAATAACGTCAATGAAATAGACTCGTAAGCGTTACAAAGGTTATAGACACTCTTTTTTATGTTACTAAGTTGGCAAGCAAGCATACGGCCCACCCGATGGTAGGCATTTTAATTAAAATTCCGGCATCGAGACGTGGGGACCCTATCGCCTGTTTTTCTGATAATCTCTGTCACAGTAGAGATTATTTCACACTGGTGGTAAGTCTTTCGTTGCAAGAGACCTAGGTAAATAGCAATTGCACTGTCCAATATTCTGCCGCAAAGTTTCTTCCAGTGTGAAGGGCCAACCTGATACTAAGAGGTTGGCAAACCGCTTAGCATCAGTTTGGCCGTGTGCGTGCCAAACTATTACCATAAAAAAATTGTGAAAAAGATTCAATTTAATTTCGTTACATCAATGGCTTGCATTATGTTCTTTATTATAAAATATTTATGCAATAGTTTAATTATTTATTTTATTTATATAAAATTCTCTTAGCACAAAATGGCCGGCTCGATCGGGGAAGTATTACCCTCTCACAGAAAATCGAGAGAGCGCCAGAGGCCCAATATCCCACCCCCGCTTTTCCCTTCTCAACGTGTCCCTCCTGTTCCTTGGGTTGGCAATGCCTTTAACAATCGCAAGCGTTCATAGGTTACGGTGTCAGCTTAACACCAGGCGTACCGTATGCTTGTTTGCCAATCGTCATGACAAAAATAATGACTTTACTCTTTTTTTTAGCAATAATGGTTTCTATTCTTCCCTGCCTTTGGTAATCGATTCCTTTATTCTTGGCGTTGGAGGATCTGACACTGATAACATGTGCGCAATGATCAGCAGTTCTAGCGTGTCTAATGGTGGCAATGTGAGTTTTATGAAAGATATGTTTTTGTTAAAGAAGAACTTAAAAAGTAAGTTGGTGAAAACTGTGGATAACGGATAATCACTTTTGAATCTATGTCTAGTACTAAAAGAAAGGCCGGAAGTAATACAAAATTAGCTCTTTGAGTAACATATTTTATCTATATCTTTTGAGTTATTGATCATAAATTAAGACAAACAGGAAAAAATGATAGTTCCACCTAATTTATTGTTTTTTTTTGGATGAGACCATGATATACTACCAAAATATATAATAAAGTGAATTTGTATGTTTGGATGTCTGTTATTCTATCACGCAAATAGTGGCTTATCGGATTGGAATGCAATTTAGCAAACATATAGCTTATTATCTGGTTTCGATATAAAGAATGAATAATTAAACGCTACACACTCACGGGCCCCATTTAGAATAGTTATATGCTGCGTCCGGAAACATACACAATGACAAGGACATTCACACCTAGCCGGACCAAAAACATCTGCTCTGAGCGGGAATCGAACCCGTGTTCTGTGTCGCTTGCGGCAAGTTCGCTACCGCTGCGCCACAAGATCGTTAATATAGATTCATTTCTTTCTGTAGCCAATTCTAAGGTCACCGTGAATAACGTCACTTGCAGAGGCCAGTATTTAATAAATCTTATTTTTGTTATTAGTCAAACTAATTGCTTAATTTCAGACTTGTATACCAACAGTCAATAAAACAACAGTATTGGTCACCATGGTTTTCGGAGTACTGCTAGTTTCCTTGAACTTGGTGGCTGCGTGTCTCTCAAGATGGAAGAAGGCAGTTCTCCTGATATTAATCATTATCTCCTGTGGTTGTGGTTATTTAATTCCACTGGTGAATGGGAGCATATTGACAATTGCTCTGTTTTTCGGTTATATCATCAGCTCTGTGGCATTGTTGGTCACATTTTCGTATTATGTTGATCTTTTTCCTACATCGTACCGGTAGGGGTATTTCTTTTATATAATTTAGATTAAGATGTTAACACAACTGTTACATACACGAGTTTATAGATATATAGATAGCTTCTTACATGGATTAACAGATAGTATACTTTCTATCCTGGAAAAACGTGATTTTCCGGAGGCATAATCAAAAATATACATAAACGCGAGTAGAATCGCGGGCGATTTTAGCATTAAATGCTCAGTTACGCAAAAACTGCTGAATAATTTTGGATGAAGGTTGTCTCAAAGACAGATTGCTACCAGGATTAAAACATAGTATACTTTTTAACCCAAAACATATTAAGGTTTCCTTGGGATAAAAAAGAAGTACAGAACTTGACTTCGATATAGATGGGTTTTATGGAATCTAGACTAATTAATTAGGGTCCGACCGAAACTGGTTTTTCAGCCGAAATCGAACTTTCGGCCTCCCTCTCAGTTTCGGCCGAAACCGAAACCGAAACTTTTAAAAAATATTTCAATTACGTTTTTTTAATGAAATTTGAATTTCAAGTTTTTAACATTTATTTGCATGTATACATTCGTAGTCAACTAATTAGGAACAGAAAATAATTTGATTAAATATTTTAAAAGTTTAATTTTATGAGATACTGTTTTTTATAAAGTATACTGTTCAATGCTGTATACTTTTTCGAAGCTAAGAATATTTTATGGTAGGTTTATTTAAAAAGAAATCTCTCGCATTGAAATTGCTCATTTACTGGCTAACCGTCTAATTAGGGATAGCAAGAGTTAGTGTTTTATTTTCGATTTTTAAAAAATAAACCTGAAATACAAAGGCGAATAGACTTTCTATTTTTATTAGGCGTCATTCTTTAGTTTATAGTTTTGATTTCTAAAATTTATATCACAATTTATTATTTAAACATGGGTTACTTATTTAACCAAGCGAAAACAATTTTATCTCAACTTAAATGGCCATACAGTAAAATAGCTTATCATTTGATTTTCTCCAAAAGTATGGTTTTCAACGCTGTGCAATATTTTCAAACGTATAAAACTAATTTAATAGCTTTATAAAAAGTTCCCTTTGTGGGCTCTGTAATTATTAAAAGAGAAATATTTGGACTAGAACTTAGTGGCGAAGTTACATGGGCGCTATATCACGAAAATGATCCAAAATATACTTCACTGTTTATTAAATGATTTCTAGCCGGTGAACTATTATCAGTTTTAGATTGGCCTGCCAATAGCCTAGACATGAACTCTTTGGAACATTTGTGGTACAACAAACTGGAAATTGAAACCAACTCTATAGTAATTCCAAAGACGCCTGGAAGATCTTCACTGACGAAACTTGTCATTATTTGATCAAGTCGATGCCGCGCCGATGTCGATATGGCTATGGCTAATAATGGGAATCACATTTATTTAATAGAAAACGTTGCTTTTTCGATGCATTTCATAATAAATGTACAATTTTCTCTTCCATTACATTCTGCGTTCATTATTTCTAATGTTTTCTTAAGTGTCCTTAATTACTTGTCCAGTGTTATACTAGCACGAAGGAGAAGTAAAGTTGAATTTTAATTGTTATTTTTAATTATAATCCATTCCAAAATTTAATTATTCTATTAAGAAAACATTGGTTAAATGATCAAGATCAGATCAACATTAAAAACGTAATGAAGACTTCATGTAAACTGAAATTACGGAAAATATAAATAAATGTAACTTTTATTATACCAATGTCCCTAATTAGTTGACCACCACTGTATATAATATAGACAGTTAAATAGAGTTAAATAAAATTAAAATTTAAAATTCATTAAAGTCATAACCATTTTTTTGTCATGAATATACAGGACTTACTATTGGGAGTAAACTTAAAAAAAGAAACAACTTGTGTTCACAATATTTTAAAGCTCAATCTAATACTTATTTCTGGAGATTTTTTGGTTGCGTCAGCGAGCGGTCACGAGTTGGCTGCGAAGTTTACCGCACAACGCACGAACACTCGAGTTTCGGCGAGACCGAAAGTTTCGGCTATATTTTGGCTGAAACCGAAACTAAAGCCGAAACTAGATTTTTTGGCTGAAACTGGCCGAAACCGAAACCGAAACCAAAATTTCGGTCAGTCCCTATAATTAATATTATGGCATCAAAATTATAAATGTGAAAGTAACTCTGTCTGTCTATTATCTTTTCACTCCTAATTGGCTAAACCATCTATTGTCATAAAGGTTCCTTATTAAAAATTGTTATTCACGTGGGTGAAGCCGCGGTCAGTACATAGTCTCTAATAAACGTATCGTGGTTTGAATAAAATTAATCACTTTATCCAGTGGCATGGCAGCGTGTTTAGGAGTTATGGTAGCTCGTATAAGCGGATTGATTGGAACTTACCTCGTTTCCGTTTACCTTGTGACTCATTGCGCCTATTCGTTTTACGCCTGGAGTACCTTTTTACTGAGTGAGTAAAAAAAAAATTTCCTACCTCGATTTCTTCTTTATATAGTATTTTCTAGTAGTAGTAGTCTTTATATATTATATATAATATACTATTTTCATTTTTATTTTTATAACCTAGATAAAGCACTGCATTAATTTAAAAATATATATTATTCGATTTTTTTATATTTTTCAGCTTTTAAATTGTTTCGGTTGTTACAGTTACATATATATAATCGACACAAAAATCGAATATAAGTAATAAAGATTTATTATTATAAGATATAATATAAAATAACCCCATCAGGGATTTTACTAACTATTTGGCTTCATTCCTCCATAATTTTATATTTATTGACATAAAACACCTTGTTAATACATTGCCATTTATTTTCTGCAGGCGGAGTTGTAGCGTGTTGCTTCTTACCGGCCGAACCCAAGAAATAGCGTTTTAATTAGTATTCGGAAATATTAATAGAAATATTATAACAGTCTTTTTATTTTATACTGCTGTTAAAAAATATTAAAACTTCCATTCTTTTTCATCTGAAATAAAAAGGGTCTAAAATTATGCCTTGTGGAACTCCATTCTGCAAAACTTTGTCACGATTAGAAGCTGATAAAGCTTATATATATAAGCAAAAATAACCGTAACACATAATAGTCGTTTAGTAACAATGTATAATATCTGTACTTAGCTAGTGAGTGGTGTATACATATGTATATTGAAGCAACGAATTCTTTTTAAATTTATTCATGCAAAAACCTAAGTGAGGGGTCTTATCAGACATACATGTCCTCGGTATTGTGGTTACCGTTTTGAGGTTCTTCTAAAATGTGAAAAAACCCCTCTAATATCCACACAGAGGCACATTAAACGCTACACACTCAACACATCACATTAAGCTTATACTTCTTTTTTTTTTACTTCTTTTTCCCAGGATAAATCCTGGTATTTAACCAGGATTATTACTACACTTAGCCGGATTTGACAGTTGTATTAATTTTTACACAGAGCGATTGTCATAAGGCTAAGCTGTAATGTACTGGATAACAGTGAAATACGTATAATTAGTTAACGATTATTGTATCAGATGTTATTAGATAACAATCAGGCTCTACAGTGTAACGTCTCAGTGATTCGGTCTGGGTGTTTTTCCTTACACAAGGTACAGATATTTTGATTAATACAAATATCCGCTCCGAGTGTGAATCGAACCTATGACAGTCGAGGCTGCCCTTAGTTAGTTAGTCAATGTTACTTCATTTATAGATCGAGTTAGAGACGCTCATAGCCGAGTGCACCCACTGATCGGTAAACGATCGGTAGGTTAAGCAACTTTAGGCGCGGTCAGTCACTAAGTCGGTCCCGGCTGTTGACAATTTGACAACAGTCGAAAAGTCAAGTCAGAGGCCTACGAGCGACCTGAACATTTCTGACACTAGGTTGGCCATCAACCACTCGATAAGATAAGATAATTTATAGTGAAACTCGTTATTTCAAAACCAACTTTGCCTGCACGTAATGTAGACATTGACATTAGTACAGGTGTGCCGCGTTATGTAAATATACATTTTCTTACGGGACCATTTTTATTATACATAATACATATTTAGTACTACAGTCTCCAGTACTTTATAGTAGTTTCATGACAAAGTCGTTTATGTTATCGTATCGTATATAAGCAGTTGTGTCATGAAGTTCATGAATATAAATAAGCGCATTTAACTAATGCAAGTTAATTATTTTATTAGGAAAAACAAAACGTTATTTTAATTATCTTGCTTTTGGTATTCAAAATAGGTACTTTTTGGTTTGGTGAATTTTAAATTTTTTGTTATTAGTTGAACGTATAGTCAGGTCGGTTATCTTTTTAAATGGATATTTGTAAGAAGAAATTAAAATGACTGTATCTGAAAGGTATGTGATGACGAATAGTGAGTTTGTAGATCTAAATAATGAAAAAGAATGTACTGTGTGGAGTATCAGGTGCCACAGACGAGAAGAAAAGGTATACACTTATGAAGAAGCTATTGATTTAGCAGGTAAAGTAACTTTAAACCATGTAATGTAAACGGTATAGAAAATGATTAAAGAAGTATGAAATAATAGTGACATTAGATGATATGATGATGATGATGATTGTTATAAATTAATGAACTTACTATAAGCTAAGGACCGGCCCCTTCCATTCAGAAAAAAAAACGTAAATCTTAGTACATTCGCAATAATGCAACGAAACGAAGCTAAGCACACGCAAACATTATTATTGTGAATTTACGTAAGAGCACTAGCTATTAAATTGATGTAATTTTTAGGAAATGGTTGGTATATTGTCAGGCTACTACTTATCGTGAGCTGCGCACTTACCGGCATGGCTCTGGACATGTTTGGTTTATCCTTGGTGGTGACGAGCGCTTGTGACTTTGAGCTAACACTATCTCAGAAAGCTACCTTGCTATCGATGCCCTTTTTAGGTAAAGTATTTAAGTTTTACTATACGAGTACCATAAATTAAATAATACATATCATCGTCGTTACTATCTGACGCAGGGGTGAGAAAGGGTTTCTAGAAAAGTAAGATTGAAGTTCATTTTCTGAGTGAGGTTCATTTTTCTGGTCCAGTTACGTTGTAGACAACTAGGCAGTACTAGATGACTTAGACTAAGCCCTTCATCTGTTTTTTAGTAATTTTTAGATTTGTCTACACTTTTTCTGATAACGGTTCTAAAACTTGTTTTACTTTAAGT
The DNA here is from genome assembly GCA_023373885.1 of Hestina assimilis. Classification (NCBI taxonomy): domain Eukaryota; kingdom Metazoa; phylum Arthropoda; class Insecta; order Lepidoptera; family Nymphalidae; genus Hestina; species Hestina assimilis. Next base: position 670,204 of record CM041750.1, on the reverse strand, counting down.
AAAATAATTTCAGGATCAATCATCATGGCGTATCCATGGGGTTACATTGCTGATACAAAAGGCCGACTAAAAGGACTATTGATATCCTTATGGGGAAGCTTCATCTTAGCCAGCTTAAGTGCCTTCTCACCTAATTGGATAGTTCTTTCTATTTTGAGATTTGGCAGCTCGAGTTTGTAAGCTTGTTTTATTTGTATGTAAATTTTCGACTACTTTCACTAAAGTTTTCTTTCTCTTCTTAAGTGTTTAGGATATAAAGTATTCTTTGCCATTCTTCATATTTAATCGATCCAATCATTATTTTCAATCCATTATGTTAATAATTATTATTCTATTATTTCTACTGAGTCGGTTCGTCTGCTCATCTGCGAATAGATAAGAAAAATCTCACACAATAACTGTCTCTTTAAATTCATTGATTACGTATTTCGCTTTAATCTTATAGCTATACAATCTTAAAATTAGGTATGTTAGTTAAGAGTAACAAAGAAGTTTTACTATATATTTTATTAATTTTTTAACTTTAAATAATATTACAGAGCCAGTGGAATACAGTCCTTAAGTTTGACTTTACTTGGAGAATCTTGTTCTACAAAATTAAAGGGACCGGCTGTGATTGGAGTGACTACTCCGATTTTGTGTACATTTACAACATATAGTGGTAGGTTTTATATTATATTTGGAAACGTTATTTTACTTAATATATTTTCTAGTTTGTAGACACACACGTTTCAGTTTGTTTCAAATAAAAAGCATGACGGATGCTTAAAAATTCCTTTTATTTATTGTTCTGTGTTTTAAGCTGTTATCTAAGTATTTTAGGTGGGTTTTCCACGGCTTATCAATTTCAATTACTTATGTTGCCTTCGAAAACATACGGTTATTATCTAGTGTCATTGGTTATTTTAAGCTTACCTGGTTGGACTACTAACATGTTTACATAAATATGGTCTATTTTGTTTTTAGTCTGCGGGTATTTCATCCTTAATCTTGAATTTGCTTACGATCTTGGCTTCATAATCTTCAGACCTTGGAGACTTCTGACGCTAGTCATGGCGTTGCCTATCGGCGTATCAGCACTGTTCTCAGGTTTTATTCACGAGAGCCCAAAATTCTTATTGAATGCTGGACAGGAAAAGAAAGCTGTAAAACTACTGAAGAAAATTAGTGAAGGAAATGGTATTAGGGATAATCAATATCCAGTAAGCAAAAAGCTTTTCTTTTATAAACTCAGATTGTTTCTATGTTTATGATCATGAGTTTCAATTTGTGTAATCAGTTAATTATATTTTGTATCAGGTAAAGAGAGTTGTTCTCAATGAGACGATAACACTAATTAAGAAGGACGTTCCACTATTACAATCTCTGATGGACCAAACTTTTCCTCTGTTTAAGCCTCCTCTTCTTTATCGAACTATACAATTATATTACATCACCACTACAGTGTATACTATGTAAGTAGTCTTCTTCTTCTTCCTAGTAACGTTCTCTCCGAGGCACGGTGGGAAGACCCACAGGGACAAACGCCCAGACCGACACAGATATTTTTAACAAACATTTGACCCGAATCGCACCTGCGACTGTCGAGGCTCAAAGCAGGCTACCTCACTAATATAAAATATACCCTAATAATATTCGAATAAGCATGTGATAAATTCGACGTGGACTAAGACGGTGATTTGCATTTGGGAATTAAGAAGCATGAGGATTTAATGTCTTCTTCTAATCGAGTGGTTAATGGCCAACCTAGTGTCAGAGTCGTTCAGGTAGCACGTATAGGCCTCTGACTTGACTTATCGACTGTCATCAAGCTGATGACAGCCGGGACCGACTATTTACGTGCGGAGGGCACGAAGGACGGGGACGATCACCTATCGATGCGATCACCCATCTAGTGACTGACCACGCCTTAAGTTGCCTTAACCACCGATCGTTTACCGATCAGTGAGTGCACCCGGTTATGAGCGTCTCAAGGATTTACTGTGACGTGACTGATTGGAGGAGTACCGTAACCACACAATTTTTATTAATTTTATGTTTTAATCTTTTATTTTCTTTTTAGCAACAATGGTTATTTTTCATGGTTTCCCTTATTAGTTGATACATTTTTGTCTGGATATGAGGTCAATGGCACAGTTACTGATACCATGTGCGGAATGATCATCAATTCTAATAAACCCGGTAGTGACGTGAGTTTACACCTATTTTATTGTTTTTTATGCTAAATAAAAAAAAACATTTAAACAGAACTGAAGGATTTTAGGCCCCTTTATAAAAATAGACTAAAACTAATATGTTGTCATTCAGGGCTCCTTTTCGGGGGCTCTGTACACGTGACCTGCTGCCCTTATGGAACTTAGCTGTTGTAACTGCTTTATATAGAAAATGCCGTATGCTTGCTATATGCATGTTTTATTTCAGACTTGTATACCAACAGTCAACGAACTTACTGTACTAATAAGCTTATTTCTGGGAGTTACATACACCTCTCTCAACGTGCTAACTGCGTGGTTGTCTAGGAGTAAGAAGGCAGTTCTAGTCACAGTGCTGTTCATCTCCTCCGGGTGTGGTTTCTTGCTCCCCCTCGTGCATGGAAGATTAGTGATAATAGCGTTATTTTGTGGCTTTTTGCTGAGCTGTATCTCACTTGCTGTCATATTTTCGTATTTTGTTGATCTGTTCCCGACATCGTTCCGGTAAGATACATTTACATTATTATTAATATCTTTTATTTATTTTTAGTCTTATATTTTACATTTTTAAATATTTATATCAATAATATATTTTATAAAACATTTAAAACTATAAAAAATAGTCATTTCCACTGGTAGCGAGGCAAGGCCCAAACTACCAGTGTTCAGGGTTCCAGAGTCAATAAACTCGTCACCATTCGTGCAGTTTCTAATAATTTTGCCTTTTGTGTTTTATTATTAATAATATTATTATCATAATATTGTATAGTAATTATTTGCTTTTAGTTTGTGAATAGCTCAGTCATACTCAGTTTTCATTAAATATTAATGTTTCTCAGTAAGTTAATGTATTTATTCTTATGAGAAATAAAGATTCTTTAACCATAAATGTATCTTAAAATATTACACATTTTATAAACTGTATATCGTTCTTAACTTATTATTATTGATGAAGGCGTAAGATATATTGCATGTGTAGGCTTTTTCGCACCAAAGATCTTTTCATCGATATGTATCCTATAATTTAAGGATTTACCATATTTTACTATTATAGATATATTAAATAAGTATAAAAAATATATTTTTAGGTAATAAAAGGAACTATTATTCCCTTTGATATTTTTTGTTTCACGGCATAGCTTTTGGGCCTCATAATAGATCTGATCGAGGATGTAACACTTTTTAAGTATGTGTTTTTAGTAGTAGAGCCATGCTTCTTCCCAGCACAAATGGGCCGACTGGACTCTCATAGAAAATCGGCGTTAAGTACTTCAAGTGTCGCAAGCATTTAGAGGTTGCGGTGACTGCTTACAATCTGGTAGACCCTTTGTTTGTTTGAAAACAGACATGACATAAAAACCACAGTTGTTATCACAAGGTTTTTTACTTATCTATCTATGAAAACCAAAGAAATATAAAATAACTAAGATATGTAGAGCCCAAGCTTCTAAACTAGGCTAGCATGTATCATAGAAATTAGCGTTCTTCACAAAATTATAAATAGTATTATAACTTTTTCTTTATTTATATAGTGGTATGGCAGCGTGCTTAGGAGTGATGGTAGCTCGGATAAGCGGTCTGATAGGAATCAATCTCGTTGGCGTTTATCTTGTATCGCATTGCGCTATTTCATTCTACGCCTGGAGTGCCTTTCTACTGAGTGAGTAAAAACATTTTAAAGCTTTATTAATGAGTAATGTTGGGTAATTTATTGTTATATTTTGTTGTTACGTAAAAACTGAAATATTGTTAAAATATTCAAATTGTCTGTCACGGGACGTTGTTAAACTAATGTCTGCTTATACGCATGTGAAACTTCAAGTATCGCAAGCGTTCATGAGTCACATGGGTCATGGGTCGCTGTGACTGCTTAAAACTTATTTGCTTATCATATTAGATATACTGAAAACTATACTGGAGTACTGTAGTGTTGTGTGGAGTCCCAGCTATCAGGTCCATATAGATAGGCTTGAAAGTGTTCAGAAGAGGTTCCTATATCACGTTTCGTATACAGACAATAATTGCCATGAGCTCAACTCTTACACCAAAAGACTCTTTACAAAATAACTTCTCTTCATACACGTAGAAAAATTAATGATATTGTTTTTCTTTATAAGTTAATTCATGGACACATCGATTCATCTCAGATCCTACAGAGCATACATTTTTGTATTCCACATCCTAACAGTCGCTTGCAAAATCGTACAACGTTTTGCTTTCCCAACGCGAGAAGAAATATAAATAATAAATAATAGATAATAAACGCTGCACACTCAACGGCCCCCATTAGGATAGTAATATCCTGTGTCGGGGTTCGGAAACATTCACAATGACAAGGACAAACACACCCAGACCGGAAAATATGCTTGCATGGTTAATACAAACATACATGCTCCGAAAGGGAATTGAACCCGCGACCTGTGGCGTTGAAGGCAGGTTCGCTACCGCTGCGCCACAACGTCGTCACACAAAAATATAATCAGGCACTCGCCTCTATACCGAATGTGTGCATCCTATAATAGTATTAATTTTAAATATGATATTTTTACCAATAGTTCCGTAGCCTCTTTGTGTAACATTTTAAAAGATCTGTTTAAATAACTACTTTGTGATTTAATTTTATTAATTTAGATTTTTTTAATTATTATTTGTCTAGCTACCTTACGTTAGATGCTTAGTTTAGTTATATTGTTATATTTGAGAATGCATGTTGTGTCTATATCTAGAGAAATGAAATCATAGATAAGTTCTTACATCTATTATTATACTTACATGTACTTTTTTATTTTGATTGTCATTTTATGGACCAATAAGCTAAAAATATATATATATATATATATATATACAGCCATTAACGGGTTTTGATTATAATTATCGAGCATAATATATGAGCCAGAGAGGGTATGTGTGTCTACGTGTATGTGTGTCTACGTGTATGTGTGAGCCAACGTAGATGGTTGAAGCAAATCAACAATGCACCAGTGGCACTCGTGTGCCTCAATAATATTTTTCATATTGTTGTTCTTAATTACATAATATAATATGAATACAGAAACAAGATGAAAGACTTACTATAAAAGTCAATTATTGCTTTTTATATTTTCCAGGCGGAGTAGTAGCGTGTTTCTTCTTACCAGCCGCTGAACCTAAGGAATAAAGTTTTAAGAAAGATTAATTAATAATAAGCATTACCATGAAAGGTGTTTTATTTTTAAAATAAAATAGAATATTTAAAAACATTGTAGAGTTAAATGAATTCTACGTTATGAACCGGTAGTAGCGTCAGGTCTATTAGAAAGACGTAAATCTACCAACAAAAGTGTTTGTAAAATTTATTTAAATAAAGTATACTTTATTTTGATGTTTTATCTCATTAACATTAAATCATGGCTAATGTTATTCGCTACCACAAACTTTCTAAGTGGGCAAATATTGTTTTACTGTCGAAATCTTCGGCCCCGCCCATGTTATATAAGAAATATTATTGACTTGCGAAATTTCGAAACATTTGTCAATACTATATTAACATGTCGGACCATCTTCTACGCCCCAAATCTCTCATAGATGATCATCTATCATTCAATTTGAACACGATCTTAACACTTTAGATTCACCGAAGCGCGATGGATTTTCTGTTTATACAACACGATTAAAACAAATTAGCAATTATAGTAAACGATTCGATACGACTTGGGAACCTTCAAGAGAAGAGCGTATTCTTTCCTTAAAGGTCGGCAACAACGCGCCTGCATGCCTTCTGGTGTTGCAGATGGTCATGAGCGGCGGTGATCGCTTAACATCAGGTGAGCCTCTGCCCGTTTGCCCTCTCTGACATAAAACAAAAATACGTAAGGCCTGCCAAGTGAGCGACCACCGAAGCCTATAATTGCGGTGCGGTGCGTGCGGGGGGAGTTAGGGTACAACCGATGTCATCGTTTGATAGTAGAACGGCGAATGTCGAATGATACTTTTTTAAATGAACAAATCATCTAATTTTAAGTGAATTAACTACTCCACAGTCCACAGTTGATCGGTGTTCAATTGGCGTGGTATAACAGTATTTATAGAGGTTACTCTTCCAGTTTATTCATAGCGAAATCAAGTCACTGCTACTCGTGATAGTGATATCCTGTGTCGAGGGTCCGGAAATAAACATAAGGACAAGGACAAACGTTTAGACCGGAACACATACCTGTATGGTCAATACAAACATCTGCCCCAAGCGGGAATTGAACCCCCGATCTACGGCGCTCAAGGCAAGTATGTATGTACCTTTGTGCCCCAACATCTATGCTGGCATAATAAATATTTCAACAAAATAAAAGCGTTAAAATTTTAACATGTTCACTTTATCTAAACTATTTAAAATCCACATATCTATTTAGATTTAAATGTCATAAAAGAAATAACCTACTTTAAAAGATAATACCGTCACGTCAGTCGCGCATAAAACTGAAAATACTTGAAAAAAATATATACAAAAGGAAAACCAGACACTATTAAGATAATACGGCCTTCTCATCTCGCTGTATTTACCAGTTCAATTCGCACTTCAAAACAGACTAATCGTGTCGTGTCAAGAAAAAAAAATTAAAAAACTTTAAAAACAAAATGGCTGACTGAAAATTAATACTATTTTTAATTAATATATAGATCAGTGTTTTTATAAAATGGCGTTAGAAAATAAAAGAGCCAAATTCTCTGACATTGAGATGAGCAGGAGAGGTGATGAAAATTTGAAGTGTTATAGCTACGAAGAAGCCTTGGACCTGACAGGTAGGATATAATTAAGATAAGTTAGTTAGTTTAGACGTATTATACGTTCTTAATTAATATACTATACTATACGCAGGCGTGCCCACGGGTTTACGCGTGAATAAGGCAGTTTTATTGCATTCCAAATTTTATTTGTACAAATTTTTCTCATACATACTTTCACCACCTGCAAATTTTTTTCGACGGCAAAAAGTACCCTATTGCAAGGTTCCACCTATATTTTCACAAAACTTCTTCAGTATTCTTTGTGATTGACGCACAATTAATGTATTAAAAAACGGTGATGAAACAAATAACACACACAGAAAAACATTGAGCTACATTAAAAATTACCTTTTAAAAGTTTAAGATTAGCGCGCGCAACCAAACCCACAAACTCAGCTTTCAATATTGGTATATTAAATATATTGAAGATTATCACGTGCATAATTAGTATTTACCATATTTTAATTTACGATATAAAATATAAGTGTAACCTCGTTTATATCTGAATTATTTCATTTAAATGATTTACTAAGTTTCTTGTCGTTTCGCCAAAATCTTGTTTGACGTTATAAATATTTATCAGATCTCGTTTTACACGTTCCTGTCCGCTGGAGGAAAACATTGCGAAATATTAAAACGTGATTTGATGGCGTATGTAGAAACCATTTCACTATTGCCACCTTGCCACTAAACTTCTTCGGGCGGAATATAATTGTAGCAGCATCACATACGTGCAGTTATAGGAAATAATTGTACGCTACACATCTTTTATTTATCTTTATTTTCTACGTCATCGTTCGGAATAGATGAACGTAGATAGCTCTGAAAAGAACTGTTTTTATATGCCTTATAAGGCGTGGTTGGTATGCGAAACAGCGCCGCTCTGAAAAGAGCGTTTTTAAGATGCAGATCCGAAGATCTACAGTTTCTTCTTTCTTCAATCTTCCAATAAGAATCTTCACACAATACTACTTCAAGCAATACGCGACGCGGGAACCGAACACGGACAAGACGACCTCGCTGCACTCGGCGCTCGACGATTCTAAGGCGACGCCGGGTCGCAGCGGTCAATTATATTAATTCGCGCGCGTCCCTCCCGCGCGCCCCTCCCGCTTCAGACAGCGGCGTGCGGGGAGCAGGATGCCACCTATGAGAAGCCCGCCTATTAAAGTAGCCATTTTTATTGGAATTTCATTTTATCATTTTATATTTTATTTTGTATACTATTTTCTTATTGGTTATTCGTTTCTGTAATTTTTGTATATATACTCGTGCATTTTTTCAATAAATCATTCCACTACATTCCACTGGAGAGTTTACTTACAACTACGAATCCTCAAGAATAATTAACCACACTGGTACAGTGGTTAAATAATGTTTTAAACGCTACACACTCAACGGCCTCCATTAAGATACAAATATCTTGTGTCGGGGGTCGGGAACATACACAACGATTAGGACAAATACACCCATACCGAAACACGTGCCTGTATTGTCATTAAAAACATCTGCTCCAAGCGGGAATCGAGCTCGTGCGATGTGGCGCTTAAAGCAGGTTCGTTACCGCTGCGCCACAACGTCGTCGTCGTTTTATTAGGATAAACGCTGTGTATTCCGGAAACCCGTTATTCCGCGACAGATAGAAGTCTGTATCCAGACTGTGTGAATCCAGACATCTAATTTGATCAACTACCAGTGAAAAAGGAAACTCAAATAAACGACACTTTTTTTGACACGGTTGACATACAAGTGTAACGCTTTGAATACTTGAATTATCACATGCGCTTTACCTACCCAAGAGATGAGATGGGAAAAAATAAAAGGTACAGAGAGGGTGGGAGATTGGGCCTCCGGCGCTGTAACTCGTCGCTCTAGATGCAACAGTACTAATACTATTACTTTAGGTGGATTTTTTGTGAGAGCCTAGTACTCCCCCGGTTAGGCCAGTCAATTTGTGCTGTGAGGAGTATGGCTCAGTTATGTTCGACACACTTCGTATATTTAATTAGCTCTGGTGTTATTTATGTCCAAATACTCACTTATGATTTAGCATACTGTTCTTCGCGCTTTATTGAATAATTAAACTGATCACCGGCTTCTTTATTTGCTCAAGTAAAACACAATATGCTTACGTAAGAATTTTGTAATGCTAACAAATTTTACGACAATTTTCCAATACAATACGGTAATTAAAATTCATCCAGGTGTATCGAATATGCTTCTAGCACTCTTAACGAGTTGTACTGATTCCGATTTACTGGGTCTTTCGTTTATGTTGGGTAATTTTCTTCTATCGGAAGTTACTGATACCAAATCTATATTATATTACGATATCTATGCCTTTTATCTTCATACTAGCTTCAGCCAGCAGCTTCGTCCGTGTGAATAACAATTTTAATACAAACTTTGAAATCCCATTTCACTTCTTCAGGGGTGGAGTTTTAGAAAATGTTAAAGCACAAACTTCTACTTTAAAAAATTACGGACATCTTTCAACTCCTTTTTAATCTCCCGGTTGATTTTGAAAAATCCTCTCTTAGGCACGTTTACGTTTTAAAAACAACAACTATGAAAAAAATCACCTTTCTAGGGCTTTTTTTAGCTTGAGCTAGGATATATTATATGTATATATAGATTTTAAAAATCTTATTTTAAGTTACAGAATCATTATAATATGATATTGTGCCGTAAAAATTTTCATATTTCATGTTTAAAATGAACTATATTTGTATAATTCTATAGTCAAGTAACAATAAATTAAAATCGTCTTTTTCATTGCTAAGGTCAATGAGCAAGTCAGTAAATTATAATTTTAGCATCTGATTTTACGGTTGGCAGCACGTCGCCAATGCCAGCAACTTGTGGGATTTTGGATTGTTAATGCAGAGATAAGCGTATATCAATTACTATTAATTGTATATAACATTTTAATTGCACGAAAAAGTTATTGGTTTTCGAGTGTATACTTATATATATATTATGTCATGACGGTTGGAAAACAAGCATACGGTCCGCCTGATGGTAAGCAGTCACCACAACATATGAACGCTTACAGTACTTGAAGATTCAACAGTATAAGTTGCCAACCCAAAGAATAGGAGGGACGGGATGAGAAGGGAAAAAGGAAGGGAACAGAGGGGTGGGAGATTGGGCCTCCGGCGCTCTCACTCATCGCACGAAACGCAACAGTACCTAAAGATACTGTTACTTGACGCTGATTTTCTGTGAGAGGGTAGTACTTCCCCGGTCGAGCTGACCCTTTTGTACAGAGAGAACCATGGCTCTACTACCGTAAAAAAACCTTATATAAATTTATTTAAGATGCTCTGATGTTTAAAAGTAAATTAAATATTTTAAAAAATGAGGCGACCTTAGATTCTTTTTAATTGTGAGAGTGACATCAGAAATAATAAAAAAAAATTATATGTAAATACAAAAAAATGTGTAATTATAATAAAGTATCTATGTATATAGTTCAGTTCGTTCACCTCTTTTTAAGCCAAAAATATCTTGATATAATAGGTTTTGATAATTAATAATATTTTATATTATACTAGCTCCTACCCAGGCCATCGTCCGCATGAATAACAATTTTCAACGAGACACTTTAATGCAATATAGAAATAATTGGTTTCCCATACAAACTTTTATTCAAAATTCATCATAATAATCAGTTCATCGGCTTAGGCGTGAAAGCGTCACAAACAAACAAACTCACTTTCTCATCTATAATATTTTAATGGGTTATATTTATTTTATGTAAGGGTTATCCTTACTAGTATTATAAATGCGATTGTGAATTATGTAACCACTCAACCGATAATCATGAAATTTTTCATACACTTTGTCAGAGGTAACTATCATAAGTCATGACTATAAGTACTGTTCCCGAGAATAGACGACGTCCGGCACAAAAACACGGTTTCCTAATATTTCTCTTAATAATACTTTAGAAGTCTACGCAGACAATTTCGTGGGCATTTCCTAGTGTTATAATATTCTTTATTTGAATCCAAAATGAAGTAATAGAACAAAATAAGAATCGACGAAATTAGGCAACGCAAAAAGTATTCTTATCGTTACGAGGACAACTTTTTGATCAAGAACATGGTATATTTGAAATCGCGTTTTGTGGTTCTACAGTCTACAACGTAATGAATAAATACCTAAAATTAAAATATAGATAATTATTTAAATTTACAATATATCCGCTATAAGACAGCGCGAAACCGTTTTGGCGACATACTAAGATGGTTTCCATGTTGTTTGAATAAATAACCAATCTGATTCTAAGTTAAGATCTAATTTTGATTTATAAAAATGTAATTTATAGCGTTTATAAATTAAAAATTACTATTCATGGTCGTTGATTCAAGATAAGGACGAGATCTCTTGTCCCAAATTTTTAGAGGTCCCGTCCTTAGTAACAATTTGCTTTTGACAGGTCACGCACAATCGCAAAAATGTACGTCTCTGTGTGTCTTCTCTATTCTACTTGACATTGGCGAAGTAATTTGCATCCAAATGGCGTGACTATAAGCCGAATATTAACAAAATATAAAATAAAATACGCCTTTTAACTTAGTAGTAATTATTGTCGCATTTCACACTTTGCAAAACGTCTAACGCATGACGTCATTTCACATAGGCTATGATTATGTCTGCTTAGACAAATATATTCAATTCTAAGGTTAATGGCTTCCAGTTGAGAGACAAATATGTATCTCCTGCAAACATTGTAATAGTGAAATGAAAAATATTACTGTATTGTGAAAATAATTTCAGTAGGTATTCATTTTAACGTCACGCATGAACAAAGTAAAATACTTAATTTTTTTAAAAATCAAATTAGCATTAGAATTTCAAAGTCATGGAAATCAAATCAGTCACACTGGTGGTAGGTCTTTTAATGCAAGAGGCCAGCTAGGTAGGTACCACCGCAGTGTCGAATGTTCTACCACCGGTTTGAAGGCCACTGAATAATAGAGTTGCGCGCGCTCATAGGCAACGGCAACCGCTTACCATCAGGTGGGCCGTATGGTTGCTTGCCAACTTGTAACATAAAAAAATAATGAATATAATTGTGAATACGCGGACTATGAACGGACGGATAATGAACTCACGAACGGGTTAAGCTTAAGCCTAACATAATCATATTTTTATGTACATTTTTTATCGCCCGCGTTCATAGGTTGCGTTGACAGCTTACCATCAGGCGGATACGCTTGTTTGCCAACCGTCATGATTTAAAAAAACAGTGTACACAAAAATAATATGATAAGGCGACAGGCATTTCTGTAACAGTTTTATAGTATAGGTAGTATGGCGTCTATGAACTATATTCTGACCATAATATAGTACATCTTGTTACAAGAATAACAAAATTATTTGTAATGTTTATTTCGAATTATTTGTTAATTAGTTACTAAGTTAAGATAAAGTAATTACCTAGCTACCTGATTAGTAAGCAATTGATGGATTTTAAAGTAGTTAACTGAATAACGAATGTAACTGACTATTCAGTTCTTATCTTTGACAATGTGCAGTTAAGGATAAGATGTTTATCTCCGTCCAAGACGGATTGTAAAACCTTATTTACGTAGTATTAGTAGTAAATACAGTAGTTTACGAGCGATGATACATAGGTGAGACATAGACGTATTTTGTAACTAGTCTATACATTCAATATAAAGCTGAAGCGTTTGTCTATTTAATTAAATCTATCTATTAAGGCTAAATACACATTTAGTTGACCAAATTCGGGTGTCCTTTACACGTTCTGCAAGACACGCTGAACAATACACAACACAAACACTTACACTTTACAGTTGTCACCAACAAAGACGAGGTCAAGTTTATTCGAACGTCGCGACCCGCTTTCACCGTCGACTAAGCCCATGGGATAGTAGCAAGGACAAACATACAATACAAATCTGCTCCGAGCGGGAGTCAAACCCGCGACCAGTGGCGCTTAAGTCAGACGCGCTGCCGCTGCACCACAACGTCTTCGATACACAACACTATTCTAGATGATGTCCTAAACCTGCTACGGCTTCGATACACCTTAAGGGTGGTTCTTTGATCCCCTTCATAGGCTGTTGCTTTCTCACGGCGGGGTGTCAATAGTCGGCTTCTCCGCCTGGTTACACGGATACTGTTAAGATTAATAGGTTACAATAGACAATGTAGAAAATTGTATAGTAATCTCAGCCAATTCAACATTGGAATTTTAATTTATATTGTGTTCTCTGAAACTTTCTTGGTCTTGAATGACAATAAATTCTTGTACAAAAGATACGCGCAGGCCTCGAGAAAGACATTTAAGGTTTTAAGTAAGTATTGTTTAAACAGGAAAACTGTATCGGTGACCTCTAATAAAGGTCATCAAGATTATTTTTAAATTGTTTTTATAATTATAAATGTTATACTAGTTGCATAACGCGATTTTAAATACTAGGATCTAAAAGTATTCTGTGTAAAATAACCCAGGTTTTGGGCTATCACATTCTAGTAGTTGTAGTAGAATTAAGCCGTGATGGTTTAATGGACAGAAAATGTCACGTGGTAGGTGGTAAGACATAGGCTACAGTAACTGTTTACGGTTAGGCATGTATGCTTTTTTGTAACTTATGAAGAACATTTTTTTTTTAATTTATAAATTAATTGTTTATAACATTAAAGACCGATTATGTCGGGACGTGACGACGCTGTTGGGATAATCTCTGTCACAGCAGAGATTATTGCACCAGTGCAATCAGTCACACTGGAGGTAGGTCTTTTGTCGCAAGTGGCCGGCTAGGTAGGTACCACCGCAGTGTCAAATATTCTAATGCCAAATGTAACGTTCTAAAATAAATTGAACGTAATTGTCTGTAACTTCCCATTAACTTCATATATTTATTAATAATGAATCGTTAGTAGAATGTCATGGTACAAACTATGAAATTGCGATGCGGCTCAGTTTACGCGTCTTTGAATCGCAATAAAAGTTGATGGTAGACCCCCGATGTTTAAATTTTGATGATATAATATGTTATATTATAGGTACAAATGACGCACGCTTCCGTCGTAAATTAATTTTTTTGTTCATTTTAAAAACAAGTTATAAGTGTACATTTTTAGTTTATTATGTCGTCCATGATTTATGTTTATCCTTGTCGTGATTTAATCAATTCATTTTCCGATTGTATAACTAGAATTAAAAAACTAGAACTGATTTATGTTTTTAAATATTCCGGCGTGGGCGTGCGTCAGTAACTTTCGGATAGAATGTTTTTTATTATATCTACCCAGACTTATTATGTAAATATTGCTGTGAGTGTAATATACTGACTTATTAATATACTATATAAAAACTTATTTAGCCATATTTTAACAAATATAATATTTGCCTACTTTCAATGATACAGGAATTTTTCTTTTTAAGGTCATGGAAAATACAACAAAGGTCTTTTATTCGCCTGTTTCATGGTGATCATCGCCATGGGTATCGACATATTCGGTCTGGGTATCATAGTGACAGCAGCCACTTGTGACTTGGGTATGAATCTTCAGCAGATTGGGATCCTATCATCGATGCCTTTCGCAGGTAACTTAGTGGGTTTTTGAAACAAATTTATAGAAAAATAATTACAATTCAAAACTAACTATATTTACATATAATTCTTTAAGCCCCAATAGTTCAACGGTAGAAGAGCTGAATGCGTTCCACTCCTACCCACTTCTAGAGTAAGCTTCGAGCTTATTTGGAAGGGCGATAGAAATATTAGAAAAGCATTGCTAATATTCTTTAAAGAAATCATTAATGTTATATTTGTTCTCTAAGCGGTGTAAATAATCGTCACTTATTCAAAATTACATCTTTGTGCCATTTGCAGTAGAAACACTCGCGATATAGAGCGCTAGTAAAAAACAATTTCTAAAATGTATTAGACCCTGACTCGTTGCCTCTACAGGTGACAGGCTGGGTCATTCTTTGCCCAAAGAATCGGGATTGCGATTCGGCGGAGAAATGCAGCTAGCATTCTGGCCACCATTCCCTGTGGACATGATTTGTACAGTTGTAATTATTTGTAAATATAGTTAGTATTGAATTGTAAATTAAAAAAAAAAATACTATATTAGGTATTCTAAGACGTCTCACATTATTTGGCAAAATATGTTGATAAATTTTATTACTTAAATTACTGGGCAAAGGAGATTTAAGAACCAACATCTCAACCGACCGCGGCTATTAGAGTTTTGAAAGCACTTTCACTATTAAGTTACTTTAACAGATATTCTAATAGTATAGACATACATTTGTATATATTTTTTTGTTTCTAGGTATAATAGTGATGTCGTACCCATGGGGGTACTTGTCTGATACTCGTGGGAGAAGGTTCGTGTTGATGTGGGCAATGGGTGGCAGCTTCGTCAGTGCAGCCCTCAGCAGCTTGGCACCGACCTGGCAAGTCTTAGCTGCTTTGCGATTCGTCAGCTCAGCCTTGTAAGTAACTTGGCATATTATTATATAATAACTAGCTGCTGGCAGCGGCTTCGCTCGCGTGTAAAACATTCATATAAAAAATACATATTTCCATACAAACTTTCATTCCCTATTCCCTATTGTTATTTTACACACTTGACGGTAAAACTTTAAAAAAACTTTGAATTTTATATTTATTTATTTCAAATAAACAGCATAATAACCTAAGTTTCAAGCTTCTAGTTCTAAAAATTACGACAATTCCATACAACAACAACAACAATTTTTCTAGAATCTTATATTATTAATGTATTTTTTTTAATTTTTAATATCAATAATTTGTATATTACTTTCTGCTCTTGTTATAACCTATATTGTATAATTTATTAGTGGAAACTTAGTTGGTCTATGTAATATTTGATTTTCTAAGATTTTATGTATCATTGTACTGTTTGTTTCCCATGAATAAATAAATAAATAAACAACTTTTCATCCCCCCTTTTAACCCCTTACAACTGTTTTTTCGCATTAAAAGCCTATGTCTTTTCTCAGACTCATTTATAATATTAGTATAGTAAGGAAGTAAGGATAATATCAGTAAGGATTTTCATAACTTTTATTAGGTCTTTCATTGCATGAGACCGGCGAGATATGATTTGAAAATTCTTATGATAAGAAAAGCAAGTGTTTTCAGAAACTCTTGGTATTTCTATATTCAGATAGAAATATTAAACAATGAGGAAAAATCTTAAAATGTAACAATATAATTTCCAAAACAACTTTGTTCACAATTTCATACACGTATGCGTAACAAAATAAATTTTACATCACAATAAAATTTTGTGACGAACTACTGAGATTCTAAAAGACGGCAAAAAGTTCATTTAATTATTATTACTTTGTATTTTTTCGACACAACTTTTGAAGAACGCAATTCACCATGAAGCGTACAAAAAAACTAACGAAGCGTAGGTAATTACATTTCCCATTACCGACCACACGTCTATTAAAATTAAAAATAGTGTTCACGTGAATGTTTTTTTTTTAAATAAAATATATTAACTAGTTTATGTTGACGACCGCTGTGGTGTGCTGGTAGCTAGCAGCTAGCCTGCTTTAGAGCCTCGACTTGGTATCTGTTTCGGTCTGGGCGTTTGTCCTTGTGGGTCTCCCCACCGTGCCTTGGAGAGCACATTTACCTGTCGGTACCGGTTGTTATTATAACATACGTTAATTATCGTTTACTATTGATTGGTAATTTGCTCTTATCCAATGAGTTACTGGTTCGCCCTTAGGATTGTAGAGGTCAAATGACGATCGCTGTGTGTAAAAACTATGTAACCTGTCAAATTAAGATAAGATAAGCAGACCTTGGGTAAATACCGGGAATAATGCTAGGAAAAAGAAGAGTGTATAGTATAACAGGCCTTGAGGGTCAGGCGTCAGCGTCAGGGTCACTTCGTTCCTCCAAAGTTGGTGATGAACAAAAAAATCAGAAGACAAGTTCTTTTTTTATGTAAGAGGGCAAACGGGCAGGAGGTTCTCTTGATGTAAATCGATCACCGCCGCTCATGAACATCTGCAACACCAGAAGGCATGCAGATTCATTTAATAAGTGTGTTTTTTTGACGATAATTTTTGCATATGACTTAAATGGGCTCAAATGTATATTGAAATATGAGTTTAATCTTGAAGGGATAAATCACGAGGTCTGTCAATCAGTCTGTGGAAACTAATAGTAATAAAAGGAATTTATGTTTTGCTTCATCATATGGTAATATTGCAGGTCAAGCGCAGCAGAATCAGCAACTTATGCTCTCTTGGGCGAGTGCTGTAACTCCAGGTCTCGAGCCAAGTATATGCTTCTGATGACGAGTGCATTGATGCTGACACCTACTTTGTATTACAGTGAGTATATTTAGTAAATGCAAGTATTTGAGCTTTTATTAACAACAAGTAAACTAGAAATGCTTTAGTGTGGATATAATGAGCAAATATTATAATCAATTCATTGATTCGGTGTCGTTTTAAAGAATGGGAGCCATTAAAAATAATTCTAGCACTCACAACTAATGGCATACCCTTAATTCGCAGTAAAAAAGAAGTGTTTGTATTGCTTTCAAAAACAGCCTTGGTAGTGAAAACAAACAAGATAAAATGTCAATAGAGAAATCCATCGAGGTCCGATTGTTTGTATTCAATAATAAAATACAAGATAACTGTTCAACAGATTGCATTTTTTAATGGTTTTTAGTTTGGGCCTACCTCATCACGAAGTTAAACTTCACCTTCTACATCATGGGTATCGTGTATCGTCCGTGGCGTCTTCTGGCTCTGATTATGTCTCTTCCCTTGGGTCTGGGAGCGTTATTTCTGTGGTACTTCAGCGAGAGTCCCAAGTTCCTCGCCAATGTTGGAAGGACGGAAGAAGCTGTGGACGTGCTAAAGCGGATATATATGGTGAATGGGGGAAAGATGGAAAAATATCCAGTAAGTGTTCGATTTATGTAGAAAACCATTTTAGGTGTTTTAAGAATTTAGCTATATACCTAATAACTTATTTTAACAGGTCATTAAACTACACTACACTACTTTTCACAATATTTTTTAAAATCTGAAAGCATGAAGATACCCAAAATAACGAATATTTATTATTCATTTTATATATTTATAATTATGTTCATTTATTTATACATAAGTAATGTATGCGAATTTTATAGGTGGAAAAGATATACCTTGAGGAAGGTAGTGCAGAACAAGGGACTGAATTCTCTCTTCGTTCACTCTGGATTCAGATTGCACCTCTCTTCAAGCCACCTCTCCTAAAGAAAACTTTGTTACTCTATTATTTGACATTCGTTATTTACATCGCGTAAGTATCTTTATGTGTCTATGTTAAAGGGACAAAGACTTTTATATCTCTCATCCACAGTTTCAATTAACTTGAACCGAATTCTTATACAATTTTTTAATTTGTGTCAAGTAGGTCTTCCCAATTGTGTACGCGTTATGTGAGTTTGTTACACTTTAAACTCTCCATTTGGCACAATTCTCCAAACATCATTTCAAAAAATCCCCAATTGTTAATCTATAAGAACTCTCATCTACTATAGCAGTAAAGAACTTTCTAGTATAATATATTATATTATATTATATTGTTTTTGTTTTCAGAAACAACAGTTTCGCAATAATCCTTCCAACAATATTTAACGTTTTCTTTACTTCATTATCGAGTCGTGGTTCCAGTTTAAGTTTCTGCGAATTATTTACCGATGCTTCGTCCAACACTACCGTGGTCGAAACCACGGAGACCACCCTAATCGAAGAAGTAAGTATCTTTTCATCCAGATCGAAATCGATCGGTTTTTTTATGTTACAAGTTGGCAAACAAGCATACGGCCCACCTGATGGTAAGTGGTTGCCGTAGCCTATGAGCGTTTGCAGCACCATTAGTAGGTGCCTCTCATGCGTTGCCAACCTGGAGATATTGGTTCTTAAATCTCCTCTGCCCAGTAATTTCACTCTCGTACAGTGCCCTTCAAACCGGAACACAGGATAGCCTAAGCACTGCTATTTGGTGGCAGAATATTTGACACTGCAGTGGTACCTACCTAACCTGCCTTTTGCAACAAAATACCTACCACCAGTGTGATAGATTGTACTGGTAGAATAATCTCTGCTGTGACAGAGATTAACCCAACAGCGGGCGATGGTGTCGTAACGTCCCGACTCCGGGAAAAACATTTGTGACAGAAAAAGTTCAAACATATGTATCTATAAGATGAACTGCAAAGCCATAGGTGTGATGGGCTTATATAGTATTTTACTGGTATTAAGATTTCATCTTGTGCTGTATATGAAATATCATACACTGGATATTTTATCAAAGATCTTGAAGTGGCTGTGAGGATTGTTATCTGTGTTTAAAGTGCCAATGTCTTATTTCAGATAGAACCAGTTTGTACTGATACGATAGCAGAAAATACAATATTAGCTGGATGTGCTCATGGATTATCTTTCTTTGTTTTGAACGCGCTTATTTCACAATGTGCTGGGAAACGGAAGGTAAGACCAATCTGTGTGGCGCAGAGGTAGCAAACTTGTCTTAAGCACCACAGATCACGAGGAGCGTATTTTCGTATAGACCGTACAGCTATTTGTTCTGGTCTAGGTGTGTCTCTCTTTGTTATTGTGTGTGTCTTCAGACCTCCAACACGGGATATAAGTATTCTAAAGGGGCCGTTAGTGTGTAGTGTTTATTTATTTATTTAGCGTTCATTAAGTAAGTCGGTCGCTCCACTACTACCTTGCAATACCAGAAGTATTATAAGCAGTGTTGTTGTATTGTGTTAACGGAAGGAGGAGAAAAGGATGAATCATTCATAATTTTGGGATTGCGACACTCAATCTGATCGTATAAAATGCACCAATACGAATACTACTAATTCAAGTTTATGTTCTGTGAGCGAATCTAAGTAATTCCCTAGTCGAGTAAAACAGTACGGGACTCAACATAAATTTATATATCGAACTTATTCTATATGACGAGGAATGTAACAAAACATTATTTAAATTCTATAAGATCTGCTGGCTTATAATACACAAAAGACTAGTTAAGAAAGATAGACGTTATCTTTTATCCTAAAATCACTATAGTGAATTGGAAGGTCTATTGTTCTTAGCAAGGAGATAGTGGGAAAACTGAGTCTGCAGTAAAAAATGTATGTCACACGACTAGACATCTCATGCAGACGTTAAGACGTGTAGATAAGCCTTCAAATATATTGATAACATTTGAGAGCATAGACTGATGATAATAGATATTTAAGTGGAATTCAACTGATACATGATATTATAATATTAAGGCCTAGTCAATTCGTCACGCTCTTAAAAATGATCATATTTTATGTATCAAAATGGGTTCTTACGAATGTAAAATCGAAGATATTTAGCGTCAAGTGTGAACTACTGTTGATAAACATGAAAAAAAGAAATAGATTCCTTAATTGTCTAAGTTTTGATTAATGCATTTTTGTGTTAATGTCTTACTACACCGCTGATGTCAAAAACAGTTTTCAAGTATAGTATAGGATTTGATTTTATTTGGTTTGGCACAGGAATGTTATTGCTGAGGTGTTATTGCTCGAGTTATTTTATAGCACAAAAAATGCAAACTAGGCAATCGGCAAAAGGTTTAAAGAGCAGTAGAGGAAGATAGGGAAAGACAATGAAGAGAAAGTACAGGAGTTTGCGGCTGTATTCATCAAAGAAAATTAAACCAAAAACTTAATCTTAAGTGGACTTTGGAAATAATTAAAACTATTTATTTATTTTCAGATTTTAACGATTACAATTCTCGTGATAGCAGCTATCGCCGCCATTCTAATTAACCTTACTGGAGAAGCCATCTCTGGCCTAGTATTCTTCTACCTATTCCTCACCACCGCCATGGTGTTCGGAGTCGTCTCTTCGTATTTTGTTACCTTGTATCCTACTTCTTATAGGTTAGTTGATTTATGTTTGTGGTTTGATTATTTGCTCATCCATTGATTCTTAACTAGTATTATAGACGTGATTCTTAGTTTGTTTGTGTGCCTGCGCTTTCACGCCTTAATTTATTTTAGATTTTTACACTCCGATGGTGGTAACAAGCCTACGCCCCGCCTGCTGGTAAGTGGTCACCGTAGCCTATGAGCGCCTGCAACCCCAGAATTATCGCATGCGTGTTGCCGACTCTTTAAAAACTTATTCAACTTTCTTTTGAAGAACCCCACACTGTACCGTGTTGAGAAAACTAAGGAGCTCATTCCACAGCTGGAGGGTTCGCGAAAGGAAATTCCATTAGAACCACTTTGTTGTGACTTAATAGGTTCCAATGTGTGTGGATGAATACCTTATAATAATAAAGAAATTCTTAAACTATCATGATGGTTATTGACATTTTGCATGCAAGTAGCTAGGGGTACAGAGAAGGACATAGGAAGGAAAGCCTATTCATCTAGAAAAATAAAAAGAAATTTAACTTGGTAGATGGTTTGCCATAATTTGGCCTATTGATATGTATAAATTGTAACATGATGATGGAGTGCAAAGCTTCGGCTGTAAACGGCAGAATGGAATATTATTGTTCTTATATTTTTTTCAGGGGTATGGTAGCTTGTTTGGGTATGATGGTGGCGCGATTGAGCGCGTTTGGTGGTACCAATGCTGTCAGTGCAGTTGTGGGAACTGCTTGTGAGACCGCATTTCAAGCCGTTGCGGGACTTGTGCTCAGTAAGGACACTTTATAATATGGGTCTAAGGGCTAGTCCGACACTTGAGATGGATATCAATATATAATTTTTGAGTGCCGTACTTTACGTACTTTTAAATATTTACAGACCTATTTTGTAAGACAACTTAAATGGTATTAATATTAAATAATACTGTTCTATTTCCTTTGAACTTTTATAGATTTCTATTACTATAGAGTTTGAAAATGCTTTAATTATTTCAGGTGGTGCTATCGCGGCTTGGTTTTTGCCATCAGATAGTGAAGAAAAAGAATAAATTACTATAAATATTATTATTACAATTAAGTTTTGTACCTAGTTACCAACTTAAAGGATGTAATAGTTCTATACTACATCCTTATTTTATAATAAGCTTTAATTTTGTAAAATACACTTAAAGAAAATATGTTTTGATTTTAAAAATTACTTTTTAATTTTAAAAATATAAATATATTACCTACATCAGCCTCGATCGAGTGCGATATAAAGTATTATTTATGCGCTGAATACAGTAGCAAAGCATTTAGTAGTAGCAGAGCCATGCTCCTTCCAGCTCAAATGCGCCGGCTTCAACGGGAAAGTACTAACCTCTCTTAAATAATCAGCATAAAGTAACAGAGTACTGATGCGCATCGATGATATACTGCTCTATATGTACCAATATAACATAGTATCCTATGCCAGCTGAAAGCATGCTTAAGCACGCGTAAGCATGCGCAAGCGTGCGATAGCATCCTTAAGCATTCGATGTGCATAAGTGTGCCCAAAACCATCCAGCTAAATGCTGGTTAATGCTGATGAATGTAAATCAGCCCTTATTTTATTTATGGCATGTGTCGGATCTAATATATGTAGAGATGAATATAAAAGATAAACATATCCATTATTGACAAGCATATGATGATTATGAGTATCTAGTCAACTAGATTCCTCAGCAGCTCAATCGTGTTACTGATTGAGAATCACTAGACATTATTAATTGTAAACTAAGCCTTAATTATACATATATTTATATTGTTAAGTAAAAATGAAAATAAAGGGAATCCTTATAAATTGTTCACTTATTTAATAATAATATAGCTTAGATCTTGAGCATAATCATAGCTCTTTGCATTTAAAAAACTAAGAAAAATCACTAAACTCTTAGTTAAAACTAAAATCACAGATATATAGTAACTGGTAATAGTTAAATATTAACTCTTCAACGGTTTGTCGTTGGGTAGGAACCATGCTGCTACGACACTACCTGAAAAGAAAAACCATATCCTAAAATCAAAGAGTAACGAACCCGAACACTTAATAATCTAAAGTAACGATACAATTACACACTTTTGACAAGTTAGTTATATGTTACATTTTTAATTTAAAGTAAAGTTGTTTAATGACAATGCTCAAAATTATGATTTTACTCACTGAATACGAGCAGTGACCACATATAGAAGGTTGTATGGCAGTGGTAGAAGATAAGGTTGCCGACGATGTTAATACCAACGAAAGTGCTGGTCCGACCAACCATAATACTGAGACAGGCTACCATTCCTCTGAAACATAAAACAAACTTTTATTATCATTTGGTAACACACCATATCAAGCTACACTAAAATTATGTCCTTTGAGTGGTTATGCTCATATTTTGATCTTTCTGGATAGAAAATGTGATACAGATCCTGATTTTGTAAAAGTCATTTGCTATTACTTTTTAAGGCTATACAAGTGACTACTACTGTAGTTGTAATTTCAGTTTCATAAGCTTTATAATTGAAATTCAATAAAGTTTTAAATTGTTGAGAAGCCAGTTGAAGATAAAATACAAAGATTATTTTTATTTAGCCATATTCAAAAATATGAAAGATAATAATATTCTGATCGACAAAGCAGCTCACCTGCAAGAAGTGGGATAAAGATCAACGAAGTAAGACGCCAATATACCCATACCAAGGTTGGTACAAGTAAATACCATGAAGAACAATAGGCTAGAAACTGGTTCCGGCATCAAAGTGATTAATGCTCCACTTATTGTTGATATGCATAAGATAGTCAATAGGACAATCCGCTTCCAGTTCATGAGATAAGAGATAACGAAGGTAAAGAAAGCGTAAATGCACTGGGACGCGGCTAGAGTGATGATCACGTTGTTTTCTATATATCCGAGGCAGATATCAGGACTCTGTAAAAAATAAAGAACACTTTGAAAAAGAGAGTTTAAAAGAGAGCATAGCGAAGTAAAGAAATAATAATTATAATAATTAACTTTTTTTTTTTTTTAAACGTTACACACTCAACGGCCCCCATTAGGATAATTATATCCTGTGTCGGGGTCCGGAAACATTCACAATGACAAGGACAAACACACCCAGACCGGAAAATATGCCTGTACGATTAATACAAATATCAGCTCCGAGCGGGAATCGAACCCACAACCATCGAGGCTAAAGGCAGACTCGCTACCCACAACGCCACAACGGTGTCTAATAATATTCGTAAAACGTCGTTTCACTCGAAGAGTGTTAACGCCGGATGCCAGTAGCCCTTTTATATATATTTTTATGTGACTAATATGGTAAGCAAGCATACACGATAAGCGATTGCCGTACCCTATGAGCACTTGCAACACCATTTATAAGTGTCACTAAAGCGTTGTATCTCGAAATATGGGTTATTAAATCTAAGAATACAGATGTCCCCTTACATGTACTCTCATTCTAAATTCACTTATTGTAATTAATGCTTTTGTTCTTAATATTCGGTATACGAAGATGTCAGCACATTAATCGTAACTAACTTCTATTTAAGTAACCAGATCAGATATGTATATTAAAATATCTTCAAAATTACTCACGATGGTAGAATTTGCAGATGTAGCTCCATTATCTACGGTCTCCAGTTTCGTAGATATCAATGTGCAAATATCTCCAGTAGCCGCAGAATTCTGGCTAAGATTCAGTCTCACTAAGTTCAGGACGTATGGTAGCCATACTAAGAGGCTGTTGTTACTGGAAAATTAAGGATAATAATAATTAAGGCAGGTTATCCAATGCTGCCGGGGCGTCGTGGTTGAATGCGCAAGCGATCCCGTGACGTCCCACTATGGCGCTAGACGGGACCTTGGGGTTTTAGTTTGGGTATGGGGCCAGGTCTTCTAAAGACCATTGCACATGGCCTCGAGTCCCACACTCCCCGCGCCACTTTTAGGTTATCCAATGCTGAATAAAAATGGCTTATCACGGCAGGCTTGTTCGGCAAGTTATTATTCGTACTTAGTTTTGAATATTTATATTATATAGTATAATGTATTGAAAAGTAAATAAATAATCATTTTAAGATAATCGGATGTGGGTCACATTTTTTCTCCAAAATATCCTTTGATTTCCTCTTTAAAAGAGCGTACATAATATATGTATATCCTCTATATACTCAATGTATGGTTCAAATATTCTGTACTGCAACATCTTTCATTGCATTAATAATAATACGTTAAAATCGACTCACGTAATATAAACAACTGCTACAATGAAGAATAGCTGCACCGTTCTCCAAAGCATCGGTGGCTTGAAGAGAGGTGCGCTCTGGTCAAACAAAGCACGAAAAAGAGATGTCGGTTTCTTGGATACTGCGTCTTCTAAATATAGTGAAGTTACCTGAAAACAACAATATCATTTGCATTAGCTGCTAGGTCTGGGTGCTTTTGTTAGACGAAGTAAATGGCCTTTATTTGTTATATTGGAATTTTTCGGAACATTCATGAAATCTGTTTCAAAAGCAGTACAATCGCAAAATTTAAATTTGATAATCAAGGCCCTGGAATCGCGAAAGTATTATCCTCTTACAAAATTACTCTGTGAAGTCCAGTCTGCCTACTATTTCGGATTTTTTCTTTTCCTCACATTTCGCCTACTACTGGTATGCGTGATACTTCCGATGTTGCATGCGTCCATAGACTACGGTGATGGCGTACATATCAGATGGATCCGTTTGGCTGTTTGTTTTTATCATGGTTTAAAAACGTTAACTTAAAATTAGCGAGAGAGTTGTGTAATATACATATATAATAAAACATATAAGTAATATGTTTAAAATCTAACATACATACATGTAAACTGTCCTTTGAGTTTCGATTGTTAATAGCGTGCATCGATTTCAAGACGTTTAACGCTTCATCATTCCGTCCAGAGTTGGCAAGGAACTTGGGACTCTCGTGGAAGAAGCAGATGGCTACTCCGCCGATCCCTGAGGGTATAGCTAACACGATGATGAGGAGACGCCATGGTGTGAAGTTTATGCCAAGGAATGGTATCTCTGTCTTGAAGTCCAGTAATAGAGTAGGGTAGGTAAGCACTAAAAAAATAAAGATAATTTATAATTATTGAATAAATAGTACTGGACGTTGATAAAGTCTATTAACACTTAACTTTGTTACATAGCAAAAATTCTTAGGCCTTCAATATTCAAGTATGTATTTTTTTAAAAGTTGATTACACAACCAAAACATTTAAAATTTTCGCTCATCGTATTCTAAAGTGTGATGGTATACTTATTAGTCTTGATAGTTTAAATGATATTGTGATAATCTTCCCAAATGTCACAAGTCCAAATATATGTAAGAACTTATAAGTCTAACAGAGACAGATGTCGTTCATTATTTTTTAAATAGGTAATAGGTAACAATAATAATTTCCAATGGTCCTATTGATATACATAAATTATTAAAGTAACGTAAAAGGGTAAAAACATTCTTATACAGCTTACTCGCCTCGATTTGGACCGTGAAACTTACCATAAAAATTCATGGTCATGGCTGCGAAGTGTGTTTACTACATAGATATTTATACGATCAGGACTTGTTGACCCTGTCGTACCTTGGAGAATATGTTAAGGCGTTGACCCGTTTGTTACCACAAAATGTCACACTATCATTATAAATCCTGGTAGGCAGTTTATAATAATCCAATTATTGGTTTTTCAAGTGTTTCTGATGACAAAAGGCAATGATAATTAATACTAATGAAATCTAATTTTAGCTTATTAATTTATATAGAGAATCTTCTTTTTTCTAGCGTAATAATCCCGGTATTTTTACCTAGGGTATGCTTCTGTCTGGATTTTTTTAATGTTATAAGTTGGCAAACAAGCATACGGCCCACCTGGTAGGTGCCACTCATGCGTTGCCAACCTCGAGATATTGGTTCTTAAATCTCCTCTGCCCAGTAATTTCACTAGCATACATTGCCCTTCAAACCGGAACACAGTAATGCCTAAGCACTACTATTTGGCGGCAGAATATTTGACACTGCGGTGGTACCTACCTAGCCGGCCTCTTGCAACAAAAGACCTACCACCAGTGTGACTGATTGCACTGGTGGAATAATCTCTGCTGTGACAGAGATTATCCCAACAGCGGGCGATGGGGTCGTCACATCCCGATGCCGGGGTCACATCCCGACGCCGGGATGTGACGACCCCATGGATTACTAGTTTTTACACAGAGTCATCGCTATCTGACCTCCGCAACTATAAGGGTGAACTAGTAACTTATTGGTTGAGAGCAAATTACCTATCAGAAGCTAACGATTTTTATCAGATGTTATGTGATAATAACCACGACCGAAAGCTCAACGTACTCTCCGAGGAACGGTGGGGAGACCCACAAGGACAAACGCCCAGACCGAAATAGATATTTAAACCAAACTGCTCCGAGAGGGAAACGAAACCGCGACCGTCGAGGCTCCAAGCAGGCTCGTTACCAGCACACTACATTGGTCGTCCCATATAGAAAATATTTGAAAGAAAAAGAAATCCTACTCACATGCTCCAACACCCGGCGATAGTACAAGCATGCATGTCATAAGAAGCATGTACTTGCTCCGGACTCGCTGGACACATGACTCTCCCACCAGGGTGTAAGTTGCGGAGTTAGCTGCACATGAGCTGAAAATAAACAGAAACCTTACGATCTTAGAATCTTTTTGGTGTGCTAAAAGTCCATGCGACATATTGTTAGTTTTTCAATCTGTGTAAGTTTTACACGTCAAAAACACGTTAGCTTTTGACTCTATTTCTTTTTCATTTTGGAACGTGATTTTAGCTTTAGTTAAATGTTAAGTATTATAAGTTTTTAAACGTTTAATGATTTATAAAATTTTCATCTTGTTTCTCTCCAATAATTTGTTATGGAAGAGCGTGATTTCCTGATACAGGTATAACAATACTTACTAGGAGGTACTACTTCCATTCATCGTCTCATCACTACATTTACTCGATCTTTACAGTAATGCTATGCCTTTCATTACATTGTTGTTCAAATTAGTTATGCAGTTCAATGAATGTGGGTCAAATTAATAAGTTCCCGCATTAATTGGTTAAATAGTATTTTTCCATTGCGCCACTAATTGATAGGATCAAAACATCTTTTTTTAGTATTATGTGGTAAGACGATACTTTCAATGTCTTATTAACAGCAAATGATGCTTTTTCTTTTCAAAAAAGTTATTTTATATACTAAAACGTGAATCTTTAGTAAGATTTGGTATAAATGAGACGAATCGGGAAAGTTCTGAACTGAACTGATGTAGCATAGTATCTTTTCCCAAAGTTTGCATGAACTCCCTGTCACTTTAAATCTTCCTCTCATTTTCGGTGTTTTAGGGCTTGCAACCTATCTTAGGATACGGTGTGAAAATACTGTGTGATAATCTTAATAAAAACTCACAAACAAACTGAGAAGAATTTGATCAAGGCGAGGAACAGCCAGTTGGTAGCGATACAGGACAGGCAGGAGAGGACAAAGCCGACTTGAACAGACACCATGAGAGAAAACTTGCGCCCACGAGTGTCCGATATGTAGCCCCAGAAGTACGACACCAACAGGATACCTGGCGAAAAATTTTATGATAATTGGGATACGCATCAAGCACTTATGTATGTAGTTTTGTAAGATTTCTTAGAATCGTTAACTAATTAAAAGGAAGGTTTCTTTATGTTTTCTTTTCCAATGTAATGCTGTATCTTTCTTTCCTTTTCAGTAATAATCTATGTGAAGGAGGAAAACTACTGCCGAAATCCTAAATTTTTGATATATATAAACAATCTTGCATTGTATTGTTAAGAGGCTTAGTATCATGTGCATAAAGGGTCCTCTCTCTGAATATCGGCAAGGTAAGACAAATCTGTACCGTTACGTTTTGATCGAAGAGTACAGAGTAGATATAGGGTAGCACGACTCGTAATATTTTTATCCAAAATCAAAATTATAAGCTGTTATGACTTAGTTATTTAAAATGGTTGAGATTACTAGTAGTTAAGATAGTAATTTACCAATGTAAGGTAGTGACGTGAGGATCCCCTTCTGTGATACGGTGATGTTGAGGTCGCAAGCTGCTGCTACCACTAACCCGAAGCCGAAGAGGTCCACGCCGATTGCGAGCAGTATGAGTCCGCATGTTAGCATCAAAAGGACGTTATATAACCCATTACCTGTAATCATTAAAATTCATACAAAATTTAGTACAAATTTGTACTTGAAAACGACGACTTTTTTTTACGTCATGACAAAGGTTATTTTTTTTACATCATGGTTGGCAAACGAGCATACAGTCCGCCTGATGGCAAGCAGTCACTGCAACCTTTCTTTCTCTTAATTTTGCGATAACTGAAGTATCACATGCGTGTAGCCTACTCGAGGGTTAGGACGGAAATGAGAATGGAAAATAGAAAGAGAACCCTCTGGTGTGAGAGAAAATCATTATGAATCCACAGGCAGAAGCTAGTATTACAATGCTAGCTTATTATTATTACTAGGATTATATTAAAATACACCCGTTTTATGACCTCCAACATACTTAGTCAACATTTTGAAGTATATTTACCGCAGATGTTAGTGAAATAGCTGGGATAGCATTTGCATATATTTCTCGACGTGGTCATTAGAAAAGAAAACAGCTTTTTAAAAACACAACTTAGTTTTATGAACGTTGAGCGGTACTAGTATAAAAATGTGACCAATGGCTGTATCTCAAAAACTAGAGCTGCTAGGGAAAAGCTGAGGATAGACCAGCCATAAAATTCCATGCAAACAAAAATGTGTAATTCTGTTCCCCTCTTCGTTTAGATACTTTTCGCACTCACATTAATTACTCAGGTAATCTGATATGCATATGTCCGCAATTAATATCGTAATCAATACGTATATTTACATTTATTAATTATCTTTGTACTACTACAATAGCGTTTGTGACGTAAAACAATGTGGAAATGATCCGTATTTAAATAACCTTTAAAAATTATATTTAATTGTTTTAGTTTTGGGTTTGCGAATTGTTATAAGTATTTTTATCATTTTATCTTGAATTAATGTTTCCAAAAACCGCTGGATTATTTAAAAATCCCAAAAACGTTTTCCGGCGTCAGGACGTGACGACCCCATCGCCCGCTATTGGGATAATCTCTCTTGTGACAGAGGTCACCAGTGCAATCAGTCACATTGGTATTTTGTTGCAAGAGACTGGCTAGGTAGGTACCACCGCAGTGACAAATATTCTATCGCAAACAGTAGTTCTTAGATATTACTGTGTTCTGGTTTGAAGGGCACTCTACGTTAGTGGAATTACTGGGCAGAGGAGATTTAAGAACCAATATCTCGAGGTTGGCAATGCGTGAGTGGCACCTACTAATGGTGCAGCAAGCGCTCATAAGCTACGGCAACCACTTACCGTCAGGTGGGCCCTATGCTTGTTTGCCAACTATTAAAATAAAAAAAGATTTTCAAAATCTCCACGGTCATAGATGCTACTGATGAGAAACTGATGCAAGAATTCTCAGTTATGAAGATATAATATATATTTTTTCTTTTTTTATATGACGTATACGTTACATATTTTTTATGTTACGTTTTTTATGTTACTATATTGATACTATTTTTTTCTAAATAATTTTCTCTCAGATGTTATTTATTTATTTTATTTATTTTATCAAGTTGTGAAGTTATAAATAATATTTTATTTATTTTATCAAGTTGTGAAGTTATAAATAATATTTTATTTATTTTATAAGTCAAGTTATATTATTAATTATCTTATAGTCTGTATTCATTCTGGCTGTAGACCGATACATAAATTGTTATATTTACGTTACAATTTTATTAATCTTGTGATCTACCTTCGGAAGCGTGTGAAATTTTTAACGAACTTCAATTATAATATCGTATCGAATCTTAATAAGTCTTGTTTTTCACACAGATAAATTTAAACATATCATAAGCATTTAATAATTTTTAAATAAATACAGACTTAATGAGGTTTTATATGTTTTTATTGTAAACTATATAAAAATAATTACAAGTTAAAGTCATAAATTGGAATTTACGTCCATTATTTAAAATATTTTCCAATTAAAAACATGTGAGCTTCCCACAACATATTTTTATGGTTATTTCAGGAATAAACAGTAAAATGACATGATTTCATTATTTTAGGCATGTCTTAAATAACTCAAGTTTATTGTGAAAATTACTGTCGTTTTGTAGCGATCAGAATGATAGAAACTTCAGGCCATAATTAAGAATATCTCAAGGGTAAATTCCTAGTAATAGATATACATACATATGTATATGTACGCTTTACTATTACATGTAGTTTGGTCTAATAAATATATTCATATTAATATTATTAAAATATATTATTATAATAATATGGTTTCGTAAAATGTTATCATGTGTATATCGTGTATTATATGCTACATAAAAAAATATTTTTTAAACTATAACTACAATTGCGCCCGCAATTCCGTCTGCGCAGAATTTTGTATTATACGTCATACTGAACTGATTTTCTTCAAACTGAAAATTAGATTATATTAATAATCACCTCATAATAATATCTAACTCCGCATCATATTCTGTTCTATATTTTAACCATGATTATAATATAAATAAATAAACGCTACAGGCTCAACGTGTAGGGGGTCCAGGAACATATACATTGATAAGGACAACGACCGGAAAACATGCCTATGGTCAACACAAACATCGGTTCCGAGCGGGAATTGAACCCGCGTCCTGTGGCTTAAGGCACGTTCGCTAGCAAAGTTGTCAAATATACAAAGAAAAAAAAAACTATTTATATAACTGTTCAATAAATTTGAGTACCTCAAATATTTCAAGCTACTTTGGTTATAAATCTGAAAGTCTGAACCAGGAAAAGATTTTTTTTATGATGGTACATGTACCAGTGACGTAAATTGAACATCGTTGATCCACCACAAAGTAGAAGAAGTTATGACAACAAGAACAATAGCCAATACGTCTTTTGTTCACATTTCCAATAATAAATTACAAAACACTTATTTCCTATTTAAATTTTATAAAATTACCTATTGATTCTTTATCATAATGATTTGTTAAATATGTAAGAAAAATGTAGATTTGTTCGTTCAGCTTTTAACTGGTGGTAGACCTTTGCAAGAGGCCGGCTATATTGTTAAATATTCTACAGAAAGGCAGTATTAGATTACCGGGGAAAAGAGATTTAATAACCAATATCTCGAGGTTGGCAATGCGTTAGTGACTCCTACAAATATTGCTAGCGGTCATAGGCTATGGCAACCGTTTACCATCAGATGGGCCGTATGTTTGCTTATCAACTTGGTAACATAAAAAGGCTTATTTTAACACAAAGCGATATAATATCTTACTTTGCAAGACCGTATGTAGATAGACCGTATATATATTGAATCAAAAAATGTAGAGAATTTACCTTAATAATAAATATAATTGTCGATTGAAAAAAAAAAAAAAAAAAAAATTGTTATCGCAATGGTGGCAACAAGCCTACAGTCAACCCAACAGTACAACCTAACAGTAAGTTAGGCTGATTGTAAATGATGCATGTTGTTGAATCAAGAGTTAAGAGGAGAGTAAGGAGGATGCGAGGGGGAGAGTTATAGAAGTTCATCTAGCAGAAATATTTACTTTTTACTTTTTAAAGCATGGTACTTCTAACACTAACATTTTTAATTTAAAATGAAAAATAATTCCAGAGAAAAACCATACTTTTATTGTTATATAAAACTATGACTTGGTATAACTAATTCAAAGAATGCATTAATAATGCTTGTAAATAACGATACCATGGTACTGACAATAATTAGATTTATGACTTACAAAACTAAATCTCTCTTATAAAATTATATTGAAAAAAAAAACTACAGCTGTTGCTAAAACATTAATACATAAATAAAGTATCTTTTTTATTTCATGCGCGTTGCCAACCCAAGGGATAGGGAGGAAGGGATGAGAAGGGACAATAAAAGGGAACAGAGCGATATGGCGCTCTCACTCATCGCATGAAACAGTACCTATAACTCTTTCAATATAAATTGAACCATGCGCAGTAACACATTTTTGGGTCTCAACCGTATGCGGTATGAAGGGGGCCGCGTAACTATAGCAACGCGGCGACGCTAGACCCTATTAGTACACTCGCTCACGGTTCTTTTAGTTCTTTGAAAAAAAATGTATTAAACATTAAATTAAAATATAAATTATTTTCGTCCGGTGTGTTAACATTTAATTTTATGTCAAGATAAGGTGTCATCCCAATAAGTGACAGTGATTAAAAATGTACATTAACTATTATTTTTTTATTCCTTTTTCTATACTTACTATTTATTTGTTTTATTGTATTTAAGTATTTAATAAGGATAATGAATAAATAATTAATTGAATTTAGAATTGTTCCCACTTTATAAAAAATCTATTTGAATAAAACGAAATCAATATTTTTGTCTATCATTTTTGTCCATGATGGTACTTGCGCAGAAGCGGCCATTTTGGTTCATTTAAAATTTAAAGAACTATGCTGATACTGTTACTTTACGTCGATTGTCTGTGAGAAGATAGTACCTCGGTCGATTTGGCCCATTTGTGCTAAGAGAAGCATGGCTCTACTACTAAACACTGTCTTTGGAACACTATCACACTGACCATTAAAAATTAAATTAGAATAGGTGATATGCAGGATCATCTTAAAAGTAAGCAATTTAGTGTCTGTAAGGCATAGTTAAAAATAATTTAAATGCAATAGCTCGTTAATATCTGAGAAGTTTCGTTCTTTATCACTTAATCGGATCATTACAAATTATAAATTCCCATTTATAATCCCCCAATAATGGTAATATTATTATATTAATAGCTTTTTAAACAATCAGATTAATATAGATAGGATACGATAAGCTAAATAAACCATAGGATATAAAAATCAAGTTAGTCCAGAATCACCAAAATATTTGATTTCCAATTATTAATTTTTTAGAGAATTACTAAGAAATAATTGACATAGCACAGCGATTTCATACTCTACTTTATAATTCCGGTGTTTGTATGTTTGCGTTTTTGGTGGTAGATGCCAAACTGGTAATTAAATGCGTAAGAATTTTAAGACATTTTGACAAAGAACTTGGGTTTTGCCAGTTTTTCGGAGTACAATAGTAACCATTTACACTATAGTTCACAGTAGTTATTTTAGAACTATTTTCAGCAGGGCAGGGAAAAAATGGGGTCCTTTTTAATGGGGCGAACATTACACGTAAAGTACTCAGAAGCTTAACTTTCAAAAATTCTTTCATAAGCTGAGCGTTTGTACAGGAGAATTTTATTACTAAGAGAATTTTTATATAAAATTGTAAACACTATCTTAAACCGTAACATGTACGCTTATGTAATACATACATTTCATATCAGTATATTATATTATACCATTACTGTAAAATATTTGTAAATAAAATATATTTAAGCGTTCTTTTATTATATACTTTTATACTTCCTTATATATATACAAATATATTTTTGTAATCAAGTTTTGATCTAATTGAAAGTTGTACGAGTAAACACAATAAATATTTTTGAATCTTTATATCATTTAACCATCGAATTATCTAAATGACCATATTTCATAAGCCTTAGATCGTGTAACAATTGAAATAAACAATTTATCTTCAGAACGGCATAAAAGTGCATTCGTTTTATAAACAAAGCACAAAATCGCTGCGTTACTCACGTTCGTTTTAAAAAACGCTCAAAATATTTTCTTTTGTTCACACACAAAACAAAACAAACCCAGATGAGATGTATGATTCATACAAACACACAAAATAACTTATGCTTAGATAAAACTGTACCAGTTTTCTCCAGAGCTTCTTCGAAGGGTGTCGGTGCGTCCATGTCTATTGTGCGACCGTTCCAAAACAAGCTGAAACAAGACTGAATGAAAGCTGAAACGATTTCAAAGTCATGGTTATGCGTCACGTACACTGAAACGGAAAAACGCCACTTGCGATTTATACGCTCGTGTTTTACACGTTTGATTATATTCATTGTTCGCCCAAAAACTTGCGGTTCAGCGGGGAAATGCGGCTAGAATTTTGCTACCAGTATCCGTGGACATAATTTTGTATAGTTAGTATTAAATGGTAAATTTTTTTTAATAAATAAATGTTACTTTGTTTTATGAAGAATATTAGTAATGCTTTTTTAAATCATTACTTATGCTCTTATTGCTTCTCCAAATAAGCATGAGCTGGGTTGGTTACGACATTAAGCCAAGGGGATCAGGATCGAACCAGCAATTTTCGCCTCATTGAGTTAATTGTTAAAATTTGCTTGTTAAAACGTTTTTAGTTTACTCGAGTACTTTTTGGACAAAACAAATATCGTTAAAAGCAAACTAATAAAATTATGAAATAAAAAATAAAAGTGTTTAAAGCTCAGAAATTCGTTTGTCCGTGTTTTTTATTTTTCATTAACGTAAGTGTAATGTTTTGTGTTTCAATTCAAGATATATATATATATATATATATATTATTATGAAATACAATATTTTCTGTTCCTTTTATGTCAATATGCCATAAGTCCTACTGTGCAGTGCGAGCGAAAATTGAATTTCTTTCAGTTGTAAATATGATATATATATTTTAAGGTAAATATTTCATAAAAGAAAGAAACGCTATTAGTAAACAAACGACAACTTCAATTACTGTTAATTAAATACAGAATTTTGGTTAGTCAAATATTAGAAATGTTTTAATTGCTAAGATAAGCTTATACAAGAATCTAGAATATATAAATACAATAAACAATCTATGAGCAGTCGAAACAAAAATAATTGAAAGATCGTGATTAAGAACCTCGCCTTTCTTCAGAGGCCTTGATGAGAATTAATATAAAAAAACGTTGTCTTATGTGCTTATAAATCACGAAAATGAAACCAAATTAATAAAAGCGATTGTATTTATTGCTTAATACGACTCGCCATCGCACTAAGTAATTTAATTACTTATTTAACTGCTTTATAATATACAGGTCGTGAAATAACACAAGATTGATCACATTTTGATATCAATTTTTTTTACTAAGAATATTAGCAATGCAAAAATCCCTTGAAAAATCAAGGCATTACTAATATTCCTATTGCCCCTCCAAATAACCTTAAAGCTTGCGCTAGGAAAGGGAACGACAATAGCCCAAGGCTATTGAGGCTGAATTGAAAATCAACTAAAACATAAAATATACAAACACTTTTAATTGTCTTAATGTAAGTCGCGCGTGCTAAAATAAGATGCGCTTTAACAACAAGTTCAAGACATTGGTACAGATTTTAGCGAAAATGTTCAATCACAGCACATCCACTGCCGTTTATATTTATAAATTTAGGATTAGCGTTTCCATGTACCCTGCAATGTAAATACAAGTGTATGCTATTGGTTTAATTTCGGGTATGGCGTTCAGCCAAATAGGAGCAAAATTGAAGATGCAAGGCCAATGAAAACGACACACGAAAATATTACGTCACAGGAAAACTGTAATACGCTTCTAACTTCGTGTTCTTGGCAAGGGTTAGAGTGACTGTGTATGTGATATTTACAAAATAACCTGTTTATTGTTTCCTATACATACTGACCTGTTATATGGTACAAGTACTGTATGAGGTATTTTTAGTTATTTTGCTATTGTATGATTTTTTGTTTTATGAGTAAAACGTTGATTAATGGTATACACACTCAACGGCCCCCGTTAGGATAGCGATATCTTGTGTTGGGGGTCCGGATACATACAACTACAACGACAAACACCCAGACTGGACACATGCATGTATGGCCAATATAAACATCTACTTCGAGCGGGATTCGAAACCACGAACTGTGGCGTTTAAGGCAGGTAGGCTACCGCTGTGCCACAACGCCCTCGCTTTGCGATTTTCGATAGACATATGGGTCGGCTTGACTGAGAAGCGATTAAGTACTACTCCCTTCCAGAATACCAACGTGAAATACCAGCTCTGTATCTCGAGAGTGGGAATGCGTGAGTGATACCTACAATGGTGTTGCAAGCGCTCATAGGCTAGGACGACGTCAGATAGGCCGTATGATTGCCTGCCAAAAAAAAAATTGCGCATGCGCATTTATAATATTACTAGTAAGGATATATAGACACCGTTGTGGCGTTGTGGGTAGCGAGTCTGCCTTTAGCCTCGACGGTTGTGGGTTCGATTCCCGCTCGGAGCAAATGTTTGTATTAACCGTACAGGCATGTTTTCCGGTCTGGGTGTGTTTGTCCTTGTCATTGTGAATGTTTCCGGATCCCCGACACAGGATATAATTATTCTAATGGGGGCCGTTGAGTGTATAGCGTTAATTTATTATTGTTTATTAGTAATGATAGTACCTACAAAGATTCAAACATACAAAACAACACATTTCCTCATTTTATTCAGCCATTTCCCTTTTTGACAGAAAAGTTTTTTGTTGTGTCTCAAGTGTTGGTGACGTATTTAACACTAGTAAATTCGATAAAACTCTATTGTTTACAGAATATAATATAAATCTTTTCGTGATATAAAAAAAAATCACCTGATAAAAATAAATAACAAAACTTATAAAAAATAAATTGCTATTGTAAAAACTGAATATTCTGTTTTAAAAAAGTAATAATGTTCATTTTCTACTTATAGATAAAAAGTATTGATTTCATGCAAGCGTTGCCGCCCTTTAAGGTGCAACTGGTTGTATGCTGGTTGGCCTCGAAATGCGGCAGACGAGCTGTTACTTCATGAGTTTTTCACCATGTATCTAACTAGGCTAGCATCAGTAAGGGACAACCACTAGGATCGGTGGATATAATTATGTATATACCTTAAAATTTCTTCTACGACATGCTGGTTTCCTCACGATATTTTCCTTCCCCGTTAAAGACTAGATAAATTTGAAACACACAAATTTAGCGCTTGAAAACTCGGAGATGCTGACTCGGATTAGAACCTGTGACTTTCGGTTAAAATCTACGTTTTTAGTAAGTCATCTGTTTGTCTGTCAGACAGGTATATAAATACAATGGGAATGAAAAAAAATAATCATCGAAATTAGTTACAAAGGTATCGCGTACCATACAAATAATAAAATTAAACGAATCGAAATTATCTTTTTTGATGTAAGATATAATCTCTTTATTTTCCTTGTACGGAAGAAACCAGGTTGCTATATAATTTTGTTAAGGTAGGTAATTAGTATGGAGGTCACTATGGGGGTAACATCAAAACTACTGGATCGATTTTAATCATTTTTTCAGTGAATGACATAGGCTATATATTTTATACCCGTGCGAAGCCGAAGCGGGCCGCTAGTCACTACATAGTATAAAACAAAGTCGCTTTCTCTGCCCCTATGTATGCTTAAATCTTTAAAACTACGCAACGGATTTTGATGAGGTTTTTTTAATAGATAGAGTGATTGAAGAGGAAAGTTTATATATATAATAACATCCATTAAATAATGGAGAAAAAAAATGTTGAGTTTTCTAATGTGATGTCGTAAATAATTACGTTTAACGCGTGCGGGCCAATTTTAGTAGATAAGTGTCATTACACCATTTGATCTTAACATCTATCTTTTAATAAATCTCTGTACGGCAACCATAACCCGTACACCCTCTAAATAATAAATAGAAAAAAAAAATTAAACTCGTAATACGGCACATGGTACGGCACATAAAAATCATAACTTCCTTTATAGTTAACACATATTCCTTCTCAATTAAGAAAGCCAGCAGTATGTTAGTCTTCTTCGTCCCTAATTACGTAACAACGCAAGTCTACCGCATTTCCGCTCCAAATTCAGGCATAAATTGCCTTTTCCTTCCATAGGCCAGCTAGATTATTGATTATAAATTATCAAAGCCACCGACCAATTTCTCCTAACAGGTCAAATATGTACATACAGTTCCGAATCTTCTACATACGCATACTAGCTGTTCCCGCAGGTCCACTCACGTGGGATACCGATTTTTCTTTATTGCACGGAATCCTAATTCTTTTTCTAAAATAAAAGTAACTCCTAAGATCAGCTATCTGCCTGTATGTCGTTAAAATCGGGACAGCCGTTACAGAGATTAGTTAGAAGAAACAAACAGACAGATAAACAGTTTAAAAATAGTTTTTTTGTAAGTACCGTATATACCTTCATTTGCGTTTAGTGAACAGTTGTTAATTTGAAATGACAAATTGAAATGACAATTTCGTAAATATCCATAAAACCGTAAAAAGATTATATATTGTTCGATTACAATCAAAGTTCAAAATTCGTCTCAAAAATGACGGACTTTTCACCCCCTTACGGGATAAATTTCGAGAAATCCTTTCTTAGTGCCCGTTAGCCTTTAGAAACAACACCTGCGAAAGAATCCTGCTGTCTAGGGCCAAGGGTTTAAATTGGGCGTTCATATGTCAGACAGGTCTTCTCCTTTAATACAAAACCTCAATAGCCCAACGGTAAAAGGGTCGACTTCGATCCGTTAACGCGAGAGTCGAGGGTTCGATCCTGACCCCCTTGAGCTATTGTCATACCTACTCCTAGCGCAAGCTTCGAGCTTTATTTGGGGGCAATAGGAATATTAGTAATGCCTTGAAAAGCATTGCCAGTATTCTTTTATAAAAAAATATATATAAATTGTTTATAACTATAATTGTTTATAAATAATACATGGATTGCCACAATTATATTTAATTTAAATAACCTGATTACCTTTTTGTTGGTTGCGGAAGTTATTAGTACAAAATATATTTAAATTATTGCAATACAGTTAAAAGATTTATAATAAGCTTAAGATTACACAACAACTAGTAATATACAAAATGTCATAGTAAGGCGTAAGAGCCAAAATTTTCGTTGTTTAGCGATTTCTGCCAGACAGTATAGGAAACTTTCAAGAAACCTTGGCATATACCTAAAATTGAAAGTTATCATTTTATATTAATATATAACATTTATTTTTTTATTGTAAAACACTAATTAAATACACTGTTAAAAAGTACTCAGCTGATCTTAAGTTTAAATGTAATAAGTTAATTTTATAGGTTGGACAAATATTTTCGCATAAAAATATTATGAAATTGTGCACTGGTATTTTAAATAAATTTTAAACTGTTAAACAGTACTCAGCTGATCTTAAGACTAAATGTAATAATAATAATTTGGGTTATAAATATATTATGAAATTGTGTACCGGCATTTTAAATAAATTTTAAATTATTAAATAGTACTCAGCTAATCTTAAAACTAAATGTAATAATAATAAATTGGGTTATAAAAATATTATGAAACTGTGCACCGGCATTTTAAATAAATATGAAATTGTTAAATAGTACTCAGCTGATCTTAAGACTAAATGTAATAAAAATAAATTGTGTTATAAAAATATTATGAAATTATGCACCGGCATTTTAAGTCGAAGACAAAGAATATTGTTTCTCTCTTTTTTTGCTACCATGATATAATGTTCAGGGGGCTTACCGTTAACACTTATTGCGATTCAAATGACGACCAAAAACATGCAAAAAACTGAGTTTGAATCGATTTAGTGTCAAAATGAAATAGATTTTTACTTAAAGTTAACGGTAAGCCCGCAGTTCAAATAAAAATAATGTGTGTGTACATTGATGCTATGAGTATTTGCATAATCCAAATACGAATCCAATGACAATGTTTTGGAGACGCAAACGTTTATTCAGCTGCTCTGCGGGATTTCGGAATAAAGGAGACCATCTACAGTTGTAGTGGCTCTTTTAAAAATTGAGCGTAATTTTCATAAGGGACTTTGTTCCTTAATCAGTTTTTTTGTAATCACAAAGATCACATACAACCAAATTCAAAGCAGCTACCTTGGCATATATTGGTAACAGCAAAAAGGCGAAAGTGAGGGTTGGAGTTAAAGTCTCCATTTCCGATACTTGATTGAAAACTTATTGGGATGAACGGGCCCATTTTTTCCCGAAAACAGCAAGGCTCTGCTACTTAAAGTTAGCCTGCAGTTGCGTCAACTAGATTATGCTGTCAAGGAATATTCCAAGGCTGGCAATATTGGATCGGCTGCTATACGACTACTCCGATAAAGTTAAAACATGTTAAATGTATAAAACCATGCCTGTGGTTTTACAGTATTCATTTTGAATCAAACTAAGCTAAGGATAGCCTTGAGCCTTTATCAATTTCATGCAAGTAGGTTAACATTATAGACAACTTATTATAACCAATAATGCTTTTGATCCCTTTACTAGATAACACAATAAATTGCACAGTACTATTATATGCGGTACGAATTCTCCGCATGGTGAAATATTTTATTAACCATCAATGTCATGCTTCGTTAGAATGACATCTTTTCAAATATTGTCTTTCTAATCCGACGTATTAAATAGGTTCTATACTTCGTCATGCGCCAACATGTGAGAAAAGCGGGGCGCTCAACAATGCAATTGACTATAGGAGAGAATGCTAGTCATGCTCATAACTAAAGAAATTATAATATAATAAATAACTAAATTAATTCGTTTCGTTCAAAGAATGTGGATAAACTTGTTTGCTAAATCAAAAGTTTACCAAAAATGAATAAAACGTGATAAAATGTCAATTGGCACTAGAATATTAACAATCCGTTTTCCAAGTAATTGTCGTAATAGAATAGTACATTCAATATTGCATCAGCACAAATAATGAGCAAAAGCAGTCACCGTGGCAACGATTAAATTGCGAACAAGGAAGTTTTTGCTTCTAGACAATGTAATTCCTTACCGGCACACGTGTTCACCTTATAGTTTACGGTCCTTCAAACGATGCATCACCAGGCATCTTGCGGGTAGGTACGGTGAGGGTGGCTAGTGTAGTTCCCCCCCTGCATTAGCCACTTTGGTATTAGCCACTTTAGCGTTCGGACTCTGCTTCCACTTAACATTAGGTGGAGTAGACTCATTCCGCGTGGTGAATAAAAAAATCGTCAGTTAATTATTACCAATTCAAATTCAAATTCAAGTATTTTATTCAATGTAAATACATAAATGTACACTTATTGAACGTCATAATACTTATTGAAAATTAAAAGATTAAATAATATCATTACATTTTAGAAAAAATTGCCTATATAACGCTTAAATAATAAAGTAAATTAGTCAAATATATAAATAAATTAATTATATATCATAAAATGTCAATCATATAAATAATTACTAACATTGATAAATTTTTGTTATTTCATTGAATTAAGTGGAGCCGTCCAAGCGTCCTTGTCAGATACATATTCATTTAAGTTGTAATAACCTTTACTGCAAAGTGTTTTTTAATAAAACGTTTAAACCGTCCCTCCGATAAACCTCGAACTTCTGGTGGCATTTTATTATAATAAAGGGTACAATTACCCAAAAATGACGTACTAACTTTTTTAACCTATATGTTGGGTTTTCCAAATTATCTTTATTTCTTAAGTTTTTTTGATGCCTTTCATAATTTATTTTAAAATTTTCTAAATTTTTACGAATATACATTATATTTTCGTAAATATACTGGCTCGTGGCTGAATAAACCAATTCAACACCCGAGAGAGAGCAATGTTGACTTCGTCCATATTATTTAATTGTCTTTTTATTTTAAAAATTAGCGAAGTGTCATCAGCAAACATTACTATGTTTGAGGTGTTTTGAACCATATAGGGCAGATCATTGACATATACTAAAAATAGAAACGTGCCTAATATGGAACCTTGTGGTACACCGATTTTAACCAGGGATCCTTTAGATTTCACACCACCTATATCCACTTTCTGAAATCTGTTACAGAGATATGACTGTATTAAATCTCTTGCCTTACTTTTCACTCCGTAATACTCTAGTTTTTGCAGGAGGATCTGATGGTCTACACAATCAATACCAGTTGTTACCTGAGAAGAAGAGTGCGGTAGAGCGGGACAGATAAAAGGTTTTTAGGGTTGGAGTGCAAAGGTGGTAACCTTCGGGAACTGTACAGAACAGTAGTCCTTGACGGCATGGTGGGTGCGAGGCGTTAGACTAAGCCCCAATGATTGTGCCACATGGGTCGCTCTGTTAGTTATCAGAATGGACTTGTGAGCGGCCCTGTAGCTGAGGTTTTTACCAGCGCCCTTGGCACAGGCCGGTGGTGAGGGAGGTTAAAAATCCCAGGTCAGTCGGAGAGAGAAACGACCTCATTAAAAAGTGAGTCTCAAGGCTCTCGCTAGGTCGTCCTTTTTTGATGATCGTGTCAGGGTATCACGGTAGACCGCTCAGGTAAGTAGTTCTTTGGGTTTTAGTGCATATTAACCGGAACTAGTGTTCGAATTAATCACCACCGCTTGTGCGATAATTTCGTAACGTTAAAAAAGAAATAGAAAAACCTAATAATTTTAAGGTTTGACGTTTTATAATTTGCAATAAATCTATTTAGAAAGGAAATCATTGAAATTTCAATCAATGTCTAAGGTCGACTAGGTTAACATGTAAACGTAGTTTAGTTTGATAACATATCAAAACGAGTTCAAGCGTAAGGTCACACTTTCGTCTTACGAAATAAGCTTAACAATTGACAATCTTGAACTGTTTGTTATAAACTTTTATGATTAGATAATATATTAAAATAGCTAAGCCTCGCTATATATTTTTTTTATGTAAGAGAAGGCAAATGGGCAGGACGGTTCGCAAAGAAAGACCGCCGGCGGAAGTTGGTACACAGTGAATGTTTTCTACTGAACATAGATAGAACAAACGTTTGTAATTTTGTGCTCATTTGGGACAACGGGACAAAAGTTCTATAAAAAATACTCCCGGTATTTGGCCAGGGTCTGTTATATATATTAAGGGGTCAGAATCGAATATGTACGTATCGCGTTAGTCGCTGAGCTATTGAGGCTTTTTATGGTTCCGTAGCCAAATGGCGAAAACGGAACCCTTTTAATTTCATCATGTCCGTCTGTCATTTTAAAAGATATATATATATATATATATATATATATATATATATATATATATATATATATATATATATATATATATAAGCTGTTCCTAATAAGCGAAACTTGACTAACAATAATTATTTTACTATAAATTAGATTAAAAACAATTTTAATTATGGATTTAATTAAGAATTTTCCTTTCACCTTGCCATTTTCTATTAAAGAAAAATAATAAAAACTAAAACTAATTAACTTCTAATTGGTCGTTTAATCGTTTCTGTTATAATTTCTGAAGTATTCGAGTACAGGCCAATGTTAGATTTTAACCTAATTCGATAACTAT
The DNA here is from genome assembly GCA_023373885.1 of Hestina assimilis. Taxonomy (NCBI): domain Eukaryota; kingdom Metazoa; phylum Arthropoda; class Insecta; order Lepidoptera; family Nymphalidae; genus Hestina; species Hestina assimilis. Next base: position 625,899 of record CM041750.1, on the reverse strand, counting down.
TAACTATTATTTATACTGCGCTTCGAATACTGATAACATTGACCTATAGTAATTACTTATGTTTTATCTGATAATCATTATGTTTTTGTTGACAGCCATTTATTTACTAGCATCTGGACGCGACTTCGTCTGTGATTACCTAAATAAATAAATAAATAAACGCTGCACACTCAACGGCCCCCATTAGCATAGTATTATCCTGTGTCGGGGATCCGGAAACATTCACAATGACAAGGACAAATACATCCAGACCGGAAAATATGCTTGCATGGTCAATACAAACATATAATGCTCCGAGCGGGAATCGAACCCGCGACCTGTGGCGTTTAAGGCAGGTTCGCTACCGCTGCGCCACAACGTCGTCAAACCTAAGACATTTGTAAGTAAATACGTCCTGTAGTTTTTGATAATCCCACAGGAACCGAATATTTTTCCGCGATAATAAGTATCCTATGTGTTTATCCGGTTAAGTAATAGTAGTAGGTAGTAGTATTCAGTAATAAATTTCATCCAAATCCGTTCTCCAATTTCCTTAAACAGATCATTACAATATTATTTATTAGTTAAGCCGTTAAGCCGTTTTTGCATGATTGAGTTACTCAACGTTAGCATGGATACTTTACATACTTTTTAGGGTTCTGTAGCCAAATGGCAAAAACGGAACCTTTATAGTTTCGTCATGTCCGTCTGTCCGTCTGTCCGTCCGTCCGTCGGTTCGTTTGTCCTTCCGTCTCTCCGTATGTCACAGTCATTTTACTCGGAGACCATTGGCTCTATCTATACGAAATTTACTAAATATAGGTGTTGTGTGCTATGAAATTGTGTATTCTATGAACCGCACAACGATTCTGTAATGAAATCTTAAAATATATAAGAATTAAGGGTAGCAGTCCATACATGTAACTGAGTGTTGAGAAAACAAATTTCAACGTTTCAAAGTCAACAACACGTTCAATCAAAAACACCTATGTCAACGTGTCAGATATCTTTGGATTTTAATTTAAATAGTTAAAACTTTCTAACGTTGTATATTTTTATAGTAGTTTGAATGAAAAATAATAAAACAAATTAAGTTTTAAATAAATTTGATATTTTTACTCTACGGTAGTGCGGAACCCTTAATGTCAGACACGAACTTGACCGCTAATTAATTTACTTAAAATGTAAATTCGATATTACTTTATAAGCCTAACCTAAGCTGCATTAGGTTCGTATTTGGATTCTATGTAATGCGCATAGCCGGACACGCTCACTGACCGGTAAACGGGGATTAAGCAACTTTAGGCGCGGTCAGTCAATAGTTGGGGTGACTGCATACTGGTATTTCAACTAAGCGTTTCCGTGCTTCAGACGGCACGTAAAAATTCTGTTGTTAGTTTTATCAATTTGATAATAGTCGAAAAGTCAGGTTAAACAACTCTGACACAAGGTTGCCACTAACCACTCGAAAGGAAGATGGAAGGTGGAATACCCTATACCACTTACCAACCACTTACCATCAGGTGGGCCGTATGCTTGTTTGCCAACTTATAACATAAAAAAAAAAATATTTTTCGAAACAATTTGTGGAAAAAGTTTATTAGATAATACTAGGTTTAAATCTATCATGGCCAGCAAAAATCTGAAATAAATTCGCGTAGAGTAGATAAACCTTTTATCCTCTACCAACACTCCGCCGAGGACACAGTTATCTTGAAAGAGGCAACCCGTTTTTATGTGTATCATACTCGTCATCAAGCATCCTCGTTTTAAGAAGTTTTAGCAACCTTACATACTTCAGAAATGCAAGACAACTTATGAGCAATGTTATTTAGTTGCGGCCTTAGGTAAGGTAAAGAGATTTATCTCGTTGTGCCATTTTTTTAGGTAAATAAAATATGTATATACTATATAAGTTACAACTTGTATTGCATTAACAGTAGTAATTACACATTAGACTAAATAAAAGAAAAAACTTAATAATTAGTGCGGGTCGGTGGTAAAAAAATGTGTTCAGTGCGTCTATTAATGAATTGCTTTAATAGTTTCCTATTGAGGAATGCCGTTCTCTATCATTAAGAGTTTATAGATTCATTACAAAATTTATATTAAATATTAATAAAACCGAACACCAGACCAACCAACCGGAAATAAAACCAATCCCAGAAATTAATAGGCAAAATATTCTAAAACTAAATAATAAATTAATTTCTGTCTCATTTCATATTATATACGACCTTTTTCATTAATACACGGATTCAACCGGATTTACGAAAGGTCGTCCTACAACGGACGCACAATTATTTATGGTGTTTGGAAGACTAATTCAATTCAAATATCTTTATTTATTTTTGTTATGGTCACAAAATTTTATTTTTGAAATGTTATTCGTGATTTACCTTAAGCCTTCGACTGTGTTGAACATTAAAAAGATTTAAAATAAATTCAACCATTTCATCGACAAAAGAGCCCTTAATCCGATACAACGAGGGATCATCCTTCATCGTATTATAATAAAAAGTTAAAAAGATTCCATGAATGGAATTAGTTATTCTGGAACTGTACTATATATATATGGGAGTTCCACAAGGTTAAATTGTAGGTCAACTTTTTTTCTGGTATTTATTAATGATATTCTTTTTAAGATTTTAAATATACATACATAGAACATACATCTGTTAATTGAAATGTTCGTGAACTAAATTTCCTTAAGATTTAAAGTTAACGAGGACATAGATTATTATGACGCTGTAAATGGAAACAACACTTTAGGTGTAGTACAGAGTAAATAAATATAGTTCTCGTAATAAAGTAATGATTATACGTCGACGCTTGTGGCGTGCTGGCATTTATTCTTAGTCTTTGAGCCTCAACTACAGGGTTCGATTCCTGTTCAGAGGAGATATTTGTTATAAATATCTGTTTGGGTCTGGGTGTTTGTCCTTGTGGGTCTCTCGGTATGTTATCATAACATCTGATAATAATCGTCAATTCTTGATAAGTAATTTGTTCTTATCCAATGAGTTACGGGTTCGCTCTTGGGTTGCGGAGGTCAGATGGGAATGGCTCTGTGTAAAAAGTATAAGCAGACCTCGGTAAATACAAATCTCCTTCTTCCTAGCATTATTCAGGAATAATGCTAGGAGAAGAAAAAATGGATAATTATAATGAAAAAGCTAAAGTATGATCGAAGGGACGGCACGGTATCAAATGTAATTTCACGTTTTTAATTAATATGACATATAATATTAATTAAAAAGAATATTGCTATGAAATCGCATATAGGGTTATTGTATGAGAGCTTAAGCAATCCACTATTGCTAACCCAATTTGAATGAAATTTAGCATAAAGATTTCCTGGTCTAACTAATATGATCCTCTATCCTAATACTATAAGTAATAAATAATAATAAATAAATAAACGTTACACACTCACTCCCCCATTAGGATAGTTATATCCTGTGTCTGGGGTCTGGAAACATACACAATGAATAGGACAAACACACCCAGACCGGAACACATGCCTTTATGGTCAATACAAAGAAATGCCCCGAACGGCAATCGAACCCGGACCCTGTTACTACCGCTGCGCCAGAACATCGTCATCATAACTCACATGATCCGTTATAACGCCGCTAAAATCGCGAGACGCAACTAGTAAAATATATTAATATATATATATATTTATCAGTTCCATTTTCATAATCAAAATAAATCCAAACCGAAACAATTTATCTATAGCTCTATTTAGGTCAAGCATAATCTTAGATACAAAATACATAAAAAGTGTTGGTTTGCAATTCCAAAGTTTTTCACTAAATGCATATGAAAATATAAACGGTATTTCGTCTGTCTATCTGATAGAATGTTATAAGGAGTTTCTTAGGCTACTTTTATTTTAGAAAAAGTATTTTTTTAGTTCCGTGCTTGTTGCACGGAACAACGGAAGAAAAAGCGGTACACCAGCGGAGCTGCGGGCGAAGCTAGTGACAGATAAAAATAATTTAACCATATTATATATTGTAATAGTCCTTAGAAACCTTGTAAATAGTGAATTGTAGTTTGACATTATTTAATATTGTTTTATAGACACAATACAATACACATTTCTATTTTGTTTATAAGTCGAATTTGTACTTCAACGCAAGACGAATCGTGAATATTATATAATAAATTTAACGAAAAAAAATCGGTTATCGTGATAGCGGCCTATATCGTTACTGATTAGAAAAGTAATCCTTATTACAAGCACATAAAGTCGAAATATTTACATAAACTTTGACACCAATATAGATACAAAGAAATATGCGATTAGTATACTTATATACTTTGAATTATGGTTTAAAATTCAATGATAGTATTTGGCTAACCACTCGCACGCACCCGTACTAACTCAGTTAACTGTATCTAAAATTAGGTAGTGCATACCGAAACCCCGTGGTGTACGGACGGGGATAGCGTTAATAGGAAAATAAGTGTAAAAATATATAAATTTGTGTAACAGTGAAAAAAAAATATGTCTAAAACGTAAAATAAAAAATACTTTATTATAAAAAATATACGTAAAATAAACCAAAAATGTCACAAGATCTTGAAAATGGCACAGACAGGAGCTTGGACAGACAGAATGAAGCGAAGGCTTTTATTGACGCCAGTAAGCGTAGTGCTGACAAGATGGGTGAGAACTCTGATGAGAAGCACATCAATAAATTGAATGAAGTTGCTTTTGAAGATGCTTTTGAAATAACCGGTGAGATTCTTTGACCAGTAAAAAAGTTTCGTTTCTGTAATAACCGTTTTACTACATCTTAGGTCGGTATATTTATAAGATGTTTATTATTGAAACAAGTTTTCCATGAAATGAAATGTCAGGTTATGTGCGATTTTTTGCTCACTCAGCCTTTTTGATTGACTGATTATTTTGTCATCAAATAACATCATTACGTAGTGCCATAACATCATTACGTAGTGCCATAGTCAGTTAATTTTATCGTTAATTCTTTGTGGGTAATAACTTTTATACAACTATTTATATTGACAAAACTTTAGTTTGTTTTATTGTGGTTTGTTATTATATTGTGTCTTGTCAATAAATAACTTTATAAAACACTTTCACTTGCAATATATTATTTAAAATAACTGTGTGTGTAGTGTAATTTTAGATATTATAATTCTATAAAATAAAAATGAGTATCAATAGGAATGTTATAATTACATAAAGACTACTATAATTCGTTATATAGGGCTTTCTACATTGTACATTTAGGCCCCCTTTTAGTAAAAATGCAAAATTTTGAATATATTTTGCATGTCAGAGCCATCTTGTATCAAAAAAGCCCACAAACATTTATATATTTTTATTTCATTTTAAAATAATGTTACAAGGGGGTATGTACAATGATTTATTTTGTTGTTTTTATAAATTTACGATAATTTGTAAGTGTAATTTTTATTTTTATTTTAATTATTTCTATAAAACCGAAGATACATTTTACGACTGTTGTGACGTGTTGGTAGCGAGACTGCCTTTGGTTTCAACGATCACTGGTTCGATTACCGTTCGGGGTGGGCATTTGCACTTTAAGCTGCCGGTCCTGGTTGTTATTATAACATCTGAAAATAAATTTTATTTTTCATAGGTTTTACTTTTACCCAATGAGTTACTGGTTAGCCGTTTGGGTTGCGGAAGTCAGATGACAAACGCTCCGTGTAAAAACTAGTAACCTGTCAAATCCGGATAAGAGTAATAAGCAGATACTGAGCAAACACCCGGGACAAATGCTAAGAAGAAGGATACATGTTGATTTGTTTCGTTTGTAAAATTCTTACTATAAAGACGACCAAAAGGCTAATAGGTGTCTATCAAAGCTGCACTAAAATTTTTTAGTACTTATTTATGATAAAAACGATATCTTTTTCCAATATTTAAGAGACCGAAAACCGGACGAGTTGTAAAATTAATAGTTATAATTCGATAACATCAAAAACATATTTTTTTGGTTTTTATGATATATATAAATAGCATATTTATGCTTTTTATTGTTAAAGGCAATGACCGTTTGAATGGAGTGATTATTAAAAAGTTGTTCGTATATAATTTTTTATCTATTAGCTATGGCGGCGTTTTAGAAGTATAGGCGATGTTAAGATCGCGCGACTGCAAAAATTACCAATTTATAACGAACTAACTTCTGCCAGTGGTTTCACCCGCATGAAAAACGATTTTAATACAAACTCTGAAAATTTACAAACTTTGAATATCATATTATATATTTATATCGAATCAACAGCCTAAAAATTAGATTTAAGCTTTTAGCTCCAAATATTTAGATACTTCTATACAACTTTTCATCCCTTACAACCCTTTTTTCTCAATAAAAAGTAGACTATGTCTTTTCTCAGGCTATAGACTTTCTGTATACCAAATTGCATTTAAATCGGTGCAGCAGTTTTGGCGTGAAAGCGCGACAGACAGACAAAGAGTCAGAATTAATTTTGCATTTATAATATTAGTAAGGATTTTTTTTTTTTTTTTATGTTACAAGTTGGCAAACAAGCATACGGCCCACCTGATGGTAAGTGGTTGCCGTAGCCTATGAGCGCGCGCAGCACCATTAGTAGGCGCCACTCACGCGTTGCCAACCTCGAGATATTAGTTCTTAAATCTCCTCTGCCCAGTAATTTCACTAGCGTACAGTGCCCTTCAAACCGGAACACAGTAATGCCTAAGCACTACTATTTGGCGGCAGAATATTGGACACTGCGGTGGTACCTACCTAGCCGGCCTCTTGCAACAAAAGACCTACCACCAGTGTGACTGATTGCACTGGTGGAATAATCTCTGCTGTGACAGAGGTTATCCCAACAGCGGGCGATGGGGTCGTCACATCCCGACGCCGATAAAAATTTCAAAGCCACTTAACTTTTTCAAAACTATCACCAACTATTAGCTGTGTGTGTATCAGGATATGTATAATAGAATTTCAGCACCAACCTAGAATAAAAATATTAATAATTTATTTATTACAGCTCAAGAGATAGATATAGCTAAAAAGGTCATCAAGATCAATCAAGATTCATAAAATATGGGGACCTCGTTTATTTTTAAATTCTATTTTTAGTATTTGTTATTGTAGCGGCAACTAAAATACAAATTCTGTTAATAATTTCAACTCGCTATATATTTTAAATAGATAGTGAGATACAGTTCGTTGACAGACGGACAATCAGATGGACGGCGGGGATTTAGTAATAGGTTTCCGTTAGCAGCCTTCACAAAACCCTAAACAAGTCCCTCCTAATGCTAAGGAACACAAAATATTTTAGATTCAGTGATGCTGCGCTTTTAGCGCTATTGCTCAGGTCAGTTTCTACTTTTCTGCTATTATTTGGCCGATTCGATTGAGGACAGTATTCTCAGGAATATCGTGACTTGCATTTCATGAATGAGATCGTTAGACACCCAACTGTCTCACTCACTCCTTCATCCTTTCTATCTCCCTTCTTTGTTTGTTCTTTCCTACCTTTCACCAAATGGTAATACTATTTGTGCTACTGCCGTAAGTAGGCACAGTACCCTAACAACTGCTAGTTGCTTACCATGTTTCTAGAATTATTTTCAGTATTTTCGTGATCTAATTTTTATTGCGCGGATTTGACAGGTAACTAATTAGTCACAGAGCGACTGCCATCTTACTGGTCAAGAGTTACAATTATTATCAAATGATAACCAGGTTCGACAGCTAGCCGTGCTCTCCGAAGCATAATAGGAATCTATCGAAGCTAAAGGTCGGTGGAAGGTTCTGGTTTGCCATCTGTTTGGCATAAAAAATCTAAATTTATTATTAATAGATGGCATATATTATGATCGTTTAAATATGAATTAATAATTATAATTTTTACTGAATTATTAATAGTGGATTCACTATATCATGGAACAGGCCACTTTTATTGTTATCTCGTAAAGATCTGGTTTAACAAGTTCACGGCCTTCTTTCAACGGTATTAAAATAATGTTGAAAGTTTTAATGAAGTTATATTAACATTGTAATAGCTATATCAATTCAAAAGTAACGACTAAAATTATCACTGCGTATTTAATTAATTATTTATGACTAGCTAAGCCCGCGGCTCCACGCGTGGTGTATCGATTTTTTCTTTTCTAGAATAAAAGTAACCTAAGTTATTCCTTAGAACATCAGTTACCTCTCGGTAAAATCGGTCAAGCCATTTCGGTGATACAGACAGGCACAACATTTTTTTTTGTGCAAGTACCGTACATACTTTCATATGCATTTTTTTTTCATAAGCTTTTAATTTGGAATTGAAAACGGACACTTAAATTTTATTTATTTTTGCAGATAATTTCGTTGCTAAGGACCCAATTATTATACCGTGAAAAATTTTAAGGCAAACAATTTAAAATGCAAATTTTGTTTCGATTAAGTTTTCGTAATTAACATTTTTACGAAAACTTCATTTGAAAAATAATATAAGAGAAACTTAAACAGGTCCGTAATATGTTAAATATTTCCTAGACACTTTGTGGTTTTCGTATATTGATTTTAGTTTTTAAATTAAGATTTAATAATTTAAACCTCAATACCTGTTGCTGGTTCGTAAATCCTAAATACCTTGGGATACTGTCGTGCCCACTCCTAGCGAAAGCTTCGAGCTTATTTGGCGGCGCAATAGGAACATTATTAATGACTTGAAAAAGCATTGCTATAATATTCTTTAAATAAATATTTAAGAATGGTATTTCCTTTAATTTAATAAATATTATTTTAGTAATTAAGTTTTTGTGTAACAAAGGTTAGGGACACAATAGTGAAACCTTGTGGTAAGTGATCGCACCACAGTTCATTGCTATTCGTCTAAAAAGAAACCAAACAGTACAGATACTGCTATTCACCCTTACTATCTCGACGTCTCGAAACCACTTTGTGGAACCACCACTATGTGCAACCAACTTTGCTTGTGGTCTTTCCGAACCGATACGACCTGGGAACCTTAAAGAGAAGAGCCTATTCTTTCCTTAAAGGTTGGCAACGCACCTGCACGCCTTCTGGTGTTGCAGATGTTCATGCGCTTCGGTGATCGCTTAACATCAGGCGAGCCTCATGCCTATTTGCCCCTCTTACATAAAAAAACACGATATTTAGTGAGAAAGTAATTCTAAGAATATCAAGCACAGCGTGTTTGACTTTAACTTTTTTCTATCTCTTCTTTTTATGTTTTTATAATAGAAAGGTCAAGAACTGGGAAAAAATCCCCAGCTTTAAGGTTATCGCATTTAACGATAATGACTCAATAAATATAATTTCTTTTATTATTTTTCCTATTGTGTCGTCGGTAACTGACCGACGGTGGGATCATGACCCGATTAATTGAATGAAGTTTTTATTTATAGCAAGTGTATATTAGATGGATCGTACAATCGATATTTTTTATGTTTGTTGCAAACAATCATACGGACCGCCAGATTGTAAGCAATCACCGTTTTTTTTTGGAAAAGGGGAGGACATCTGTTACCTGATACCCGGCTTCCTGGGGAGGAGAACTGGGTAATGTGGGGTTTCGTGACAAGATGGTAGCGTTATGGGGGCTCACTAAAACCTCCTCGGTGGCCGACCTTTGTGCGTTTGAAAGGTTACGGGAACTCTCGACAGGTTAACAACCAACGCGACCTGACAAGGACTGTGCTCCGCTCATGGCTAGCCGAGCTTGGTCTCCAGGAGGCGAGATGGAATCACCGTAACATATGAACTTGCGATATTTGAAGGATCACTTTCGCGTTGCCAACCCAAGATAAGGAGCGAAGAGATAAGAAGGTATAAAAAGGAAGGAAACAGAGAAGGTGGGAAGGTTGAGTCTCCGGTCTATAGGTCACGGCGGAGTGGGTGCCGGGTTGCTCTAATGAGCTGTGTGAACTTAAGTCATAGCACGAAACGCAACAGTAATGTGCTACTTTACGCTGATTTTCTTCTACTACACATAAATCCAACTAGTATCATTTAGGTGACTACAATTCTAAGAAAAACCTACTAACTCCAGAACTAAAATCAAAAGTATATCATTATTTTCTAAAACAGAAGTAGGTGTCATATGTGTCGCTGTTTTACTTATCATTTTAGTTAGTTATTTTTTTTATATTTAGTGACCGTGAACACAACTGATAAGCCTTACATACACAAAGACAAAATACGCAATTACGTTCATTCTTATGGCATACATTTTGAATGGAAAATATTATATGTTGTAGTAATTTGGTTTTATTAAAATAAATGTATTTTTATTTTGAAACCAAATTACTGATAACTAAATCGATTTTATTATTAGATTTTATTATAGAAATTACTGGGCGAACGAGACTTAAGAACTAATATCTCGAGGTTGGCAACGCGTGAGTGGCACCTACTAATGGTGCCGCAAGCGGTCATAGGCTGCGGCAGCCACTTACCATCAGGTGGGCCGTATGCTTGTTTGCCAACTTCTAACATAAAAAAAAAAATTTGATAGTTTTAAACATCTTTCGAACAAAAAGAATTTTCAAAATCCGTCTAAAAATGACAGATCTATGCCCAAATACACATAATTTTATTTATTTATGAAAAAAAAAACACTACACATACATAATAAAATTGAAGGAATTAAAACTATTACATCAATCAATTAAGTTTCCTCTAAAAAATTAGACATAGTCAAAGAGATTAACGTAATTAAAAATATCCCACTAATATTATAAATTGCAAAGTTTGGATGGATGGATGGATGTTTGTTACTCTTTTACGCACACTACTGCATAGATTTGGATGAAATTTGCTATAAACATAGCTTATTGCCTGGATAAAACATAGGATACATTTTAATCCCGGAAAAATATTGTGTTCTCGAGGGATTATCAAAAATTATTCCTAATAATTAACGCGGACTGCACTGATAGTGTAATAAATAACAACATAGCATCAGTTTATCATCAATTCAAGTGCGTATTTTTACTAGATAAGATTTATTGATTGAGTTATTGATTGATGTTGTAAACAAGCGTCATGCTAATATTAATATTGTAAGCGTTTTTTTTATATTTTGTTGCATTTTATTAGATTATTATGCTTGTCATGAGTTAGATTAAAGTTTTAACCATTTGGCATTTGTTTTAAGATTATTTTAATTTGAATTTATTTACAACTAGCTGAGCGCGCGTTTCTGATCGCGTGTTTCACCCATTTTTGTTTATTACACGGAATTCTAATTCTTTTTCTAGAATAAAAGTAGCCTATGTTACTCCTCATAACATTACTTAAATTTTTTTTAATGTACTTTATATACTTTCATGCTTGATGCATTTAGTAAAAAGCTGTTAATTTGGAATTACAAACAGACACTTCAATTTATATATCTGTATTGATACCACCGTTTGAGACTATTAATATGATGGGTGGTTTTATTGTCTATTAAGTTGTTGTAAAACCACTTTTAGTTAGATGTTAACAAAACTGCCTACAAAATAGATTAAGACTGTTTTAGAAAACAAAAAGTGCAGTCGGGGACCTCCGCTAGGAACAAAGTTCCTTACGTTTTTTCTTCACCTTCGAATGTAATTCGATATAAAATCTGTATATTTCATTAGATTACCTATATGATAAAAAGAGACAGAGACAAAGAGAGAGAAAGACTTGCGCACCCGGCTGCGCATTCACTTGCTCGTGTGCTCATTTGCTTGTTGGCTCGATACACACAAGCACAAACACACAGCATACGGAATTTCGTTACGTGCCGATTTCTACTAACACTACCCGTAAGCCGCGCTAAGAAACTTCGTTCGAAAAATATGCTAACAAAATATAATCGCGAACAATCGGCACGTGACCGACCGGTTTCACAAAATTAAATAGCAGTATTTTTTTACATTGCATTATTCAGTAGCGAAAATTAGCAATCCTTATCAAAGTATTTAGAATAATATACTTATAAAATTTTAATCGCCTAATCTATTACAATTATTAATAGCTTTACAAAAACGCCGACGTACAAATGGACATAATTATAAAACTGTAAATCCATTAATCAATTGTCTAATTTAAGCTGTCTCGTTTAAAACGTCTTTCTGTTGTTCATCGCTCATTTTAATAAAATAATAAGTATATACTTACAAAGAATTAGAACTGTAAAAGTCATGTCCACGGAGAATGGTGGCAAGAATGCTAGCTGCATCCACGCTAAATCGCAAACCCTATCCTTTAGGCGAAAACTGAACCAGCCATCCTGCCACCTGTCGAGGCAATCGGGGTGTAATATCTCTTACAAAATCTTTTGCACTAACGCTCCATGAGTGTCTACTGCAAACTGCACAAATATGTAATTTGGAATAAGTAACGAATACTTACACCGCTTACAAAATTCCACATGGCTCAGTAAAATTAATAGTTGAACTGATATTGGTTTTCACCGTCACACATTGAGTGAGTCCATCGTGTAGTTGCGCGGAATCTTCTATTTACGGTCCCTAGCCATGGTTCGTTCTCGCAGCAGGCATCCTAAGGACGGAATAAATTTTGAACCCCCATAAGAGCTGTCCCTTTATAGCCGATCTCGGGTATACCTTTGCCCAGTGACGCTGTCAAGGCTAGTAGGGCCAAAAACAATGTACATTGTGAACAAAAATTATGTGTTTTTTTTGGGTAGTGCACCAAATTATAAAATTACTGACCTCCAATCTATAAGTTCCACGTTCCACATTCAAGAATAAAGAGCCCAATCAAGTGCAAATCGGACCCTCCATATAAAGAGTTCTGTTATCGGATACAACTTTCAGACATCATATAAGCAATGCAGTTTACAAGTACGATATACAATTTATATGCAGCAATATATTTTTGTATAAAACGGTAATTCTGAATCACTGTGAAAATAAGTGTGGTTTCACCGGTTGGACAGTGTTGATAAACTTATACACACATATATATATATATTGGGGTGATTATAAATATATATATAATGTGATTATAAATATATATATTTTTTTCGTAATTTCACTACAGTGATTTTTTGATGTGACTAAGCTGGCAAGCAGAACTCCAGATATAAAGCGGTTGTCGTAGCCCACACTGAACGGCCCCATTAGGACAGTAATATCCTGCGTCGGGGGTCCAGAAATATTCACAATGAAAAAGACAAAAATATCCAGACCGGAAAACATGCCTGTATGTTCAATACTCATAGCGGGAATCGAACCCGTGTCCTGTGGCGGTTAATAAAGGGCCGATCACAAATTATTTAGTTTAAAGGCAATATTACATGGTAAGGTAATATACACTAGTTATCTTGTTTAAAGGTAATAATTTTACATTTCGTATTGACAGGTCACGGCAAGTTCAATCATCTAGTCCTCCTGACCTGTGGACTGATAATGTTGAACGTGTCTATGGAGTCTGTTGGGATGAGCTACGTGATCACAGCCGCGGAGTGCGAGCTGGGACTGACGAGCGAGCATAAGGGGCTTGTGAACGCGGCGGCTTTTATAGGTGAGGATATAATTACATAAATACATATAATTATAAGTGACTTTTGGATAATTAATTACCTGGATGAGGGCTTCCAGGAGTTTGTTCGGTTTTTTTTTAATGGTGAATCGAAAAATATACTTAGATACGAATTAGATGCGTTGATTAAGGGCTCCCAATCTTATTTTTTTTTATTGTTGGAGTCGTTCCCGATGTTCGGATTATATATTTACAAGAATTACTCGTTTAAAGGTATTAGAATATATGTATTTACTAGTTAAAATCTTAGAAATATTCTTGTTCTATGTTAAGGCAGAATTCATAGGTCAACTAGAGATTTGGATACAAGTTGATACAGCCCCATAAAGATTTTATCAACGTCAAGTAGCATTATTCGTACTGTTGTGTTTTATCGAATTCAGGTACATGACTTGAAGTGCCATTTTTGTCCCTTAACTTTTTCCTCTCCTTCTCTGCACCTTTTTTCCAACAACTACTCGACTTTTGCCTCTCATTTCAGGTTCAAAATTGATGCATATGATTAGTTAATTAACATTCTATGGTACCTATTTTCCGTATGCGTGTTTGTTACATCATGTAATAAAAAGTAAATTAATAAATAATTAAAATAATAAATTTTAAATATCTAAAAAAGTAATTTAAATAAATAATACAAAGTCATAGTCTTTCCTACATAATAATTATATACAGCATACATTATAGGGCATTTGCAAACTAGCGTCTAGGCGCACTTTTCACCAGATGTGCAACACGTAGGATCATTCGATTTCTTATATGGCTTCTCGTCTGATGATGGCGATTAATGTCAGTGTTCCTCAACGTTCAGTTCTCTCCGCTGTACGTGCAGCAGGAAGAGTGTAGACTCTTCTTGCTGCACGTACATAATATGCTATCATCTGGTATCTTTGGGTACGCAGACGACAATAACGTAACAAAGAGATATATGTATGTGCAGTACCCGGGCTAGTGGAGCCGAAATTCTGGAGCAAAGAGTTGACTTGGTAAACCTTCATTTGAGATTAAACAAGGTGGCCGATTGGGGTGACGACAAACTAGTGGTTTGCTACCAATGCTGTCCATGCCTCGTGACTCCGAAAAAAAGGTGATCATTATTTTTTGCTTAATCTCTACGCTGACTGACGGAGCTTTGAGTCCAGAGGTATATAAGAGAGTTTGAATTTGTTTCTCAAAGCGCGTATAGCTGCGTCTAGGCTAAGTGTGCTTTTACCATACGCGCAACCCAAACTCGTATGAACACTCGCCACAACCGAACGTAACTTCCGGAGAAAACCCGTGTGCCCGATCGCCTTTTTGGAGCGCGCTTACGGCAATGCCAAAACAAACGCAACGCGTAAAATATGCTAGTCTGTAACCTCCCTTACAATCGCTTGAATTATACAAATATCAACAGGTAGATATGTCGCGTGTCCACGTGTTCTTAATTAGATAACTTTTTTATTTCCATTAATGATATACGTTTAAGAAAAATTAGTAATAGCACGCGTGCTACACCGGTTCTTAATTTATTTTTGTAGCAATTTATTCAATTTATATGGCTGTAAAAGTATTATTTATATGAGCAATCGCGAATCGATCTCATTATAAAAAAGCTAGTTGAAATCAGTTTCTTTTTTTTTTACTTCAAGTTTTTTGAAGAGCGTAAACTCGTCCTGATAAACTCTTCTTTTTCATATTCTTATTAATTACATATTTGGTATTTGTATTTCAAGGCCAGTAGGGCCAACAGTAAAACGGCGCAGTAAAGTTGTGCAGTGGTAGTGAAGCCGTAAGTGCCACAGATCGCGGGTTCGATTCTCACTCGGAGCAGATATTGGTATTGACCATACAGGCATGTGTTCCGGTCTGGGTCTGTTTGTCCTTGTCGTTGTATCTTATCCATTTAATATTCTTGGTAATTTGATAATATTCAGGAACTAAAAGGACAGGACTCTTAATACTATAAGGTCTAATATACCGTAATCTCTGAAAGTGTCTGTTTTAATTGAAACCTCAATTTAGATGGGCCGACTCCGATCCGCTAACGCGACAGTTGTGGGTTCGATCCTGACCTCCTTGGGCTATTGTCGTTCCTACTACAAACGTCGAGCTTATTTGGAGGGGCAATAGGAATATTAGTAATGCCTTGAATAAGCATTGCTAACATTCTTTTTAAAAAAAATATATTTTTCATTGTTTCCTCGTGTCATTGGTTATAATAAAAGACCATTTAAATAAAGGTTGACAACCTCGGTAATCGGTAAACATTGGTTACGTAATGAGGAGATTTATTGTTTTCGAGATATGAATATTCCCACGGCTATGAGAAGTTACACGTATTACTAAGAAAACTGTTATGTTGGAGATATTAACAACGTATTAGTATTCTGGCAATGTGACGACTAGTTTGCCTTCAATATCAATGGTCGCTGGTTCAATACCCACTTGCGGCAGATGTTTCTATTGACCATCAAACATGGGCTTAGCCAGCATTTGGCTCAAGAGAGGGTACAGTGATAATTTATGTCATTTGATTTGCGGAGAGTTTGTGAAGCATGCATGCAGTGGCAAAACTTTGCCACTGGGTTAGCAGAAGTTAATCAAAAGAAGGATCAGATAGATAAGGATTTAAGATGTTATGGTGGGCACACTTTTCGAAAACTATGTATACTATTATTATTTATCGTGCCAAACGTTTTTCTGCCATATAAATTATCAAAGAAATCGAACGTAAATATTTCAATACGTTATTATTAGCAATAAAGAAACTTGTTTCGGTGTTGTTATTTGTGTATATTTTAGGAACAATTATATTTTAGTAATAAATAAATCAGTATAATTAAATAAAAGATGCATTAATACGGTATTGTTGTTATAAATACTTCTTCAATTACATAGAACTAATTAACATATATATAAATAGGTCTATCTACAGAAAACATAATGGGGAAATGTAAAAATTATCTAAACAGAGACAAATTTATAGCATCTGCCAATGAATTCGGAAACGGATATCTCTATTTTTTCAACAAAACGGGACAAATTTCCAAAAATTTGATTTTATAAAATTCCCCTTAACCACCACCATTTCTTTACATGTTGATTGTTTCTAAATGTTGAGCAACAACGAAAAGATATTATGGTAACAAAAATAGAATTTTGCTACCAATTAATGTTACCAACCAACACTAAGGAACATTTTTATTTTTTTACTTGGAAAGTAGGGCAGATGACTCCACTCCATCTGATGGTAAGTGGAAATAAAGTCCAAACGCGAAGCCGACTGGAAATGTAGGTGTTTTTCAAAGTGTTCTAGCGGAGCCCGTTTCGATAATCGCTAGTTAAAAATTTTAGTAAGTAATATTTAGATTTGATATATGTGTTAGGGTACTATGGATCTGACATGATCTTAAAAAAATCCAATGGGGCCGACATGTAAGCTTTCTACGAAGGCCCCGCAAAAATACTAGAATTAAAAAAAAAAAAAAAAAAAGATCCAAAGACCCTTTAAAAGAAAAGAAAAAAGGCGGCTAACAGAGTTGCGGAATGCAACCGCGTTAGCTACTCTCACGCTGCCTACCCGCAAGATGCCTTTTCACGCCTCGTTCGAGTCCAGATTATAGGAAGGAGGGAATATTGATAATCTTACAAATAATTATTATAAATGCATAAGTTTGTATGTTCGGATGTTTATTAGATCACGGAAAAGCGGTCGAACTGATTTGCATGAAATTTTGCATACTGCTAGTTTATTCCCGGGATTAAATCATAGGACACTTCTTATTCCGGAAAATAATAAGTTTATTGTGGAATTATCAATAAACGATTTTGACGACGTTGTGGCGCAGCGGTAGCGATCCTGCCTTAAACGCCACAGGTCGCGGGTTCGATTCCCGCTCGGAGCATAATATGTTTGTATTGACCATGCAAGCATATTTTCCGGTCTGGGTGTATTTGTCCTTGTCATTGTGAATGTTTCCGGACCCCCGACACAGGATATTACTATCCTAATGGGGGCCGTTGAGTGTACAGCGTTTATTTACATCATTTTACTTTAAACAAGCTATATAGCTAGATTTACGTAATGTACATATTACTAAATTAAAAAAAAACCTTTTCTAAGGTGGTCTTATCAGCCGCGGGCGTAGCTGGTTGCTGGCTATTAATAAAAAATATTCTTGCAGGTATAATAAGCACATCATTCCTATGGGGCTACCTCGGAGACAGATGCGGTCGGCGGGCGGTGATGCTGCCAGCCATGGTGCTATCGGCAGCCTTCTCCGTCGCCTCATCATTCTCCACCAACGTGTGGATGTTGCTCATTCTGAGATTCTTCACGGGTTGCTTGTGAGTGCTATCTTATTACTAACATTCTTTCGTCTCTTTGTATCCCTGTCCCACTTAATAAGGATAACAGTAGAATTGCTTACTGTAATAATTATTAAAATAATAAAATTATTAACAGCGCATACATTTTATCTTAAACCTTCTAACTTTACTTGGTAAATATAAAAAAAAAATAACAATGTTTTTCAAGATATTACTAATATTCCTATTGCCCCTCCATATAAGCTCCAAGTTTTCGCTAGGAGTGGGTACGACTCAAGGGGGTCAGGATCGAACCCGCGACTCTCGCGTTAACGGAGCGGACTCGGCCCTTCTACCGTTGAGCTACTGAGGCTTCAATATAGTAAGTATCATACTTTATTTTCACTTAATATGTAATGGTTTTTGAGTAATGTAAATAGGTAGAAAAATAAATGAAATATACATTGTTATAATACCCAGAATAGGGGTTATCTATAAATAAACAAATTATAAATATCATTATCAGTTATCAGTGTGTTTATTCAATCTTGTTTATATTGTCATAGAAAATTAAGATAACGTGTGCCAAAAACTCATTACTAGAACTACAATTCTGAGAATACTTTACATTTTATTGAAATACTGTATTGTTGTCATTGTTACATTAAAAAAAAAATTAACTCAAAAATAGTTAACGGCCCTAACGCACCCTAATAAATACGAATACAATAAGATGGTTTTGTTTGAATGTGTTTTTTAGGGTTCCGTAGCCAAATGGCAAAAACGGAACCCTTATAGTTTCGTCATGTCCGTCTGTCAAATTTGAGCTTGTAGGACATCAAATGAAATTTCAACCACATTTGGTTTGAAGAAGATAGGTCTAAAAATTTAGAAGATATATAAGTTTTTCCCATAACTTTGTTTTTCATATTACTTTTAATAATTACTATGAAATTACCAACTTATTTTTGCGGTCAATTTTAACACATTATTATTTTTTAAGTCCATTAGATTCTTCATAACGAAGCTGCGGAACCCTTTAGTTTCAACTGTGCGTGGTCCTCAACGCACTTGACTGCTAATTATTATGTCAGTAAGTTGGCATTTTGGCAAGGAAGGATAAAAAGAATTTACTCAATATTTTGTTGGTTAAGTTATGCGACATACATTTCCCCGATTCATTTTTATTTGTACGTAGATATATTGAAGAAATCAGAGCGAAATAATGCTTTCTTGGATGTGGGTTATATTTAAAGCGACAACAACTTTGTTTTAAGTATTATCGAGAAATAAAACATAAAAGACAAAAATTGGTAAAACTACAAAAATATAAACTAGAATAAGCATTATAATTATGCTTAAGGCTTTGTGTTGCTTCTCATTACCCTCGATCGATAAACATTAATAATTACGTACTTACAAAAAA
This sequence comes from Hestina assimilis, assembly GCA_023373885.1. Lineage (NCBI taxonomy): Eukaryota > Metazoa > Arthropoda > Insecta > Lepidoptera > Nymphalidae > Hestina > Hestina assimilis. The sequence goes on along the minus strand of CM041750.1, from coordinate 606,663 downwards.
AAGTCTATACGAGCCGACTCTATTTTTTTGAATGTTCTTTAAATGATATCCACAAAGCATGTAATCTTCTAAAATATTGTCTGTAGTTTGCATAATTTGTTCCAGAGTGTCGGCGTCAAGCGCGACTGTTTACGCGTACCTGGGTGAAATGCACACCAGCTCTCGTCGGGCAGCCGCCATCGCGTGGGGATCGGCTTTCATCTCGTTTTCCTTTATGATTTTACCAGGTATGTGTTTGTTACTTAAATAAATAATAAATAAATACATATATACACACTACCCACACTACCGCTATACACTCAACGGACCCCATTAGGATAGTTTATCCTGTGTCGGGGAAACACAAATAAGGACATGGAGAATCACACCAAGAACACATATCTGTATGGTCGATATAAACATCTGAGTCGAGCCGGAATCGAACCCGCGACCTATGGCGACTAGGGCAGGTTCGCTACCACTGTACCACAAAGTCGTTTGTATAATATATATAATTTTTAAAAAGGTAGGTACAGATTAAAATATATTCGTTCGTAAACTATGCGTAATGAGGGTTTTAACATATTATTTCATAATTTAAGTTGTAATAGCATATCACTCAATAAAAGTTATATTTTAATTATTAATTTAAACGATTGATAAAAACGTCGGCAAAACCCCGATAATATTTCATCAGCTGATTACTCATGGCAACTTACCTCCTTAGACTTCTCGCTCCCTCCTTAGACAATCGCTCTGTGCAAAAACAAGCAACTTTTTCGACGTCGGTAAATCCTAACATTGTATAGTTTTACAAGGTTAGTTAGCCGCTAACTGGGTTAACCTACTGAACCCAAATCGAGGGTTATGAGGACAATGTTACACTAGCACTTCATTGAGTTGTCTTTAATTTAATTATAATATTGTTAATGTTATTATCTAAATGACGATCTATTTTTGTTATTGGATTACAATGTATAGTAGGTATGTTTTAGTAGCATGCTCTCACAGAAAATCGAGGTAAAGTAAGAGAGTACTGTTGCGTTTCGTACGGTGAGTGAGAGATACCCTTCTATCCTTTAAGTTGGCAACGCGCATGTGATACTTCAAGTATCGTAAGCGTTCATAGGCGGACTCCGGTCCGCGCGTTGACAAACAAGCATACGGTCCGCCGTATGCTTGTTTGTGAACCGTCATGAAAGAAAAAATGAATTCACTCGGATATGTTTGAAATTCGCCTTTTATAGTCCAGCTAGCTGTTCCCGCAGGTACACTCCTGTCGGGTGAGACCACCCTATTTCACCAGCTAACAGCACCTTATCGCCCACCCGCAAATTCTTTCTTATAGCTCTGCTTCTAAGTATCATATCGTCATGTTATATAGCCTATAGCCTTCCTCAAGAAATGTGGTAAGCATTTGACGTAGCTTTAAATGTGGTATCAAATGCAAAAATAATTCGAATCCGATTAGTAGTTCCGGAGAGAAACGCGCGTTAAATCAAACAAACAATCTGTTCATCTTTATACTCTGACGCAATGACCGCTGGTAATAACAAATTCTTATACGTTAAATATTTTCGTCGTACATCTTCGAGGTCATTGACCAGATAATCGAAATTTAATTAGGACTCCTTCGGAACACCTTGTCCAACAAAAAAAGGTGTAAAGAATCAACAAAATCGGCTTGTCCCATCAGATCCAAATCGATTCAGCCGTCTTCGAATCGAGTAACATACAAAAAAAATATTAAAACGAATTGAGATCAATCAAAGTCGGTTGTAAAACACCAGATAACTAAAAATTATTAAATAACTAAAAACTAAAAAATTGTTTCTAGCATTGCATACAGTCGGTTAGCAGGGTCCGATTAAGCATGTCGGAGCCCCAAGGAAATGCGACCTACCAGGCTACAATACCTTGGGGCTCCTCTAATCTTTTCTAACTCCCTGAAGTATTTTGTCAAAGGTAACGAAAATGTTAAAACACGTGTTTCAAATAAAAATAAAATTTAATTTAAATCAAAAGCACTAAAACGCCGCTGAAATAACTGTCTACCCCTTTTTAATCCCGTTAGCGGATGAATTTCAATAAAATACGAAACATGTCTACCATACATTCTGTTAAAAAAGGTTTGTGCAAAATTTGAAATAAATAGATTAAACCAAGGAATCACGTTGTCCCATACAAACTTTATCCCCCCTTTTCACCCTTATGGATAGAATTTAGGAAAATCCTTTCATACGTCATACAAAGAACAAACTTTCAATTTTCTACGATCAGCGGCTTAGGTTGAGCGTTGACCCGTCAATCATTCAGTACAAAGCATTTTATATGTATACATAGATAGAAGATATGATGATTTGAAAAAATAATAATAATGATATTGTTATTAAGAGTTTGTTGCATACGTTGATCGATCGGTATCGTATAGTCAATACGGATATAGCATAAGACGTTTTGGATGTTATTTTCGTCTTGAAACACAATTAATGTCTTAAGATGTACGTTTATTTCAAAGGATTTTGGCAAAGTCTCTTTCAGAGCCAGCCATAATCACTTATAAAAACAAACATAAATAAAAATTTCACTGGTGGTAGGTCTTTTGTTGCAAGAGGCCGGCTAGGTAGGTACCACCGCAGTGTCCAATATTCTGTTGCCAAATAGTAGTGCTTAGGCACTACTGTGTTCCGGTTTGAAGGGCATTGTACGCTAGTGAAGTTACTGGGCCAACGAGATTTAAGAACTAATATCTCGAGGTTGGCAACGCGTGAGTGGCACCTACTAATGGTGCTGCAAGCGCTCATAGGCTGCGGCAGCCACTTACCATCAGGTGGGCCGTATGCTTGTTTGCCAACTTCTAACATTAAAAAAAAAAATATTTCAGCTACACTATATGTTTAGGGAATGGGGCAAGCATTACTGTGACTTGAAAACTCATAATTATTTTGGATAATAAAAAAAAAGAAACACGACATACCCAAACTGTTTACTAGCATTTTTATTCCTTATCGTTCTTTACACTATAATACTTCGTCTCAGTTTTATCTTTATGATAAATATAAACAAGAAATTAAAATTAAAAATAAATACGAAATGCATTAATTTATCTACTTTAAATTAATTGTTTACATTTCATTATATTATTTAAGCAAAGATAAAGATAATATTTAGTGAATGCTTAAAGTCAAAGTTAACAGCGTCATTATAACGCTCGTGCATGTCCCATTTAGATAACAACACATTATCAATAAATCATGAAATTAACTGAATGACTGTGATTAATTTAGTTAATTATTTAAACACACATAATGTTTATTAAACGATACCTTGACCGAGTTTCATCTATTCGTTCAAATAAGACAAAATAGAGATTCTTAGTAGTTTTAGAGCCACACTTTTCCACAAATGGACCGGCTTTCACAGAAAAACAGCGCTAAGTAACAGTATCAGTATGTACTGTTGGGTTTCGTGCGATAATTGAGAGTGCCGGAGGCCCAACTTCCCATCCCCTTCTGTGCCCTTGCTTTTTCATCCCTTCCTCCCAATTTTTTCATACCTTCCCAGTTTGCTTGTTTGCCAATCGTCCTAAAACAAAAAACGATTACAATTTTAAGATAAAAGCCTGCTTGGTCGAAAGTAAGTAGTACAGAGTTTATGTTTACTTGAAACACTAAAGGTATTGTTTGAACCTCCGCGTGTCCCTATCCTCAGGTAGCAACCTGACAATAGGGACACGCGGAGGTAGGGACAGTGGTTTCGGGTTTTGCCCTTTAACGATTGATTGAAAAGTAACAATACGAATACTCTTACTTCACTTTACCTGTGTAAGTACTCCGGGCGAGTCTACCCATTTATACAAACAAAACGAAAAGGCTTGGTTCTACAAACATGACAGACTTACATAGCAATTTATCTTTCTACATGAGATCTTACTCTAAACATCGGCACCGAGACAGGCTAATGTTGTCTGTAAGTCACGGCGATAAGAACTGCAAGGACAAGATTGAAAAAATATTATTCACATAATAAACTTATTAATAAATATAATGTTACAAGACAAGTTTAGTGCTAGGGATGCCACTTTTTTTATTAATTTAAAGTACATTGGTGATTACAGGCAAGAATAAAAAAGGACATAATGTCAAAATAAAGTACATTATTGATTTTTTTTTTAAGTAATTATTTGTTTGCAAGGTTCAGAGAAGCTTTATTTATTTTTGCCATTCCATCACAGAAAAAGCTCTCTGTGAATGCTGATGTCCCAGGATTAGATATTAAAAGTGATATTACCTTATACAAGTGTTTTACATAACCCTATTTGGTACTGATGTCAAACTGCAAATAATAATTACTGGATGTCTCGCACAGGGTCCCTAGTGAGATAATCAGAGTAACTCTATTATTAAATTTAGTAGTATTGCTGTGTATTCTATCTTTGCCGATTGAATATTGCTAATGATAATGTGCTGAAGTTCTCTTGAAAGAGCAATCTCTTTCATACAAATTTGAGAATTTTCTGTGATAAATCTTAACTTTTATTACAATTGAATACATATATCCTTACTATAATATTGTAAGGCGAAAGTAACTCTTCTGTCAAAACTACTAAACTGATTTAAATGAAATTTGGTATATAGACAGTCTAGAGCTTGAGAAAGGATATAATCTACTTTTAAATGCGAAATAAAGGTTGTAAAGAGTTGAATGGGGAGGGATGAAGAGTTATTTGGAAGTATCGTCATTTTTAGAGTTAAAAGCTTGAAACTTATTTTTTAGGTTGTTGATTCGATATAATTTTTAACATTAGTTTAATTCTATGATCCAAATTCAACAATCCTTATGAAAGAATGAAAGATAAATTTATTTAGCGCAGAACATTACAATTAAGGAAAAATAAAAATTATATGAACTAAAAAATCTAATCTTTTCTCTTCTTTCGTTCATGAGGGTTTTTTTTTGTTTTATTTACAGGTCTAGCGTGGCTAATAATTCCTGGGAAATGGTCGTTTTCATTGATCGGTTTTAATATGGTGCCCTGGCGTGTATTTATCTGGTCGTGGTGCGCTCCCGGTCTGGTGGCGGCGTTAGCGTTGCTATGGTTACCGGAGAGTCCGAGGTACTTGCTCGCCTCACGTGGACCCGACTGCGCACTACCCGTGCTAGCCAGAATGTATGCTTGCAATAAGAATAGTATGGCAACAAATTTTCCGGTAAGTGAAACAACTTTATCTACCTATAAAAGTGGCCGTTTGTGAAGCATGTCAAGCGTCTGTGTAGTTAAAAAGTAGAGCCATGCTCCTTTCAGCACAAATAGGCGTAAAGTAACAGTATCAGTAGGTACTGTTATGTTTCATGCAATGAGTGAAACCACCAGAGGCCCAATCTCCCGACTACTCTGTTCGGTGCCTTTTATCCCTCGGGTTAGCAGCGCGCATGTGATACATCAAGTATCGCGCGTGTTCATACGTCGCAGTGACTGCTTACCATCAGATGGATCGTATGCTTGTTTGCCAACCGTCATGAAATAACAAAAAGGTTAATAATAATGTATAAATAATATCATAAAAAGTGTATGAATCTGCATACCGAAATAAAAGCAGTTTGTTTACAAATGAAGCAACTTAACTTTACAATACGATTTTATTTAAGTTATTAAAATGTACTTACATTTGTTAAACGTTTACAGGTAGAAAGAATAGTAACCGGTAGCTTAGATACATCAAAGTCTGGAGGCTTCGTGGGCGTGGTAAAGAACATCTCATTGCTTTTCCGGCCGCCATTACTGCGATGTGTTATCATATCACACACACTCATGTTTGCTGTGTTTATGCTGTGAGTTATTTATATATGTGAGAGTCGATTATATATGTGGCTGTATGTGAATCCTATCGAGCATTTCTTAGTATTATACAAAGTCCAGGCTGGGGTGGCTCCGAGTTCCTAACGCCAATTCTATTGAAAACAGCTTTGGGACCGAATTCTTAAATTTTTAGGCAATCTCGCGCAGTTTGATATGTGTCGGATCAACAACACCATTGCAGACGGAGTCCCGGGCGGATGCTAGTTTTTTTTAATGGATCTGCAAAATTTTGTTTCGTATTACATGATTCAAAGATGTCATTTCGTTATCAACTCCAGAGAGTTATATCATTCACTTATAGTTCCTTCAAATTGTATACCAACGTGGAGGCTGGAGACATTGGTTCTTCTAAAATTTTAAGATAATCTAATTAAAGATTCCGAAGATGAAAACGGGTTGGAAAGGATAGTGATTTATGTACAGATTTCGATATGAAGAGATCATAAATAATATATTATTCAAGAAAGACTCTGTATAAATATCTATTATTAATATTAATTAATAATATATTTAAAACCACGCCTGTGGTTTTATCAGTATTCGTTTTGAATCAAGCTAAGTTGAGGATGGGATCGCCTGGAGCCTTTATGAATTTCATCCAAGTAGGTTAACATTATGAACAACTTATTATAACCAACAATGACGCTCCGTTAGAATGACATTCTTTTCAAATATTGTCTTTCTAATCCGACGTATTAAATAGGTTCTATACTTCGTCATGCGCCAACATATTAATTTAATTTAGTATAAACTTTGCATTTTTGGCGGTTGAAGCTGGTAATTTTATTAATTATTTAAATCTCTTATACGCACTTTCAGATCCAGTGGGCTTTACGTGTGGGTGCCAGATATTCTGAACAGCATGCTCAGCAGCACCAGCGGCGACTCCACCACGATCTGCCAGATCATACACGACAAGTTTCAGGCAGCCAAGAATTTTACAGTTAGTGATTTTACGTACTCATCGTTAACCAAAATCTAAAGGATAGATGGACGCAAATAAGCAATACCATGTCAACCCACTCGAATGTCATTTCGAGAAAAACGCGTTTGAAAATTTTGAACAACTTGCTTTATATGATTTTTTAATGTATTGGTCAAGTTTTTGGCGATTTCAGATTTACGTAAGTTATTTTACTTATTTTCATAAAAAATAAGTATACAAACTGCATATTTTGTATATATTATAACCCAGAACGTTTAACATAATACATAAATTGCATGATTAAAAAATGGCTTTTTAAAGTTTTAAAGCTTTAAACCCTACAAATATTAAAGAAAAATGTTCTTCAGCCATTTACTAACACTTCTGTATATATAACTCAGTTTTTTCAATTTTGTGGGTTACTATGGTATTGCTTATTTGTGTCCAGATATTAGATAATGTATACAGTTTTTTTATATCATGACGTTTGGCAAACAAGCATACGGTCTGTCTAATGGCAAGCAGTCACTGCAACCTATGAACATTGGCGATACTATAAGAATCACATGCGCGTTGCCAACCCGAGGGAGGGAGAGAAGGAAGAGATGAGAAGGGAAAAATAAGAAGGGTAGAGGGGGTTGGGAGATTGGACTACCAGCGCTTTCATCGCACGAAGCGCAGCAGTGCTGTTTCTTCACAACGATTTTCCTTGTGTGATGTTTATTGTCAAAGAATACAATTGTAAAAAACATATATTCGAAAAGAGTAACTGTCGAGTTTCTTGTCGGTTCTTCTCGATAGAATCAACTTTCCGAACCGTCGGTAGCGTTTGACTATTCAAAAGTACCTTTTAAAAGTCTACTTGAATAAAAATAATTTTGATTTTGATTTTGATTTTTGATTTTGATTCATGTTAACCTGGTTCTGACAGATATTGAAAAGTTTTATTAGGATAGTTATTTCCCGTGTCGGGGGGTGTCGTGACACATCCAGACCTGAAAACTTACTTTTCTAGTCGATACAAACATCTGCTCCGAGCTGGAATCGAACCCGCGACCCTTAAGGTTCGCTACCTCGCACCACAACGTCGTCAAATCGTTGTGTTTAGTTGAATTTACTTTGAACTAAGTTATTTTATTACAGTTATCGTCACCGATGTCAAGGTTATGCCACTCGGAAGTAGAGGTGCGAGTATTCCCCATATCCATGGGTATGGGGGCGGTTTTTGCTGTCACATATTTAGCCATTGGAGTCTTCATCAGTCGGATTGGGAGGAAGACATTGTATTGTAAGTTTTAAAACCTTTTCTACTGTTATTAGCTTACTCTATTCTCTGTTCTTCTTATTTTAATTTTATGCACAAAAGTCTTCTTCATCCTAGCATTATTCCCGGTATTTTATGTACCCAGGGTCTGTTTATTACTCTTATCCGGATTTGACAGGTTACTAGTTTTTACACGGAGCGATTGCCATCTGACCTCCGCAACCCTAAAGGCGAACCAGTAACTCATTGGATAAGAGCAATTTACTTATCAAGAGTTAACGATTATTATCAGATGTTATTGATAATAACCGGGACTGACAGCTTAACGTGCTCTCCGAGGCACGGTGGGACGATCCACACGGACAAACGCCCAGACCGAGACAGAAATTTTAACAAACATCTGCCAATTTTATGGACAAAAGTAGCTTTGTTTTGCGCCACGTAAATTTATTAAAATCGGTTTAGCTGGTTAGGCGGGAAAAAGTTACATACCGCGCTAGTTTCATTATTATTTTCATAAGATCCATCGATACCAAAATCCAAGTTCTGTAATTCGTTTTAATCACACGGGAATAGCATTTTTTTGGGATAAAAACTCTTACCTGTTACTTCACGACACCCATTTTCCCATTTTTTGCATGATTAAGTTAGGAACATACAAACTTCCACATTTTTCTAATATTAATAGCATAAAATGAGTCGCATAGTTTTGATGTTATATTTTTTTAGCTAGCATAATGGTGGTATGTGGTCTTGCGACGGTGGGGGCGGCTTTTGCACCTCAGGGTGGTGCAGCGACAGCACTGCTGATCCTGTCTCTGTGTTCTGGGTGTGCAGCCTCCATTCTGGCAGCTATTGCTGTCGACGTCTTCCCGACCTGCTTGAGGTGAATTTATAATATACTCATTACTTTAACATTAACACGCATTTTTAATAATTAACAATTAGCTTTTCAACCAGTTTTTATAATCACTTCCCCAGCTCACTCCGCCCGCGTGAATCACTTTTTATAATGTATTTCAATAGAACTACAATAATGGTTTCCAATAGAAACTTTCATCGCCGATTTTACTCTAAATATAATAAAAACTATCCAATATGTTAATCCAAACAATGAGATATCTTTGTAAATTTCATCCCAATCCGTTAAGCCACTTATGAGTGATTGAGTAACAACCATCCACACATACTAAACATTAAAATTAACATGTATAAGTACGATTTAAATAGGCCTAAACAGACTCTTGATCTGTTCTGTCCATGCCATCGCCGATTTGTAAAGTAGATTCTGCAGAGAAGAACTGGCAAGAAACTCCACAATTACACTTTTCAAATGTGATAATTTATTTTTGTCTGACTACAATTAAATTGTATACCCCTTAAAGACCCTGCCTTTATTTTATTTGTCCAATATTATGGTACTAGCTATGTTTAATATAAAATTTTAAATCTGTTTTTCTAATTTTCATTTTAATTTCTTAATTTATTGTTTAGGGCAATGGCTATGTGCGTTATGTACATGGTCGGTCGTGCTGGTGCAGCAGTTGGATCAAACTTGTTGGGCGCCACATTGGACATGCACTGCCAACTTGCGTTCTCAGTGTTCGGATTTTTTTCCGCTGGTAAGATATTTTATAATAGATTTTTGTAAAACATTAACAATAGTTTTATTTATTTTTCTTATTAAAAAGTAATGCTTTTGACTTTGTATTAAGTAATGAATAAACATTATGAACTCAAAAACGCGGAAACACAGTTTATGAGTAAAAATATTTTTCCTTTACAGGTTCAACTATTCTTATAGTATTTTGGCCAAAACCGGAAAAAATCAGAGATGAAATGGAGCAAAGAGGTTTAACATATTGAATAGAACTTAGCAAAAATTTAGAATCTCTCAATTATATTATGTTATTCCTAAAACCAATTACGTCTAAAGAAGACTGATTATTATTACTATACGTAATTGAATTTACATTTTGTTATTAGTCAAATAAAATAAAATATTTAAATATTTAAAAATGTTTTTCAATAGAATTCAATTCTGTAATACTTAACAGCGCCATCTATACATAGCTATTGGAAATAGGTCGACATAAAAAAAAACTAAAACATAATATTTAATAATATTAATAATACCTATTAAAAAATCATTAAATCTTAATTTAAGATTTATTTATTTTTATTGTCGTTTTGAATGAGTCATAATAATTTATAGTCTGTTGTTATTAATCACAAAATTAAATAATTGATTGTACTCTTGTCTTAAACTTTATATATAATGCACGATTTTTGCTAATCAATATTATTTTATGGTACGTATTCCCAACTAATAATAATTATTTTATAAAAGTCTAATTTCTCACATTATTTTTCTTTTAAGAAAATTACTAACGCCATCTCTGTAATTCATACAGAACTAACATCACTTACCAATATTACATTTTCGTTTCATAACTACAATAGAGATGTCACTACTTGATTCAATTTCTTTCTTTATTTTTATCCGACTATACAAATGTAAAATGGTATTAATCAAATTTTAATGAATGAACTGATTAATACATACATACTTTCATAATATTACGTTTTTAGTGAAAAGCTGTTAATTTGGAATTACAAACAGTAGGGGGCACAAAGATTACCTCTTCTATTAATTAACAAAAAAATTATACTAAAAATTTCACGGAATTTTACAAATAAAGCCGAACTGCTATATACTTCTTAATATATTCTAATGAATACTAGAAGTGTTTGAAGGTAGAATAGAAATTGCGACAGGTCAAATATTCAAGTTAAAAGTGGTCTAAAAATGTCGTTTTTATCTAACAAGGTGATATAAAAAGTCATCCCTTAGGTGTGAAAGGGTTGAAACTTGAAAATAATCTTCCTTCATTATTTCGCGATTAAACTTGATGTCGTTACAATCGCACCAGATTAACCCTTGACAACCCTTTGTCGCCTTGTTATAACCAGTTATTATAGGTTGCGAGGAGTTAGGGTCCTTGGATTGCGTCTGAAATATTAAAAAAAAAAAAGAATTATAATTGTATTTTGAATGTGACGACAAAAAAGGGAAGTTTGAATATTTTGCTTACAAATTTGACAGATGACTAGTCTTTAAAAAGAGCTTTGCTTTAATATCGCAAACCCTAATTAGCTTGTGCTGGAAATCTTTTTAGATTACATTAAATTGTAAAAAGTGTAAGAGACTGCAGTGCTATAAGATACTAATGAGGCGTTGTGGATAGCAAGTCTGCCTTTAGCCTCGACGAATCCGAGTTTGATTCTCGCTCGGGCAGTTTGCATTAAATAAATAAATAAATAAACGCTGCACACTCAACGGCCCCCATTAGGATAGTAATATCCTGTGTCGGGGTCCGGAAACATACACAATGACAAGGACAAATACACCCAGACCGGAAAATATGCTTGCATGGTCAATACAAACATATTATGCTCCGAGCGGAATCGAACCCGCGACCTGTGGCGTTTAAGGCAGGTTCGCTACCTCTGCGCCACAACGTCGTCAAAGTTTGCATTAATCTTACAAATATCTGTTTAGGTGTGGGCGTTTGTCCTTCATGTGTTTAGAAATAAATTTCGTTGGACTTGGAATAAACTTGGATTTAAGAAATCTAAGATATTTTGTAAATAATTATTAGTTATTTAGTTTCAGATAATTCACTAATCATTCGCGTTCCTTATTCTTTAAGGTTTTGTAATAAACTTTATTAATCACGATGAATATTTCTTCTTTGATGACACTACTCTCAAAACTACTAAAATTCCTCATTCCACATTATAAATAAAACTTGTCTCAGTGTGTAATATGTTTAGAGAATTTTGGAATCCCGAATTTTGATAAACGTTTTACGACAAAATAATAGCTATAGTTCGGTATCATTAAAAAATACTAGCCTTAAAAATACGATCTCACATCAGGTAGGCTTTTTTTGTTTTGCGTTGACGAGATAATCTTTACGGTCAATGTTTCAGATAGATTTTAGTCTTAAAAAACTTAATTTTGAAGTGTCTAGTGGTTCATAATTAAAATACACTAGAAGCTTCTGCGAGAAACTTTGCCGTATTTAATAACGATTTTAATACAAACTTTGAATCCCAGTTTAGAAAAAAATATAATACGTGTTTCTTTATCTTTAATTGTTCTCCAAAACACAAAGTTTTATGCTTCTATATAAAATTTCAATTCGACGCCTTTTCACCCACTTAAGAGATGAATTTCGAAAAATCTTTTCTTAGTGCTCGTTTACGTTTTGAAAACAAAACCTGTGAAGAAATTTAGCTTTCAAAATAGAAGGGTTTTAGGTTGGGTGCTGATATGTCCGTCAGGTCTTCTTCCTTAATATATATACAGATAACAAAACGTCATTTGATTTTATAGTAGGAAAAATTGATGATTTACGAGACGCAAAACCCAACTCTGCCAAGGAAAAGAGAGGATGCGCTGAAGGAAGATTACAGAATTATTTTTCTTCTTATATATTTTTTTTCTGCTCTTCCCGGGTATCTTTTATGGCTAGCTATCATTATTATACCAATAACAATTGAAAATATCATAAATGTTTCAAGTACAGAGTTCTCAAATGTTGATTAATGTTTACTTATAAAATTTTAAAATTAATTCTTATTAAGAGATACAAGATTAGTTAAATTAAATTTTAATCAAATATTATTTCGTGTTCAAACTGACATAGCATCGGGGTCTAATTAAAATGATTCCACACAAGTTGGGGGGTTCGCGGAATTATCGTAACGACCCTTATAAATATTGAGACCAGTATTTCGTAAGTCATCGATATTAACTTTTTATATCAATCGTAATTATAGTTCTTCTTCTTCCTAGCATTATTCCCGGTATTATACGAATAGTTTACCCAGGGTCTGCTTATTACTCTTGTTCCTATTTGACAGGTTACTAGATTTTATGAACGCTTGCATGCAATGTATTCGTAGGTATCATTCACGCGTTGTAGTTCTCAAGATATTGGTTCTTATATCTCTTCTGCCCAGTAATGTCACTAGCTACAGTGTCCTTCAAACAGAAATACTGCTTTGCGGTGCAATTACTGACGCAGGGGTGGTACCTACCTAGCCGGCCGCTTGTAATAAAGGGCCTACCAGTGAAGCCTTGCCGTGCTAAGCACAAATGGATAGTATTATCCTCATAAATAATATTTACAAACAAAAATCTTCATGACCAAAGAATTATTTAGTTCAAAATGTTAATATTAAAATATATATGTATTTTTATATATCGCAAGAAAATATCGTTAATTTAAAGCTTTAATATCTTGTGAAAATTCAAAGGTGAATTAATTTATAAGCAAATTTGCAAGACATTGGCACCATTAAGCTTATTTGCTCTTAATTATAGGACAAGAAGTACTTTTTAACAAGAACAGAGAAGTATGCTCTGCTGTGCAACTTTCGCAGGCTTTAACGAGCTTTTGCCTGTGTCATTAATCCTTACAAAAATTAACCCAAACTTTACAGAGCTTAATTTATCGTAAGAAATAAAGATTTGGTTTTTAGAGAAATCTAGATTTTCCCAAATATAGTTTAAAATAAGAAAAACTTTGACTCCTTCTTGTGACAAATTCTATGGGCGATATTATATCGAAGAGTTACATAATATTATATTTTCACCCCTCGTAATAGAATCCGGGGACAATATGTTTGACCTTCATGTCAACGGCTTAATAAGTTTACGAAATAAGCTATTTATTTTTCGTTACATAATGAGTGAGTCTGTTTTCGTGTTTGGGTTGATATATTATGTAGCTCTACCACTAAGTTGTTCTTCTTCATCCTAGCATTATTCCCGGTTTTTATTAACCCGGGGTCTGCTTATTACTCTTATCCGGATTTGACAGGTTACTAGTTTGATTGCCATCTGACCTCCGCAACCGTAAGGGCGAACCAGTAACTCATTGGATAAGAGCAATTTACTTATCAAGAGTTAACGATTATTATCAGATGTTATTGATAATAACCGGGGCCGACAGCTTAACGTGCTCTCCGAGGCACGGTGGGGAAACCCACACGGACAAACTCCCAGACCGTGACAGAAATTTTTAACAAACATCTGCCCGAGCGGGAATCGAACCAGCAACCATCGAGACTAAAGGCAGACTCATAACCACAACGCCACAAAGGTGTCGTGAAGAGAATAACCTAAAATTTTTGGTTATTCTCATTGATCTTCGAAAACGATCCTTTTCAATGTGTGCTTATTGCGATTTTCCGAGATGCCTAGCTGGCTCCACAGGTACCCAGCAAACACACGAAATCACAGAAGCAACCGGCCGGCGTCGGAATGTGACGACCCCATCGCCCGCTGTTGGGATAACCTCTCTCACAGCAGAGATTATTCCACCTGTGCAATCAGTCACACTGGTGGTAGGTCTTCGGTTGCAAGAGGCCCGCTAGGTAGGTACCACCGCAGTGTCAAATATTCTGCCGCCAAATAGTAGTGCTTGGGCATTACTGTGTTCCGGTTTGAAGGGCACTGTACGCTAATGAAGTTACTGGGCAGAGGAGATTTAAGAAACAATATCTCGAGGTTGGCAACGCGTGAGTGGCACCTACTAAAGGTGCTGCAAGCGCTCATAGTCTACGACAACCACTTACCATTAGAAAGAAAGAAAGAATTAATAGAATAATTAGGTGGGCCGTATGCTTTTTTGCCAATTTGTGACTTGTTGTGGCACAGCAGTAGCGAACCTGCCTTGAGCGCCAAAGGTCGCGGGTTCGATTCCCACTCGGAGCATATGTTTGTATTGACCATACAGTCATATATTCTATCTCCGTTTCCTCATCTATTTTTCCGCTCCCTCGACATCACTATCCTAATGGGGGGCTTTGAGTCTGTAGCGTTTATTTATTTGCTTAGTAAATACCAGCACAGTCAATACCTATCCACCTGAGCGATAACAGACTAAAGTTTACCACCAAACACAGACTTTAAAAACGAAAAATTATTGAGTTAACTATATAATTATCTTAAAATATTTGTATTAAAACAAATACGAACTTCTAAAATAAAAAGCTAAAAATAATTATTTTCTGCAAGAAAAGTCTGCTAAGTAAAACATCGGCACGTAAGGGTAGCAAATTCTACTAGGAATGATGGGTAAGAATGAAGACAGAACAAGGAAGAAGATAGATAAAGTTAAGGTGGGAGTCTGGGCCTCCGCTATTCTCATTATTACGATTTTACGTAGATCTTTTTTAATATATCCTGTCCTTTCACACTGAGAGTAACATAGCTCTACTGATTTCTAAACACTCTACCACTTTTTTTAAAGAATATTATTAATGTTTTTTCAAGAATATTACTAATACTCCTATAACGGCTTCTACAAATAAGTTTGTAGCTTGCCCTAGGAGTACACACTAGCCCAAAGGGGGTAGAGATCGAACCCGTAACTCTTCCGTTAACGTAGCGGAGTTGGCGGAACATTTACCGTTTTGTGAGGCTTTGGGAGTTAATTTAGTCCTGACGATATAACGATAGTATAGCACGTGCGCTCAGGTGTGTCACGTGGTAACGGTCCGGCCAGATGTCGCGAGTTCGACGCCGGAGTTAGGTGAATTAGCGTAAACAGATCCATTTTGATGGGGTTTGTGGTAATGTAAATGATATGCCAAATATATTATCAACTTATTTTTGATCCACCATTTGACTCGCTTAGATCCTGAGTCCAGAAGAATATTGGAACGTGAAGTATACATGTATGTAAAATTTTATCGAAATTGGTTCAGCTATCCTGCTTACGATTTCATTATGTTATATGTATGTATTGATTAATTTTTTGCTATATTAAAATAGCTGAAGGTGGGATGAAATTCGGGCACTATCTGAATTTTCCTAATTTATGTTTTTCGGTGATAGAAAACATGATGTGGTAATCTACATATTTTGGAAAAAAGTCTGAGACTTATATCCATCAATTCACAGTGGGGCAGCGTGGTGGATTAGACTCCTGATCCTTCTTCTTAGTAAAAGGTAAGTCCTAATTATAAAGAAATGTACCTAGCAGTAGGACGTGTAAAACACTAAATTGTCATTCCCAAAAAATGTGTTTACATTTACGCAACGAAATGTTACAGCTAATCTAACTAATCAACTTCTAACTAATATTTTAAATGTTCGGATGGATGGATGAATGGATGTTGGTTACTATTTCACGCAAAACGTACTGGACAGATTTGGATGAAATTTGGTACGCACATAGCTTAATACCTGGAATAATATATAAGAAACTTTTCATACGGGTAAAATGTTGAGTCTCCGTGGGATTATCATAAAACTACATAACGCGAGAGGAGCCGCGGGTACAGTTAGTTTAAATACTTTTTCTTCGCTTCTTATATCATATTGTATTTGCGTTCTAAAAAGTCACGAAATCATCCCCCAACGAGGGGTAATTGAAGACACATCAATTTGACCATTTGCCGTGTAGATACCATCGGTAATGTTCAACGTATGATTCACGGTCAGTGGTCACCATCACAACGTATTAACATATAAACGGTGCGGTATGGCGTTTGTAACGGTAACTATGTACATGTTTAGAGTTTTTCAAATATTTAAATTATTAGTTAGTTTTTAAGTATTTCTATCAGTACTAAAATTGATTTCGAGCAAGAACTTTTAACACTTACAAACTATTTTTAATTTTATTCATGAGAAATTTAGGGAGATAGCTTGGAAGCCAGCGTCTTCGCTAGATTAGATTTAATACAAATGGTTGTATGTATCATTCTTTTTCTGGGACTTACTCCTTAAGATTCGATTTTCATATAAGTCGACCGGTATGAAAAAATATGAAGACTAAATTTAGTGATCAAAATCATTACAAAAGACATTTACTCAAAGGGTTTTTCTTATTTATTATTATTTTCGCATGCATGTTTGCGTCTCTATTTTGACTTCTTTTATTTTCATTTTATTATATTTACTTATTTATATAATTTTTACCCTCTTTGCCTATCGCATATTCAAAGACTTAAGGTTAAGGAGTAAACTTCAGTCGTGCATCGGAGCTGACACACAATTTTTTTTCTGATTCTATATTGCTGTTGGCCCTACCGGCCTTGACAGCATCACCGGACGGAGGTGGGCGAGTACTGAGCTGAGCCGAGAAAAAGGACAGCTTTCGCGGAGAAGACATGGGTAAGAAACAGTTCTGAATGATTTGTAATTGGGATTTATCATTCATGACGCAAATTTTGACAATGAAAAGGTTAAGTTTTTTGGCATTTTCCCAATTGTTGTAGTCAAAAAACTTGATACTTATATTACGTGAAAAAAAAAACTAATTACTTGCAATACATATAATAATAAATAATAAAATAAACGCTACACACTCAACGGCCCCCATTAGGATAGTGATATCCTGTGTCGGGGGTCCGGAAACATTCACAATGACAAGGACAAATACACCCAGACCGGAAAATATGCTTGCGTGGACAATACAAACATATTATGCTCCGAGCGGGAATCGAACCCGCGACCTGTGGCGTTTAAGGCAGGTTCGCTACCGCTGCGCCACAACGTCGTCAGTATATGTTCTCTTTGAATTCCGATAGTGTCAAAAAGTCAAAGACATGCACAGAGGTCAATTGGCCCTATCGTGGGAACCAAGCCACCTGTCTCTCCGTATGTCACATCTTTACTCACCTTTCCCATAAGGCACGCTCACGAACCGTGAAACAACCCTTAGGATATGCAAACTGTGGTATTCAATGCTGTATTAATATAAGGGGTGCCGAAATACATTATACACTATCTTCTACTTATATATATTAATATAACAATATTATTAATAATCTTTAGCTGTTTTGTTATTGTTATTAATATATAGCCTATTGTTGCAAAAAGGGAAAAGTATGAAATAGGATATGAAAATTTATATCGAGTTTCTTGCCGGTTCTTAACGTTAGAATACACAGTAGTTTTTAAAAGTCTACTTGAGTAATAATCTTTTTGATTTTGATTTATCGCGAAAGGTGCCTCATTAACATGACACGCGGTCAAAACCGCGTTCAGATGTAACAAAATATGAACGACTAATTTTGTTTTTTTATGCTAGAAATTGGCAAACAAGCATACGGCCCACCTGATGGTTAGTGGTTGCCGTAGCCTATGAGCGCTTGCAGCACCATTAGTAGGTGCCACTCACGCGTTGCCAACCTCGAGATATAGGTTCTTAAATCTCGTTCGCCCAGTAATTTCACTAGCGTACAATGCCCTTCAAACCGGAACACAGTAGTGCCTAAGCACTACTATTTGGCGGCAGAATATTGGACACTGCGGTGGTACCTACCTTTTTTTTTTTTTTTTTTTTTTTTACTTGGAGAAATGCAGTTACGCACTCGAGCGCCGGGACGGGTGCAATGGCGCAGGAGGTGTGTGGACTCGGAGCCCAGCCCCCCTACCCACTAAAACTCCAAGGTCCCATCTAGCGCCATAGTGGGACGTCGCGGGATCGCCGAAGCATACCACCGCGACGCCCCGGCGCTTGCCCCGAGGGGCCCACCGGTGGCGGCAACCTACTGCCGCCATACATACATAATAATACATACTAGTACTTACATAAAAATACATAACTCCGCGCGCGAACGCGCCAGGCCTTTCGGCCTCCACCTTGGGCGGCACCATACTGCCGCCATACATACATACTAATACATACTATACATATATAAACTACTCCACGGCGCTTTCGCGCCCCTCCGACCGGGACCGAAAGGCCCCGGCAAACCCAACCAAGGGAGCCCTGGGTCCTAGGGCTCCCCCCGAGACTAACTTTTTAATGAGGTTGTTTCCATCTACGACCGACCGTCGTTATTTTTTAAAGAGGTTTTCTTCCTCTACCGCCCGACCGGGGCTGAAGGCCCCGGCTAAGCACACCTCCGGTGTCGCAGGAGCCGCTCGCAGTCCATTCTGATAAGCAGAAAAGTACCGGAGCGACCCATACGACACCACCCTCCTAGGCGCGGTCTAGCGTAAAACGCCCCACGCCCGAACCGTCTGACCCTGTTAGCTTCACCGGGCAGTCGAAGGTGCCACCTGCACAATCGACTCCCGGCTACTGAGCCCCCGGCACGACAAGCCCAGGGTACCGCAGAGTTTGACCTCTGCGGTTGGGGGCGGTGGTACCTACCTAGCCGAACTCTTGCAACAAAAGACCTACCACCAGTGTGACTGATTGCACTGGTGGAATAATCTCTGCTGTGACAGAGGTTATCCCAACAGCGAGCGATGGGGTCGTCACATCCCGACGCCTTTAAGACTTGACTTTAAGACCGAATTGACTTTTAGACCTATAAGATAATATTGCTAATAATTTTATTAGTCTTTTCATTTTCTCATTCTCATAAAATCGTATTTACAGAAAATATATAATCAAAAAAGATATCAAAACAAGACATTATATGATAATAATGGCGAAAAGAAACAAAGCAACCGATCCACACTCGAGGTGGTGAGGCTACCGTCATAATTGCCTAAGCAAACATCCGGTTGGGAAACCAATAAATCATTGCTGATCGATACAAAGACTATGGGCAGACGTGGCGATTGGTATTATTGGAGATTTAAGAGAAGGCAATTTAAGTTATTACATTTAGAATCAACCTGCTGATGCTGTAATTTGGGCTGGGAAAAGCGTGGCTCTACTCCTAAATATGACAAAATAAAACATAAGAATAATAACGAAACTTTTTGAATGTGTATTTCGGATTTTCAATTAACTATGAAGTATGCACAATTCTGTATGATATTTTATTTAATTAAATTAGACAGTTCCACATTTGTATGAAACAATTCACGTTAATTATTAAATTATTATTATTTTTTTAATCTTTGACAGCGATGCTCCGGCGCATCGTTGCATTTCGCCAATCCAATTAAACCCGTGGCTTATTGGCCTCCAACATAAGTTTTTTATTACACATAATGGTTTTATTAGTGAACAACATAATCTCATAAAATCATCTTAATTATATAAAACTAATAAGATTGAGCTTGATTTAAATTCTTGCTAAGCAAACGTTTTGACTGAACATAATTATAATAAGAGAGGTCATACAGCTTTATTATGAGCTCCGTTTCTTTGTAAGTTAAAAAAAAATTAAAATAAATGTAGAGACTAATGTAGGTCTTTTGTTGCAAGAGGCCGGCTAGGTAGGTACCACCGCAGTGTCCAATATTCTGCCGCCAAATAGTAGTGCTCAGGCACTACTGTGTTCCGGTTTGAAGGGCATTGTACGCTAGTGAAATTACTGGGCGAACGAGATTTAAGAACTAATATCTCGAGGTTGGCAACGCGTGAGTGGCACCTACTAATGGTGCTGCAAGCGCTCATAGGCTGCGGCAGCCACTTACCATCAGGTGGGCCGTATGCTTGTTTGCCAATTTCTAACATAAAAAAAAAAAAAAAAAAAGACAACTAAAAATATTAAGTAAAATGTCCGTTATCTCGTTTATTTTAATAGCACTAAAAATTTATGAAATTATTTGACGAGTACAAACGTCTAGTCCAACACATTCCCTGCAAATAAATACATTAATTACCTCTTAGATACTTTTATTTCTACTGCTCATGAATCTGCACTGTTTGGAATTTTTAACTTTTGACTTCGAAAACTACTGCCAAATTATAAATTTCACAGTTCTTAACTTACTTTGTATTAAAATAAAATTTTATGATCAAATTACGCCGAAGCCTCTTAACCCTAAGCTTCTGTCGATTTCACACGCCCACTGTTGGTTTAAAAAATTACTTCATAACGCTTTGAGCGCCGCGCTAAAACTTTTTCAATCTCGATTATTACCTATAGTAAATTGGCGCTATATAAATCTACCAAAGGTTTTTACCTGTGTGTTAAATTGTATTTGACATTAAAAAAAACTTGTTAGATTGTCCGAGGTCATTTTATTATATTAATTAACAGCATTTATAAGTATTCGTCACTTATTCCAAATTACTTCAGTGTGAAACAATTTCTAAAAGATATTACACCCCGACTTAATGCCTCCACAGATGACACGGGGTGCTGCATTTTGCACCATTCCCTTGGACATGATTTGTACAGTTGTTATTATTTGTAAATATAGTTAGTATTGAATGGTAAACATGTTGTAGTATTGTTTCTAAACCGAGGCAAAAGTCGTTGGATATTAATAAAATCTTTCTTGATGGCATAATTTAAAAGTGATCTTCTTTTAAAATGCATATTTCTGTTGGCCTTACTGGCCACAGCGCTACGAACTTAACTTAAAGACATCTATATCCTATGTCCTGCAAAGGAGGACTTAAATGTATTTAGATTCGTTTTCTTTAACGTCTATAAATAGTCTAAATTCTGGATAATTTTTCTAAAATATCTTCAATAAACATTTTACGGTAGTACAGCCATGCTTCTCTCAGCACAAAAAGGCCGGCTCATCGGGGAAGTACTACCTTCTCACAGGAAATCGGCGTCAAGTAACAGTAGGTCATTAGGTACTGTTGCGTTTCGTGCCACGAGTGAGAGCGCCGGAGGCCCAATCGCCCACCCCCTCTGTTACCTTCCTTTTTTTCCTTCTCATCCCGTCCTTGTTCCTTGTGTTGGCAACGCGCTTGTGATACTTCAAGCATCGCAAGCGTTCATAGGTTGCGGTGACTGCTTACCATCAGGCGGACCGTATGCATGTTTGCCAACCGTCATAACATAAAAAAAACAAACAGTCTGGTTTTCTATTTTGACGGGTGCATCAGTAATCGCAGTAAATTATAATACAGTTATTACAAAATGTGTTTATTTGTAACTGTTATAAAAAGAAAAAATGCTATTTATGTTACTAACAAGGGAAGAAATAAAGGTAAAACAAACAACTATAATTTATTGTTTACTCGCCGAAGTCAGGCGCCAAGTTTGACGGAATGCCTATAATCGAGAATCGAACCTATGCAACCAATAATCACAGGTAATAGCCTCGTTTCGAAATTTTTTGGACAAATTATTAAAAATAATAAGCGCTCGCCGCCTACTGCGGTTTTGTTTTGATCGTGTTTGCTTAAGATTAGTTCTTGACCGGGTGTCAGCCAAACTCCCTGAGCATGCATTTTTAACAAAAAAAAACCTAGTAGGGTGTCTTACTTGTCGGCACAAGTTGGCTGTCTTGAATAAGAACTTATAATCCTATTACAGAATCACTTCTTAGCATTATTCCCGGTATCTATCTAGGATCTTTTTATTGCTCGTATTCGGATTTGACATGCTACTACTTTTTACACAGAGCGATTGACATCTGACCTTTGCAACACTAAGGGCGAACCAGTAAAGTGATTAGATAAGAGCAAATTACCTATCAAGAGTTAACTCTTATGACTATATGTGTAACAACCGAGACCGACAGCTTAACGTGCTTTAAAACCAAAACAGACTTTTGCTTAAAGACCAAAACAGTGCAGTGTTTGTTTTACTGTAAGACCGATGTGATAACGACTTACCTTACGAGATCTTATGCTTGGTTGTTTTCTTTTATGGAGTAATAAAACTGATCATAGCTCAGAGTTTTATAGGTACATCTTAGCACGTTAACAGTCCTGTGACCCCAAAATAAACAAATACTTACGTACTATATACATATATCTACTATCTGGATTTGTTGATGTCTTAAAACATAAATGAAATCATAAGTTACTTCTTCTATTATTGATTGAAAGAAGCGTGTTAAATCAACATTCTGCCTGATACTGAGCATGTTACAAACATAATAGTACTAACCTATTACATGCGTGTTGACAGGTTGCCGACGCAAAGAAAAGGAAGCAAGTGCAGAGAGAAGTTGGAGTTCTGACGTTCCCATTTATCATACCATACACAAAATTACCAATACTGGTATTTCATGGCAATATTTTGCGAAAGGTACATACAACAAAGGTCCTAGGAGGTGGACTCTGCGTAGGTTCATAGGTTATCCTCATTCATGACGAAACCGACACACATAAAACTCCTCTCAAATGTCACAAAAACCTGTATGATCTAGAATCTATCATGAAGATCACACCAACGATCGTGAGGATGGTTGCCAGTTGCAAGAGACCGCTACAACCTGGTGGTCAAAAAAAAAACTTTAAAGAGGATGCGCCATAATATCATTAAATATTAAACCAATATTACCGACGTTATATAAAGACTAATATTTGTTTAATGAAGTGTTCGGTAATTAGACGGATTTATTAACAAACAGTATTTACCATTAATGTCTAACAAAATGGTTTCTATTGCCCACATAATAAGATTAATCTTAAACGCATAACAAATTTATTGAAAATCCTTTTGGCAAATTTAATTATGACGCTGAAAAATCCATAGCAATTTAATTTGAGCTTTACATCAAGGTATTCAAGGTCGTTTTTCACATTTGAGATATTTTGTATCTGTATACAATAGTTGTTAAGTCGGTCTTCTTAGCGACAAAGACACTTTTTGTTCTCTATACCTTTCTTGTGACCGGCGCCTGCGCACTGACTTGCGGATCTGTTTCCGATTTTTGTCAAATTTTGCGGCGGTCTTTTGTGAAAAAAAAAAACAAATAATATTTCCAACTAATTATTCATAACAATGATTTTCGGATGATACTTTTGACAGTTGTTTGTTGAAACCGACTCTAATTTACGGATCTTAAAATTGGGCATATTTTGATTTAAAAACAAGGTTTATATTGTTAATGAGAAAGTAGCAAGAGGCAGGATAGAGAAATGTCTATACTTGTTTTTGCTTTTTAATTAAAAAGGCAGCAGGGTAATAAAATCGCGGAATTATGTACACAATATTTTTTTTGTTTTCCTTCACCATTAATGAGATAAATATAAAAGTGCTTGCCCGGATTTAAACCCACAACCTTCGGTTAAAGTCTACGTTTCCTAATCATAAGGCAGCATCGGATCTATAATGCTATTAATAAGGCTATTAATTTTTTGCTAGATTACTTTTCTCTCTAAATTATTTTTATGAGAATTGAGATATTATGCAGACTATATACTCTTTCTAATAAACACGCTACATAATTAAAGATTTTCTTCAAATCGAACCGGTAGTTTCTTAGACTATTTTTAAACAAACCCTTAAGCTTAAGAATAATTATTATATAGAAAAGTCCGACTCTTTGACTTAACACGAGGACTGGTTCATTTTTCTCCCATGCAGCTAGCATTCTGGTCACCATTCCCCATGGACATGATTTGTACATTTTTAATTACTTGTAAATATTAGTTAGTATTGAATTGTAAATACATTTTAATATTGGTTGTAAATAAAAGCCTTAAAATATTTATAATGTGGTAATACACGCGGGGTCATTGACATTTCGACAGACACCATTTGCATAAATTCAAGTTACAATGTTTATATTGAATGGCTTTTTGCGTAACGTGCTCCGGCCGTTATGTTTGGTTTCGATACGTTTCTTAACGTTTTGTTATTGTATGAATATTACTTGCTTTTTTTGTTTAATCATACAGCATATGATGCTAAGAAATATTTTGATTAAAAAATTATTTATTAAATCTCAAATCTTACACTTGAAGACAACACACACAGACATACTAGGGTTTATAACTAACCGTATTTTAATTAATTATAAATTATTTACTTTTTTATAGTGTATGATTGTTGGTCTTGATCAATTTAATGATGCTTTTGACTAAGTATTTTAAATAAACCCAACACACTGAACGGCTCCTTAAGACAGTGATGTCCTGTGTCGGGGGTCCGGAAACAATCACACCCAGACAGGAACACATGCTTATATGGTCCATACAATATGGTCCGTCTTGGCACCGTTGTGGCGTTGTGGGTAGCGAGTCTGCCTTAAGCCGCGACGGTTGCGGGTTCGATTCCCGGTCGGAGCAGTTGTTTGTATTAATCGTACAGGCATGTTTTCCGGTCTGGTTGTGTTTGTCCTTGTCATTGTGAATGTTTCCGGACTCCCGACACAGGATATAATTATCCTAATGGGGGCCGTTGAGTGTGTAGCGTTTATTTATTATTTATTATACAAATATCTGCTCCAAACAGGAATCAAACCCGCGACCTGTGGCGCTTAAGGCAGAATCGCTACCGCTGCGCCATAACGTCGTCAAAGTATTATGTATAGCCTTATTTTTTTAACTCTTTGAGATGTATCTGTGAAAAAAATTGTTTGGCCGTTATGAATAGTATTTTTTTATTGAATACAATAAACAGATAATTTTTACACATATACATATTGATCATTTTATTTCTACTTATTATAGGTAATTTTTTACGATCAACTTAATAAGCCACAAAATCCGAAGGCGATTACTAGTTTAAGATGAATACGGATAATCGTACAAAAAATTGTATTTTTATGTTAAAAAAACACTTAGTCGATCGCGTGATCTTTGTGTTACAGATAAATAAGTCTTTTCATCAAAGTTCTTTTCATCTTACTCGTGGCAAGGGCAAGATACCGCTCACCGGGAAGTTTTAAAAGGGTCAATTTATGTGACCCAGTTTAATTACGAAATAACTGAGGTATTTCGTAAACAGTTACGTATACGAAAGAAATATTATTTTTTAATTCACCGTTAAAAGAAGAAGCTATACGTCAGTCAGTTATTTCTCTGAATGTAACGTCAGTCATGTCAAAAACTCAAAACTTAAATGACTAAAGAAAAAAGATATACCTTTTCTAGCACAAATGCACCAGCTCGACCGGGGTAGGGCTACCCTTTCACAGAAAATCGGTGTAAAGTAACAGTATCAGAAGGTATCAATTTCTTCTCTGTACGCTTCCTTTTTTCTCTTCTCATCCTTTCCCTTCTACGGTAGCAATGCGATACTTCAAGTATCGCACGCATTTATAGGTTGTGGTGACTGCTTACCATCAGGCGTATGCTGGTGTCCCAACCATCTTGAAAAAACTAAAAGCTCACCAATATCAATAAATTTCATTGTATTAAAATTTTACCTCCGAGATACTATGTGCATAAGCTATGGTAGCTATTATACCTACTTACAAAAGCCTGATTTTTTCGCATATAAATGGTACGAGTAGGAAAAAACATCAGGTTTTGCGCAATTGCGCATAGCGTCAGACCGTCCGTTGTATTTATTATCTTGCGTATCGTAGATCCGTAGACATCGCAGAGATTAAGACATCAACGCGATCTCTATACATTCGCAGTATTTTAACATTGTCTTGAGATCTATACATGCTATTGATGACAAAAAAAATTAGATTGGGCATACATATATTAAAATTCTGTGAGTAATATCGTTTTAGTACTGTAGACCAAAAACCTTTTTGTTTTATACGCAAACAGAGGTGAAGTTAGAAATTACACAGAAAAATTAAAATTTTTAAAAATAATAATAATTATAATAATAAGCATCGATTCCTCTATTAATATCTGTAAAATAAAAGTGGCCTTATAGACTGCAGACACATGGCAAAAATTTACGTGTGAAACCCACATTGAATTTCTTTTATAAGGCTACTACTATATAAGATAAGAATAAAATTACTTATTCATATTCCTTCCGCAATTCAGTTTATAATTCGCCGGTAATTGTGGAAGCGATTTGGGTAATTCACTCTTGTACCACCTTTGTTCTAGATTAACAGTACTTGGATGACCGAACTTTGCTCGGCATTTTTTTTTTTGGTAAATCGTGGTTTTGAAAATTACGTTTAGAATTAAATATAATGATGAAATATGAATCATATTTTACAACGCTATCTACTTTAGTCGCTTTTTCTATGTTACAAGTTGGCAAACAAGAATATGGCCCACCCGATGGCAAGTGGTTGCCGTAGCCTATGACCACTTGCAGCACCATTAGTAGGTGCCACTCACGCGTTGCCAACCTTGATAAATTGGTTCATAAATCTCCTTTGCCCAGTAATTTCACTAGTCTGCAGTGCCCTTTAAACCGGAATACAGTAATGCCTAAGCACTACTATTTGGTAGCAGAATATTTGACACTGCAGTGGTACGTACCTAGCCGGCCTCTTGCAACAAAAGACCTACCACCAGTGTGACCGATTGCACTGGTGGAATAATCTCTTCTGTGACAGAGATTATCCCAACAGCGGGTGATGGGGTCGTCACGTCCCGACGCCGGCAACAAAGCTTTATTATTGCTCTGTCGTTAAAGCAATAATAGCATTATTATTCGCCAACATATGTCAGGGAGAGTAATATATTTTCGAATCGGGGTTTTCATTGCCTGTAAACACGGATACAGGACATTTTCTAAAAATGAATTCTAGTTAGATCAGTTTCTCGCCCCCGAAACCTGCCGTATACTGAATTTAATGATAATCGTTTCCGATATTCAAATTATATATATTATATACAAGAATTTCTCGTTTAAAGATATTAGATTATACCCATTAACACTGTACATACATACAGTACCGGAGTTTTTCTTTCACGTCTCGGTAATTCAATGTTCCCATGTACCACTCAAAAGTGACGGTATAGGAATGGGAATTATTTTATGACTAGCTAGAAATAGGAATATAAAGTTCCCGTTCAAATTTGTAATACGCTACAATAGTCTGTATAATAATAATAATTAATGTGGATGCCATAATGATACCCATTTATACCAAAATTCAACTCCGCACTAAAAACGCCCTAGTTTTTGTTAATCCCACGGAAACCTAACTCTTTTTCTGGATAAAGAGTATCCTATGTATCTATTATATGTATATGCTATAAACTGTGCTTCCAATTTCATTCAAATCCGATCCGAGCAGTTTTGCCGTGAAAGAGTAACGAATATACATACATAATCATAAACTTTCGCATTTTTTTTTTTTTTATGTTAGAAGTTGGCAAACAAGCATACGGCCCACCTGATGATAAGTGGCTGCCGCAGCCTATGAGCGCTTGCAGCACCAGTAGTAGGTGCCACTCGCACGTTGCCAACCTCGAGATATTAGTTCTTAAATCTCGTTCGCCCAGTAATTTCACTAGCGTACAGTGCCCTTCAAACCGGAACACAGTAATGCCTAAGCACTACTATTTGGCGGCAGAATATTGGACACTGCGGTGGTACCTACCTAGCCGGCCTCTTGCAACAAAAGACCTACCACCAGTGTGACTGATTGCACTGGTGGAATAATCTCTGCTGTGACAGAGGTTATCCCAACAGCGGGCGATGGGGTTGTCACATCCCGACGCCTTTAAATTATTTATAATATTAATAGGACAGCACATTAAGAAGTACAATTTAGAAGTACATAATTCACGATAGGTCATTTCACATGTAAATTTTGCCATGTTACTGTAGCCTATTACAAGTAAATTACTTAGCAATGACAGGAGAGTTAGAATGCCATAAATAAACCTTAAAAACATATCTAAAGCAACATTATAGACATTTAAATGTAAACTTAAACTCATCAATATGAGAATAGCTTGAGGCTAAAATCAACACCCTCGTTTCCGATTATAAACACAAATTTCAAATAATTTGATTCAATTTCCTAAAATTATAATAATTGATTGAATTTTGATGAAATTGATTTGATTATATCGTAAAACAGTTGAGATAAATACTTTAGAAACTCTGGATGTCTCACGGATTCGTCTTTAATGTTTTGAATGTTTTTTAGTGTTTGTACTACCAAGCTTGACAACGTCACTATTAGTATTATTTTACACTAGTGGTAGGTCTTTTGTAGGCCTTTTTAGCCGAATAAATACAAAATCAAATATTCTACCGCCAAATAGTAGTGCTAAAGCATTGTTTCGGTTTGAGAGGCATTTTATGCTAGTGAAATTACTGGGCAAAGGAGATTTAAGAAGAAGTACCTCGTGATTGGCAACGCGTGAGTTGCACCTATTAATGGTGTTGCGGTCAACAAGCGCTCATAGGCTACAACAATGGCTTACCATCAGGTGGGCTTGCTTGCCAACTGAGTAACATAAAAGAAAGTCTAAGAGACGTAGAACAGTGACCTCAACCCATCTGATAACCAGATGAAACACATTTTCTATTGAACTTTATTTGATTTGATTTCATTTATTTATTTATTTGGAAGCAAAGCAGCGGGCATTGCTAGTACTAGTACCTAATATTATAAATGTGATAATGAGTTTTTTTGTTTGATTGTAACCCTTTTACGTCTAAACCAGTGAACCGATTTTGATGAATTTGGGTACAGATATAGATAAAAACAACAATTTTCTAAAAAAAATCAATTCGTAAAAATTTTTGAGGTTGCAGAAAAATATAACATTTTTATGTAGGTTGAAAAATTCACAATATGTCACATAACTTCCGTCTCTGATATTTAAACCCGTTACCTGTATCACGAGAGCATTCAACGACATTCTTTACAAATTGAAGTTAGCCACTCGAGTTAACTGACCGTGAAGTTGGATCTGAGCTGAGATTTAGCGAATTATTTGTTAAGGATGGTTTTAAAAAAATACCAACCTTTTTACTCTTATTTTGTAATAGGTTTTCGTGATAATAATATTATTAGTAATTACATTAAGTCAATAAAGGCCCAGTGAAAGATAAGAAACGCAGAAATTATCTAAAAGGTTCTCTGAATTTCAATTTATTGTGCTTTTTTTTATCAAGAATATTAGCAATGCTTTTTCAGGATATTACTGAAAATTCTGTTTCCTCCCCAAATAAGCGTTTAGCTTGTGCTAAGAGTGTACAAGTCGGGCCTTCTACCGTTGAGTTATTTAAAAAGAAAACATCGACAAAATATATTTAACTGAAAAAGGCATCTCGAATACGCCAACATAACGGAATTTTTCTGAAACACTTAAGGAACCCAATGCCCAACAGTGGAACGTTCACTTTTCATAAAGTGATTATACATAAAAACAGTTTCAAAAATCACACCGTAAATTATGAAGAGCACAAAACAATGCTCGATGGCAACCCTGAGCGTTGCGAACATTTTACAACAGATTAGAATGATTGGATGTAATTTTATTGTGCACTTGTTTCCTCACTCATATTACGTAATTATTAAATTATTACGTCACGAAGCATATATCGGTCAAATTGATTGTAGACTTAAGATTGAAATGGAAATTCTTAAGTAGTTGTTGTAAGTTTGACAAAAAATTTAGCATGATTTATTTTTTGGAATTGATAAATATTGTGGATACAAAGATTGACGATGATAAAGATTGAAAGATTGTAGCGCACCTGCCTTAAGCGCCACAGGTCGCGGGTTCGATTCGGGGCAGACGTTTCTATTAACCATACATGCACGTACACAGGTTGTATTTGTCTTTGTACTTGTGTGTGTTTCCGGATCCCCGACACAAGATAGCAATATCCTAATGGGGGCTGTTGTGTGTGTTTTATTTATTTGTTTATTAAAAAATATTATTTATACTATTGTTATCGAGAATTAAAGATTTGTTTTAGAAACTAATTTTATTTCAAGTTACATTAGAAGCAATTTACAGCCATTAGTTTTGAATTTTGACATCATATTTCACATAGAACAGAAATTATATAGAAAAATAGGAAACAACACCGGAACAAAGCCATGATAACTATAATCGTCCACAAGCCCCACAGGACGAAACATTAAACGCGTCAAATGTAACAGCTTCTATGAGATATCGCCCACCGCTCTGTTATTTCGCTAATCGTTCCATTGTATTGATATTTTGACAGCAATTTTACTAAAAGCCACTTCTTTTTTTACGATATTTGATAAAAAAATAGTTTCGTGTGTCTTCTTAAAAATATTAAAGGAGACAGTAACGCAAAAAAAAATTTGAACGGCAAAACACATTGTTTACCTAATAACTGCCTACGACTTTGTTATAAAATGAAAAACCACTTCAAAGTAAGGAACTGTATTGAAAGACCAAAATATATTTACATTACAAATGACTTATAGCGCGATTCAGAAATGTTCGATGACATTAATAATGCCATCTATTGACATATATGCTCAAACATACCGCCCACCAAGAACCCTCAGTTCTTTCACTTAATGAAAAGGCAGCTCACCAGACGACATCATTGTTTGGTAATAGAATCAATGTGTAAACAGGACGTTTCAGTATCTTTGGTTGTATCATAGCGCCTCGGTGTTTTAAACAGACGACACACTGCCGATGGCACTTCTGCGATAGCTGTTTTGAGACCAATGATCCTTGTAAAGGGTCCTTGAATAGTTCATCTTCAAAACTATGTTACCGTGTAAAGTATCTGATAAGCAGTAAGTATTTTTAGAAATTGATATAGATAGCGATATAGATACATGAGAAGCTTGTATTCTTCAACCAATCCGTGAAGCTCATCGTCATACAGGTAAGTTGACAACAAAATAATTTTCTTTTCTTTTTTTTTTTTGCTTTGTCGTTATATCATGTATCTCTTCTGAAAATTCTTGTTGCTGTATAGTTTTAATGCATGTCACTAATGTGCTACTCATTTCCTCTCTAGTTAAGTAATTTTGTTTATCTTTTATTTATTTTTTTGTTTTCAGGTGCAGCAATCGTCGACAATAGCTGAGTTCGCGTATCATCTGGTAAGCATAGAAAATCTCTGACAGAGATTCAGTATTATTGCAGAAAACGTTTTCATGTCATTTTAGTTTTCTAAATTTGTTTTAGATTCATTAATTTAACAGATTTAGTAGTACCAAAATAAGTTCTTTATACCTCAATAGATTATAGTTGCTTGACCACCTTTGTAATTCAAACCAGCTCATTTCAGTTAGTTATTTACATTTCTGTGAATTTGTATAGCTTGACTTACGTCATTCGCGCTGCACATTAAGCCATCATGCTTTAACATATAATAAAATAAATTATAAAATGCTGTTTACTATATTGCTGCAACTAAGGGAAATCTATCTTTGCTCTTCGTTTTCAGTGACTTGAAAAAGAGTGCGAACAACCAAGACCGCAGCTGCTGCTGTGTCAACGTTAATAATTTATTATAAACTATTCTATGATAGTCAACAATATGTACGTAATCTTTTTGTATTATTGGTCCAGGCCACATTGTATCATTTAAAAATAAGCCTTTAGATCCCTTAGGAAAAGCGTCGAAAGCAACACTTCGCTTTGTTTTATGTTTATCGTCTCTCACGACCGCATGGTGAGGTAAATTTATATCATAATTGTTTTCTTCCTTAATCATTGTAATATGACCTAAAGTTTGTTTTAATTTTATATTGTATTTAAATTTTCTTTCTATGTGTATAAATTTAGATATAGTCATTTCCTTAGTTTGGCCACATTTCTCCACTGGTTTTATATTTTCTTTAAAAGGTAAGTGTATGTTATATATTCCAGATTCGGTTTTTACTGTTGTATTTTTAGAGATCTCTTCACACATCTGATCTTCCTTTGTCATTTTACGTTCAGTAGTAAGTACTTTATTTTCAGTTTCCCAAAACTTATTTAGTTGTTTGTTGTCACTTAGAGTTATGTGTGAACTACTTGATTGTTTTTCTTTTTCAGGTTTTGTATTATTAGTATCACCAGATAGAATCCAACCCAGGTATGTTGACTGTGCTATGATAGACCCAGATGGACTCTTCAGCAAACCAACATCTATGATTTTACTATAAACTTCGGCACCTAGCAGTAGTTGTATTTTATTCGGTACATAAAACTCAGGATCTGCTAGTGTTATTTTGTCTAATGCAGACCAGTTAGACATCGTAATTTGCTGTGTTGGCAAATAGTTTGTGATATTACGTATAACATACGCCTTGACTTGGACTGTGAAGGTTGTTTTAATCCTCGATCTGAGGTTGACTTCTACCATGTATTTGATGCTGAGCTGGCTACCTCCATTCAGTCCAGTGACCACGCCGTTGATTTTTTCTCGTTTCAAACCCAAGGCTTGAACGAGATCCTCTGAGACGAACGAGGCCTGTGATCCTTGGTCAATGAGAGCACGGTAGGTATGCATGTTTTCGTGACTAGAGAATACATCCACCAGTGCGGTTGCTAATAAAATTTGACCAGGTTGTTTTGTAAAATGTGATACTATGTTTGTAGGGTCTTCCTGACTTTCTTCTCTTACAAGTTCCTTTCTTTGAGGATGCAATAAAGAATGGTGCTTTTTCTGACAAACACGGCAAGAAGTATTTCGCAGACATCTATTTGCTGAATGATTGGGTATAAGACAGTTGAAGCAGAGATTATGTTTTTGTACGAATTCTGATCTATCCTTGGAGCTAAGATTTACAAATTGCTTACATTGATATATGTAATGACTTTCTTTGCAGTATGAACATGATATTGTATTTTTGTCAAATGCTGTATGGAATGAACGGGCTCTCACAGGTTTGGAAGTGTCTCCTATCATCTCTAGCGTCCGAAACCTTGTTTCTAGAAATTGTTGCAATTTGTCAAACTCTGGAAATTCTTGCTCTAATGCAATATGTTGCTCCCATAGTCGATGACTTTCAGAATCCAATTTGTTTACTGTTATATAAACCATGATAGCACTCCACGATTCCGTTGGTAATCCAAGATTGTTCAAAGCGTTTAAACACTCAACGGTTGAATCGATTAGTTGTCTTATGCTCACTGCAGATTCAGATGAAATATTTTTTAGGTTAAACAATTTTTTGAAAATACAGTTTGATAGGTACCTCTTATTGTTGTATCTGTTTTTCAATGTTAACCAGGCTTGTTCGTAGTTCTGACTGGTTACCGATATACTTCTCAGCAATTGTTCTGCTTCTCCTGTCAACGATGATTTAAGGTAATGTAGTTTCTGCACATTGTCTAAATGGTTGTTTAAATGAATTAATGAATTAAATAAATCGTGAAACGAGGGCCAATCGGTGTATTTGCCAGAAAAGGTAGGTATTTTTATCGTCGGCAAGTTAATTTCAGTAATTTTGTGTTGTTTGACGGCTGGTTGTATTTCTGTCTTAGGTGTCATTTCTTGAAGTTCATTTTTCAGTTCACTTTTGTATTCTATATATAACTCCTCACATAGATTATATACATCATTAGAAAAGTATGTAAAATCTTTTTTGTTTTCTTTCTTAATATGTGCTACAACTTGATCATGACCAGATTTAAATGTTTGCCATGTATTTTCTAGTGTCTCTAAGCGAGCCTCTATGTAACTTAGTGTAATTCTTGGTTTTGGTGATTTATTGTAATTCCGTTTTCCTTTCAATATTTGTTCAAATTTCTCTTCTTGGACACTAACTATTTGTTTTATGTCTTCCATTTTTGAAAATGCAAATATGAAATTTTATAAGTCCGAAATTCACTAAATTTTTATAAGTGTTTTACGCAAAATTCTCCAAGTCTATATTCACCTAATTTTAAGGTTCAATGTTCAATTTATTTACGATTTTAGAGTCATATCTATAGCACTTACGTTCTCACACCACTGAGGCACACTGTCCATTATTGTCTGTCGCGCACTTCACTGTATACAACTTCACATCACGGATCGAAGGACCAAACTGTTTACCTAATAACTGCCTACGACTTTGTTATAAAATGAAAAACCACTTCAAAGTAAGGAACTGTATTGAAAGACCAAAATATATTTACATTACAAATGACTTATAGCGCGATTCAGAAATGTTCGATGACATTAATAATGCCATCTATTGACATATATGCTCAAACACACATTATCGGAACACTTTCAGAGAAAAGTGTTTTCTTTTCAGATTGTTCGGTCATACAATGATCTCATTGTATAATCTGTATGGAACTATTATTCAAGCATATTTTAGAAACATTAAATTTATATAATATATTTATTTAAGCCAAAGCCAAATAAATACAAAACTATATGGAGCTCTGACTTCTAAACTAGGCTTAGCCTGTATCAGGGAGGCCGAGTACAGAGACTGATAAAGGGGCAGCCCTCACGGGGGCTCAAATTTGCTTCCGTCCTTAGGGTGCCTCCTGCGAAGCCGAACCACGGCGGCGGACGTCATCGGAGATGGAGGCAGCGCTCCGAGCGCATTCTATACGATAGACTGACCCGACGGTGTGAGCGGGTCAGCGCTCTTCACAAATTGGTCTTCAAGCGTTTCTCTAGTCCTTTGATAATGTTATCTACAATTTTTTCGACGTCTAATAATTCTGTACGATTTGAATACAGAATAGTTGTTAAATCGATGCAGAGTTATCAAGAAAATTTAAAAGCTTTTATTCATCTCTATAATAATCATAATCATTTTGATAATTAGTCATTATTATTTATAATTACTTATATAAAATTAATTACTATTTATTTAATATTACATGCATTACATATTATAACATATCATATTATATGGAATATTATTTTGGATATAACATTCTAAACATTCATTGTAGCCGTAGAACGAATTTTATTCTCGAAGTAAATAAGCACAATTTATATACCTTGATCGTTCCGTGTATGGTTTTATTGGAGCAAGGTCGAATACGGTAACTAGTCGCAAATAATCACTTGTAAATCTTTAATATCCGCAAACATCTCGTCTGCGTGTGGGCCGGTATAAATTAACATAATCATATAAATTTTGATAATATTATAAGTTCAACTCTTGTTTTTTCTGTTATGAATATTAATAATTCATCAGGCTATTGTTTCCGAATGTGTAGTAGACAAATTGAGTTATTATTAGCCATTTATTGTTAATATTTAATGACTTGCAATTTATCATTTAGGTAATTTGATAAATAGCCTAATTCTAGGTAGCTTGGTGCTGATACAGAGGTCCGGCTAAGCGGTTTCTTATTCAAATTTAGCGTTTTTATTAATTTAATGTTTTAATCCTAATCCGTGTAATGCAATTATGGTTAGCATAATAATCATGCTCAAACATAAAATTATTATGAAAAATAGATAGTTCAGTAAATTGCTAATTATATTTGTTAATTGAATTACTATGTATAATTATAATCTAAATAATAAAAAATTTAATAAATTAGTCATTTGTCATAATTTCTGCCTAATATTTTGTTAGTATTAAAATCAAATCTATTATTTTACATATTTATATTGATCTGTCAGGTTTTAATTCGAAATTAACATCAAATGATGATACTCCTGCCCATCTTAAAATTATTTTTTCTTTACGGTCCGCCCGGTGGTAAGTAGTCACCGCAACCTATGAGCGCGCGATACTTGAAGTATCACATGTGCATTGCCAATCCAAAGGGTAAGAGGGAAGGAGAGAGAAGGAAAAAAGGGAAGAGCTGGTACAGTGCGGGTGGGGGATAAGGCGTCTGGTGCTCGCACTCTGTTACTTTACGCCTATTTTCTGTGACAGGGTAGTACTTCCCAAGTGGAGCCAGCCCATTTGTGCTGGGAAAAGCATGCTTCTTCTACTGGAATACAAGTTCTTACAATCTAATATTAGTTTATTATTACTAACAATAAATTTTTTCTAAGTCGAATATAATCGTCGATCCGGCGTCAAACTTAGCTAACAGAGTTTGACAGTCGGAAGTCGACCCGGAACGAAATTGTATATACCGGGTCAACCCTTGCTCTGCCGATACAGTTACAATCGGTCCCAGGTTTTTTTGTGGTTTTAGATTATTACACACGAATTGTTTACGGATCCCGTTACTGTTTCGTTTGCGGTGATCTTGAGGTTGAAACATTTTGCTCGGTCGATGGAATTTTGGGTTCTGATTTAAGTTTTATAAAAATCACGTAATTTAGAAATATTTTCTCGTTGCTATTGTGTATTAATAATAAAAATACGAAAGTAAATTGTATTGGGCAAGTAGGATCGGTAAGTCAAAACAAATTCCAGTATTCTCGGGAAAAGATAATTATTGAACCAATCTAAATAATAATAAAATAAAATAAACTAAATAAACGTGGCCATGATGAATGTATTTTATATAAATAAAACATTGTTTCAATTTTGAGTTTTAATTTAATATTTATTTCGACAATTTTTATGATACGATTTTGCTAGTCTAACTACTATATATGAAAATAAAAGTTTTATTTTATGACATTGTAA
This sequence comes from Hestina assimilis, assembly GCA_023373885.1. NCBI lineage: Eukaryota > Metazoa > Arthropoda > Insecta > Lepidoptera > Nymphalidae > Hestina > Hestina assimilis. The sequence goes on along the minus strand of CM041750.1, from coordinate 569,621 downwards.
GTTTATTTTTAACCGATACATTATTTTTTAAAATTATATTCAATATCATGAATATCAAAAAAGTCCCTCAGAACGGTACCGATGGGATCTTTTTTTTCACAGCGCGAAATCCGAGCGCCGCTGATGGGTTAATCGTGCGTGAAATAATAAAAAAATACGATATATTTACACGTTGCCGACTGTCATGTCAAAATATACTTAGATTTTAGAACTGATATCTCGATGACCAACATTTCTAAAACTTTTGCTATTTTTAGACGTATTCTAGACTTGACATTATACTTGTTGGCGTATAGCGAGTGTCGATTGACTACAGCTATGGAAACCATTTAATACGTTGGATTGGAACGAGAATATTTTTAAAAGCTGTCATTGACATGTCAGACCGTCAGGACTCCGTTTTCTTCTGATTTCTCTATCTGTAGTGGATTTTTGTTATATCTTCAATTAAAAAATAAAAGTTAATGGATTATTCACATAAGATTTAACATCAAATTTCGCCTTTCCTGATTAAATTACCAAATTTCCTTTCCCAGCGTTCCACGCTGTGCAAATTTAGGTACAGACATTTACTCATTAATTCCGGTAAATGCTCATGGTTTTAATCGACTTCGAAAAGGATGATTCAAGGTTAATATCCGTAGTAGTCAGAAAGTAATTTTTATGTAACTCATTGCTTTAAAAGATTAAATATTAAATATTTTCTATGACTTAATCAAGCACTTTTGAATGTTTTTCCACATAGAAGAACCGGCAAAGAAACTCAACAATAACTTATCTCAAATAAATACAAATTTTTAGACATTACATTTAATTTTATATCGTAGTTGCAATCATCACTAAAAAATTTATGATACTAAAAGTTAAAAATCTTAATTCATAAAAAAGAGCAAAACACTTAAATATTTAGAGTTATTTCTTTCTATGATGTCATGGGTGTGGCATTTTAGTGTTAAGTTCAAAATTTTACTTAAAAACTGTGATTTTGCGTACATGTGAACTAAATTCTGAAAAATCTACAGACCACCTGGGTTAGGAAGATGCGATAACACTGACGTAAAAAGATACATACCATAAATGGATGCGGCATTTTAGCGCGTTGCATAAATAAAAATAAATAGCTCAACGGTAGAAGGACCGCTCCCTTAACGCGAGAGTCGCGGGTTCGATCCTAACCCCCTTGGGCTATTGTCGTACCCACTCCTAGCGCAAGCTTCGAGCTTATTTGGAGGGGCAATAGGAATATTAGTGATGCATTGAAAAAGCGTTGCTAATATTCTTTAAAAAATAGTTTATTTATTTTTACTATATAACAAATTATTTACTATTTTATTTATCTTGGGCACAACCTGCTTAAAGTATTTTAAATCGATTTATTATAATTAACATAATATAAGATAATATAATGTTAATGTGTAATCAGAAAACGCTAATACATGTAACCATTCAGGGCGTTACAAAAATTTAATAAAATATCGTTTATATCTTTTGCAATATTATATTTACTTTATAAAAGCATAAATGTAAATATTTTAAATCTGTAGATAATTATATTGAAACGCATCATAATTTGTTCGTGCATCAATGTATCTCCGGGCCACCAACGGTCCCGTGTTGAGTTTCACCCGCCTCGAACTAGTGAAAACTATATCAGTGGGTTCGATTCCCGTACGAGGTGTCGTATGCGGACTGGTTTGCGAAGGAAACATTTAACCTACCTGTGTTTTAAGGTCTTTTTTTTCGATTGAAACTAAATTAGTCATTAACAACACTTATTTTGCTCGCTCAGATCTCGCTCTACGGAGAATATCGAGATAAAATTATTTTTAATTTATCTATCTCACAAAATCATCTGAACTGGTAACATTGGAGATTTATGTAAAAAAATCTTGCTTATTTTATTAATTATATAGATGTCTTAGTAATTAATAATTAATTGAACAATAATTAATTAATAGCTCAACGGTAGACAACCGACGGGCGGTTGTTAGTTAACGCGAGAGTTGCGGGTTAGGTCCTGACCTCCTTGGGCTATTGTCGTACCCACTCCTAGCGTAGGCTACGAGCTCAATTGGAGGGGCATTTGAAAAAGTATTGCTAATATTCTTTAAGAAATATATATATAAAAGAAGAAAATAAATAACATGACTTGTAACCCACATCAATGGACACACATAGTGCCATACACAAACGAAGGTTTTTACAGTGACCGCGATTAAAATTTTTTTTTAATAATGATGACATTTATACAGAACAGCCTCTGGATCCCCCTTATAGAATATAATTTATACATAATATAATGAAAAATACTTATAATTATCTCTAAAACTATATTGTTTATTCGTTATTTTTTAAATATGGCGGTTATTTTACTATTTCAATAATATAATATGAAGACAGACGGATTTCCGTTTGATAAGTAATTTAAAAAAAAGTGAAAATAATTGTGCACGGAAGAAAACTAAGTACGAATAAATGCATTTAAAATATACTTAAAAGTCATTAAATATATAATAATTTGAAAAATATATAATAATAAATAAAAATATATAATAAATTCATCTATAAGTATATATAATTAAGAAATGTTAAAATTAATAAGTATTATAATTATATAATTTAAACATAAATAACGCTTAAAGTTTTAAAGACAATGAGAAAGAAATTTAGATATTAAACTAACATTACTATAAGAGAAGGTACATGTTTCTCAATACATATACATAAATAAAGAGCGGGGATCAAACTCGCTACCTAAAAATAAAAATAAAACTATTTGCTTTATTATCTTTAGTGGTTTTAATGGAAGCAACATTAACTTTTTTGTATATTATTTTTCATTTCGTAAACATATTTTTTTAAAATTCAAGTTAAATAAGTTTCAAAAACGTAATTACTATTCGATATATTTTAAATATATTAATAATCCCAACCTTGTACTACATCCCTTCATCCACGTTAAATGACGCCAATATTATTATACTATTACAAAAGCAATAAAAATAGGCTTCAGTGGCAACAATACCGTACGCACGCACACGGGGGAAGAAATAATTAATGATGATTGGCCTTAAATTACCCTCTCGAAGCCTACACCCATCCCTTTCATACCATCGCAAAAAAACACGGCCAACTCTGTCTTGCAAACCTGGAAAATATATAAGAGAGCCAGGTAACAGGAACGCCAGAACCCTTCGGGATACCGTTGTGAACGCACCTGTACCGCTCGCGTTATAATGACCGCCGAAACTTACGGACATCGCTTGTTATACTCGGAGAAGGACATGTTCCCTACCGACGTCATGATGGAATATACGACGGAGGAATGTTATTTAACATGGCCTCGGTCACCTGATTCTGGGAGATCGAGTTTGGAGCCAACGCCGTCTATGGATGGAAGCAATCAGTCACCAACACACATCGCGTATAGAGGATTGCCAAGTGACTTAGGCTTGGAAGACAGTTCTGAAGATCTGGATCTAGAAGGTTCTGGAAAGAGACGAGGTCGCGCTACCAGTGCTGCAGTATTGAGAAGACGTCGTCTAGCAGCGAATGCTAGGGAAAGGAGACGAATGCAGAATTTGAATAAAGCGTTTGACAGACTCCGTGGCCACTTACCTTCGCTCGGAGCTGATCGCCAACTATCCAAATACGAGACATTACAAATGGCGCAGACATACATCGCTGCATTGTACGAGTTACTGCAGTAATACAGTGAATAGTAAAACAGTAATAGCTGCCAAAATATATTTAAAAATTGCCAAATTATTATCCGTTAGATTAGTGTCAGTACAGGGATATTTATTATCTAAAATTTTATTGTCTTGTGCGTTACCATGTATGTATAACAATAAGTCTTACGCTTATTTAGTAATCGGTTTAGTTTAAGTTTAATGTAGTGTAATCCGTCCTACCGATTTATTTATTTAGTTTATTCAAATCTCAATTATATTAGGTAATATTTTTCTTAGAAAAATCTTTATTCTAAGTGATACATCTTGCCGAGTTAGTATTACACGTGAATACATTCCCTAGATTTTAGTATTAGTTTAAATGTAGATAGATGTGGGCAGACGCTATAGTATATTGTTTATTGTATTAAGATGTTTTGTAAATAAAAGATTGTTTTAATTATGTTTGACTTTTCATTTATATTAAATTCAACAATTTAAAATGTTGTGTAATGCAAATAATTGAATGAATTATTATTAAATATTATTATTTAAATATTTAACTTACATTATTCATATGATAATTAATATTTGAATTTAATTGTTTGGAGAGGTAATAGGAATATTAGTAATAAGCAATGGTAATATCCTTTAAAAAAAAGCAAAAAAGTAAAATCATAACGATTAAAATTACATAACAATAGGTAATATAAGAACACATTTCTTTACTTATAAAAATTTTATACCTCTGTACTTATTCCTTTATATTTCACTTTAGTATGGATTTATAAATATGAACAATTGCATATGCAACTTTTGTAATTGGTATACAAACCTCACAAGTATAATTACTATTAATTAAGCTAAGTCTGAATGGTAATGAAGCTGGAATAAATTCATACACAAAAGCCTAAAAAAATACTAATATATAATAATACAAGTCATATACCTACTAAACTAAGCGTATCATATGAGTTTTACTACACACATAAAAAAAGACAAAGTGTCTAAACACAATGACGATTAACGTGCACGAAAGCACATGCAAAAACCTTGCACTAGTTTTATGCAGATGATTTTTCTAAGTAAAACATTTCATAAATAAAATACGTACCAAAAATATGAGAAACTTATTTTTGTCATATAGACTGAAGTATGAACGTTCGTAATAAAAACAAAACATTTTATTTTTTATGTATATTTATTAAGTGCTTATTAATGATAATGAAACTAACAAGTAAAAACCTTAAAACAGGAAGACGTGAAAGCTTAAAATTCTTTCATGAGAAACGAGAACGTGAGAAAAGTCTTTTTCTCTATAACATTCTACATTAACAAGAAATATAACAACAGTTTTGCTTTTCAAAATACTAACTTAATTTTATAATGACCATTAATGTATTAATTATTTATCAATTGAATCAAGGTGAAGCAAGCCGTATTTCGAAAATGTTTTTGCTGAATCAAAGTCCCGATTCTTTGTGCGAAAAATGAAATAGTCACCTGTGGCAATGAGATGGGATGTAAGACATTTTGAAAATTATTTAGCACTTATGCTCCATGGCCTATGCTTCGCTCTAATACTTCTACAACATTTGCAGAAAATAAGCAAAAAATTTGTGCTAATTTATTTTGTATGTGCTATTCTATATTAATAGAAGATAAGTACAATTTAGTCATATAAAAAACTCTAAAACAATTTGTTTTTAAACAAATTACTTTTTTATCAATAGTAATCATCGCTACATAATTATTCGAATCGAAGTCCCCTGCCGAGTTTTTCTGTATTCTAAAACTACTGAACAGATTTTCATTTTTCACCAATACATGATTCCTGGGGAAGTTTAACGTGTATATATGGCAAGGTTTTGAGTTAATTGTTTGAAACGACACGCCGGAAAAAGTCAAGCCAAATTCTTTGTTACCACAGAAACTTATGACTGGGTCTGTTAATAATATGTTTCTATAATATAATAAAAACTGTAATCGCATTTTGTTGTTTAAATTACATAACCTAATGGTAGAGCTTAGTAAATATATTGACACAAGCTTTTAAGCTCGTGTCATAAACAACAATAGTGCCCTTAGATATACACATCTATTATTCATTCGCTATGTACAGTGCGCGTGCGCTATGCCTTGTCGCTCATTGGTCGCCCCTCCACCAATCGAGTACTTGATTGTAACGCATGCGCAATGACTTATTCAATAGGTACCGTACTTTTTTTTTGAAGATCCGCGGATGGAGCTTTTTTCTTTATCTTTTCAGTTATAACATAAAGGTATTCATTCGTTTTATAAGTATAAACGAAGTTTTGTAGACTTTTAACATGATTTTTTCCCATTACAATATACCAACACTAGACAAAGCAATCGGCTTTTAGCAAAGAGCTCATTTCAGGTCGAATGGCACAAATTTCTTTAATAGTACCGGTTTTATGCGAAAGTTTTTAACACGATATTACTTTGACCTACCAAATTAAAACTAGATTAAAAATAGCAATTGTTTAAAAATTACTTTACTATGCAAACTAGTGGATGTTTTTTTTTCATAACTAAGATTTATTTGTGAAAACTTGTAAGTGGCTTTAGTTTTAAGTAATATATGTAAAACATTTATTGTAAGTTTAAAATAAGCTGTAAGTTTTCCTATTTCAATAAAATAAAATAAAATAAAATAAAAAATTTATTCTTCTAAGGGAAGTGGCAGTAAGTGGATGGAAAGGCTTTTTAAATAGAGTTCGTTTCTTTTTGCCGTTCTTGCACTCACACAGTTATTAGAAACCGACTTCTTCTTCCTAGCATTATTCCCGGTATTTTATTCTACCCAGGGTCTGCTTTATTACTCTTATCCGGATTTGACAGGTTACTAGTCTTTACACAGAGCGATTGCCATTTGACCTCCGCAACCCTAAGGGCGAACCAGTAACTCATTGCATAATAGCAATTTACTTATCAAGAGTTAACGATTATTATCAGATGTTTTGTGATAACATTAGAAACCGATTGATAATTTCAAGCAAGAGGTCCGGTATGTGTTTTGCATTACTGTGTTTCAGTTTGAAGGAGTCTGTAGCTAGTGAAATTAAGGAGGAAAGGAGATAGAATCCAAATCCCGAGGTTACCAACGCTTGACCAACGTTACATCTGAGTAGTGTTGCAAGCGCAAAAGCTACGACAACCGCTTGTCAAGTGAAATTTCGCTTATTACATTTGCTATTGAGATCTATTCTGTATTACTGTGTATGGACGCAAATAAGCAATACCATGTCAACCCACAAAATTGAAAAAACTGAGTTATATATGCAGAAGTGTTGGTAAATGACTGAAGAACATTTTTCTTTAATATTTGTAGGGTTTTAAGCTTTAAAACTTCTAAAAAGGCATTTTTAATCATGCCATTGATGTATTATGGTAAACGTTTTGGTTATATTATATACGAAATATGCAGTTTGTATACTTATTTTTTGTGAAAATAAGTAAAATAACTTACATAAATCTGAAATTGACAAAAACTTGACCAATACATAAAAAAAATCATATATAGCAAGTTGTTCAAAATTTTCAAACGCGTTTTTCTCGAAATGACATTCGTGTGGGTTAACATGGTATTACTTATTTGCGTCCATATATAGTTTAATTTCTGTACCATACAAAATTCTATAATATTACAGATGCAGTAAAACGGCTAGGTATGTAAAAAAAATTTTAACTGTCCGCTTAATATACGCTACACACTCAATATAAGCAAGAAAGAATTGTAATTCAAATTTTTAGGCTAAAAATTTATTACAAATGACACCGTTGTGGCATTGTGGGTAGCGAATCTGCCTTTAGTCTCGAAGATTGCGGGTTCGATTCCCGCTCGGGCAGGTGTTTGTTATAAATATCTATTAAGGTCTGGGCGTTTGTCCTTGTGGGTCTCTTCACAGTGCCTAGGAGAGAGCACGTTCAGCTGTCAGTCCCGGTTACTATCACATAACATCTGATAATAATCATCAACTCTTGATAGGTAAACTCCTGATATCCAATGGGTTAGTGGTTCGTACTTAGGGTTACGGAGATCAGGTGGCAATCGCTCTGTGTAAAAACTAGTCAAATATACGAGTAATAGGCAGACCCTGGGTAAATAAAATACCGGGAATAATGCTAGGACGGAGAAGAAAAATTTATTACGAATATTACTTACTATTAAACGAAACTAAAAGCCTTATTAAAATAACCTTTTCAGTGAAACAGTAGGTGATGCGTTAACAAGGTGGTAACAATAAACTAAAAAGCGCTTATCATGCAAAAAATTCGACATCCGACAAATCCACAATGCGAAAGACACCCCTAATAACAACCTATCGGCGGCGGCAAGTATCGCGTATGACCTGTCAGATTTGACAGCTGTCAAAAGTGATGGCTGTCAGATTCCGCGGCATTAAGACGCGAGCTGTCAGATGTACGGAACCGTTGATTAAGTTCGCGCGTATCGAGCTTTAATTATACATCTGGATTCGGATAGGGTGTTAATAACCATATTTTTATGAGGATTTTACCTAAAAATGTTAATTTTTTATCTTAACAACTCTATTAGGGAAGAATTTGGAACAATTTAACTTGAGCCCATTTCATCCGACCCATTATGAGATTGCGAGTTAGATCTGAATATTACAGACCGCCCTTCCAAGATATAAAAAAGGCCTGTATGAAATATATTCATTCACTGTTAATTTTCGAGATACTGGACACAAACATACATACAAAAAATTTTAACTTTATACCTAAGCCTCGACTTGAACGATTTACTTTTTTATCAAAAAAAAAGTATAAGCGCAATAAATGCGCAACGGACAGGAAATAGTTGATTTCAGCTTTTAAATATTTATACCATTTAAAAAGTAGGGCATAGATCTTGAACACTTGTTATAAAGTGGTATTTCGCTTGTCATTTATTATTCAAAGGGGTATGTGTATGTTGGTGGTGTGGAGACATCTGCAGTATTAGCATAGCTCTGACTGATTGTACTGTCACTCTGATGCTCGTGACGTAGAATATCTGACGCAGTGTAGACTGGCTGTGTATACCGTTCAGAGCACTACCTTTCCGCATTTACAAAATCAGGTTCAATTGGCACATATAATAATAATAATAATCATCTTTATTGCTTTCCGAATACCACTACATTTCAAATAAAAGTTAACAAAAATTTAAAAGAAAAAAAATTAAACAGTCGTGTGTTAATTAAAAAGCTCACAAGCTCAGCTATAAGCTGTGCATCGTGTTCAATGCACAACGCTGTTTTTCAGCCTGCTCCTTTCATGAGTGACAGTGGCGACTTAATAAATTATAAAAATAACATAAAAATAAATAATTAAAAACAAAACAATCTTAAACATATTATGTAACTACAGTAATGAGTTATTGACAAAAGTAATTTATAAAGCGTACATAGACAGAGATTGGCGTCGGGATGTGACGACGCCATCGCCCGCTGTTGGGATAACCTCTGTCACAGCAGGGATTATTCCACCAGTGCAATCAGTCACACTGGTGGTAGGTCTTTTGTTGCAAGAGGCCGGCTAGGTAGGCACCACCGCAGTGTCAAATATTCTGCCGCCAAATAGTAGTGCTTAGGCATTACTGTGTTCCGGTTTGAAGGCCATTGTACGCTAGTGAAATTACTGGGCAGAGGAGATTTAAGAACCAATATCTCGAGGTTGGCAACGTGTGAGTGGCACCTACTAATGGTGCTGCAAGCGGTCATAGGCTACGGCAACCACTTACCATCAGGTGGGTCGTATGCTTGTTTGCCAACTTGTAACATAAAAAGAAAAGAAATGACAACTAAATACACATATACATATCGACTTTATAAATAAAATGTATATATTTGTAATGTATATATTTGTATTATTCTTCTTATTCCTATCATTTTCAATTAAATTCTTAGGGTAATGGGTTCTTTTGTGCTAATTTGGTAATCTGTACTTTGTCAATGTCACGCAGAATGGAGAATTCACGGATAGGAGGCTTTAAATTGAAAACCATTGTGTTGTGGGTTAGATTCCGCTAGGTCTGTGTTTGTTTTAATACCATTTGAGTGTCAAAGCTATGTCCGTACGCTTGTTTGCCGAGTTTGTGGTTTCGTAAGTGCAATCATAAATTCATAAGTGCGTAGTTAGCGCAATCCCCCCCTCTGTTCTTTTCATTTTTTCCGTTCTCACCCCTTTTTCTATTACTTTTATTGGCAACGCGCACATGATGTGCAAGCAAGTGTTGCCAGCGTTCTAAGGTTACGGTGACTGTTACTATCAGGCTGACCAAATGCTTGTTGCCAACCGTCATGTGTAAAATAATTTGTCTAATGTATGTTCATACGTTATTCTAAAACTACAAAATGTGTAGTAATTAGTAAACAGTTTCACGAAAGGCTAAGTGAGTAACTCAAGAACAAGTTAAAAGGTATTTGATTCAAAGTAATTACTAAAACGAAATCATTTATATAGGGTCGATTACAGGACAATTACGTTTGGAAGGTCGGGCGAAATTAACTTTAATCTTGAGTTCACGAGTTACAGACGCAAAGACGGACAGACGGACAGGATGTGTCGCAATTACGCTGTCGGCTAAACTAAAGCAAGTAAAAGTTGAAATTAGATTGAAACTGTTTGGGTATTGGTTGCGTCGGTCTTCGAAATAAAGGTAATGATTTTGAACGTGTGGCGTGTTGGTAGCGTAAAAACCCTAAGCCTCATCCGTAGCGGGTTTGATGCCCGCTCGTGAAGCCCTAGTGGTTTGATGTGGGTCTCGCCACCGTGCTTGGGTGAGTACTGCCTGTTTCATTGCCACATAATATCTGATTGTCTCTTGAGTTGTGACTCCAATGAGTTACTGGTTCGCTTTTACGGTTGCGGCGGTCAGATGGCAATCGCTCCGTGTAAAAACTAGTAACCTGTCAAATACGGGTAAACGCAATAAGCAGATCCTGGGTAAATACCGGGATTAATACTAGGAAGAAATACTACTACTGACTGCATTTGGCTTTGTCAACATTGTCTAAATTAGAATAATTGTTTGAGTTTTTTATTCACTTTTAATTAAGGTACAATTTCGCTTCTAAAAATAGTAATCTACCTCTTTGCCTAACCTTGTAGTGTGTATGCCTCCCACCAACCATTTTATAGTGTAACAGTTATAATAAAGACATTGAACAATACACACTACAACCTACTCCTTGTAATATGCACTATCATCCAGAGAAAGTTAAGTCAAAATAGGTCTTACTGTTTTAGATAATACCCGGATTTGACAGACGGACAAAATAGATATTTAGTTTAAAATATATACTTTCAAATAAATTTACAGTAAATAAATAGTAAGCAAACGGTTATATTGACATTATAAACAGACAACTCAATTTCTATTTGTGTATAAAAATGAATGGATTTGTATTTACTGAAAAAATGACTACTCAATTATGACCTAAAAAAACAATGATGCCAAAAATCTTTAATACAAATAGAAGATAGCTTTATCATCATAGGTGGCGGAGTTCACCATGTGGGTCAATTAAAAAAATAAATAATGACGTCAGAGCACCACCCACCACCACAGTCCGGTAGTCGAAATGACTTATGATCGTTATTAGATTTAATAAAATCCCGCTTATTTAGGCGTGGCTTTTCCCATTACTATCAAAAGCTTATAAAAACTTAAAATCAGATTAAGACTGAAGCCACTTAATTAATATGAGAGATTATTTCCTTATTTTAATAATTTATTTATAAATTAATTAAAACTAATTTTAGCCATATTTATTCTACGATTCTCTCATATAAAAAACCGGTCAAGTGCGTGTCGGACTTAAACTTAAAGGATTCTGTACCACTACAGATTTTATAAGATTAATTTAAGATTTATCTATTAGAGTTCATGAGATAAAGCAAAATATATTTAGCAAATAATATAAAGCAACACCTTCATGATCAAATAAGAAGAGGAATTAATATTTGTTTCATTTATTTGAAATAAAATGGCATATGTCTACTTGATAATTATATTTATTACTAGCTTTTCCTCACGGCGTTGTCCGCGTGTTAAACAATTTTCAATTCGGCGCCTTTATCCAATATTAGTAATAATGGGTTCGCCATACAAACTTTCACCCCCTATTTCACCATATTCAAGTCTCTTATTGTCACAAAAAAGTAGTCTCTACCCGTCTCCATAGTTTTTTTTTTTTTATGTTAGTAGTTGGCAAACAAGCATACGGCCCACCTGATGGTAAGTGGTTGCCGTAGCCTATGAGCGCTTGCAGCACCATTAGTAGGTGCTACTCACGCGTTGCCAACCTCGAGATATTAGTTCTTAAATCTCGTTCGCCCAGTAATTTCACTAGCGTACAATGCCCTTCAAACTGAACACAGTAGTGCCTAAGCACTATTATTTGGCGGCAGAATATTGGACACTGCGGTGGTACCTACCTAGCCGGCCTCTTGCAACAAAAGACCTACCACCAGTGTGACTGATTGCACTGGTGGAATAATCTCAGTTGTGACAGAGGTTATCCCAACAGCGGGCGATGGGGTCGTCACATCCAGACGCCTTTAAATATCCCATATAATATAATATATTTAATAGTCCCATCTATATCTGTACCAAAATTAATCAGAATCGGTTCAGCGGCTTACGCGTGAAAGGGTCATAAACAAACAAACTCGCTTTCGCATATGTAATATTGGTTAGGACTAGCAGCGCCCACGGCTACGCTCGCGTTAATATAGTTGTTGTGTAATCCCCCGGGAACCCAACATTTTTCCGGGATAAAGAGTATCATATATATCAATCCAGGTATTCAGGTATGTGTTTAGATAATTTCATCTGTTGGGATAACCTCTGTCACAGCAGAGATTATTTCACCAGTGCAATCAGTCACACTGGTGGTAGGTTTTTATTGCAAGAGGCCGGCTAGGTAGGTACCACCGCAGGGTCAAATATTCTGCCGCCAAATAGTAGTGCTTAGGCATTACTGTGTTCCGAAGTGAAGGGCACTGTACGCTAGTGAAATTACTGGGCAGAAGAGATTTAAAAGCCAATATCTCTCGTTGGCAACGCGTGAGTGGCACCTACTTATGGTGCTGCAAGCGCTCATAGGCTACGGCAACCACAATCAGGTGGGCCGTATGCTTGTTTGCCAACTTGTGACATAAAAAAATCCAAATCCATGCATTTGTGTTTGCGTGAAGGAATAACAAACATCTATCCATCCTTAGTAACTTTCACATTTATAATTTACAATACTGATACTCTGTCAGCAACCTCAGATCACCTGTCAAGGTTGTCCGTACAAATTGCCAGCCACTATCGAAACGAAAATCTATGAAAACGTAACCTATAGTAATTTATCGCATTTAAAAGTAACATAAAAGTTATCTTCATAAAAATCTTCATCGGGAGCCGAAGTGAAACAAACAATAAAACATAAAGCGAGAAAGGGACAAGCCGATACGAGCGACCGGGATGGAAAGCCGCACTTCTTCCGGTTGCGCCGGCGCAGGTGACACGAAATTTATTCCGAATTTGAAAACCGAGGTATATTTTATACGGAATGATTCAAACGGCTCTTTAAATATGGACATCTTTTATTCTGCGGCAACGGTTGACAGTTTTATATTTGTCCTCCGTAAATTCGTTCACAAAAACTTTTGATTTATACGGATATAATACGGTGATGATAGGCGCGGGATTGTCATAGATTGCAAGAGATGTAGACCTTCAACAACTATCATTTACCTTACCTATCTATCTATCTAATATTCTTTTGACGACGTTGTGGCGCAGCGGTAGTGAACCTGTCTTAAGCACCACAATTCACGGGTTCGATGTCCGTTTGGAGAAAATGTTTGTATTAACCATACATACATTTGCCTCGGTCTGGGTTTGTCCATGACCACGCGAGGAGTGTGTGTCTCAGGACCCCTGACATAGGACTACCCTAATGGGTGGGTGCCGTTGAGTGTATAGCGTTCCTTACCCTCTACGAGTAAAGCAAAAGTAATCGAGTTAATAAGTTAAATATAATATTAATAAATGTTAATTTGACTATTAATTTATCAAAAAGCTTTTGTTATTACAGTATCTATTATTTAATCGTCTACTACAAAAGTTTATTTTTTTCCAGTTAAATATGATTTGGAGTACCTAATCCCATAAACCATATTGTATTTACAATTTGTGCTCGTTTTGCAATCTGATACATTTTAATATTAAAAACAGACCACAATTTACCTGTAGTGAACTGTGTCACATCTGATTTTTATTCTATATATCATTGAGATGCTGGGCGCGAGGTGCTACGCTCATCTCGTATATCTTATATTAACATACACTGATGTTATCTCGTCGATTTCACACGGGATTTTACATTTGCACTTTTAGTTTTTCGATGTTTATTCAAATTATATAAAATTTTATGATTTAATTCATTTGTTTACTAAGTTACATAATAAGTTGTTAGTTATGAACTTGAAATATGCCAAAATAAATAACACGTACAGACACAATGTTACATGCCTTTCTGTGCTTACATGTATGTATATGATATTATATGATTATAATATATGTCGTGCAAGCGCAACCGCGTGAAGAAATTTAAACATTTTTTGCATGGTTTTGAGTCTGCCTCCATAAACTAAATGCCGTTTCTGCATATTATAGACATTAATATTCCGGTAATTAAACCTTTTAAGTATAAAAAAGTTCAAACCTCCAAGAGAAATATTTTCAGAGTCTCTACTGACTTAACTCGCAACTAAATTAAATATCTAAGTATACAGGGCTTCATAGGGCACGTAAAGAAATAATAGTTCGATCATCGATTCATCACTCAACTAAAGTTCACGGCTGATCTGCTAGTTTCAAATTGGATTTTTACTTTTGAGTACACTGGTTATGTACGCCGTGGTAAAGTCTGAAACCTATATGAGGGAACGAACTAAAATTTAATTTAATAAGGCTGAACTTACGGTGACTATTAACCACGCTACAAGAACAAGAAGGTAGCTCGTTGTACGTCAGTTTACTTGTCACTTTTATTTAGCAAAAAAGGTACATGGCACGTAGCCAGCATTTGGCCTAGGGGAGGGCAAAATCTTAATTTAGTGTGGTGGCATAATTACTACATTCATCAATAGTTAGTAGTTAAATAATGCATGATATTCGTGCATTTTTCAGTAATTAGCAAGGTTTCAGCTGCGCAACAGGGGGCACCCCTTGCTTCTACCAAGATACGCCCATGCAATGGTATCTGTTTCTTAATTTAAGTATGTTCTTCATTATTTCTATGTTAAGGAATAGTTTAAATTCTTTTCGTTTAGAAACATTAAATATATCTTAATTTATACAATAACTTCCATATATTATGCATTATTAACATAATTATGTCGTCTGTATCAATTTAGTTATGGCTGACAAATGTAAGGGCTCTCTGTGAAATATAAAACGTGTCCATTTAACGACTCCCGAATTTTTTGGTTATTTAATTTTGTATAGTTAATATCCCATAAATAACATGTTTATGATACTTTAGTGGTATTTAACAGATATTAGGCTGTCATTTGATAAAAATAAAGGATTGTGGGCTTATGTCGTTCCTTTGTAGATTCTTTGATAATTCTCTCAGAAGTACGCCGAGCATGTTAAGGTTTCGTATTATTTCAAAGGTGTATTATATAAAGTTAATATATAATTAGACACTGTAAAGAATAATAATAATACTATACGAAATTAATAATAAATAATAAATTTTTTGTCTCTCTGTAAGGTAGTTTATAAATATATAATATCAATATTAAGTCGAAAGATGGACTTTGGTAGGTACTACAATACAGAGGTTTGGGCATTTTCCACTATCTTCTACCAAAAGTCTGCAATTTATTCTTATGGTGATTGGAAAGGTTTTTATTTTACAAAAAAAATGTAAAGTTTACTATTTTACAAACTCTGCAGTCAAAAATTTGTGAATTATTTTCAAAGTTTTTCAATTTATTTATTATCATTGAAATTGGATAAATTGATTAAAAACTAAATAAGGAGATGGTCTTAAAAATGACCTATCATACATAATTTAATTAATTAGTCATCATCAGAATTTAACGCATGTAAAATCGTAGTCAGGTGTTAGGCTAGTAAAAACTATTTTTTAAGTATCAAAAGGTTTATCCTGCTACTCTTTTAAATGAACTAACAACTCATTACAAAAATTTAAAACACAAATATTTTAAATAAGCAACACGAAATAATGATATCCATTTACATCTTGTTATGATACATATCTCGCTTACCGAAAGAAAAAAAGCAATGTAAGCCACTTCATGTATATTCCCGCATATATCTTGCTTAATATAATCAGACTCTAATTTGACATATAAATATCGGTCCTATTAGCATATTAATATCGTAAATGCGAATATAAACTGTTTGTATGTTTGTTATATTTTCTTAACTAAGCCTTACTTTTGTGTAATTGGTCTGTTCACTCTGTTACATTGACTTTAAAGCTTGGAGAGAAATATGTGAAAAGCTTTATTAAAACCTGTTAAAAAAATATCATCAAACCAACATTATTGACATTGAGTTATAATATCTTATATTGCGAATCACTCACTAGATTTGAAATTAAATTACTTTTATAATATCATGCCCGCGAGGTACAGCAAGAATGCTAGCAACCTTTCTTCACTTGATTTGATTGAATTATAATCATGATTCTTTGGACAAATAAATGAACTAGACCTTCTGTGTTTTTGTCAACTGTAAAAGGAAAGAAACAAGGTTTTTAAAAATAGTTTAATAAAATCATTTCATTTTAATTTCGGAAATTACATGAAAATTAGCACGCGAGCGAAGTTGGAAACAGAAGCTAGTATAGAATATATTCTCGTTACACCGTGAAATCCCATAACAATGATGGCGTATAATTCTTTGCGAACCGGACGCGCGACGGTTAATCTTGAGAGGTTATTTCAAAACGGAAGTCGTCAGATAGATGGGCGTAAGCCGACAAATTGGGCTTCCGGGCGAATTTCCCACATAATTTTTACGATTAATTGGAGAAAACTAAAATTGCAAACGCAGAACAATAACATATAAAATAAATATATCTGTTACAGTTGGCCTGTTAATTTACTGCTGGTCTTTAGAAGTCTAAGCATTTTTATCACTTTTGTCAGGCCAAGTACTACCCTCTACAGAAAATTGCCGTACAGTAACAGTATTACATATACAGTAACAGTAGTAGGTACTGTTGTGTTTCGAGGTACCGAAGACTCAAGCTCCCACCCTTTTTGTTCCTTTCCTTTTCCTTTCTCATTCCTTCCTCCCATCCCCAGGGTTGGCTTCAAGCTATACGCTTCCAGGTATCGCTAGTAAAATTACCTATGAAAGGTTTCATTGACTGCTTACCATCTTGCGACTATAATCAAGCTAGTTTGCCAACCGTTATGAAATTAAAAAATATATATTAGCCTGTACATGTGTGCGTGAATACTGTAAATATTGCTTAGTCACACTCATACACACACTTATTTCGCACACTATAATGAACATAAACATTCGTCCAATCACTACCTAATCGATTCAGAGATATCTATTTAGTATAAATTGTCCAAATTAAAGGTAGCACGAAATCGATTGAATTAGCTACCGTCTCAAAGGAGGCCGGTATTATTCATTCTAATATTTATAATCCGATCAATTTGAGAATATACATTCAATACAGTATTTCTGAGAAATGTAACGGTCTACATAATTTTTGCGGGTTAGCTGTCGCTGTGATGCTATTTTGATATAAGATACAGAGTAATATAATTTCAGAACGAAAGACATTGATAATTCAGCGAGCATGAGAATAAAATAACACAATTTTCATACAAGCAACAACGATACAACAAACAATTTAAAGACTTGTTGAACAGTTTTCCCAGAAGAAGATTATTCTATAAAATAACATCAGCGTTACTTGGAGTATTACATGTATTACATGTGCATTGCAACCCAAGGGATAGGGGGGAAGGTATGAGAAGAAAAATATGAAGGGAACAGAAGGGGTGAGAGATTGGGCCTTCAGCGCTCTAACTCATCGCACGAAACGCAACAGTTTTACTTTTAATATTATAAATACATATAACAAAATAACGGCTTATTAGGCATTACGTTTGATAATATTCAGTTATTCTGCAAAATACTGGAAATCTTTTATAGAATTTCTAATCTGTAAAGAATAAAGGAAAGAAATACGAATACTAAAATTGCAAATCGACTACGAAAAATACTACTCTGTGGCTACTAAGCAGTCAATCGGCACGCGTGGCATAAACGTGGCCCGCGGCGCCGCCTGCTCCGCTGGCTGCTGTTATCACGCCAGTTCGCATTAGTGTCAGTCATGGCTACCAGATGGTGGTCTTGTTAGCTTATCACTTTAAATTTGATCCATTTGTATTAGAGATATATATATCTCTAAGCCAAGCTTTTGGCCTTTAGTTTTCAACTAATGCTACCCTTTACGGCAAAATAAGGTTCTATGGACATCTCAATTGCCACTTTAAGCGGTGGCCTTGATTTTAATACGAGATTTATGCCATTTTGGTTGTAAATAAATTAATAATTGTATCTCAGTAATTACCGGGATTTTTCTAAAATTAACTTACGAGTATTACTGTTATCCAGAAGTGAAATAAATTTAGCATTCAATTTCCAAAGCTTTAATATGACCTCCACAACTTTTTTAACAATAGACTATTGAAGCCATGCCTGTATGGCCACTAAAACCACTCCTCTGAGTGGGAATCGAAATCGTTACAGTTTACATATAAGAGACAGACTTATTAATGCATCAGAACAGACAAGTAAGGTTTTGTTAGAAAACTGTAACTTTCGCATAGAATAAGAATATTTGCTAATTTTAATTACAGAAGGCTTTAAGAACATCGAAGAGTCAAAGCTGGACCAGCTATGACTTTGCGTGATGTTCGAAAAAACAGATAGGCCCACACGCATAAAATCAGCGCTTTGAAATTACGATCACCTAAGCACCAACCAGATATTCTTTATATAACCAGATATTATTAATTAATTTTGACGACATTATGGCGCAGCGGTAGCGATCCAGTCGTAAGCGCCACAGGTCGTGGGGTTCATTCTTGACATTGTTTGTGTCTCCGGAGCCCCAACACAGAATATTACTATGCTAAGGGCCGTTGAACTTGTAGCGTTTATAAATAAATTTACAAATTGTATTCCACTAAATAGCCCAATAGATTTCTTTAATTTTTCAACAAAAAAAATAAGATTATTCCGTCTTTAGGTTCTTAAAAAATACATTGGTATAATTTTCGTAGCCTCACAGTAGTACGCAAAAACCGCAAGTCTTCCGTGTCAGTAATAACCATTATGGTGTATACATTCATCTACATTAATAATATCATGTAAAGAAATTCATTTATTTACAAAGTACTACCAAAGAATATATTATACATTAAGTATACTGTAACTGGCAGTCTGTCACTGCCAATGACGTTGAGAATGCCTTTATTATTTAGCCCTGGGAATAGACGAGTATACTCCACCTGATGGTAAGTAGAAGTAGAGTCCAAAAGAGCCAGCTAATACCATTGCAGAAGGCGAACTGTACTAGCTACTCACCCGGCCTCCTGGGGAAGAAGAAAACCGGGTTATGTGGTTCCATGTTTGACCATGGCGTCCCACTAAAACTTCCTCGGTGGCCGACATCAGTGCTTGCGAGAGGCTCTGGAAACTTCTGTGGCACACACCCCAGGGCCTCGCAAGCGCATTGCTCAACCGAGCCCATCCCGGGGAGAGCTGATGGTGTTGCCCTCACCCTGGGGGAACTGATGGCATTGTCCACCCGTGCCGTCTCGTGCTGGCGAGCAGCACGACAGTCGGTGCCACTCCTACCGCCGTCTTCCTGTAGGCCGCGTGACGGGCACACAGGTACCACCCTGGGCACCCACCACCTAAGGGTTGGACGCCATTTATGAAGCCCCGGGCCTGAGGGCTTGAGGGACAGGAACGCCGCCGCATTCACCAACGTATGTTTGTAGCTAACCAGGTGGGCGTTTAAGCCCATCAGCAACGGACCACCTTTAGCATTGGCAGATACATATCCATCAAAATCTTCATAAAGTCCGAGGGAAGTATGGTCGTCAGTTCGAAGCGCAATTTTAATCATTTATTTTAACAAACCACAAATAACCGTAACAAACCATACAGTAAAACCTTAACAGAATCATATTTCTTTAAATTACGTCCAGCACAATATGCATCCGGCACAAACAATAACTAATTGCTAACTACGAGATCGGAATAATCGCGAACAAAATTTCTTAAAATCGTGCCCGTTTCAAATGAGACGCAATTTACGTGAAAACTTCAAAATCTTCATAAAGACCCACTTAAATTACTAAGGTCTGTGACTTGTGGGTTTAACTATACACTTTATTTATACATAGTTACTTAATTTATACAACGTTTTGGCGCAGCGGTAGCGAACCTGCCTCAGACGCCACAGGTCGCAGGTTCGATTCCCGTTCGGAGTTAACGTTTGTATAGACCATACAGGTAATATTTCCGGTCTGGTTATGTTTGTCCTTGTCATTGTATATATTTCCGAAATGTTTTATTGAGTGTGTAGCATTAATTTGTGTTTCGTATTTCTAAAGGCTAACAAGGTGAAGTGGCGTTGGGATAGTCACGTTTTGTCGTAGAACTGATGGAAACCGTCGAAAGGTTCTTGAGTTGAGACCATGTCTGCGCAAACGTCGGTTAGGTTATATTATTATATAGGACGCCCACCCACCAGATGGAGTGACGATTTGAAAAAAGCGACTGCCATAGATTGGATGAGAATAGCCAAAGATCGAGTCCTAAGCTACCGGCGTCGGGATGTGACGACCCCATCGTCCGCTGTTGGGATAACCTCTGTCACAGCAGAGATTATCCCACCAGTGCAATCAGTCACACTGGTGGTAGGTCTTTTGTTGCAAGAGGCCGGCTAGGTAGGTGCCACCGCAGTGTCCAATATTCTGCCGCCAAATAGTAGTGCTTAGGCACTACTGTGTTCCGGTTTGAAGGGCATTGTACGCTAGTAAAATTACTGGGCGAACGAGATTTAAGAAATAATATCTCGAGGTTGGCAACGCGCGAGTGGCACCTACTAATGGTGCTGCAAGCGCTCATAGGCTGCGGCAGCCACTTACCATCAGGTGGGCCGTATGCTTGTTTGCCAACTTCAAACATAAAAAAAAAAAAAAAAAAAAAGAGTAACATGGCGCACTTTAGAAAAGGCCTATGAGGTGGATTATGATGCTGATGATTTATCGTACAACAATTCTTTTTAGAATAACTACATTTGCTATTGTTAATATAAAAAGAGTCATAAGTAAATAGCCAGAGACTTATACGAAAGTGTAAGTAAAGACATTAATAAAAATCTATCGGAGTCTAGATTAGTGTAAAGCCTAATCTGCGATCTCCCAGGTGTGGCGCGATAAGCGAGCGGAGCGGAACCGGCACCTGCGCACGCGCAGCCACGCGGATGATAGGGATGCGCCCGATTATCGACGTAAAATATAGGATCGGTTTGTCACTGCACGTCATAGACAGGGTACCATTGAAAAACAGTGTTAGGTGTACTCGCCTAACTAACTGAATGGTCCACCCTTTTTGGGACACAACATTTTGTTATTATTGTTTTGTTTATGTTATTTTTAATTTTTTTTTTTTTTTAGTATTAGAAGTAATTTTTAGAATTAAGTTTTTAATTATGTTTAATTTTTTTATATTATTGTTATAGTGTTTTGTTTTACTTTTAACTATAATGCTTTTTAATGTTTATGTTTTGTTTATGTCTGTTGTTGTCCCAATAAATTGATTCTTTCTTTCTTTCTTTCGATTAGTGCGGTCATACTATACGACATATCGACTAATGAAAATAACATAATGTAGACTTAGTGACTTTTATTTTATCAATACTCTTACTTTTATGATAAAAATTAAAGGTATTTCAAAATACGAAAATAAAAAATTTCGCAAACATCACAGGTAGAATTAGTTTTTAATACTAACTAAACCATTATATTCAATAGATAGCCTTCCGTTGTGGCATGCTGCAGTCCTGCTATGGCCTCGACGATCGCGGGTTCGATTCCCGCTCCGAGCATCTTTGCCACAAATATCTGTTTCCGTCTGTGCATTTGTCCATGTTGGTGTCCTCACCGTGCCTCAGAGAATATGTTAAGATGCCTCGCAGTTAAACAGTCCCATTACTCTTATCCAAAGCATTACCGGATCGCCCATAAGGTTATGGAGGTCAGACGGCAATCGTTCTGTGTGAAAGTTAGTAACCTGTCAAATCAGGATAAGAGTATAAGCAAACCCTGGGTAAATATCGGGAATAATACTAGAAAGAAGAATATATTCTAGCCATTTATCGACATATATCGATAAAGGACATCAACGTATCTCTTCACTAAGTAACCCTTCGATCGCAAGGGAAGATACCCCGAAGTTGCGCGTACGACAGGGCGCGTGCCACATTTTTTGTCTTCAATACGCGTACACCACTTTACAACCGTCCGACACATATTTTACAAAAACGATTTAAACCTTCGCTCTAATGAAATAAAGTTAAATATTGCATGACGTTTCACGTACATTTTTAGTCAGATAAAATAATTATATCGAAATACACAGTACTGCTTTGTTAATTTGAATACTGGGGTGTTTTTTTATATTATTTTAGTTAGGGGCGAGGGTCGTTTTCACTTGCGCACGCGCCGTTAAGAGGTTAATTATTCAGAACTAATTCACGGTTGTTAAAGAATTCCGTTGTTTTTGAACAGCCAGCGTTGAAATTTACATTAAATTTAAGTAGTTTTTTATATTATATGGATGGACCATTGTCTTTGAATTGACTGTTGATTGATTGATACATATTTGTTTATCTATAATATAAATATTGAAATAATGTTAAAGAAAAGAAATACATATATTAATTGTCTGGCTTTTTAGGGTTTCGTAGCCAAATGAACTACTCGGAGACCATTGGCTCTATCTATACGAAATTTAATAAATAGGTGTATTCTGTGAACCGCACAACGATTCTGTAATAAAATCTAAAAATATAAAAGAATTAAGGGTAGCAGTCCATACATGTAACTGAGTGTAGAAAAAAAAAAATTTCAACATATTTCAACGTGTGAGATATCTTTGGATAGGTCTTTCGAAATGATAAAGAGGTTTGATTTTGTCTTTTTTCATGAAGTCAGTGGTTGGGTGGTGGTTGGTGGTGGTATTAGCTCCTAAGGTTGTAAAATTGTGTCCCCCTCCTACTTTTGAAATATGGGATTTAAAATTCTGGAAAAATTTGAGCTTATAGGACATCAAATACAATTTCAACCACATTTGGTTTGAAGAAGATAGGTCTACAAATTTAAGAGATATATAAGTTTTTCTCATAACTTTGTTTTTCATATCACTTTTAATAATCACTATGAAATTACCAACTTACTTTTGCAGTCGATTTTAATTCGTTATTATTTTTAAAGGCCTTAAGATTCTTCATAACCAAGCTGCGGAACCCTTTAGTTTCAACGGTGCGTGGTCAACGCACTTGACTGCTAATTATTGTTAATTATTAAAGTATTGCGTTTTTAGCAAAGCTAAAGAAAATATTAATGATTCAGTGGTTTAAGTTTGTAATTTATTTGAAACTAAATTCTGCCCGCGGCTTCGCCCGCGTAAATAACGATTACAATTAATTAACATGTGTTTCTTTATATCTAATTGCCTAAAATCAAAACATTCATGCTTCTAGTTTCAAAAGTTACCAATTTTCTTACAAATTTTCACCCCTATAAGGGTTGAATTTCAAAACATCCTTTCATAGGTCAGTTTTATATTTTGAAAACAGCACCTGTGAAAAAAACAACTAGGTCCAAGGGTTTAGGCTGGCCGATTTTTTTTTTTTTTTTTTTTATGTTAGAAGTTGGCAAACAAGTATACGGCCCACCTGATGGTAAGTGGTTGCCGTAGCCTATGAGCGCTTGCAGCACCATTAGTAGGTGCGTGCGTTGCCAACCTCGAGATATTAGTTCTGAAATCTCATTCGCCCAGTAATTTCACTAGCGTACAATGTCCTTCAAACCGGAACACAGTAGTGCCTAAGCACTACTATTTGGCGGCAGAATATTGGACACTGCGGTGGTACCTACCTAGCCGGCCTCTTGCAACAAAAGACCTACCACCAGTGTGACTGATCACTGGTGGAATAATCTCTGTTGTGACAGAGGTTATCCCAAGAGCGGGCGATGAGGTCGTCACATCCCGACGCCTTTGAATTATATATCTGTCAGGTCTTCTCTTTTTATATATTATAGATTATTACAGAATAAGTAACAGCTTGCAAAAAGTTTTGTAACTGTAACTGACTTTTAAGTATCACAAGCTAAAACATACATCATACATGTCTGATTTTGAGAAGTTCTCTGATGTCAAGAAGCGTTCGATTCCCGTTCGGAGCAGTCG
Organism: Hestina assimilis; assembly: GCA_023373885.1. NCBI lineage: Eukaryota > Metazoa > Arthropoda > Insecta > Lepidoptera > Nymphalidae > Hestina > Hestina assimilis. The sequence goes on along the minus strand of CM041750.1, from coordinate 545,360 downwards.
CTTGTATAGACCATACATGCACGTCTTCTAGGTTACGGTCTGGGTGGTTGCGTTACAACCTGCTATTTGTTAATCTTCGACAAAGGCTATAACTACTTATCCTAATCGATAGGTTGATTATGTAGCTTTTATGAAAGCGTGCAAATATCTAAAAATAACTTTTTAAAAGCTTCGAATTTCATAAATAAACTAATTTGACTATTTTACACCCGTCGATGACAGCCGCCGGAGACAACGAAAATACATAATTCCATTTCGAAACGGATAAGGCCGCAGGCGACTGCTAGCTATTAGTGTAGTAGTAGAGCTAAGCTTCTGCTACCACAAATGAGCCGGCTCGACCGGGAAAGTACTACTCTCTAACAGAAACTCGGCGTAAAGTAACAGTACTGTTGCGTTTCGTGCGCTAAGTGAGAGGAACCGGAGGTCCAATTTCTCACCCGTTATGCCCTTCCCTCCTATAACCCAAGGGGGGTTAGCAATGCGCATGGGTTTCGTTGACCACTTACCATCAGGCAGACCGTATGATTGTTTGCCAGCCGTCATGACATAAAAAAAATTTAATATCATTAAATAAAAATTCTTCAATGATTGTACCATTGGGCCATGAAGTTCAATATGGCAATTGGTTGCCCATAAAGGGGATGACACCCCATATACAAGGGTGTGTACACACAGCCAATGAGCCGGGACTAATGTACGTGAGGTAGTAGTGACGACGTGTGTTATTGATTGTATTTTTTTTATAACTATAATAACTATGATGATGGTGTGGCGCAGGGGAAGCGAAGCTGTCTTAACCGCTACAGGTCGCGGCATCGATTCCCGCTCGGAGCAGATGTCTGTATTGACCTTACATTTTTTCCGGTCTGGGTGTGTTTATGCTTGTCCATGGGTATGTTTTCCTAATGGTGGTTGTTGAATGTGTTGCTGTGCTGTTGTGCTGTAGTTTCTGCAATGCGATTATGCTGTGCAAATTGTAACCGCACTGTCCGCAAGTAGTTGTCTGACTATCTGTAAAATGAAATAAAAACTATGTTGCCCTCAGATTTGATCTGTTGTTTTTCTATTTATAAAATAGAAAACCCGGCGAGGGCGTATCGGATACGCTAATAAAGGGATCCGTAAGAATAAAAATATCGAGTTTCTTTGTGTTGCTTGTGTTGCTGTTGCGGCAACAAAAATACACATTCTGTTAAAATTTCGACTCTACCTATTCCGGAGCCCTCTGACGAACGAATTATTATATAAAGCGCGATTACGTAGACATTTTCTTCCTCGCACAACCACTTTGTGAAGCCAACTTCCGCCGGCTTTAGAAGAGCCTATTCTTTCCCTAAAGTGAGCCTCCTGCCCCTATTACATAAAAAAATATACCGTTTGCGCCTACAATTTTTCTCTTTGACATCTTAAGATTAATATATACGGATATACACTTTCATTTACAAAGTATAAAATTATTATTAGCATTACAGACAAAGTCGCAGGCAGAGGGATAGTCATAAAAAGCGAATCATCAGTATTGGTAACAGATTAAAATGACGGCCATGTTTGAGGCACGTGTATCATTTAGTGTCACGCGATGGGCCGGCACGTAACGAGGCTCATCTGGCGTGTGCCGATAACTAATTTAATAATGATCTATGCCAATAATCGACTCTGAACAGCCGAACCCTCTTTTAACTAGGTACCATAAGCTAGTTATTTAGTAATAGTTTTTTCAGAAATATCGCAATATTATTTATTTGATACGAAATGGTTTAACCAGTTAAATTATGATGATAATATTAGGGTAACTTTTGTGTCCCAAAAATAAACACATTTTATTACCCTTTTTTTAAGAATATTAGCATGGCTTTTTCAAGGCATTACTAATATTCCCATTGCCTCTCCAAATAATCTCGATGATTGCTCTAGGAGTGGGTACGACTATAGCCCAAGGGGTTTAGGATCAAACTTGCGACTCTCACGTTAACGGAGCGAAGTCGTCCCTTCTACGGTTGAGCTTATTTTTTTACAAAATAGAAGAATATTAGACTGAAATGGTCGCTAATGCTTGAAGGCGGGGGCATATTATAGACATTGTTACATGTTTTAGGTATCAAGTAATCGGACTGTTTACAGCTGCTGAGAACATCATGAAATATAGAAAAAAAATTAGTAGAATTTTGTTATGTTGACTTAAAAATAAAGTCACTTTTCCGAGATTCAGATTATATACTCGTATATACAAGAATTGCTAGCTTAAAGGTAATATCCTCAACCGGCGTAATTAATAGTGTATAGACAGTTTCACACGTTGGATTGCGGATCTTTAAATTGAACACTTCAACGTGTACTATGAGCAATGGTTGTTATTTTACATTCATCAATACAATGTATTGTTACGAGCTAGGGTTCGCGGATTTGGAAATAAACACCTGATAGCTCCAAATAAGACTTTGTTGGGATCTTCTAGATCACACAACAGAACTTCAAAAATCACAGGGCCAAAATTACACGTCAATCGTAGTCCAATAAATAGCCGAGGTCACTGGTTTTCACACTCAGTCACTTCTATCGCTTAAGTTCTTCGCTCGCTGCTCAGAACTTAAGGACTCAGTCGACGCGGCGGGCCGCTTATATAGTGCGGAGCACAGGTTCGAGAAAGTTCCGTCCACGGAATGTTATACGGAACTTTTCGAGAACACATCTTTCTAGAAGCTACTCGAACGAAGCAAATAGATAGAAAGGGTAGCAAGTGATTTTGAACTTTTACCCCGGTGATAAGATTCACCGTAACAGTATTTTAAAAAATATAGTTAACAAAATCTGGAAAGAAACATTTGAAATATGAAAAACTTGTTTTTAACTAATGAATGAATATATGTGTACTTTAAAAAACTCTATTTGTATTTGAATAATTTATAAAGCGATTATAAAGCTAATAGGGGTGATAGCTTTGGATCCAGAAGCCAATTAGGGGCACAAAAGCGAACGGAATAAGGGGACACATTTGGTAAATATAACAAAACTAAAGTAAATTAGAGTTAATGTAACTGTTTCTTATAGTTTAGTAATAAAATTTACAACAACGATCAAATAAATTTACATTTTTTATAAACGTACTAAGATTTGTGCAAAATTCTCACAATTTGGGGCACAGAACAATTTGACTTTAATATATGAACTATTATATCTACTGTCCGGACAGTATGTACAATTAGAAAATGATTTTCACTTTAGTTCAATTAAAATTCTAAGTCTTCAGTTCAAATTGTAAAAGTCGAAACTAGTTAACCGAACACTAAGAGTAATAAATAACGATACGAAAACTTTTTTAAAACATAATGAATACATTCATTTCGTAATGATAAATTACAAAAAAATATATATGTAGAAGGCTGCAGGTCAGTAGTATATCAAAAGAGCTACAATCAGTATAAAATGTTTGCAATACCGGCTCTGGTCGCGATAAACAGAGCGTCGCTCATCAAACACTGCTCCCGGTTCCGCTGAAAATATAAACAGATCTGTTAAGGCCAATACATCCTCATAATTATTCTACATTAAATCAAAATACTTTGCGATAAATAGTTGCAGGCCTTTTATTGCAAGAGATCGTCTACCTGGGTGCCATCGCAGTGCCGGCGCAGTGTCAGTTATTCCACCGTAAAGCAGTATAATGTGTTTCGGTTTAAAGTTTTTTTTTTTATGTTAGAAGTTGGCAAACAAGCATACGGCCCACCTGATGGTAAGTGGCTGCCGCAGCCTATGAGCGCTTGCAGCACCATTAGTAGGTGCCACTCGCGCGTTTCCAACTTCGAGATATTAGTTCTTAAATCTCGTTCGCCCAGTAATTTCACTAGCGTACAATACCCTTCAAACCGGAACACAGTAGTGCCTAAGCACTACTATTTGGCGGCAGAATATTGGACACTGCGGTGGTACCTACCTAGCCGGCCTCTTGCAACAAAAGACCTACCACCAGTGTGACTGATTGCACTGGTGGAATAATCTCTGTTGTGACAGAGGTTATCCCAACAGCGGGCGATGGGGTCGTCACATCCCGACGCCTGTAATACACTGTAGCAATAAAAATGATTGAGCAAAGAATATTTAAGAACAAATATCTCGAGGTTGGCCACACGTGAGTGTTACCTACAAATGTATGGTGTTACAATTACATTATGCTACTTGCGGTATTCTTGCTGTGATACCCACAAAGATACTCGTAACAAGCAAAATCTACATAATATGAAATTACGTAATATTTCAGAAGAAAAAGCCTTTTGACTTTTCACCAAACAGCAATATATCTGATATCTATTCTAGATCAAATCAATATCATAATCGTTATTTTTACTCTGTGGGCGTGCAGTTCTACATCCGCCAAATATTAAGACATCATAAACATACCTAATCAAATAATAAAAAAGTTAAATAACGTAGTAGTTATAAAGGATTTTTAATTATGAAAAGTTTATAAACGATATTTCCATTTGAGATACAATATAACAGGCATAAAAGCAAACAGACAGACGTCAGACTAAATAATTAATCTTGCTTTTTGATGTCAGCATTTGAAAAATATTAATAAAAGATTGTAGAGCGTTCAAATGTAGGTACTTCTTAAATATTTCATGAAATAATTTTGATTTTAAGCTATTACTCGCCCTTAAGCAGTGATGCGGACATTTTGCGCAAATAGACAAAATGGTGAGGTCGTGATATCATCGCTGTGCGTCATCAGTTGTGCCAACAAGCCTTTGTCCGGAACGGGAGGCTGTGTGGATATTTTTTCTCTTTGTTGACCCAAATTGGAATTATTTGATTAGCGTTGGCTGGATGATATTCCGTTGTTGATAAAAGGATTCATATTTGAATTTATACTGGTCTTTGTTTTTAGTTTTAGTGTACCATTAGTACATAATTTGAAGCCTCAATAGCTAAACGCTTAAAGGGTAGATTCCATTCCGTTAACTCAAGAGTTGCCTGAAAACACGGGGCTATTGTCGTACCCACTCCTAGCGCAAGCTACCAGCTTATTCGGCGGAGTAATAGGAGTATTAGTTTTTGATTGAGTGAAAGTTTCACGTACACGTACTATTAACATGAATTTTCCTGAGGATTAGATATTCAATTAAATATACCTCGTTTATATACCAGTAGGTTGCAATCTCAGAGTTCTTCAAATTCTTTTAAATTGTTTTAAATCCCGTAATTAATTACGGGTTAAAGCTTGATTTTTAAAGAAATATATAGATGTGTACTTTGATTTTCCGCTTAGTGCTTGATATATTTTCGAAAATGCCGGAAGTAGTTAGAAGGTTTGTCTATTGACTAATATTAGTAAATCATCAAGACTATCATAAAAATATATTTAAAAAATATATAGCATTGACCATTTAAATGTGTAAGTCAGAGTACTGAGTTCCCGGTAACAAACACCGAATCACGTGTGACTCGGCACAGGCGTCGAACTCGCTGTTATTACCGTCACTTATAACAATATTCGTAATATCGCCTCAGCGGCAAAGTCAACACGCTAACGAGACGCAATGCATTTATATATAGGCTGCTTTATTGTGGACAATTAATATATTTTTATTTAAAAACAATTCAACAATATTTTCTAATAGTACAGTAAAAAAAAATTGTTGTATGTTCTTAAAGCTAGATGACAAACAGACGGTACGCAAACGTAAAATTTACTAGTACTTTCTTTGGCACAGTCTTCGAATAAGAACGGTACACGCTCAAAGGCCCCCATTCGAATCCTGCGTCGGGGGTCGACACAACACAACACAACTTGTCATTGTTGTTGTTAGACAAACACGCCTGTATAGTAAATGCAAACGTCTGCTCCGATCGGGAATCGACACCGCGACCTGTGGCGCTTAAGGAAGGTTCGCTACCGCTGTACCACAAGTCATCGTCAATTATTAACAAAACACTTGACTGGATTTCTCTGAGCCGTATTCATTATAAAAACATTATAAAACATACACAATACGAGTATGCGTCTTTATTAAAAACCCAGAACGCGGAACAGCCCGTATATAAATTAGCAAATCATCACCAAATAAGTGCGAAGTTACACTTCACACTGATATAATAGTGGTGGAAGTCGCGTGCTGTCATAACCACAGGTTCCACATCGGTTCGGCAGAAACTGGACGTGGCGACGTCGGACGACCTCCGCGGTGTATTTAGAAAACGTTTAAGATTATTGTGATGTGCGAAAAGTATCACCACGCGATCTCGACTGCGAATTTCCGAATATTTAACGATGATTATATTCATAATTTTCTTAAAAATGTATCTTCCATTGCGCAGGGTTTACTTCAAAATCTTTATGACTTAAAGAATACTTTACTTTAAACCATTTTCTGATTTTTTAAAACCTTTTCTGAATGTGTAATACTTCTACTAGGTATTGACAGCATCACCGGAAGGGGAACGTATTGTGGAGGAGGAGGAGGTATATAGGTAAACCTATTGTATGTAAATGGTCACCGTAGCTTATAGACGCTTCCAATGACAGTAGTATCAAAAACGTAGAAGGAAGTGGGAGAGAAAGGAAAAAAGAAGTGAAAGTTTGAGCTTGTCTTGTCAACTTTCTGTTTGAATATACAATCAAGTCGGTTTATTGACTTATTGAGTAACTTACTACTACACTTCTTCTTCGGCCAACCTAATGCCAGTTTTTCAGGTCGCTCGTATAGGCCTCTGACTTGACTTTTCGACTATTGTAGAGTTGATAACACCCGGGATCGACTTTTTACATGCCTTACTACTATGCACTTAAAATTTAACTTAAAAGTAAAAACGGTTCTTGGAATTTCAGTCTCAAGCAGTATAGTCATAAAAGTTTCTAAGGAGCGAAACCTTTTCAGTAGCACTTATGCATTGTCCTATTTTTATGCTATCTTAGACTGAACTAAAAAATTGTAAATTAAGTTAGGGAAATATTTTTTGATTGAAAATCAAGACACAATTACTGGCAATTTACGGAAGTACAAACTAATCAACACCGGGTATATACTATATAAATCAATTATTTACATTAAATTATTTAGATTATTAGTGATTTGACAGGTTGTATAAAGTTCTTTTTGTTGATAGTCTGAACGATCCAAGTATATATCAAATGATCTTTAATTATCTTTTATTATTCTGAAACAAAATCTGGACTAAATACCCGAAGTCCTAATTCTTCAAATAACTCCACGCGCAATATATTGGAAACAATGTGTCAAAACGTCATCCATTTAAAATACTTTAAGGCGAAGTTGGCGAGTGCTCTAATTTACTTAAACGTTCTTTAAGGCGACAATTTCTGTAATAATTGTATTTGCTGGTTATAATGACCAGTTGTGTGTCACTTTGGTAATTTAATTTAGTAAAGACAAATGGAAAACGAATGCTGGAGGCGTTCGTGTGTTAAGATTGTTAATTTAGTGACATTTTGGGAATTTTTGCTGGATTCCTCTTGTGGTGCAAATTCGAAGAACGTCATGCCCAAAGGATAATATGCATTAACGTAAAAAGGGTCGATTAGTTTACAAAAAAATATGGTCACTTTTTAATCTGACGAATAATAATAGTAATCCTACACAACCAAAAGTAATTAAAATTTCGAACTTTATACCTTTATAATTATCAAGTTATCATCTCAAGACTGAATTTTTAGATACAAATTTTTGCACACGAAATAAATATATTAAAACCTCTTTTCTGAACTTTCGTTATTATAATGATGCTGGCCACAAACATAAATATATTCATTATAACACGTGCTACGCCGACGACATATGGGGCAGCCATCTTTGAGAAAAAATGGCGTCAGATGGCGGGAAAAAACATTGTAAATGATAGAGGAAGTGATTTTACGCGTATATATTTAAGCTTTCTTTATATAAAAAGGATGTTAGTATTAATTTATGTAATTGTTCAACCCTTTCGGATGTTTACCATATGTTTATAGGTCGGTTCTGATTAACTCTTATTGTTGGGATGGTTTCCGTTTAATTTCGAATATGTTTTGATAGCTCGATGTTTTGACTGTTCCGGCTACATCCGTTTTAGGATATTCAATTTTTTATTGCTATTTTATATTTTTTTAAGAAGAATAAGAATAAGTTTATTTCTGAAAATTTTACATGTTACAAGTTACATGTCATTATGCTTACATGCTATGTTTAGTTATACATACATAATTGCTGAACTTATTAACCTTTGCGGGTTACTTAGATAACCTGTGTTAAGGTTAAAATGCCATCCCCTATTGAAAGTATTATATTTTTTTTTATTTATTTATTTAGTTAATCAGTTTACATAATGACCAATACATTTATCTTGATGTCCAAAAACCTTTTTAACATAAGGTTTGTGTGGACATTGCACATTCCTACAAGAATTACATTGTAACCAATACAATCGCAAAATTATAAGAACATAGAAACAAAAAAAAGACAAATAAATAACAAATGTAACTATTCGTTCATCTTCGTTTTACTTATTACATTTTAACTCAATCGTGGCTTGTCGTGTTTACTGTGCGACGCTCTCGGAAACCGGTTTGTGGTCACGGTATGTACAGGTTGCTCTAAGTTTTACAGAATTATTTACCTACTTAATGTTATTATTTTGATTAGATTTGTAATATGTATCCACTTATTGATTTATTTACGATTGCTTTGTTCTTGTACGTATTGTTTAATTAGTAATTTAAGGTTTTTATCAGTTATTTTGTCCCTTATTGGCAATGGTATATCATTAATTAGTCTTGGAACAACATACTCTGTTGTTCTTTTCCCATAAAAATTATTAGCACGTGTTGTAACTATATTTTTATTAGTGACACGTCTCGTGTTTATTTTGTTTTTGATTGTGTTTGTACTAAATTTGTTATAGTTTTCTATTAGAAGACGAAGTTTTATTTTTTCTTGTATAGGTAAAATGTTGCAATGGTTGAGAATTAGCTGGTGATCATTACAGTATTTGTTTTTATATTTGTTTGGTAATATTAATTTAAGAGCTCTTAATTGCAAGTTATCAATTTGTTCGATATATGTTTTATATGTTCGTCCATAGCTAGATATTCCATACACTATAATACTATCTCCTAGTGCTTTGTATAATTGTAATTTTACCGTAAATGGTATTTTCTTTCTAATAATGCTTAGTTTTGAAAGGAGTAGTCGCAACCTATCACAAATGTGATTTATGTGTGGCCTCCAGTTGAGACGATTATCAATTATTAAACCTAAATATGTGTGTTGTGTTACCTGTTCAATCGGTTTACATTTACAATTACTTGTTGGTCTATGTAAACAAAGATGATCATGCGCTATCAATGTTGTATTTAGCATGTATTTAATGTGACTGGAATGTATGTGTAAAAGTTTAGTTTTTTGAGTATTAATTGCTAATCCATGATCGTGAGACCATTTACAGACTGCCGTAAAATCTTCCTGTAGTTTTTTTAGCGCAATATTAACATCTCGATCATCAGCAACCAGGCAAGTGTCGTCGGCATACTGATATACAGTACAGTTTTTAATGACATTATTCATATCATTTACGTATGTAAGGTAGTGAAGAGGCCCTAGCACTGATCCTTGAGCTGTTCCTATTGATACCGAAACCGAATCACTTAATTGGCTATCTACTTTTACCTGGTAGGTACGATTTTTTAAGTACTCATCGCACCACCCAAGCAGAGGGCCTCTTACACCACTGTTGTCTAGTTTGTCAATAAGAGTATCATGACGCAGTGTATCAAATGCCTTGCTGAAATCTATAAACACTACTAGTATTTGCTTTTTCGAATTTAAACTGCGGTAAATCTGATCAGTAAAATTTGAGAGTAGCTGTGTGGTGCTTTTTTTCTCCTGAAAGCCAAATTGATTTTTCGATAATACATCATGAGAGTTATAGAAATTGTGAATCTGTTTAGCTATATATTTTTCAACAATTTTATTTATAGTAGGTAATATTGTAATAGGTCTGTAGTTAACGTAATCTTTTTTGGATCCTTTTTTATGTATTGGTCTTACCAAACCAGTTTTTAGCTCATCGGGGTATCTATTTGTTTTCAAACTTAGGTTAATTAATTTTGTAATGGCTATGGCTATTTTTAATGAAATTTTTTTTATATCTATAGGACGAATCTGATCTAGACCCGCTGCTTTATTTGTTTTTAGATTTTTTATGACATTTTGGATATCCTGCTCTTTTGCTTTTTTAATTAACATTGATACCGGATTGTACTTTACGTAAGATTCTTTGCTTAACAACATATGCTTGCATTGTGGTATATTCTCAATAGCATTTGTTTTAAAACATTGTGCGAATTTGTTTGCTATTTCTTTTTCGCTTACGTTATCCGTTTTTAATGCGTTTATAATTGTTTCATCTGGAGATGGCGTTACTCTCCCTGTCATTTTATTTAAAATAGACCAAAGCTTTTTTAAGTTACTTTTGTTTAAATAAATTGTATTTTTATAGTACCTAGTTTTAGTTTTTTCAATGATTTTATTGTATTTATTACGGAGCTTTTTAAATTCTACTGAAATTATTTTATTATTTGGATCTTTGAGTAGTTCCATATACTTTTTATCTTTTTGATGACACATATTTAATATTTTTTTATTGATCCAATGTTCCGAATTGTTCGTATTTCGTATTTTTAGAGTATATTCTGATTTTTTATAGCAATTTAAAATGTTAGTCTTTAGGAAGTGGTAAATTTTATTAGGGCAATTAATTTTGTCTATTTCTTCCCAGTTTATACTATTTAATTCATTGTTCAGTATTGTATTATTAATTTTTGTGATTGTAGTCGGAGCAGCCTGTATACACTCTCCACCATTCAATGTAATAATTGTCATACGATGATCCGCTAGTACCGTACCGAGTGCCGCACAATAAGCATCGTATGTTCGGGTTCTAACGAAGATATGATCAATGCAACTTTTTGCAGTATTATCACTTTTTAGTTCTATTCTGGTGTATTCGTCGATCCCGCACATAAGACCATACTGATATAGTGTATTTAGATATCTATTTCGTACACAATCAATGGATTTTATATTGATATTTACATCACCAATCATAATAAAGTCTGAACAATGATATTTCTTCAAGATACATTCTAGTTCAGTGATAAATAAGTGCCTATTTTTGTGTGGCGGCCTATAAATTGCACATAAATAGATCTCTTCTTTATAAGGTGTTATTATTTTGCCAAGAATACTTTCAAATTGATTAGTACTACTGGATAGAATATTAAATTTATGTTTTTTTAGTGAGTAAATGATTATACCACCTCCTCTTTGATTTTTTCTTAGATTTATGTGCATATTATACCCGTCAATTTCAAACAAGCAACATAATGATTCTTTTATACCGACTTCCGACAAAATTAAGAAATCAATTGCGTAAATACTTTTACACAACAATAATTGTATTTTTGAAAAGTTTTTGATGAGGGATCGAATGTTTATATGTACACATGACAATGATTTGCTGGTTACGGGAATACAATTCCAATATTTAGTTAGATCAGTGCAATTACTAATTTTTATAATATTTTCGTGATGTGACATGTTTAATATATAGGTGTTTTTTTTTTTTTTTCACACTATGGAATGATACATACATGCAGATTTCACAATAAATGTTGATTATTGTAACATGGTGAATCTAAATTGTAACAATAAGAAAGTTTAATTACTATGCGCTATGTCTGCGTGCGTGTGTGTATGTATATTATATTTTTTTATACATTTGCAATTGATATTGTTGCTCACCTTTCATTCTATTGCTCATCATCATGATGGTATGGTTTTGAAAAAATTTAAAATTGTGTTATATTTAATTCAACTGACAAACATAATACAGTTTCGAATTATATCTCTCATTAATAGTAATGGTGCTGAATAGTCTTTTGAATTCTGGCCTATTTAAATTTTCTAGTAGTAATAGAGCCACGCTTTTCCCAGCACAAATGTGCCGGCTCGGCCGGGGAAGTACTTATTACCTTCTCTTAGAAAATCGGCGCAAGGTAATATCAGTAGGTATTGTAACATTTCGTGCGATAACTGAGAGCGTCGGAGGTCCAATCTCCCATCCCCTCTGTACCCTTGCTTTTTTCCTCTTTCCCTTTCCTTTTTCTCTTTCCTACTATGGTTAGAAACGCGTATGTGATATGTAAAGTATTACGAGCGTCCATAGGTTGTGGCGACTTACTTTACTGCTTGTTTGGCAACCGTCGTGGTAATAAAAAAAAACTTATATATTGTTATGATCCTATAGGCTAATACGATATTTGTTATGATATTTTCATGTATCTCATTTCAGACGTAAATTCAAAAACAAATTTAGATTTTTAAAAACTTAACCTTTTTAGATTTTGAAAAGTATATTTTAACTATTTACGTGAGTGCTAAGTCTATCTTTTGGGTCACGTCAGTATGCGATATCTTTTTTTCAACTAATATGTCACGTTTATGGCTTGCTTGTCCTGGCTATCGGAGACCAATAATATTTGTATTCTCAGACTATCAATAATTGATAATAACTGTTATCATTTCTGTCTATTTGGCCATACATAAAAAATATTTTAGTTTTTTTTTTTTTGCTTATTTTCATTTGAGATATTTGAAAGAGAGAGAGTCAGAGTGAGATCGGCCCCTCATCTTATCAAATTTTATTGTGTTGTTTTTGGATGCAACTAACGTCTGCTATTGTCCGGGTTTATAAGCAAGATTGTTCACTCTTTTATCATTAATGTTTCTGTTTTCTCTAATCATAAGTTTATCATACTTTATATATGCAAAATTTCCTTTATTCCTTTCTTCTATGAGAATGGGTTGTAGTGCCTTTCTTTTTTCTAAAATTTCCTTTAAGTAATCTTCCGTTATAAACAGCTCTTTAAGTTTCTACTTGCTTTTCATAATTTCAATCAATTCCTTATAAGGGCAGCAGTAATTTAATTCCTAGAACAACTAAAATGATAGACATATAGAGAGATATTTTTTTTCGCAATACGAAATCAGGCAGCAGACCCTTTCTAACTCTTCTCACATATATCAGAAAACCTCCCGCTGCGGTGATCCCATTGTTGGAACATTTTACACTATAATAAACGTTTATTGGCCGTTTGCATAAATTCCCGAACGAAATTAATATGTTGCGATGAAATATTCCGTCTTTATGATTTTAATGTTAACTATTATGTATTTTGGTTTTTGGGAGGTCCTGATTAGTGTAAATTGTTTTTTTTTTCTTATAAATATTTCAATGAAAAATGTTGGCCTTAACCCTACAACTGTTTTATATGAAAATAGCAGAGCCCGCGGCTCCACTCGCGTTAAAATAGTTTTTTGATAACCCCACGGGAACCTAACAAATCCAAATCTGTGCTGTAGTTTTTGCGCGAAACAGTAACAAACATCCATCCATCCATCCAAACTTTCACATTTGGACGCAAATAAGCAATACCATGTCAACCCACACGAATGTCATTTCGAGAAAAACGCGTTTGAAAATTTTGAACAACTTGCTTTATATGAATTTTTTTAATGTATTTGTCAAGTTTTTGGCAATTTCAAGATGTATGTAAGTTATTTTACATATTTTCACATAAAATAATATTTCGTATATAATATAACCCAAAACGTTTAAAATAATAAATAAATTGCATTATTAAAACATGGCTTTTTTTTAAGTTTTAAAGCTTAAACCCTACAAATATTAAAGAAAAATATTCTTCAGCCATTTTCCAACACTTTTGCATATATAACTCAGTTTTTTCGATTTTGTGGGTTGACATGGTATTGCTTATTTGCGTCATTTAAGGTATGCCTGACGGGAACAAGGTTACGGTAGCTTCTGATCCATTACAAGAACAGCGTCATCAAAGTGTTATAAATAGTAAAGGGTTATAAAAAGGAATGTAATAGAAGGGTTAAAATTATAATAGCACAATTACTGTTACATGACAACAATATTGTGCGGGGGCAGTAATACTTGTGACTTGCCCGGTCGAACCGGGATATTGATGCCTTAAATAGTAAGGCTTTGCTACTTATTTCTATATATCACTAGTTGCGCCTCACAGTGACGCCCACTTTTAATTTATAGCACTACAGAACTTATATTTACTTTTGAACACAGTTATTTTAAGAGTAGTAGAGAGAGGTAGTAAAAGGCTTGTAATTTTCAGGAGGAATTGGACAGATCGTGAGCAGTCCTAAATTAATAAAAAAAATTGAAAATTGCAAATTACTTGGGTATAGAGTTTTCATGTACTGTTAAATGTAGATCAATATAACAAAATAGGGCAATCTTTTAATATTTTCTTTTTGATGGGGAAGCTCCTGGCCTATATATTTTCCGTATCTTGTGATGATTTGTTATCATAAAAATCATACTATACACTATTTTTTGTAGATGTGGGAGACATTCCAAACAAAACTTTGGGTAACTATTTGTCTTTTAGAAATGAGTTAGCAGTCAAAACTGATTTAAAATAAAAATCAGAAAACGAAGACTAGAATCATTCCAAAGGAAAGCTCGTTAGAATTTGTTTCCAAATAACAAAGATTTATAAGCCTATGGGACCAACCGACAAAAGTAAGGCATCCTAAGCACGCCCTGCAAGACCCTGACGATAGGATTACATTAGAAAATGCCCCTTACACAGCACAGACACGCACACAGCACCGTCTTCGCCGGCGAGGACGAGGTCGTTTGTTTCGCGCGTCGCGTCGTGCTCACACCGTCGGGTGAGTCTATCGCATAGAATGCGTTCGGAGCGCTGCCTTCATCTCCGATGACGTTCGGCTTCGCAGGAGGCACCCTAAGGACAGAATCAAATTTGAGCCTCCGTGAGGGCTGCCCCTTTATCACGGCTGAGTTTCTGTACTTGGCACCCCGCCCGGTGACGCTGTCAAGGCCAGTAAGGCCAACAGCAATACACATTCCGAAAAAAAACACGTGGATTTCACGCGCTAAACTATATATTAAAAATACAATGTCAATTCGTTCCCACAACTGTACATAAAAAAGTTGCCAAAATTCTTATCAAATCCGAACAAAAAGTATTAAAAGCGATAAATCAAAAAATAAAAAAGACCGCCTATCAACACTTTGAAAACAAAGAGTTCCCGGATCACACACTCACAGCGGGATCGAAGCCAACCCTTTGAATAATTTAATCTTTATTTTACAACACGCTAGAGTTCTAAATTGAACTTAATTTGAAGCAAATTAAGCATCCTGAGCGGTAAACTATTATATAGCTTTAATTGTTTGATGTTCTTTTGTCAATCTATGAATTAAGCCTATTGTGAATTTTAATTTCCTGTTGGATTTAGTAAAATTCGATTTTTACGCTCTTAGCGATTTTTAACAATGAGCTAATTAACGCTATACAAAAGCAGAATTGAATACAAAGGCCGAGTAGTTTATTACTAACATAATGCTAAAATTTAATAGAGCCGAGCAAAAGACGACGTTGTGGCGCAACGGTAGCGAACCCGCCTAAAGCGCTATAGGCGTTGACGATGCAGGCATGGGTTCTGGTCTGGGTATTTTGTCTTTGTCCTTGTGTACACACACAATACACGGAAACATTTCCTGATCACCGACACAGGATAACACTATCCTAATGAAGGCCGTTATTTATATTTTTAACTTTACGACACTACAAAATGACTGTTCTCCTCAATAGTTATTGGTTGAATAGTTCAAAATTTGAGTATTTAACAAGGTCCAGGGTGGGGCAGCTGCCCCCTTGCTCCTACCTCGCTACGCCAATGTGACTATGAAATGCGAAGACCCAAAACTCTAACGCTGTGTCAGTTCATCAAGCATCGCATTGTGACATCGCTTGCATAGTCGCTAAGTTAAATTTGGTAGTTCTAGTATATATTAAAAAAATGTACTAAGTTAGTAGCTTGTCTATGCGGTCTTATACTCGGGAAAATTAACTTTTTGCTTTACATAAATAAATTGAGTAAGGTAAAGTGGTTCGGTGGTCTGATTCAATTATTAAATTTATCAAGTTTATAATCAATTAAAATTTTTACAGTCCCTCAACCAACCACTTGAAACTTGAACTCAAGTGTTTAGAATCGCTACCGATTTTTTCGAGGATCGCGGATAAACACTCCAAGTGTTTGTAAAAACACTTTTTTTATCTATTCTGATATTTGGCTTTAATTGTAACAGTTTATATTTTTAAAAACGCTACCCTTTTTCCTAAACAACCTGTCAAGCTTTGAGAATTTGTTATTAAAAATATTGAGAAGAAATTTTAAGCAATAATAAAACTTTAGTCATGTGATAATAGGATTGATTGGAATTATATTAAACTTGTGCCCAAAGAAATATTATTAAAAAAAAAAAAATTATTAAGTTACAGTTATATAAATCACGTTATCACATTAAACACTTATGTGAAATAGAAACTTCTCTACTTGGATTGGCAACGCAATTAAACATTCTTTAAAATTTTGATTTGTATTTAAAAGAAAAAAATCTTTTTCCTAGCAGTATTCCCGGTACATGATCTACCTAGGACCTGCTTATTACTCTTCTATCCAGATTTGACCGGTTATTAGTTTTTACACAGAGCGATTCCCATCTGATCTCCGCAACCATAAGGGCAAACCACGAACTCATTGGATATGAGGAAATGTATAATCAAGAGATAACGATTATTATCAGATGTTATGTGATAACAACCGGGGCCCACAGCTTAACGTACTCTCCGAGGCACAGTGGGGAGACCCACCAGGACAAAACCCCAGACCGTAACAGATATTTGTAAGATCGAGGCTAAAGGCGGACTCGCTACCAATACGCCACAACGATGTCAAAAAATCTTCAGTATATAAATAAACATGCTTTCATGTCCGACCAGACGTGGTTTTATAAAAGTGCAAACGGGCAGTCGATACGTGCGTGTAAAGACAACTTTCAAATTGACACATCAGGTAGGCTCGTTAAACATCGTAGTTTTTTAAAGTCGTTTCTGCGAGTCACGGCTTTTTTTCTT
Organism: Hestina assimilis; assembly: GCA_023373885.1. NCBI lineage: Eukaryota > Metazoa > Arthropoda > Insecta > Lepidoptera > Nymphalidae > Hestina > Hestina assimilis. Next base: position 528,307 of record CM041750.1, on the reverse strand, counting down.
ATTGTCGACAACCCTGGGAACTTTTTTATTGACTGAAATTGCAAGTCATCGGCGGCACTCGATAAAGAACCTACTTCCCATCGAAATGGAGTTCCGCGAGAATTCGCTGTAAATTGCAATGAATTTTAATTAATTTATTATTGATCCTCTTATATAATATTTAGTAACTAGCCCTATTTGAAATACTAAATTTGTGACACCATAATTTTATTAATAACGAATGTTTGATTATATTAGGCTATGCTATTTTTGTATTTATGAAAATGAAATAAATAATAATCCACGGAACCAAATAGCGAGAGTGACGTTTGATCATCGTAATTTTTTTATAAATTTGGGTGGCCGACGCTTGGCAATTCTTAATTTAAACTGCGAATATTTCCATCTCTTTCACATCTTATAATTTAGAAAAAGAAAAAGGTTTATAGGTTCTTAAAGCCGTCAATATTCGGTCATAACTTAATAATATTTAATTATTTCCTGGGAACGGGTGTTAAAGTGTTAGATTTTTTTTTAATTTTTAAAACGACCGTGACAAAGGCTATTATTATTTAGGCGCCAAAAATGACGCCATTTTACTGTTTTTTCGTGCGATTTCGACTTTTATTATGATTTAGATTAATAAAGTTTGAGTTTTTGGGCTTTTCATGGGGGGCATTATGACCACACATGGCTTAAGCATCAAGTTAAATTTATTTGTCAATGTCTTAATAATTATCTATAAAAGGTGTGTAGGTACATCTAGTCTTGGATGTAATATCTGATACAATATCTATACCATTCCCTTACATTCAATGATAAATATCAGATAGACAGATAAAAAGAAATATAATTTAGGGTGTATCACTAACATAACAACAGACATGAGTAGAATTTGAAGTTAAATCTAAGTACATGGGGAATATTATCGCTAAGTAGGAATTTCTTCCAAACAACCTTCGTCGCATAAAAATTTGTGAAAAGAAGGAAAATTAAATCTATAACTTCTCATGACCCTCCCCTCCTCCCCCCAAACACTCATATCCGTATCCCAGGGGCAGACCCACAGTGATGCCTTTAAATATATGTTGGCACATGACGAAGTATAAAACCTATTAAATACGTTGGATTAGAAAAACAATATCTGAAAAAGATGTTATTCTAACGAAGCGTCACAATGATGGTTACTTCAATATTTCAACATACAGTAAATAATTGTTGTACCGCATATAAAGGGGCGAATCGTTGAAATCGGACGTAGTAGTTACACTGCTGTGCAATTTATTGTGTTATCTAGTAAAAGGATTAAAAGCATTGATGGTTACAATAAGTTGTCCATAATTTTAACCTACTTGGATGGAATTCATAAAGGCTACAGGCTATCCTTAGATTACTTTGATTCCAAACGAATACTGATAAAACCATAGGTGGTTTTATATAGCCATAACGGTAAGCGCTTACAAGTACGAGCCGTTCACTTGTTCATATTGTACCGTTTCATTCGATAATGAATGGTGAATGATGAATGTGAGCATCTGAGGCGTTCACGCCTTTATTTCTGTTACCTTTGATATCACGTAGCAACGCACCCTACGGTAAACGATTGCAATCAGGTGGTTCGTAGATACACTTTGCCACCGTTGGGATACATGTTTTTTTTTGTATATATCGTATCCGAATGACATTTCAATTTATATAAAAATAATAAAATTTAATTATATATTTTTGGAACACCATGCATTTGTAGGTATCATTCACGCGTTGACAACGAGAGATATTGGTTCTTAAATCTAATGCCCAGTAATTTTAATAGCTACAGTGTCCTTCAAACCGAAACACAGAACACTTATTTACGGTAGAATATCGGACACTAGCATGCCAGCCAGTAATTTATTATCACATAAAATAAAACCTCCTAAGCCAAAGAATCACTATTGTTTTAAAAGCAACTCGTTAATCGGTAGTAGTTTAATAGTTTCTAAGAAGATCGGAATGATAGTTACCAGAAACTATTCTGATACGCGTCGTTATGAACAGGTATTAATATAATATTACGCTGTGATACACAGAGCTCGAATACACGTCAGAAAATTAAATATTAAACAATACAATTTATTAACAGTTGATTGTCAAGAAAGGAGTAGTGTAGTCATAGAGATTTCTATTGGGATGTACTTACTATACGGAAATCGTAGCATTTACCCTTCCACTCTACCATCCCTATCTCAATGATGGGTGGCAATGCGAGATGTTTTTTTAATTTCATGACGGATGGCGAAACAGCATACGGTCGGCCTGATGGTAACCAGTTACCGCAACCTATGAAGCACGCCATACTCTCAAATATCAAACTATTTGCCAACCCAAGGAATGATAAGAGAAAAAAAGGAAAAGAGCAAATGGAGGGTTTGGTCGCCTGCACTCTCACTGATCGCAAGAACCGCAATAGAACCTACTGGTACTGTTATTTTGCACCAAATTTCTGTGAGAGGTTGGTATATTCCGCGGTCGAGCCGGCCCATTAGGTGCTGGGAGGACCAAGGCTATACTACTACTAACTACACTGATTTGACAGGGTACTAGTTACAAAAAGAGATTGCTATCTGACCTCTGCAACCCTAAGGGCAAATAAGTAACTCATTGGGTAAGAGCAAACTACCTATCCGTGAAACTATTACAAAAAATAAAAATTAAAATTAAATATTCTCTCAGTATACCCCAAACTCACACTGACGCCGGGACGGAACTCTTCCGTTCTTGTACATATATTATAATAATCACGACGTTTTTTGTCACTACCGCGTTCCCACAGGGCGTGGGAGATAAACTTATGGGGATGATTTACTCCCCTCATGGAGGCTTTTGAAAGTGTTTTTTTAACTTCTATAAGTGTGCAAGATAAAAAGAGTGTACAAACCACCCCACAATTTTGTTTTAACGTAGTTTAATAAACTATGTATCATCCTCAATTTTTAGGGTTATGTACCCAAAGAGTGCGAATGGAACCCTGTTACTAGGGTTCGACGTATTTCATAAACCCTGTAAGATATACGAATTGAAGTTTCCACAGAGTAAGAATCACAAAAATGTATTTCTGTTGCCGCTATAATAACAAATAATAATTATATATAAATAAAAACAATTTTTATTTTTCTTCTGGAGTCAGGGCTCTGTGTGCCGATATTTCCCTTAGCAGCGACTTTTTCTTAAACTTATTTTATCAACTTCTATCTTCTATTATATTTTGAAAGTAAAACCAGTAGGCATGGTATAGTAAACGTCAGTAGGCCAGTGGGTGAGCTGTAAGGCTTCGTCCGCACGCAATTATACGCCTCATTAGCTCCGCGTCTTGCACCGTAGGTGGCACTGATTTCAGTACTTCGCCCTTGTTGCATTCGCTAATTTGTTGTTTTTATTCTTGTTTGGTTCTGTTTTGATCTGTGGTTAACTATTTTTGATAAGGTTTGTAACTTACAAAGATTTTTTATTTTATTTTATGGCGGATGGCAAGCAAGCATACATTGATATCAAATTGTGACCCACCATACACCATAGACCCCTGCGGCGACAGGTTCGAGTTCAAAAAAAAACTATTGCAATGACCATATAGATGTTTGTATCCTGACACCGAACCTCCAATACAAAACATATTTTAGTGTAGAACAAATATAAGGTGATTATGACAAATTTTCTGACTTATGACAAAATGTCACAATTTATTTATACCTACACGAACCTATTATATATTAGGAATAATTTAAAGTATTATAGCAAAAATAGTGACGTACATTCAGTTAATACTAGAAATAACAATAAACTTATTGATCCTAGCATTGGTCTACGTAAAGTCATTCATATTTTTTTAAGGAGGATACTCCTATCTTTAACAAAATTCCAGACTGCTTATTGGCACTGTCAATAAACAAGTTTCAAATCTACAAAATAAACGTTCAGATAAAGTATATTACTCGTTAGCCGAATATTTTCCTGATAAAAATGCTTGCGAGACTCTTAATATTGCTGCATCTCTTTCAGGAACTAAAATTTTATTAAAAAAATACAATTGTACACTTGATATAATTGAAAAGAGTAACTACCGAGTTTCTTCTTGGCTCTTCTCATTAGAATGAACCTTCATCAAATCATCGCTAGCATTTAGCGATTGAAAAGTACTTATTAAAAGTCCACTTGAATAAAAATCATTTTGAGTATGTAAAAAACTGGTAAAATTATTATTTTAAACATATAATATTACAATATCGTTCAAAATCTCAGCATCTTATGAGAAAATAACTGTCAAAGATTCTCACAGTAACCTACATCTGTCACATAATTCACACGACAAGAATTGCTCCAATTACCCGCTTAATGACACAATCCCGCGCTAATTAGGCGACGCGTCGAGATTTAATCATAAACAAAAAATATTTAAAAAATCGAACATCTGCCTCATATGCTAAAAATGCATTGCGTTTTTGAAAATAATAAAAGAGTTTGTGACAGTTGTTACGAGTCGACCGCGAAGGGCTTCGCGCCATCTTCGTAGCGCATGCCCATAAGCAGATGGTTTGCAATCGGTAGGTTTTTTCTTTAAACAGTAGGCGAACATAGGCTTTCGTTGTTTCAACACTGGTGTTTATGAAAACATTTTTTACTAATAATTCTAGTCTTGTGAGTCAAGTTTATTACTGGTGTTAGGCAAGAAGCCGGCTACCTACACACCACCACAGTGTAGCTAGGGATTACTGGGCAAAGGAGTTTCAAGAACCAATATCTCGAGTTTGGCAACGCGTGAGTGACTCCTACAAATGTATGGTATTGCGAGCGCTCATAGGCTGCGACAACCGCTTACTATCAGTTGTGTCATATGTTTGCTGGTAAACTTAGTGACATAAAAAAAAGTTCACGTGTAAGTCACAGTTGGTTCTAAGACTTACATAATATATTTTATTCTGTGTAAAGCCATCGTTGTATATGGCCAGAACTTGGAATTCAAGACTAATTTTTCTAAGATATTTAGTGACTCAAATAAGGTTCTAATTACACGTCTTCGCTGTACTGTTTCCTCGAAAGGGTGTTTAAGGGATAATATCCGAAGGGCGTACAAAATTGTAGCTTCCCATTATTACCGAAAAAGGTTTCAACGGCGGAAGTAAGCGGAATTTGTATGATATCGCACTTCCGTTTAATAGCCAATATTGTCATTGAATAGATCGATATGAGACGTTTTGATACTTTGTAAATAATAATAAAATTAACTATCGAAAAAAACACCAAGAAAAAGCGACCAAAACCATTTGATGATCCGGTACAAATAAATAGAGAGGAATTAAGTGATTACAAATAAAATACTCGCCTGTGCTCAGAAAGCCTTGTATATATAAAAGTAAAGCCTTTTTTATAACAGTAGCTTTTTCATGTCTGTCTGTCTGTTTATTCTCACTAATCTCCCAAACGATTTGGCCAATTCTGATGGAACTTTCACAAGTATAAAGCTGGTATTATAAGCAGTATCATCAGGCTGCTTTTATTTTAAATGATTAAACCACGTGAGCGAAACCGCGGGCACAGCTACTAGGACTAATAAGAGTATATTTACGCACATGGAATCGAATACTATTACCACTATATTCGTATTAAGTATCAAGATTGTTTCTCGGAAGTGAACTAATGGTCACATCTCTGTACTTCCATACATTTTTCGCGCGCCACTGAACCGAACAATATTGCAACTACATCAACTCAAACAAAAATATAAATATAACTCTTAAGTCAAAAGTATAAGAGTTACAATTCTATAGCAATCATATCATCATGAAATAATAATCTAAAATATCTCTTAGATTAAAGACATAGAGTGTAGAATCATTTAAACGTTTTACGCCAATTTATTCTCAATTAAATCTATTCATTCATACAATGAACTAGTTTTGTTTACACGAGACATTACACTTCCTAATCTTCTGCAACAGAAATTCTGTGAGTGGATTATATGTGTCTTTTAATATTTACTTAAGTGGTAGGCCTTTAAGTGCAAGAGGCCGGCTAGGCAGGTACCGCCGCAGTGTCAGCTATTCTACTGTAAAGCAGTAGTGTGTTTCAGTTTGAAAGATACTGTAGTTAGTGAAACCACTGAGCAAAAGAGATCTAAGAACCAATATCTCGAAGTTTTCAACACGTGAGTGACACCTACATCTGTATGGTATCGCTCATTGCTTGCCAACTTAGTCACATAAAAGAAAATTAATGGGCTGGCTCGATCGCGGAACTACTACCTTAGCAAGGATATTGACGTTCGCTACAAGCGCAAACTTCCAAACCCCTTTGTATCATTTCTCTTCTCTATCTCCTTCTTCCCTCGGGTTGGCAACACGCTTATAATGCTGCTGGTATTGCATGCTACTGTAGGCTATGTAGACCGCTTACTATCAGGCGGGCCTCAAAGTTGTTTGCCACTTTTATTATATAATTCTAAGTACAAAGACGTTTATCAAAATTGTATTTCAAAATAGTTTTTAATCACGAATCAAAATTTGCAAATCGTATAAGTCTTCTTGTATATTTTTATATTAATTCTTCTAAAAATTCTTCAGTAGAATTTTCAGCTACTTTTAAAGTTGTTATTCCAGGAAGTTTTTACCAAGCCATCATTAGAACAATACTAATAACCTGCTACTAAGTATAAAACCCGGCTAGACCCCATAGAACCAGGTAAAAAGGGTCGAAAGATATTTCGCAGAACAAATCGTATGGGTCAATTAAGTTAAACTAAAGTCAGCGCATTAAAATGAAATTAGTTTGAAAAAATTTTGCGGCAAGTTTCGATCTACCGTGTAAATTTTATGACTCTATCGTAAAACGCCTGAAGGTCAAGAACATTGCTAATTCAAAAACGCTTAAGGCCTTTACATGTGTTAGATGTAAAAAGCTTCATAATATTTCATAAATAGTTGTTTTAATGGAGACTTTTATAGCACAATATGAGGTAAGGAAGCATAGTGTGCAAATGATAAGAGGACACGATACTAAAAGCAGTACCAACATGTTGGTGACCGAAGAGAAGGGGGGATGGTGAAGGGAATTAAGCGGAGAGGATAACTACGGGTGCTGGTTTCGACTTCTGGTGTGGGCACACCAGAACTTACCGAACGAAACGAATACTGTACGTGAAGGTAGTACTGCCCCGGACGCCCAATTATGCTGAAAACGGCTAAGGTCTCCTAAAAAGTCATGAAAATCGCTAGATTATAAAAAATACCGCCGTTTAAGTACTAATATAATAAAATTAAATCTATATCGAGTTATTTTTAGTAATTAAAATTATCTTAATGCTACTTGCAGTTTTACCATAAATTGTAATTATATTTTCAGTAGGGACTTGCTACTATTGATATATATGGAGCGACGTGATTGAGATAGTATACCCTTTCACAGAATTTCGACATAAAATGGCAGTAACCACTGTTACCTTTTGAAGCGTCGGATTCCTCTCAACCCAAACCCGAACACCCACTATGTCCTCTTGGTTTCAATTTCACTGCTCTTACTGGTGGTGATGCCTATGGTGATATTAAAAACATAGGATGGATTAACAGTTTCCAACAGTAATACATGTAATATGCGCTTGTCTATTTTGTGGCATAATAGAGCTCACGGCTCCTCTCGGATGGCGAACAGTTTTTTAACTGTGCGGAACCTTAATTTTTAGAATAAAAGTAGTCTTATTACTTTTTATAACATTGGCTATCTGGCAGAAATGGCAGAAATTCAAACAAAAATATTTTAAAATTAGTTTTTTTTTATAACTAGCGGCCCGCTCCGGCTTCGCACGGGTATAAAAAAAAGATTAAAATGTTTGAAATTGATCCAGTAGTTTTAATTTATTCATTACTGCCCGTGGCCCGCAAGCGTTAAATGTAATTATTTACGACATCACATTAGAAACCTCAAAAATTATTATTTTTTCTCCACTATTTTTATACATATAAACCTTCCTCTTAAATCACTTTCTATTAAAAAAAAACCCGCATCAAAATCCGTTAAGTAGTTTTAAAGATTTAAGCATACATAGGGACAGAGAAAGCGACTTTATTTTATACTATGTAGTGATTACTGTCTAATATCATTTCATATACATTTAATAAAATGAATAAAAAGCTGTTATTTTGACATTATAAACAGACACTTCAATAAAACTTTTTTGTACATAGAATTAAATCTATTTCAATGCTACGTAAAAAAGTACTTATATAAATGGAGTCTCCAATCCTATTAGGAATATTAAATTCTATTAGCCATATTTCATCACATGGTTTCCATATAACTAATAATGGTAATCACGGAAATGACACTTATTATGGCGAATTAGTTCGACATTATGGTTTCGACTAACAAGGTATAATTTTTAACTTTGCGGCCGCCTAATGCTTGCGAATCTTTAATTGAATTAGATGATAGGGTCGCTTGAGTATAGGGAAGGTTTGGTTTCGCTTTTGGAGTGGGAGAAACTAACGCCGATGGTTACAGGATCGGTATCTACTTGGTTTTATGCTTGTGTGTAACTTTACGTCACGACAGCACAGGTAATTATGAATATGTCACCATTAATAATTAAAACTTATATGTTTAATAAATAAAGCATAATATATTTTGTAAATGAATATATTTAAGACTATTTGACAAATGCAATTTAAAAATAAGAAAAGAGTAACTGTTGACTGAGCGGTTCTTCTCCGCAAAATCTACTTTCCGAACCTGCGGAAAACTTTAAGAAAATAATCTTAATAAGAGTAAATCCTTATAGCATTGATTTTTTTATATCTATAAGTTTTATTGCTATACGTAAAATGTTTTAATTTTTAGCTTCAAAATTGCCGCTTCGCGTCAAATGACCGTTGGAGTCCTGATTTGCTACATCGCGGTGTCAAATGACACTCTGATGATGTCAAATGACCTCGTTTATTTTTTGCACGATCTCGAACCCACTAATATAGTCTAATAGTACCTACGTATACCAATGCGAGATTATATATATTATCTAATAAAACTAATACGTAATTAGCGATAATGAACAGAAATCGTTCTTACAAAATCCTTAATTTCGAAATGCGATGATGGTTAAAATTAGTACAGCCCTTAGGGAAGTGAAATAGGTCTTCAGGAATTTAGTTTCAATAAATGTTACTCAGAATAGATAAACTTTATTTATACATTGCGTAAACACAGAGGTGGCACTGAGTAATATAGAGTTCATACGCATGGGTTGGAATATATAATGTTATATTATTAATATTTAATACTATAAGAAAACTCAGGAACTCAGAAATTATTATCAAATGAAAAAGGTTTTAAATGATGCTGACTAAATATAACCATTGCTTATTTTATCATATTTATTTATAGAATGATTTAGTATAATTCGCTATAGTAAATGCAACATAATTAATGAATTAAAATCGTAGTCTATAGATTAAAGAAAATATTGAAAATTTTTAAATTTTTAACATGAAGAAATCACTTTAAAATTTACAACATAACATTGTGGTAATGTTATGGTCAAAAATGGCCATAAGATATAGTCATAAATCCCCCGCCACGCCTGCAGCGAACTTGTGTGATTTTTTGCCATACGCCATCTTTAAATTTATGATTTCATTTGAGTCCGCGCGAGGCAAAAACATAATCGATTAGGTCAAACCCTTGTTTTTTCTTTCGATTTGAAATGGTCATAGCATAGAAATTATAACTAGTTATGGCCTCTGGCTTTGACCGAGTAAGAGAATCATTAATGATCCAATAGTTCGGAGTGAGTATTCTTCCTACCATTACTCCCGGTATTTATCCAGGGTCGGCTTATACTCTTATCCAGATATTTTACACAGAACGATTGCCATCTCTCAATTACTGACGCATTGGGTAAAGGCAAACTAATTAACAAGAGCTAACGATTACTATCAGATGTTATGATAACAATCGGGATAGACAGCTTCACATTCTCTCCAAATCACTTTCTTCAGTCAGCAACGCGCCTCAGATACTTCTAATATTTAATCGTTGTCATTGACTTCTCGCCATCAAGCGAGCCGAAAGATTGCTTGCCACTTTGGTGGTGTAAGAAAAACTATGTATTTATGACAGTATTGTCAAATTTATTTTAGTATTACACTTTTAATTGCGTCACAATGCATAGCTGGGAAAAACACATATCATTTCATTTTAAGTGCAAACTTGTCATACGCACGCTACTATATTTACAGATTTTTATGCCTATAAATATTGAGACATTCTGATTGAAAAACAAATTGATTGTTTAAATACAATAATAATCTATTTAAACTGCTAGCCGTATAAGTTACCCAAGTAAGACAAAGCTTTCCCAATATTCAACATTTATTAGCACTTATATTTTGATGAAGTACTAGTTTGTCTGTATCTACTCTATATTCGATGATCTTGGTAATTATATTTAAATCGGAGAAGCTGTTGAAAAATCAATACATACTTGTATATAAATAAATATAAATCTTACGCGTTTAGTATACGACTTTTTAACAGTCGGTTCAAAAGCGTTCTCTCGTCCAGAATAAGGCAATTTCAAAAAGGGCAAGTCGTAATATAAGTCTAATATCTAGTACAAAAAAATCTTAGTTAATTACTAAAGATTTAATATACCACCTATTAGGGATGAATCTGAAATTGAAATAGATCCATAGATCTCGGGAAGGCAACCCGCCCTCTTTAAAAGAAATACCGGTATTTTGCAACCGCTTAATAAACGGTTACGAAAACCAGCAATTAAAACCATATTTAGTGAGAAAGATCAATAGAATCATCGATTATTCGGACTTCTTTAACCACTAAAATACCACAACCAAAACGACGGAACTACAAAACATGTCATCGCATAACGTACCCAAAGGTTTAGAAAATTAAGTTCATTTTCCTAAAAAAAATAACAGCTATGATTGTGGTATACATTAGTACATGTGCGTATCAAAAGAGATGATTACTAGTTTTAGCTAATGTATATCAATAGTTGCGTTTAAGAGTGCAGTGGTAACCTTCAATATTATGTCAGTCTGTCTATCAATCACACTGAACGGTTTAATGATAAATGGCAATTACTTGTAACATGAAATATTTAATTCTATGCTGTTGCGATAACCTCAGTCACAGCAGAGATTATTCCACCAGTGCAATCAGTCACACTGGTAGGTACCACCGCAGTGTCCGAAATATTGTGCCGCCAAATAGTAGTGCTTAGGCATTACTGTGTTCCGGTTTGAAGAGCTCTGTAGGCTAGTGAAATTACTGAGTAGAGGAGATTTATGAACCAACGCGGGAAAGTCATACATACTAAAACCTTTTCGGTGGCCGACCACAACACACAAATTGTCAAGTGGTTATTAAGTTATTATGACTTATATTATTTCTTACCGACACCGTTGTGGCGTTGTGGGTAGCGAGTCTGCCTTTAGTCTCGACGGTTGCGGGTTCGATTCCCGCTCGGGCAGATGTTTGTTAAAATTTCTGTCTCGGTCTGGGCGTTTGTCCGTGTGGGTATCCCCACCGTGCCTCGGAGAGCACGTTAAGCTGTCGGTAACCTGTCAAATCCGGATAAGAGTAATAAGCAGACCCTGGGTACATAAAAAAAAAAATACCGGGAATAATGCTAGGATGAAGAAGGATGAAGAAGATTTATTATAAGTAGTAAGAACATCAGATCAAACCTGGTGGGGTGGGTGTGGACATGTCATCGGTTTTCCCCTCAATAAACGTCTTCTGTCCGCTCAAGCTCGTGCTGAAGATATTCCTGGAAAAAAAATTGTTATTTGTAAAAACCTTTTACTTATATTATTTCTTACCGTGACTTCACTCTGACGACATTATTTTCTTACTTATCAATTCCAATAATCTATCTTATGAACGATCTGTCTAACAAACATATTTTTATAGAAATTTCCATAAAAACTTTAAAAAAACACTTCCAGTACAATAAAACATAGTCTTTTATCTGTCACAAGCCTTCCGTCACTCTCGCCTGACGCCAGTATTATCGCTAAATTAAGTTTCAGAAGCTGACCATTGATACTTAAGTAGGCAATAAAACACAATTTATTATGTCCGAAGACTATAAACGCTTTTACAAAACTACAATGTCCTTTTATTTGACAATAGGCGAGAATATTTCATCCCTTTACTTCTAAGCCAACAATCAATTTTAAATTCTATTTACTTGTAATAAAATTCAGTTTTCTTTATCAAATTTTTAGTTGAAACAATGATTTGTTAAACTGAAATGTATTGTAATAGATTGGGATAAGGTTGATTTTTAATTGTATTAATTATTGGTTAGTCTAAAACTAAAGCCGTGTTTGTCAGTAGTTATTAACACGTTAGGTGTAAAGTTATTGTTTCTGTAACTGATAGCTAAGTCGCTTACAAGTAGAGATCCCTTAATAAGATATGAGTTTTTTTAGTTAAATGTTCAAATTTTGTATCCAAATAATTTTACTGATACAAAAACAAACTTAACCGGCTTCGCATAGATTCAATGATAGAATATCATTATTGTAAGGGTTGCAGATTTTATTCTAGCTCCCTTATTTGTCGTAGCCATACATAACATAAACAACGCACTTAGTTGTAGAGAAGATAGCAACATTACACATGTTGACGCGATCAAAGCAGAAACTTGTACTCGAAAAAAGTTTACTACATGTAACAGTACTTCAGAGTTGTCTGTGTATTTGTCTTAAAGTTAGTACGATAGTGACGCTATCAAAGCCAGTACTTCTACGTTCTTTTCATGTACTTGTCCCGCAAATTGTTATAAATATCCCAGTAATTAACCAAAAATAACACGCACGATCATGTTTAAAAGTTACTACTTAATACTCGATCAAAGCTTTGACATATTTAACGACAAATGTTTAATTTATTTTTTGCATAATTTATAAAGTACAGCTGCATTTAAAAATTAGCAATGCCGTCTTCAAAACTGTTCAACTATCTAAACGACATCAGTGCCGTACAATCGTTTAGATAAAAAAGATAGTAAATTTTTATTGTTTAGGAAACTAATAAATTTCACAGTTTTTTCTCTCGAGCAAGATTAATACTAATTTGTTTTAATATGCCATAAAATTTGGCAAAAAAAAAACGGTTCCGTTTCCTTTTGGTGTCACTTAAACGGCCTTTTAGCTTTAGGACAAATAAGAGTAATATAAAAATATAAAAAAATAAGTTACCGATTTTAATATAATCTTCAGTATTACAATACGTTTACCTAACTGTATTTAATTTTTTAATTAAAATATTTTTTAACGAAGGCTCAGTTATTATTGTTCTAATACTATCTTAACATTTTACTTATTGTCATTATTATTATCATTAAATAAAATTAATGTACATGTTAACTGCTGTTGGTCCTACTGGCCTGTACAGCGTCACCAAGCGGGGATACAGAGCCCGAGTACAGAGATCCGACCGAGAAAAAGACAGCCCTCATGTCAGACTGAAACAGGTCAAATTCAGAATTTGATTCTGTTCTTAGGGTCCTTCTTATGAGTCCAAACCACGGTTAAGGACGTCACCGGAGATGTACAATTGTAGAATTGTTCTATTTTTGTACTCTATTGTTTCATTAGTAGAAAATGAATTCTTACCTTTTTTTATATAATACTTAAAATAGGTGTATTTGAGGCCACACAAGATAAGTAATAAAACGAGCCGATTCGGGGGCGGAGCACTAGTCTTTGCTACCTTCGACATCAAACATCAACAGAGCTTTGCAAGAAAAGACTCTATATTGACAACTTTATCGTTTATTTTAGCAAATTTGATATTGTATATTCAGTTTTCAAGGCGCCAGTTAAAATGATATACTGACTCTCATATTATGACGGGAATTCAAGGCATGTCAATTTTTTCATAAACATAAGTTATATTGATATTTTAAGATGGTCCTGCAGTATTGGCCGTACCTATCTCTTTGATTGTATGATTGTCTGGTTTCAATTCACGCTCAACGTTTATCTGTCTAATCAGAAGAAACGCAGTCTAAGACAGGGGTAATTGGGGGTTTCGTCCCTTTGATTAAGTTTCGTCACTCAAAAACCAAATTGCAAAAGTACCTACTAATATTCTTCTCCTAACTTCAACTCCAGGTTGATATTTTATGAGAGGGTTCTATTGAACTTTTCGCGTCGAACCAGCCCACCCATTTCAAAAATAGCAAGGGTTTACAACTATTTTACTGAACGCTGTGAATTTCAATCGGTAAAAGACTATAATACACCAGTAGTATCCGCCAGCGGCTTCGCCCGCGTGTATAATATTTTGTAATGAGGCATCTTTATTGCAATATATCCTAAATGATTCCCGATACAAGCTTTTATTCCATATTTCACTCTCTTGTAGTTCGTTTTTTGTCCATCCCACGGGAACGTAAATTTTTTCCAGAGTAAAAAGTATTTTATCTATGCCAAATTTCAGCCTAATCCGTTCAGCCATTTTTGCGTGATTGAGTAACAAACACCTAAACATTCAAGCATACAAACTTTCAAATTTATCATATTAGTAGGATTATTAAAGTATAAAGTCAGATGCAAGTCAAATAAAACTAATACTAACTCAAATACATTATTTCATATAGCCGAAGCAAAAAACTCACTCCCTCAGGTGCAAGGGCTGTCGGGATGTCAAAGGGATGCGCACGAGTCGGCCATATGTCGCACATATTGGGGATATTAAGAGGGTGGGGGGAGTTACATGTTTTGGTATATTAACTATTTAACTACAGTGTTAACTAAACGGTTGTTATCATTAGACTTATGTTATATAGCTTAGATATACTTAATTTTTTTGGTTGCCAAACAAGTATACGGTCCGCCTGATGATAACAGTCACCGTAAGCCTAGCAAGACCCTGACGATAGGGTTACATTAGAAAATGCCTCTTACACAGCACAGACACGCACACAACACCGTCCTCGCCGGCGAGGACGAGGTCCTTTGTTTCGCACGTCGCGTCGCGCTCACACCGTCGGGTGAGTCTATCGTATAGAATGCGCTCGGAGCGCTGCCTCCATCTCCGATGACGTCCGCCGCCGTGGTTCGGCTTCGCAGGAGGCACCCTAAGGACGGAATCAAATTTGGGCCCCCGTAAGGGCTGTCCCTTTATCACGGCTGAATCTCAGTACTCGGCCCCCGCCCGGTGACGCTGTCAAGGCCAGTAGGGCCAACAGCAATACACATTCAGAAAAAAAAAAAAAAAACCGCAATCTATGAACGCTTGCGAGACTTGAAGTATCACATGCGCTTGGCTAATTCAAAGAATAAGAGGGAAAGGATGAGAAGGGAAAAAGGAAAGGAACAGGGAGGGAGAATGGGCTTCCGTTGCTCTTACTCATTCCTATGTCTACACTGTTATTTTACGCCGATTTTCTGTGAAAGGGTACTACCCGAAAAGCAAAGCTCTAATACTACTCAAAAGCAACTTGATTACCGGTTTACTGGTTTACTACAGAAAGAATGTTACTAAAGATTAAGTTAACAGGCTCAAGTTTAAGCGTAACAATTGAATGTTTTAAATTAAATGGCATATTTTGATAATTACTGTCCCATAAGTGTTTTGTGTGAGAGTAATATTGGAATGGAGACACTTGCTTATCGAAATGATTATAGCATTTTACTCAATTGGTACATTTAAATATTCATTATCGATGATCGTTTTTATCTCTTCTTTGCACAATAGAGAAAAATAATTGGTAATTTTTGCTAATTTTGTGTTTCTTATGAACTTTTGAATATATACATTTTCGATAATTTCGTAAATAGACACGAACGTAGAAATCGCCATGTTGCTTTCAACCGTAATTCTTGTAACCTCAACAACATATGGTAGTAGCAGACGCCAAACCAACTGTCGTGTTCACCATCCCTCTTTCTCATACGAACAAACCACTAAAATGGAAAGAGACGAAACATTCATTAGTCGGTAGTACTATTATTTGAATGTCGAATTGCAAAAAAGCGTATTGTTTGTGCGCGTGCGCATGAGACACGTGCAGGGTAGCCTTTGACGCGACTCCGGGGGTAATACGAAATTCGTCAGTTTCAAACAGGATATTGGATCGATATCCTCTTTTTTATAAAACATATGGATTATTTTCGACTTATATTGTTTAACGTTCGCTTGGTGCTTTATAGCAGGAAATAGAAATTAACTTGATATATAAACCGTAATGGTTTATAGCCCTATATTATTTCACATTGATTATTAATCAGTTTACTAATAACGAGTATTCCATTGCTATGGCAGAACTATGGTCTTTTATACCGCAATATAAAAAGCAGTTTCAATTGTGAAGCCTCAATAGCACAACGGTAGAAGGACCGGGTTTGAGATGTAAGTGAATCTGTTTTTCTGACTGTCTGTATGTTACGTTTTCATGGTAAAGATATATAACAGATAGAACTTTGCAGAAGGATATAGGTTGTCGCAATAACAAAACTGAAAGAGAGCTAATTGGGGGACGAAAAATTGTATGGGAAACGTATTATTTCTATTGTAATAAAAAAGTTATTCTTACAGACTAGTAGAGTATAATACCGGTGGCATCATCGTTCATTACCACATAAGAGAAAAGGGAAAAGGAGGAAAAAAAAGGAAATTAGGGCTGTCCGAATGCGACTGAAAATGGGGATTTTGGGTTTCCGGTAAACACATTGAAGAAAATTACCGGCGTCGGGATGTGACGACCCCATCGCCCGCTGTTGGGATAACCTCTATCACAGCAGAGATTATTCCACCAGTGCAATCAGTCACACTGGTGGTAGGTCTTTGTTGCAAGAGGCCGGCTAGGTAGGTACCACCGCAGTGTCCAATATTCTGCCGCCAAATAGTAGTGCTGAGGCACTACTGTGTTCCGGCTTGAAGGGCATTGTACGCTAGTGAAATTACTGGGCGAACGAGATTTAAGAACTAATATCTCCAGGTTGGCAACGCGCGAGTGGCACCTACTAATGGTGCTGCAAGCGCTCATAGGCTGCGGCAGCCACTTACCATCAGGTGGGCCGTATGCTTGTTTGCCAACTTCTAACATAAAAAAAAATATATATATATATATAACTACGGATACTGCTTGTTAACTCTTGAAAGGTATTTTGGTCTTATCCAATTAGTCACTGGTTCGCCGTTTTGGTTTCGTAGGTCATATGGCACTCGCTCGTGTTATAACTAGTAATCAGTAGAATCAGGATAAGAGTATAAGCAGACCCTGGGTAAATACTGTAATAATGCTAGGTAGAAGAAGATACATAATATAATTATATAGATAATTACTTAGTAATTACTTAGTAGATATGTATTTTATATCCATGTGAAATTTATTTATTTTAAATATATAGGCTAGCGCTTGACTGTTGTTAACACCTGATGTGGAGGGTACGTCATTATAAATGCCCTCCAATACTAAGAGAGGATCCTCCGACTAGACGGGTGATATTGCCTGGTGGATCGAAGCCCTGGGCCGAAGCCCAACGACTTACGTTGGAAAGTTGTATATATACCTCAAGTGGGTAGGAAACTTTGATAGCGCGATTTAGGATCGTGACGTTCGGTGGTCGTCCATATCGTTGCGTAGTATGCCCTGTAGGTGTCGTTGTAGCTTGATGCGACATTGTGACAATCTGGTCTTTCTATCGCGTTACGTCATGTTGCGTGTAGATGTCGCTACACCTGATGTTAAGCGTTGTTGTTAAAACAGCCTAAGATGGAGCGCGCTTACCTAGAAGATGCCTATTCACTCTTGATTTGAAGGTACACTGAAGGTGGTGGGGAAGATATAGGTCGGGAGGGTATTCCAGACCTTAGCAGTGCGTATCAGAAATAAAATGGGAGGTACATTATGGCAATCAAAGATCTTTTCTTAACTTTTATTGAGAAAAAAGAAAATTATCATATTTCTTATTTTCTCTATATCTTTCCTTATAAATAACTGTTGATTTCATAATATTTATTACAACTTTTAAAAGGATTAAATAATCATCATACCAGAAACAAACATTTAATGTAATTTCCTCGAATCACTGATGATGGGATAAAAAAAAAACTAAAAGGTCATCAAGTATCAAAGGGTCCGGTTAACTAAATACAGTTAATTTCCATAAATCGAAGCGCGAACTAAGTATAGTGGGTTAAATGATGGTTAACCCTTCGAAACCATGAGAGTCTGTAAGGTAAAAAATGACCGGTTTAAGTTAACCAAAGAGCGTCTTGACATGGTCGCATCTTCTAAAATGTGGTATCTACATACTTAGATTTAGATAATTCAATACTTAAATTTAGTATATTATAATTTTTGTATTTTTTTTAATTCTGCAATTGCATATAATCATTTGATACAATAAGAAATTCATATTGTTGATAAATAGTATTTTAAATTTTATAAATAGTCAAAATTTTTAATATTTTAAATACATTTTTGTTTATTTACTTACATACATACTTATTATATTATAAACATTATAAAGCATACCTATTTCAAAAATTAAAAAAAAATCCTTGTTATACTTTTAACTTCCTTGCCTAAAGCCTTCAATAAAAGCCCAGAATTCCGTTACGTAAACCCGAAACGTGAATCTCTACGTTACATAAGACATTACGTCAAGAGCCTGATGAAGTCATTTCGGAGCACAAATTCGATGTTTGTTTAGCATTTAATATTATAATGGGGTCCAAACGATACCTCGTCGGCAAATAAAGGGTTGAACTTGATTTTATTACGTCGCCATATGGTTTTTTTTTTCTGGTCAAATGTTTGCTTTAGTTATTATATTAACTAATGTCGAAATGATTCAGCTACTTATGTTATAGAGATTTTGAGTTGTTTAGTTTGGACCGTTGCGATGTAGGAAATGGTTTTAAGTCCGATATACTTAGATTAATTTATCATTTTAGAATAGATATTTGTATTGGCCGCATGTCTGTTTCTTTGTTAAATGTTTCTAGACTCTCGATACAGTTTATCTAAATCGGTGAACTTACCCTTTCTACATACGGTGGTAGGGTGGGTTGTAGTGAAATTACTGGCCAAAGGAGATAATATATTGAGGTTGGCAACCTACTAATGATATTGCAAGCGCTCATAGGCTACGGCAGCCGCTTTTCATCAGGTGGGCCGTATGCTTGTTTGTCAATTTAGTAACATAAAAAAAGTTAAATATCAAGATTAAATAACTATTAAAAATAATTTTAGGTACCAATGTTTTTATAAATAAATGAATAAAAAAATAATAATAATTCATCATATTTAGAAATTTCCTCAACTAAATTATAATATCGTCCTTTTTTAATCATGCAAGTCACTTTCACATCACCTTTGAATTGGAATAAATAATGATGACACAATATTCAAAGTTTTAGTTCACTGTCTTGAAGCATATCTAATTAAATTAAAAAATAATCAATTAGTACGAAACCAGAAATGTGAATAAAAAATAACAATCAATTCACATTCTAACACGACAGAACCTAAATCAAACTGCGAAAATTAAAAAAAATCGCCAACACTCCGGTAGCGGTACCCCGCAGTGACAAGTGTGGTCAGATTATAAAAACTGATTGATTTAAAAAAAACTGCGGTGGACTTTTGATTTTATTATTCGATTTCAGGGATTCGACGAATTCTAATCGAAAATCGAATTCTTAGTTTAATTTTTAAAAATGAGCTTTTAATTGTTATTTGTGAAATTTGATATAAGGCGGCCCAAACACAATATTGTTGTACAATATTATTTCGCAATAAATATTTGCTTGCTTAAACCTTTTATTGAATCACTGCACAGTCTTTCAATACTTAGCGAAGGGATGAGAAAGGGAGAAAGGAAGGAACAGATGAGGTGGAAGATTGTTCCTCGCATCAGTACCTATTAATACTATTACTGAACGCCGAACTGAGAGGGTAGTACTTCCCCGGTCGAGCCGCCCCTTTTGTACTGAGGGAGGGAGCATGAATCTACTACTACCATTTGAAGATTTTTAAGATTTCTATCTATCTCGATGTTTGATTCGATTGTTATATACAAAATATCAAGTCGTAAATGAGAATTGCACTAATATATACTCTATTACCCGTTACATTTTTATTCCACACATTACACAAAGAACACAGATAAAGATTATCATTACGCTTATGACAGCCATTGCCTCTGATAGCAGGATGTTCTGATTAAGTCATTACTCGTGACACTGTTGTAATAACACATTTTAAAAGTAAACAGTATGTTCAAACTTACGAAGCCTTTGTTCTGAGAAAATGCTTATAATACTTATAAGTGTACACATGTTCGCTTGAGAAGAGAGGATTGATAATTTGATATAGTTATGAAAGCTCAATAGCTGAAAGAAGCCTCAATAGCTCTACGTTAAAAGAGCTAATTTCGTTAATAAGAGAGTTGCGGGTTCGATTTGGGCTATTGTCGTACCAACCCCTAGTACAAGATATATGCTTAGTTGGAAAGGAAACAGAAATATTAACAATGAAATGAAAAAGCTTTGCTAATATTTTTACAAAATAAAAATAACAACTTTCGATTTTACAATATTTAAAGCATTTGTCTACATTTTTCCTTTAGCTAATCAAGAGTTTATAAACAGGTCAATTTCGTAAATTAGTCGATTCCTATAGAATAGATAATTTAAAAAAAGGTTTCATTTCAATTGACAATAAAAACTTTTTCACGTGGGCGCGAATAATGAAACGGCGGGACGTCCGCGTTACAAATACAAATTGTATGGGAACAATGGCGTCCAGCGGTTCGCGCCTTTTTACAAAGACCACACAAAGAATGACATGATAAAGAATAGATTTAAAAAAAAGTTACATTCGTCCTTGTATATACCGCCACGGGCTACTGAATTAACTAAATTATATAACTGTAGCTGTTGATAATTTAATATAAATTTGGAGCTTCAGTAGCTCAAAGGTAGAAGGGCCGACTTCGCTCTTTTAACGCGAGTCACGGGTTCACCCTGACCCTTTTGGGCTATTGTCGTAACGAGGGCAATATTAATATTAGTAATGCTGTGAAAAAGCATTACTAATATTATATATAAACAAAGAAAATTGTCAGTGACGTGAAAAAATAACGTTTGATAAGCAAGACACAATAATTTTATATAAGTCACAAACCTAAAACATTATTATTATTTTTTTTTTTATGTAAGAGGGGCAAACGGGCAGGAGGCTCACCTGATGTTAAGTGATCACCGCCGCCCATGAACATCTGCAACACCAGTAGGCATGCAGGCGCGTTGCCGACCTTTAAGGAAAGAATAGGCTCTTCTCTTGAAGGTTCCCAAGTCGTATCGGTTCGGAAAGACCGCCGGCGGAAGTTGGTTCCACAGAGTGGTAGTGCGAGGAAGAAAATGTCTTCTAAATCGCGCTGTTGTGGATTTCCAGACATCGAGGTGGTATGGATGGAACTTAGAGTTTTTTATTTGTTAACCCCTGACCTAAAAATAGGAGTGCTATAAGTTACCCTCCTTACTATTATCTGGGTTCCTTCAAACCAGATGTAATAATCTCACAAATAAAATAGAATGAACGATTCAACATGTAAAGAATATAACAATAATTTTTTTTTAAATCAAAAGCAGATGATCATGTTTATTATTAATAATTATTTAAATTTTCTTTTTAGCATGTATTCTACAACAATTTTCCATTCAAAATATTATTATTCAAATTGAATCAAAAAGTATTCATTAGAAATTAAGGACTCTTTACTAAAATTAAGAACAAAAAGAAATATTTTTAAAAGGCAAGTAGCAAACAGGGTTTCTGTCAAAATTAAAATCTCCACAAAATACAAAGCAAAATATTAAAATTCAAAATGAACTAAAGATTTCTACATTCACCTAGCCACGCCATATCTTAGGCGTGAGCTAGCGTGCAACAATATAATATATAATAATATAGTGCAAGAATATAATAGTATAATACAATATTATGCTAAAAGTCTGGAACTGATTAAGTATGGAAGTGGCGAGGGAATATCTAGAAAATTCTCTCGACACGGCACTCCGTGAATCTTCGCGTCAGACTCCCGATGTTTCAGAGGAAACCCTACCACCGCAGCTAATACAAGTATTATTTTTATTTATTTTTGTCCGTCCTACTCTGCTTTCTTCTCCGCTTGCTTAGATTACGATTGCTAATGTGTATCAAATTGTATGAAATCTTCTGACATTAACTAAAATTGGAAGCTCAATAGTGTCAGATAAAAACCTACTCTAGGTTTTAGGACCAGTGGCTCTCGAGTCTCAAGTTATGCTCACAGCATACACTAGATAAATTCTTCATCATATTAATAAAAGATATGATTCACACTTATGAAATTGGAATTTTCTTTATTTCTGGCGAATCGTGATTATTTATTAATTCATTGTTATTTTTAATTGTACCGGAATCCAAATCAAAACTAGATATTATTATTCAAATTAATAAGCATACCTCACACTTGCTTAATCTTCTTCTTATCGAGTGATTGATGGCGAACCTACTGTCAGATTTTACAATTTTTTACAATAGTAGAGCCATGCTTCTCTCAGCACAAAAGGGCCGGTTCGACCGGAGAAGTACTACCCTCACAGAAAATCGGCGTCAAGTAACAGTATCGTTAGGTACTGTTGCGTTTCGTGCGATGAGTGAAGCGCCGAAAGCACTATATCCCACCCACTCTTTTCCCTTCTCATTCGTCCCTCCAGTTCTTTGGGTTGACAACTCGCTTGCGATACATCTAGTATCACCAGCGTTCATAGGTTGCGGTGACTACTTACCATCAGGCGGACCGTATTCTTGTTTGCCAGCCGTCATGACATAAAAAAGGGTGGTTCAGGCGGGCGACCTGATTTTTGAACTATTATCAAATTGATGTATGTCGTGCCCTCTGAAACACGGAGACCCTCATTTGAAATAAATTATTTGTTAAATAGCACCGACTCCAAAATTAACCTCTACCTAAGAAGAACCGGCGAATCAAACTCTAGGGTGTTTTTTTTTCGTTATATTTATAATTAAATACTATCTTGTTTTATTATTAGTACCAAAAACAATTATCCTATCGAATGTCGTAATCGTATCAATATAATAATTGCTTATTTATATTCGACGTTGTGGCGCAGCGGTAGCAAACCTGCCTTAAACACCACAGGTCGCGGGTTCGATTCCCGCTCGGAGCACAATATGTTTGTGACATGGTCAATACCATGCAGGTATATTTTCCGGTGTGGGTGTATATGTCCTTGTCCTATGTGTTTCCGGACCCCCGACACAGGATAGCACTATCCCAATGGGGAGCCGTTGAGTGTGCAGCGTTTATTTATTATTATTATTATATGTCGTAGCCAACGCCCATAGTTCAACCCAGTCCAAAAAGCTCATCGGCATACACCTTGGCTAGTGATCGGAGCGTCTTCAGCCACGATGTGGATCATTGGATTAGGGGCAACGTCGCCTCCACGGAGACTGGCATTCAGGGTAGCAGGTATAGCATTTCTTTAAGACGTTACTATTTGAAACTTTGAGACAAAGTGCCTGCGCCTATGGCACGGAACGACAGGGCAGTTTCATGTAACGAATAGAAATTAACCTTCAAAATAAGCATGCCACATTTCAATCAATCATCAACGCGGAAATTTAAAATATATTATCATAGTTTTACCTTTTAAGTTTTATTTCTATTTGTCACATAAAAACCCCAAGCCGTGCCGTGCCGCCAATAGGCGCATGCCCTTACTATTTTCAACATGATTCGACCGTGGAGTTAGCTTTGGAAGCACAAACCCGGTTGAGGTCTGTCCTCTTCTTCTTTCCTTTTCTTTCCCGTTTCACGCCTCTTCCCTTCAAATCTCAGATGATAATGATGATGTTTCTGGTGTTGCTACATGAAAGTATAAACAACGGGGTACTTCCCAATTCAATTTTACACAGAGCTTGGTTTTGATGTTATAAACGATTTTTGCTCATTTACATAAATATCCTCGGACGGGTTTCAATTAGTTTTTGAAACAAACCTATCGGTAAGGCTTACTAACAGGCGGACTGTATACTTGTTTGTTTGTTACAAGTTAAAAATATATAATTTATACATAATTATCGCATCCAACACAGACCAACGTTTGTCCAACGCTCAACATTGACCGCAGCAGTCTCCAACCCCGGCGTCGGCTTCTGGTACATCCTCGCCATGTTGCTGCCGCTCTTCAACGCCAACAATACTACCCACTGGAGATGTTCACCCAGGTATTCATATTATTAACAGTCTTCTCCCTCTTAGTACTATTTGCCAAAGTCAGCTAGGTCCTGCATATATAATGCAGTAACGCCATCTAGCGGATTATTACAATCATTACGTAATTAAGTAGAAGTCTTAAGGTACAGTTTTAAATAATAAAAAAGTTGTTTGATATTAATAATTATGATTACAATGTTACTACCTACTTATAACGCTCATCCTAATTTGTTCTGATTTTTTTTAACAATGCTACAGCGACATCTAGTTACATTGACGAGAATATATAAGACTATAACTAGCACCATCTAGTGGATACTTTAATAACATTGCAGTATTATTATAGTTTGTAATTTTATGATTCAAATAAAGCTATTCTACAATGCTATTTATTTAAATATTGTGAGCGTTTTAGGTGATTCCATTTTTTTCCAATTCAAAAGAAAAGATTACATTAATATTCGTTGTTAAACGTTGCCAGAGAGATCGCTAGATGGCGGTGACATAATCAACTTGTATTCTGTATTAACACAAATTGATAATAGATGGCACTGTTATATTGTTTTGTTTTACAGTTTACTATTAAATACAGCGGAAGTATTTTTCTACCACGTCGGAAGAGCCTGCAGCCACATTCGATGTCATGTCAGACGTTTGGCTCAAAATCAATTGTCTAGACAGATGTTTGCCACAGCTATGGATACAGTTCTAGTTGTATACGCAATAGGGTTCCTAATTCTGTCCATGTACCAAGCTTCAGTTATCGGTTAGCGTATTTTTATCTCTGTAATGTTAAAAATGACTAAATAGTATAACTATTGCAAAGCTCACGTTGTCTTATTAAATTACTTACTTACTATACTGTATCACTGTACACTTCTCTATTGAATTCTGAATAGCTCAACCGTAGAAGGGCTGAATCCGTTTACGCAAAAGTTGCAGATTCGGCCTTCTTGAGCAATTTTCGTATTGTTGCCACTCCTAGTGCAAACTATAAGCAAAGTTGGAGGGGCAATAAGAAAATTAGTAGACTTGAATAAGAATCAGTAATGTATTTTTATGATACATACAAAACAACTTCATAAAACCTACATTAAGACAGGGAAAACTAAATAGTTGTTTTCTTCAAAGACCTAAAAACTTTTAAGAAGAAAGAAACCTTCTTAGTAATCAAAAATAATTTCTTATCCAGGCCAACTACCGTGTAACATGTACTTTTTTGTGGTTTTATATTCATCTAGTGTTTCTTTTTGCCTACAAATCAACATAAATAATCCGTTGAGATTACATTTTAGTACGACGATAACAAAGCACTTTCAAATAAATATTATTATTATGACGTCACATCGACAAAGGTCTGTTTAGCTGAAGTACAAAGGCCCTCTTACAGGTATCGGGAAGAGCTTCGTATTACGAGATTTCTTCACTTGTTCTCATTACTCATATTGTTTACAAATACATTACTAGGCTTTAATCTGTGATGTAACTTATGTCACATAATATATACACATATATGACTATAAAAACTATTAAGGTGTATTGGTAGCGAGTTTGCTTTTAGCCTCTACGGTTGCGGGTTCTATTCCCACTCGGACAGATGCTTTTATTGATCTTACAAATGT
The DNA here is from genome assembly GCA_023373885.1 of Hestina assimilis. Classification (NCBI taxonomy): domain Eukaryota; kingdom Metazoa; phylum Arthropoda; class Insecta; order Lepidoptera; family Nymphalidae; genus Hestina; species Hestina assimilis. The sequence continues at coordinate 502,407 of CM041750.1, read as the reverse complement.
CTGTTTCTTACTGGGCATTTGTCCTTGCGGGTCTTCCCACCGTGCCTCGGAGATAACGTCAATTGTTAACTCTTGATAAGTAATTTGCTCTTATCCAATGAGTTACTGGTTCGCCTTCTAGGGTTGCGGAGATCAGATGGCAATCGCTCTGGGTAAAAACTAGTAACCTGTCAAATAAAGATAAGAGTATAAGCAGACCCTGGGTAAATACCGGGAATAATGCTAGGAAGAAGAAAATATAAAAATAATTAATAAACGCTCCACACTCACCGATCCCCATTAGGATAGAAATATCCTGTGTCGGGGAACCAGAAACACACACGAGAACAAGGACGAACACACCTAGACCGCAACACATGCCTGTATGGTCAATACAAATCTGTCTCCAACAGGAATCGAACCCACGACCTGTAACGTTTAAGCCATCCGTCGCAGTTTTGTATTTTGTTTTCCAAATCACTATCAGCCAAAAAAACATGCAATGCCCTGATGATCATAACATCACTGATCGTGTCTCGTGAAACTATAAATTAAACATTGCCATGCTTCTCAGCACAAAAGGGCCGGCTCATCGGGGAAGTACTACCCTCTCACTGAAAATCGGCGTCAAGTAACAGCATCATTAGGTAGTGTTGCGGTTCGTGCGATGAGTGTGAGCGCCGGAGGACCAATTTCCCACCCCCTCTGTTCCCTTCCTTTTTTCCCTTCTCATCCCGTCCCTCCTGTTCCTTGGGTTGGCAACGCGCTTGTGATACTTCAAGTATCGTGCGCGTTAATAGGTTACGGTGGCTGCTTACCATCAGGCGGACCGTATGCTTGTTTGTCAACCGTCATGACATAAAAAAAAACTCAAATTATTATAACTAATATTATATTAATTATTACTGACCAGCAGTCCCCGTGGCTCCGCTCGCGTTAACATAGTTTTTTTGATGATCCTACGGAAATTTAACATTTTTCCGGGATAAAAAGTATCCTCCGTGTTAATCTAGGGGATAAGCTATGTGTGTAGCAAGTTTTATCTAAATCCATGCAGTAGTTGTAGCGAGAAAGAACAAACATCCATCCATCCATCCATCCATCCATCTATCCATCCATCCATCCATCCATTAAAACTTTCACATTTATAATACGCTCAATAGCTCAACGGTTGATAGAGCCGACTCCACTCCGTTAACATTGGGCTATTGTCGTACCCACTACTAGCGCAGGCTACAATCTCATTAAGAGTGGCAAGAGGAGTAAGTATTAGTAATGACTTGAAAGAGCATTGCTAATATTCTTTTTAAAAAAAATAAAATAAGGAACTAATAAAAAATTATTAATTCTAAATTTTGATTATCTGACTTAGTTACTAGACATACCCCCGCTTTCTCGTACGTTGATCAAATCCATGTCAACTTAACATAGCAAATACAAAACGCTAATTGGATGCCTGTTGATCGTTATATATGGACGCAAATAAGCAATACCATGTCAACCCACAAAATTGAAAAAACTGAGTTATATATGCAGAAGTGTTGGTAAATGGCTGAAGAACATTTTTCTTTAATATTTGTAGGGTTTTAAGCTTTAAAACTTCTAAACAAGCCATTTTCTAATCAAGCAATTTATGTATTATGTTAAACGTTTTGAGTTATATTAGATACGAAATATGGAGTTTGTATACTTATTTTTTGTGACTATAAGTAAAATAAATTGCATAAATCTGAAATTGCCAAAAACTTGACTAATACATAAAAAAACATATAAAGCAAGTTGTTCAAAATTTTCAAACCCGTTTTTCTCGAAATGACATTCGTGTGGGTTGACATGGTATTGCCTATTTGCCTCCATATTAGGTATTTTAAGTTGACATGAATTTGATCAACGTATGAGAAACCGGGGGTTAGTGTGTCATCTAGAGAAACCAGGAAATTACTAATTGTTTTCTTAACTATGAATTCATTTATTCTTTACACAAGTGAAACTGCATTTCAGTATTCATATCGAAAATTAATCATTTTAACTACAAACTACCATCTCATCATCTACATCAACCATGAATGTTTATTGCGATTCAAATGACTTCAAATTCAAATGAACATTGAATTGAGTTGTATCCCAACAGAAACGTTACTATAACTTCATGGAAGACCCCAGGTTGTCTGACAATAAGACATTTTTGAGCCGAAGTATATATTGAGTATTTTGTCCGATAAACTTCCCAGGGTCTGCTTATTGCTCTTAGAATTTTTCAGGTTATGAGTTTTTGAAATGAACCAGTAACTCATTGGATGAGAGCGAATTACCTATCAAGAGTAACCGATTATAAGATGTTATGATAACAACCGGGACCGACAGTTTAACGTGCTCTCCGAGGCACGGTACAGAGACCCACAAGGACAAACGTCCAGTAAAATATCTGTCCCGAGCAGGTATCAAACCCGTTGTGGTTAAAAGCAGGGTCGCTACCAAAAAGCCAAAACGAATGTTATATACATAAACATAAAACATAAAAGCATTCCACTCAACACCCCTATTAGTATAGTGATATCCTGTGTCGGGGGTCCGAAAACACATACAAGGACAAATACACCCAGAACGGAAAATATGCTTGCACGGTCATCAATACAAACATATACGCTCCGAGCGGGAATCGAACCCGTGACCTGTGGCATTTAAGGCAGGTTCGCTACCGCTGCGCTACAACGTCGTCCATATATTACAGTTACACACACAGATATCAATATCGTTAATAAAAACGAAAGAAATTTTATTAAAGTTAAATCTATGCGTATATCTGGTTCCAGACTATCTGTCTCTCTATTAAAGACGTCCTTGGTCGCGTAACCGGCAGGCCCTTTTGACTCATGTTGAATAAACAATATAATCAATCAATATTTATGTATATACTAGCTTTTGTCTGTGGCTTTGCCCGTGCGTAAAATATTTTGTTCTTCATACAAATTCTCATCCCCAATTTAATCCTCTTCAAGTTTTGTATTCTCAAAATATAGACGTCTCCATAATAGCTTGTCATCGTAATCGGTTCAGCGATTTGGCCATGAACACGTCATAAACAAACTCACATGCATTTATAATATTGGTTAAAATTATCTATACATAAAATGTAAAATATCGGTATCAGTACTATTACATCTCATGTGATAAGTTAGCCGAAGGCCCAAACTCCCACCCCCTTTTGTTTCCTTTTCCCTTCCCTCCTATCCCTTGGGTTTCCAGCATGCATGTGATAGTTCTAAGTATTGCGTGCGTCCATAGGCCGCGGTGACTGATTACCATCCGGCGGACCGCATGCTTGTTTGCCAACCGTCATGCCATATAAACAAGAATATCAGCGTGAGGTAGCAGTATCCGTACTGTTGCGTTTCGTTCTGTCTCTGTCTGTGCTTTCCTTTTGCCCTCCTTTTCTCCTAGGGTCAGAAACGTGTATTAATAAATAATGTTTTATAAACATTGTTTATAAAAATATTGGTAGTAATAATCCTATTATCTAACTAATATTATAAATGTGAAAGTTTGAATGGGTGGATGTATATTTGATACTCTTTCACGTAAAAACTACTTGACGTATTTTATGAAATTTCGTACACGCATAGGTTTTTATCTGCTTTAACATATGGAATACTTTTTATGCCGGAAAGTTTTTGTTTTCCCCTGGGATCATCAAAAAACTACATAACCCGAGCGGAGCCGCGGGTATAAATTAAATATATTAATAATTTAATAATAGTAACATGAAAGCACGAACTCGTATGTCAAAAATTAGTGTATTTTAAAAAATGTAATGCAACTCGCGATGTCTAACATGTATGTTATAATGATAATATTTTAATTGAATAATAACATAGTCGAGTGAATTATATCAGAGAGCACTTGTTTGTAATAATTGGTATATCATAATCATTAATTTATTCATTGTAAAATTGATAAAACCTTGGCCTGGAGTGAACGTATCGATAAATTAAATTATAATGTTATTTATTCGAAATTATATCGAAAATTTATGTAAAGACTACTTTTAACATCGTAGAAGGGCCTGCCTATCTGCCTATAAAAGTTTTTATTTCATGACGGTTCGCAAACAAGCATACAGTCCGCCTGATGTTAAGCAGTCACCGTAACCTATGCGCGCAATACTTGATGTATGAGGAACTAGAGGAAAGGGATGAGAAGGGAAAAAAGGAAGGGAACAGAGGAGGTGGGAGATTGGGTTTTCGGCGCTCTCTCTCATCGCACAAAACGCAAAGATACCTACTGCTGCTGTTACTTTACGCCGATTTTCTGTGAGAGGGTAGCACTTCCCCGGTCCATCCCTGGAGAAGCGTGGCTCCACTACTCAGACGTCCATGTATTTTAACAACAAAAAATATACACTTATACAGGTATTAAGAACTGAGTCATTTCAAGAGAAATAGTAATATGCAGTTTTCATCAATGAACAATTGTTTATTCAATGTGACTAATACAGCCTTCGTTAAAAAAACTTTGAAAGCAATCGATCAAGGAGCGAATCTTTCAAGATTATCTCTTAATCCAATAATGTAATTAGGTCAAGTGTATAATTATATTATATAAATAATGGTAATTTTATTAATATATATATATATTTTTTTTTTTATGTTAAAAGTTGGCAAACAAGCATACGGCCCACCTGATGGTAAGTGGCTGCCGCAGCCTATGAGCGCTTGCAGCACCATTAGTAGGTGTCACTCACGCGTTGCCAACATCGAGATATTAGTTCTTAAATCTCGTTCGCCCAGTAATTTCACTAGCGTACAATGCCCTTCAAACCGGAACACAGTAGTGCCTAAGCACTACTATTTGGCGGCAGAATATTGGACACTGCGGTGGTACCTACCTAGCCGGCCTCTTGCAACAAAAGACCTACCACCAGTGTGACTGATTGCACTGGTGGAATAATCTCTGTTGTGACAGAGGTTATCCCAACAGCGGGCGATGGGGTCGTCACATCCCGACGCCTTTAAATATTATACAAATAATATATAATTTATAGTATATAAATAAATTAATTAAAGTGTGTATTGTAATCAAAATAAAAGCTTTTTACTGAATACATATTAAAATATGTATCGTATGTACCATAACAAAAATCTAATTTAAAAAATGTTTGTATGTCTGTCGGTTTGATCTCCGACGGCTGGACCGATTTAAACTAAGAGATATTACTAACAGTAGCTTAGCTACTTTTGTTTCTGAAGAAAAGAAAATGTCTGCCTGTCGTTTATGCAATCATAATAAGCCCTTAATGATAATATGAATGGCAACGAAAAATTAACAGCACGAGGCTCACTGACGATTTCGCCAATCCGATACGAACTTGAAGCAGAGTCTATTCTTTTCTTTAAGTCTGACGATGATGCTGAAAATCAACTTTGAGCCTCCGCGAAGGCTGTCCCTCTTTGTCGGCTGTGTTTCAGTACTAAGCCCGGTGACGCTGTCAAGGCCGGTAGGGCCAACAGCAATATACAATCAGAAAAAAAGAATGCGTCATGTTATACAAACAAATGTAGGTATTATAAGCATATGACTAAATCAAAAACTTATCAACATTGAAATATGTATGGGTTTTGTTGTTTTGATGTTTTTCATAACAGTCGCCCACGGGAATCCGTTCATAGGTTACGGATACTTGACAAGTACCACGTTCCGGCACGTTCCGGGATATAAAACAAATAATATTATTGTTGATGATGAGCTGTACTTTATTTGTAATTTCGTTTCGATCTATACATGGAAGTAACAAATAGAACACACTAAGTCCTACAAGTTCTAACATCACTCGGCCTTTCTCACGATTAACTCTCAGGGGGCCTGCACAAATTTTTGTGACATGACGGTTGGCAAACAGTCCGCCTGATGGTAAGCAATCACCACAACCCATGAACGCCTGCGATACTTGAAGTATTACACGCACGTTGTTAACCAAAGTATAGGAGGGAAGGGATGAACACGGAAAAAAGGAAGGGAAACGCTCTCACTCATCGCACGAAACGCAACGTACTGATACTGGTACTTTACGCCGATTGTCTGTGAAAGAGTAGTAATTCGTCGGGGCAACCTATAGACGCATGCCATACCAGGATATCACAAGTGCGTTTCCATCATAATCTTATCTTTATCGTGTGGTAATGGCCACCCTAGTGTCGGGGTTGTTTAGATCGCCTAATTAGGCCTCTGACTTGACTTATCGTTTATTATCAAGATGATAACACCCGGGGCTGACTTATTACGTGCCCTCCGAAGCAGGGAGACGCTCAGTTGAATGACCACTATCAGGTACCCCATCCATTCACTGTTGGCGCCTAAAGTTGCTTAAATGTAGTACTGCTCCAATGAAGCCGACAAAATTCAAGGGTCAACTACGCATAATAGTATTGTGTTTGCGCATAATTTCTGTTAAAGTATACTCGAAGCAAGGATTACATTAAAGTAACAATTCCTTCCGCTGTTGAAATGTAAACAAGTAGTTTATCACAGCGATAACAAACATGTCCTTAGTATAAGAGTTTATATGCTTATCAACAACACTGCGCCCTGTAACTTAATTCATGCAGAATTCATAGTCTAACCTCGTTCATACTGCTTCGCGCACAATTAATTGGTGATTATTTTCCACGTTCGGATTTAGGAGAGTGCAATGGGGGCGACAGTCTCCACAAAAGAGGGCCCGACAATAGAGACTTTTGGAAAAAAAATCTTTCCAATTCCGACTAGTAAACACATAGTAAACATATTTCCTCTCATTTTTTCCGATGTTTGTTAAATACTAAAGAAATGCTACTTGATTGCTCAATAAATTAATTATTAAAAAATTCGACTGAAAAAATTGATCATTTTATTAGGAAAATAATTAAAAGGCTTCAATCCAGCCGTGCTATTTTCATTTACCCTTTCTCCCAAAGTTCCAATGCAAGCAAATAATATTATGCCAGCTGAGATGGTTGAGGTTTTTACGCCTATAGCATAGTAGCGTTTGTGACATTAGCATAAAAAACTTTTACTAAAAGTACTAGATATAAAAAGATATATCTATGGATTTTTTCGTACATCGTAAGTCTATAGATATACCTAGTACACATCCTACAATGAGTACTATTACGGTACTACATTTTTAAAATGTTTTAATACCCCTTTTACCAATTTAAAGTGACTTTAGAGTTTAGCAGCAATTTTCCTATTTAATTTGTTGCCGCCCTAATTAACCCATTATTTTTCTCCCGCCTGTCTCAAGCTTATGGGGATTGGTTTGAATTTTTTTATCATAATTACTAGCGGGATCGGCGGACGTTGTTAAACTGAGTCTAATTGTGAACAGAAGTAACACTGGTGAAAATTATTAAATTACTAAATAAAAAATAGTGGTTGATGTTAGAAGGGTGAAAATTTAGAGTTGTAGGTATTTTTTAATGCCACATAAAAAAATTGTCCAAAAAATAAAAAAAAAGTTAGGATGGACAACCCTTAACATTTAGGGGTATGAAAAATAGATGTTGACCGATTCTCAGACCTACCCGATACGCATGAAGAATTTCTTACAAATTGGTCGAGTTATTTCGGAAGACTTTGGTAACAAGCACCGCGACACGAGAATTTTATATATTAGAATAGTCATATAGGTATTCCATGTTTTACCAAGTCATGGGTCTATGGTGACTTACCCATGACTGAGATGACTGTTTATATACATATACAGCACTATCACAACACGACTATATTTACACAAAGTGTATGGCGGCTGCAGAACCGTGCCTGCAGCAGTGCATTGCGCGCGTACAAGATGGTCGCGCGTCTCGTGTTCATCGCGCTCTGCGCTACGATAGCGCGGGCTTCCGAGGTCAGTTACAAATATTATATTTCAGAAATCGATATATAATTCGAAAATATTTTTTAATATATTGTGATTTAATTTATCATGTGGGTTTAATTGTGGAATTTATCAAATTCCGGTAATGTGCGTTACGAAAAATGTTTATTTTTAAGACAATTAAATTTTAAACAAATGTCGATATTTTTAAAAATGCAATTGAATAGATACAACAGGTACAAGTTATAAAATTATTAGAACCGTCATTTAAAATATTTAATTCGGATAAACAATAAAATTATAACAAAGAATAACTAAATACTTACTAACTTCATCTAACATAATATAATATTGGTCTCAATAAGTTTACCTACCTCTTTTTTACACCCGATATAAAAAGAGGGGTGTTCGTAAATGCTCATATTAAATATATTAAAAGGTTTTTTACTGCTAAAAGGCCCAAAGTAAAGTTTTATTTTTTTTAGCTTTCAAAGCTTTTTTGTGTCGGGGGTTATCGTTAGACAGATTTATGTTAGTTGTGGTTCGAGAACCACAACTTGTTGTCACAAGTTTTCCCTTCTGAAAGCCTGTCTATCTATAAGTCTGATTTTCAACAAACATAGCTAAGAACACTTACGACTAATTCACTTTTGAAACAAAAAATAAAACATAATCAAAATCAGTTCATCCGTTCGGTAGCTACGATGCCACCAACAGACACACATGAAACTTAACATGTCGTTTTTGCTTCGGGGGTTAAAAAATAAATAAACTAAGTAAGTAAGTAAAAATATAACTGAGTAGAGTGACTATTGATGTAGGCTTAGTTACACAAATAGTTCGAATCGAAAACAAGAACGATTCGAATGAAGAACATTTTTCTTTAATATTATTAGGATTTTAAGCTTTAAAACTTCTAAAAAGCCATTTTTAATAATGCACTTTATGTATTATGTTAAACGTTTTGGGTTATATTATATACGAAATATGCAGTATTTTTTTGTGAAAATAAGTAAAATAACTCACATAAATCTGAAATTGCCAAAAACTTGACCAATACATAAAAAAGTCATATAAAGCAAGTTGTTCAAAATTTTCAAATGCGTTTTTCTCGAAATGACATTCGTGTGGGTTGACATGGTATTGCTTATTTGCGTCCATATATCCAGTGTTTATTTCGAGAATATCTGCTTGTTTTCATTTGTGACTTACTGATTTATTGATTAATAATAGCGTCTGCGTAAGACGCTAGAACCCCCAATTCCCGGGGTCTGAGCTGAGGGGCCTTTCAACAGGGAGCCTGTTCCAGGGAGTCGCCCTATAAAAATACTTTAACTGAGATGATTCCGCAATTTACAATACATTCTTAAAAATTTTGCTAATATTTATAAAATTACTAGCGGGCTCACCGCACGTTGTCCTGCCCTAAAAATCTGCTAACTCGATAGCGGGGCCCGTAACTGAGTCTAATTGTGAACAGAAGTACAGCGGTGAAATTTATTGAATTACCAAAATAATAGCTCAACGGTAGAAGGGCCGACTTCGCTCCGTTAACGTGAGAGTCGAGGGTTCGATCCTGACCCCTTGGGCTATTGTCGTACCCACTCCTAACGCAAGCTTCGAGCTTATTTGGAGGGGCAATAGGAACACTAGTAATGCCTTGACAAAGCATTGCTAATATTCTTTATAAAAATCGTTATTAAAAATAGGATTTAATGGTAGGAGGATGAAAATTTAGGGTTGTATGTATTTTTAATGACACGTCATAAAAAATTCAAAATTTTTTTTTCCAAAACATTAAATAAAAAATAATTGTTGTAAGTATATCCTTAACATATTTTAGGGGTATGAAACAGATGTTGATCGACTCTCAGACGCAGATAGTCACACCAAATTTCATAAAAATCGGTCGAGGAGTTTCGGAGGATTTTGGTAACAAAAACCGCGACACGAGAATTTTCTATATTAGATTTCTCTTTCAAGTACATTTTTCTTTTTGACACATATTAGCTAGTTAATTATTACTTGTTTTTTATTTATATTTAGTACAATAAAGTATGTGTATATAAATAATTATAAATAAATGTATTATTATGTGTTAAATAACTAACAATAAACGTGTATGATTCTCAATTAATTTCTTAACGACAAATTAACGCATATCTTGTTTAAGTTCTTGTTATTCGTTCGTCAAGTTCAACACAATATTGTACAACACTCAACGTGCAACAGTGTATCTATGTATGTAATTATGTATGGGTAATGTATAGTGTCACCGTCCTCTCGTCTCGAGTTACAATAATCTCCCGTGAGTAGCCGTGGGATACTAACATTGCTGATATTAAATAATTTTACACTAGTGTTTACAGACAGCTTATCCTATTTAATTATTTAAAATGTATACCACAACATATTTAAAAGGCGTCGGGATGTGACGACCCCATCGCCCGCTGTTGGGATAACCTCTGTCACAGCAGAGATTATTCCACCAGTGCAATCAGTCACACTGGTGGTAGGTCTTTTGTTGCAAGAGGCCGGCTAGGTGGGTACCACCGCAGTGTCCAATATTCTGCCGCCAAATAGTAGTGTTTAGGCATTACTGTGTTCCGGTTTGAAGGGCATTGTACGCTAGTGAAATTACTGGGCGAACGAGATTTAAGAACTAATATCTCGAGGTTGGCAACGCGTGAGTGGCACCTACTAATGGTGCTGCAAGCGCTCATAGGCTGCGGCAGCCACTTACCATCAGGTGGGCCGTATGCTTGTTTGCCAACTTCTAACATAAAAAAAAAAAAAAAAATATATATAAATGTTTGTCCTTGCGGGTTACCACCGTGCCTCGGAGAGCACGTTCAGCTATCGGTCCCGGTTGTTATCATCATAACATCGGATGACAATCGTTAATTCTTGATAATTTGCTCTTATCGAATGAGTTACTGGTTCGCCCTTTGGGTTGCGAAAGTTACATGGTAATAGCTCTGTGTCTGGGTAAGCACCCCATGTGTTCCAGAGACATATAACAGTGACATAAAAGTAATAATAATTATATTCTAATAAACGCTTCACACTCAACGGCCCTATTAGAATAGTGATTGACCATACAAGTATGTGTTTCGGCCTGGGTGTGTTTGACCATAACCTTTTGTGTGTTTCCGGACCCCCGACACAGGATAACAACTATTCTAATAGGGGAGAGTGTTTAGTGTTAGCATTAGCGTTTATTTGAACCCGTTGCAATATCTTTTATTGGCTTTTCACTAAATACATATGAAATTATATACGGATCTTACGTTAAAAAAAGTTATAATTATAAATCTCTAGAACAGCTGGACCAGATTTTCACTGGCAGATAGCTGATGTTATAAGGAGTAACTTCGGCTACTATTATTTTAGAAAAAGAATTAGGGTTCCGTGCAATAAAAAAAATCGTTACACAACGAGACCGGAGCCGCGGGCGTAGCTAGTATTATATATAAATTTTAACGGTTTAAGATTTTATGTTTCCTGTGTCCCCTACACATACAGACACAATAACAATCGTCTAGACAAAAGCAAGTCCGTAGAGTAAATATAAACACCGGAGCGGGAATCGAACCCGCAACCATTGGTGTTAATGACAGTTTCATTACCGTTCCGCCACAGCGGTAGGTACTGACCAATACTGAAATAAAAATAACATTATTAGATTATAAATACACTACAGACAAGTTGACGCCAAAGAGTATAAAGAGCGTTAAACATTAAACGTTGCACGCTCAACGGCCCCATTAGGATATTAATATCCTGTGTCGGGGGTCCGGAAACATTCACAATGACAAGGACAAATACCCAGACCGGAAAATATGCTTGCATGGTCAATACAAACATATTATGATCCGAGCGGGAATCGAACCCGCGACCTGTGGCGTTTAAGGCAGGTTCGCTACCGCTGCGCGGTAGACACATTCCGTCTGCCTGTATGTGTAGGACTATATTATAAAGTCAAGATTCTATATTAATATTATAACAGGGATAGTAACTCTGTCTGTCTGCTACGTTTGCACGCCTAAGCCGCTGAACCAATTTCTAATAAATTTAAGTATAGAAAAAGATAAAATAAAATATCTTTGATAATACTCACACTACTTTTGGTCGCGAAAATAAAACTTAAAGGGGTTGAAATAGGCGTGAAATGACGACCGTTGTGGCGTGTTGGTAGCCTGCTTTTTGTCTCGACGGTCGTGAGTTCGATTCCCGCTCGAGGCGGATATTTGTATCCTAAAATGAATATCAGTCTCGGTCTGGGTGTTTGTTCCTGAGGTTCCCCCCAACGTGCCTCGGAGAGCTCGTTAAGCTGTCAGTCCCCGATGTTATCATAACATCTGATAATGGTAGTGATTTCGTTAAATAAAAAAAGCTTGACTTTAATGTAACCTTTGACTTATTGTCTTCCGCAAAAGTCTGTATAAGAAAGCACTTGGGCAGTCACAGAAAAGGCATTTTTAGATATGAACCCGACACGGATAAGTGAAAAATAAAAGTAGTCTTTCAATATAAAAAAATAGCTTTTGATTCATATTAATTTAGACTTTTTTTTCATAAAATACTAACGGCATTAAAAGTGCCTCCACGATAGATTACGAAATGCATATTTTTTGCCAGTTTCAGTGCATAAGCAGAGTTGTAAGCCCGATTTTTCAAAATAAAGCAGAGTACTTAGATAAGGCACTCTGAGTATCGAACCCGTGACGAACAATAATTGACCTCTACACTATTATGGCATAGTCTCTATTTACCTCCTGTCAGACTCGATGCACTGACACGTGTGGTTAGCCAGATGCAGACGATATAAATACGATCGTCTAACAATCACATGTCCCGTGCAAGGCCGTGCATACGTAATGCGTTCTGACGTCATAATGCATTCATAATACACATATAGACAGTTCCAATAGCTATTGTACATTAGCAAAAAGCTTCTTTTTCGCGTGACAACACCATTTGTAGGTGTCACTCACGCGTTGCCAATGAGACGAATGCCACCGAAACACAGTAATGCCAAAGTCACTACTGCTTTGCCTAGAATATATGACACTGCGGCAGTACTTACCTAGCCGGCCTCTTGCCACAAAACACCTACCACCAGTGTGACTGATTGCACTGATGCAATAATCTCTGCTGTGACAGAGGTTATCCAAACAGCGGGCGATGGGGTCGTCACGTCCCAACGCCGAATTGACAATACTATAAAATAGTTAGTCTAAGGAAGAGTTTCTTAAGGTACCCTAAGTGGTGTCATAGTTGGCCGTGAGGGGTTTGCGTAAGGATTTATATTCTAACTGAACGAAAATTTTCTCCTTAAATCAATTTCCCTCTTTCAATATAAAACCTTATTTTACGGATAACGTAGTATTCAGTTACGTGAGTACGGCTTTGATTGAACAAAAATAAATAAATCTTAAATTTTGTTAAAATTTTGTATATATTTATCAAATTCTAATGAAATTATATTATTCTGCTGATTTATTTGTTATCTTTCCACTTACGATCAGGAAGAAAACATTCTTTGTTCAATTTTATTGCTAAAAAGATAAAGGTTCTTCTTATCTTTTGCACATGACATCTTTAAAGCTATACTTTAAATCAGCAATTGTCTTATTAGAATTAATACTACCGAGAGACTTCACGACCAATATCAGATTTGTATGAGATAATCGGGACTGACTCGTATTTTAACTTGTATTTTTGTGCGTATTTATCAGTTGATCAGCTTGGCGGCGGAGAGACCAGAAACAAAAAGCGAATTATATCATGAAATTCCCAATTATAATTAAAACATTTTCTTGGGATATTTTGTCGTTGTTGTTATTTACAATTCATTAGTAACTATATTTACAAATAATTACAACTATACAAATCATGTCCACGGGAATGATGACAAGAATGCTAGCAACGTTTCCCGGCTGATACTTTAGGCAAATTCTCTTTCAAACTATGATGTTATTTTCTATTGAACATATTTTTTGTTCTAAATAAAAAATGTACACAACATGTAGACAATAAATGTTTCGACATCAAAATATTATATGGTCTATTGTTTCTCGCGATGTAATTTTGTTACAGTTTCAGTGATCACAACGAATTCTAGAAAATATAAAAACTAAATTGCTAAACAGCATAATATGAATGACATAATACAGATGTGTATAGACGAGGTAACACGTTGCATGTATACATGTACGTCACAGCATCCGTTTTGGCATTCGTTAATTTCTTCACTAGCAATAAGGCGTACGATACACTGTTATCTTACGATATAGCACCAACTTCGCAACAAAAAAGCAACCAAAAAATAAATAATATAAAAAAAAATTAAAAACACGCAACACATTTTGTAGAACATCCAAATAAAAAATTAAAAATAAATAAGAAAAAAAAGTATTTTATTGTAAACGAGCGTGGGTTGAGGTAGTATATGTTAATTGATAGATATGAGTAGAAGGATTACTTATCATTTTGATAATGACTTAAAAAGCACCCCACGCTATTTTTTACAATAAAAGTGTTTTTTATTTTGATTTTACTTGGTTTTTTTAAATTATTTAATTGTCACCGGTCCTTGATAAGTATAGAAAATTTCGATTAAATGCGACGTTTTGAAAGACAGCACAATCACGTTCCAAGTTTCCATTACAAAGCATGTTAATAAGCCGCCACACTTCAGCGCAATTTTAAATTTAAATAAGCTTTGTTTTAGAACACATCATTTATCAAAATTTGATTTAAAAAAAGGGTTGTAGTTTACGTTTAAATTTATATTGTAAAAGAAAACCCAATGCAAAACAAACTTTTCTTACATATTTTAAATACCCCGTAACGCAAACTGAACAGCACAGTCCAAGTTCACTTTATTCATACAAAACATTATATATTATAAATAAATATTTATTCTTAAACAACACCGATGCGATGTAAGTCACATATTTCAATAAACACAGCATATAACCATGTATTATATATTCACGGGATAACCGACTTAAAGGCTTCTGAAACTAGATCGATAACAGCATTATGTATATCAATGTTAGTGAGGTAACTTGAGTGGAACTTGATATAAAAGGTATGCGCAAACAATGATGCTACGATAACAAGAATCATATGTGCCCTTGGACTAAATAAAATGAATTTTTAAACAACTAACGAACGATTGTGCTTAATTATCGAGCCTCTAGGAAGTCGTGAAGAAGGCTCATAATGAATTGTCTATTGATACGTGCAAAGAAAACTACAGATCCCTTTTTTAGGGTTCCGAACCAAGGGAGCTAAGCCTCCGCTGTACGTCCGTCTGTGAGCGGGCTGACGTAAATCACGAACCGTTAAACCGAATAGAGCGTTGTCATTTTCACTGAATGTGTACTTCAGTTGCCACTACAACAAAAAATACTAAAATTAAAATAAAATTTAAATCCAGTTCCCCGCACAAGTAAGTAGGTGTTTTAGACGTTTTTCTCTGTATCTCACGAAGTATATTAGATAAACAGTTGCAATTTTCATAGATTGTGTATTTCTATGGCTTCTATAATAACGAATTATAACAAATTTAATTTTCAAATGTCCCTTACATGTCCTCATACAAGTTTTGATTCGATGATCGAACAAGGGTGAGCTTTGGCACACTTAAAGTTTATATAGGTAAGATGTTAAAATTTACAACTTCAAAAATTAAATTAATAGGAACGACTGTTTACATTCAAACTGCCAATCTCAAAAACAAGTCTGTAATGTTTTCAATTCAACAAATCCTTTGTTGCAAAGCGTGGTGGCTGCATCTGCTACTTTTATTTAATAGACGTGTATTTAAACGTGTAAATACACGTCTATTAATAAAGCTCTGAATATTTAAAATATTATATAATATATTACTTATACCCGATTTCGTATCCAACAAGATTGATCAGATACATAGCTAGAATTAATAAGAGACAGCTTGACTCGTGCGATTCTCTATAGCTTACAGAAGTTTTTCTATTATTTCCGTGAAACCGAAACCCTCCTATGATTCTAGATTATCCTCCTGTGATCACTTAGATTTTCATTCGGCAGGAACTTATATTTTTAATTGTTACTAGAACGTTCGGCAGGAACTTTTTAATTGTTAATAACTAATGGGTCGACTCAAAAGAAAAACATTCAAGTTGCCAACCAATTTTTAATATATATTTGGTAATGACGTGGTTTTGTCTTGCTCTTATCACTAATTGGATATGCGATCATTGCAATTACTGTTTTATGTATTAATCATAATAAACAACGGTACACATGTATAAATATATGAGTTATTTCACATAATATTTCATACATTTCCGATATTTCACGGCGACCTTGCATCGGTGATAAAACGTGTAAAACAGTGTATTTACTGTTGAATTATTATTTTTATGATGTCACAGAGGAAACATAAAATCTTTGCGAGCAATATTTGAAACTCGTTTCAGTACATCATTCATGTGTCTAAAAATAAAAATTTGCAAATACTATCTTTGTTGTTGGTAAATAAATGCAGTGTATTATCATTTCTTTCATTCTACGCTTTTATTTATTTTATTCACGTATTTTAACGATAATTCAAATTCGAAATGTTCCCAATACCTACCTACGTTTAATTAGCTCTTATACTGGGAAAAATTTCATTATATATTTCAAAAATCGTATTCATTTTAAAAAATACACAGGATCAATCTTAATTCCATAAATGTCATAATATAAATCTAGCTAACTAAATAAAAGGTACACTAAAGGGTTCGTAAACAGTAAAAGATCGTGGAAAATGTAGGTACACAAAATAGCTTCAAATAGAACCATATTTGAAATCATCATAAATTTATAAATCAAATAACTTACCATCTATAATTTGAGTAGTCCTCGTCATTTCTCCAGTCCTTGATCATCACAGATATTTAATGACATACACAATCAAATAAAACCGAATCGTCATCAAAGAATCAAATCAAAATATCGCGTAGCAACCATACAACGGTTCACACGGATAAGCATCGCCTACAATTTTTATAATACATACAAAACAAATTCCGACCTACGATAATATATTTTGAGGTATGTATAGAGACTCTTTCTTAGCTTGCATTATACAAGATAAATGAATCAACAACAATAAGGATCAAGTGACTTGTAGTGATGTTGTTTAGATTATATTACAGTTTAGGATCATATACTAAATTGTCTCTTGTGTTTAGAGGTCGATTTTGCAACTAAAAAAGAATACAGCCTTCTTGATATAGATATATAAACCAAAAATGATAAGGAATTAGAACGATACATCCCTGATACTATATAACCCTGTATAAGAAGAATAGGTACAGAATATGTACAGAAACCAAAATTTGTAACTATTTTAATACAATTAATAATAATAATAATCTTTTAAATTATTAAAATTATTAAAACATTTACATTAAGTTAATAATAATCTTTATCAGGGTACAACATACAAATCTACAATAGATGAACCCTAGCTCCTAAACTAGTTGCCTGTATTTCAGGAGCTAGTGTCTTCCCATTGAATGTGGCACTTATTTGTATTAGTACATATGTGTAGAACACAACTACAATATTATAAATATCAAAAAAAAAATTATATACAAACAAAAGGAGAAAGAAAACTGAAAATAAAACTTCGGTTAATAATACAAAATAAAAGGCAAACACAAAATAAAAATACCCAGAAACCATTGTCTATGGTATACGTTTCTTTAGAGTAAACGCTACACACTCAACGGCCCCCATTATATCCTATGTCGGGGGTCCGGAAACATTCACAATGACAAGGACAAACACAACCAGACCGGAAAACATGCCTGTACGATTAATACAAACATCTGCTCCGAGCGGGAATCGAACCCGCAACCGTCGAGGCTTA
The DNA here is from genome assembly GCA_023373885.1 of Hestina assimilis. NCBI lineage: Eukaryota > Metazoa > Arthropoda > Insecta > Lepidoptera > Nymphalidae > Hestina > Hestina assimilis. The sequence goes on along the minus strand of CM041750.1, from coordinate 484,660 downwards.
AGGCAGACTCGCTACCCACAACGCCACAACGGTGTCAACGGTTAGAGTGGTTATGTATGTGTGGTAATTGTAACCTATAAGTACCTATTTGAAAAGAGACAACAACCTTCCAAACCGGCGGTAGTACTTCACGATTCAAGAGTACTTTTAAAAGTCTTCGTTAATAATAGTACTTTTAATTACGGTTTTGAATTGAGGGTGTAATCTTGAGCCTCTGGTGCTGGCCTCTAGTCTTTACTTTACGGTTGTTCAGTAACCCAAATCTCCAACCATCTCGAGGGTTGAAGCCAAGATTCTGTCGGAATATGTCATGGCAATGACGCGCTACACGTTTTATATCCATTTTGATTACGTTGAGATCATACTCATGACCAGAAGCGCTAAATTTATTGATTAATACTCAATTTATATCAACTATGAATACTCAATTTATACTATTAATACTCAATTTATGCTCAATTTATTCGGAAAAGACAACTAAATTTTCAATGCATTCTGTACCACATGCCTTCATCTTGTAAAAAAGAAATAGTATAGTAACAGCCTTAATATCCTATAGATCAATCATATTCGTTCGGAGCGAGTCTGCTTTGAGCCTGGGCGGTCGCGGATTCGGTTCCCGCTCGGAGCAGATGTTTGTTATAAATATCTGTTTCGGTCTGGGCGTTTGTCCTTGTAGCCCCCACCGTGCCGCGGAGGGCACATTAAGCTGACGGTCCTGGTTGTTATCGCATAACATCTAATAAAAATCGTTAATTGTTGATACGTAATTTGCTCTTATCCAATGAGTTACGGGTTCGCCCTTTAGATTGCTGAGATCAGATGACAATCGCTCTGTGTAAAAACTAGTAACCAGTCGAATCAGTATAAGAGTATAAGCAGACTCTGGATAGATACCGGGAATAATGCTAAGAAAGGAAATACTTGGGTCATGGAGCGTGAGTGCAAAACAATTTGTAAAAGATATTACACCCCGACTCACTGCCTCTACAGATGACAGGAGAATTGGTTCATTTTTGATTTAGCGGGAAAATGCAGCTAGCATTCTTGCCACTATTCCCCGTGGAGATAATTTGTACTACAGTTTAAATTATTTATAAAAATAGTTAGTGTTGAATTGTAAATATTTTGTAATATTGGTTGTAGATATAAATAAAAGAAGATCAATCATATCCGCAAATACATCTTTAGAAACCATTACATTACTCTCCGAACTCGAACGTGTTACCTATTCTTTTATTATCAACAACGAATCTGCGAAGTTAGAACAAGAAAAAAAATTCGCAAGAGTTTAAATTAACGACGTAATTAAATCTTTCATTGCCACATTCAGTGTCAAGACCTGCATGCCAAGGTTTAAGTCGCGGTTCAAAAATAACCTGTAATTATCTGTCTGTTGGAAACAGCGCTTTTGATGTGCTCATAGATATTATTTCTGTACTTGCATCAGCCCGACTTCGTTTGTATAAAGTTTATAATTATATTTTCTAAATTGTTGTCGCTTATAACAGGTAAAAATGATAAGTGAGTTAGACCTATCCATTTCGTATACAAATTCCTACTGCGATATATCCTATCAATATATTATACGACAGCATTCTATAACAGCTGAAAACATGCTTAAGCATACGCTTCACATAAATGTGACCAAAACCATCCAGCTAAATGCTAGTCGATGCGGATAAATGTAATTCAGGCCTTAAGCAACTTTAGGCATAAAAAGTTAAAAACAAACTTCCTTTTTTAGTATTACACATCGCCTTTTTAGACCACCGCTGTAATTGTTTTTTCTACAATTGTTTACATGCTATCTAGGCTAGATTTGATAGATCTTCTTATTCTTGCTGTCCTTTTCCCACGCTAAGTGCGGTCGGCACAACACGTCTTCTTCTTCCATTCTGTTCTATCATCCGTCATACCTGCACTCACTCCTCACAAGCATATACTCTTCCACGCATTTCATCCACGTCTTCTTCTGGCGTCCTCTATTCCCATTACCGCTAGATGTAATGCTAACTGACTAAATAATAGTAAACTATAAGAACTAAATGGATAGGATGCCCTTTGACAGGGGTCCTTAAACACAAACATAAGAATTAATAAGAATATTTTTTCAGCCGGCCGCACGGATTATCATCGACATGGCAGAACATTACACAGAATCGTACGAAAACGAAGAAGTAGAAAGGAGATATACTCTTGAACTACTACAAGACTTTAAGCACACGAAGTCAGACGCCCTACTTCTATACACCGAGTATAGTTCCCACGCAGCGACTGACCTGAACAACTTCCTCAAGAACATATCCTCGCTACATCAGGACACGATAAGGAATATGGAGAACAGGATACTCGATCGAGCTGTGAGTATAGATATGAATTAATATTTCTTATCAGAGCAAGAAGCGCCTCCATAGATATAAGACAACTAGGCTGTTTTCTCTTTGAAAAAATTGTGTTAAATAAAGGATATAAGCTTAATTAAAATATTTACAAACTTAAGCCTCAAGAGCTCAATGTTAAACATTGAAGAAACCAACCAACCAACTCAAAAACTCAATGTTTCTTTAACCATTGAGCTTTTGAAGCCGGATCCGCTCCGTTAATGTGATAGCTGCGGGTTCGATTCTGACCCCTTGGGCTCTCTTAGCGCAAGCTACGACCTTATTTGGAAGGGCAAGGGCAGGGTATTAGTAATGACTTGAAAAGAATTGCTAATATTTTTAAAAAGTGAAATTGGTTAAGTGATTATTATTAACAGAATCATTTTTTTTATAACTGCTGGTATATAAACATATAGCAGTTACCGCAACCTGCTAAACGCATCGCCAACCCAAGGTAAAGGAGGGGAGGGATGAGAAGGGAAAACAGTAAGGGAATAGAGGGTTTGGGAGATTGTACCTTCAGTGCTCTCATTCATAGCACAAAACTCATATCTTTACGCCGATTTTCTGTGAGAGGGTAGTACTTCCCCTGTCGAGCCGGCCTATTTGTGCTGGGAAGAGCATACTAGTACGACATATTGAAATATTTTGGTATTACTACTACATTGGATTTCGATATATCTTGAACGTCACGCAGGCAATCTGTCCGTCACTATGTTAATACAAACGAACCTTGGCTTAGTTGGAATACGTCGCGATTATCTAAATGCACGTCAAATTAGATATTGGCTCTAAAATGATTTTAGTGTTTACCACATACGCTAATAATACATTGGGTAGTTTGTACGTAATTATGTTTATTTATCTATAGTGATATGGTAAAACTGGAAGGTGATCGGCCATACAGTATAGAAGTTAAAGTTTTAAGGGTATCTTACGAATCTGTTTGTCATTGTCTTTTTTGGGTTCCGTACCTCAAAAAATAATCGTCCGTCTTTCCGTATATCACTACCGATTTGATCTCAGGAGGGTAGACCTAGTAAATTGAAATTTGTACCAGATATTAATGTATGTAATAGCCCCTATTAGGTGTTTTATATTTTCGGAATTTTTCCTTTACTTGTTCAATAATACCTCGCTTTTAACCAAAATTGACACAGGTCAAACGAAACCTACCCTATACCCCGGAACCGGAGCCGGAACCTATAGGTATGGCGTGTTGGTAGCGAACCTGCCTTAAGTCTCGACGGTCGCGGGTTCGATTCTGTATTATCTTATAAATATCTGTCTCGCTCTGGGCGTTTGTCCTTGTGGGTCCCCCAACCGTGCCTCGAATAGCACGTTAAACTGGCAGTCCCGATTGTTATCATAACATCTGATAATAATCGTTAACCCTTAATAGATAATTTGTTATTAGACAGTGAATTACTGGTTCGCCCTTAGGTCAGATGGCAATCGCTCTGTGTAAAAACCAGTAACCTCTCAAATCCGGGTAAGAGTAATGAGCAGACCCTGGATAAAATACCGGGATCAATACTAGTACGAAGAAGATAGTGGTACATGAAACTCGACAAGACTAGTGTCATTAGGGTCACTAGTTAGCAACACAAAAGACATTCAATCACGTCTTCAAAGTACTCTAACCGTGGGAAAACGGCCTTAAGTGGTCTAATGTCATGTCCGTTATAATTATAACCATTACACTGTTCTATTCACCCTTCGAGAAATGTAACAATAGGACGCGTTGTTCCAAAAAAGGTACAGTTACTAATCGCTTTCATGAATGAAGTTCTGTGTAATGTACGCCTGTTTTGTACCACAGCTAGAGAGAAAGATTAGGAGTTTAATACAGAGAGTGTGGTATTATATGTATCAAAATAATATTCAAGACATCATGGGCGGCGAGGTAGGAGCAAGGGGGAGGTGTTTTTTCCCCTCTGGGCCCTAAATTAAGATTTTATCCCAGGCAAAATGCTAGCTCAGGCCATTTAAACGCCTTAAACTCCCGTTCAATCGGTTTAAGTACTGACTAGTTTCGGATCCATCGGAGGTCCTTCATCAGGGTGAGTAGGCTACGTTCGCGGTCGCGACATTAAGATATAATTTTTGTAAATAAAAGGATCCAAACGAGTAGGAAATCTGATTGTTAACGATTACCACCGTCGACTAACATCTGATACACCAGAAGGCATGCACGACTGTGGGTGCGTAACAGACATTTAAGGAAAGTCTACGCAGTTTTACTGTTATACCACAGGCCCTAAGAATATAATTTTTTTTGTATTTATTATGAGTTAAGTAGTACAATACCTCTTGACAACTGTAAAACATTTCATGAACAAATATAGATAAAAAGTATACAAATAAACCATACCTTACATTTAAATAAATATACTAAGGTCGAATTAGATGGAATAATTTTGTACATCACTTTTATATATATATTTTAGATATAAACAAGATACATTTTTTTATAAAATAAAATAGCAAAAAGCAAAAAAAAAGAAGAAAAGAATTAGTTGTTACAAAGCATTATTAATTGAATGTGCTTGTAGAATACGAAAATAAATTTTTTTGCTCCTACCTCGTTGAAAAGTTCGCTTTTCGTCTCTCTTAGACTAGGGACAGACGACTCCTATTTTCTCCCGATAAAATGACACTAATTAACTCACTTTACCTCACGGTAACCTAGCAACCGTATATTTATCTCTCGTACCCCTAAAAGCGAACTTTTCATCGTAGAAAATCGAATACGCCCCGGTGGAAAAGTAGGACAATGTCACCCACGATTGTCGCGATTGGACACTATGTACACTGGTGAGAATATACTACTTAGGAAGACTCCTAGGTGCGTAATGGATAATATATGTAATATATGTCTCAAATTTTATTTGTGTATAAGCAATATTAAATTACAGGAGGAACTTGGATACAGTAAAACTAAAACGCCATTAATTTTTTTAAAGAATATTAGCAATGCTTTGTCAATATATTTCTAATATTCCTATTGCCCCTCTAAATAAGCTCGAAGCTTGCGCTATGAGTGGGTAAGACAATAGGCCAAGAGGGTCAGGATCGAACCCTCGACTCTCGCGTTAACGGAGCGGAGTCGGCCCTTCTACCGTTGAGCTATTTAGGCTTCAATTTACTACAAAAATTTAAATAAAAAATGAAAAATAAATGAATCGTTCTCGAATTATTTTTCAGTTAACCATTATCGCAAATATAAGGGGTTGTACCAATTTTATTATTTCATGGTTTATAAGTAATACACACTGACCGATTTAAATGGCATTTGAGTACCTTAGTGATAATTTCACTGTTCTCATCACTAAAATACCGATTTCTACGTATCCGTAAGCGATCTTTCAAAGGAGCCGGTATCAGAAGCACTAAGCATGCTATTAGTTACATGTAGGTCGGGAACATTCCGACGTGATGGCATTCGATGCGCACGCGAAGCAACAGCTGTATTGAATATATGCATAAAATCTGCATGGAAACATCTTGATCGAGTGGTCAATGCAATATAAACAGATCGTTATAAATAAATAATAAATAAACTCTACCCGCGCGCCCCCATTAGGGACACAAGGGACACAGGGTCAAGGATAAACACGCTCAGACAGACGAACCATTTGCCTGTGAGCGGAAATCGAACCCGCGAACTCTAGCGCTTAAGGCAGATTTCCTACCACTTCGCCACAAAGTCATCAAAAAGTTCTGTTAATATGGTAACTATTTTAGTTTTCAATATAAATTGTCTGAACTATTTTTAACTAAACTAAATAAAAGCGGCAAAGTGACTTTATATTAATAATATATTTTTAATTTTGAAATTAAATTTGGGTTTATTATTTACTATTAGTTACAGAACACAAAAAACTGATAAGTAAAGCCGTAGGCAGGAATTGGTATAAAGAGCTTTTGAGATGTGTGCATGATTATAAAGCGGTATTCGATCATTAGAGTCGTAATTTTTTTTAGATACAATTATTTTTTTATTTCGTGACGGTTGGCAAACAAGCATACGGTCCGCCTGATGGTAACGGTCACCGCTACTTATAAACGCTTGCGATACTTGAAGTATCACATGCGTATTGCCGACCCAAAGGAGAGGGAAGGGAGAAAAGAGACCAGAGGGGGTGGGAAATTGAGGCTACCGCGCTCTCACTCATCGCACGAAACGCAACAGTACTCTGTAACTTTAAGCCGATTTTTTGTGAGAGGGTGGTACTTCCCCGGTCGAGCCGAGCCGAGTGGAGTTTTGTGCTGGGAGAAACATGGCTCTGCTGGTATATGATCATCATAGTCGTAAATTTTCAAGACAATTATAGTAATGACATAATTACTTTCAATCGATGCTCGTAATACACGTGAGTGTGACACATGTCTCTTTGGCTCTCGCTTAAGTTCTATTGTCTATAGTTATCTGTGTGCAATATATTTACATAACACTGAGTCATGTTTTTAAGTATTTTTTTCTAAATACATAACTAGCTTCTGCCCACGATTTTAAATTTTCCCATACATTTGTATGTTTCAAGCCTTCCAGGCTTTTTTTGCAATAAAAGTAGCCTACGTTCTTTTTTTACGGAGAATAAATCTGCATACAGATACCCGACCTCCTATGGAAAAGTTCCGGGTTATGTGGGGTTCTATGTTTAACGTTGCGTCCCACTAAAACCTTCTCGGTGGAACCTCAGTGCGTGCGAGAGGCTCCGGGAACTACCGTGGAACGCACTCCGGGGCCTCTCAAACACATCGCCCTGGCCTATGTCCTCTCCGAAAGTCTAGTCTATATCTGTACCTGTCATTAAAATCGGTTCCATGGTCTAGGCGTGAAAACGTGATAGACAGACAGAGTTAGGTACTTTCGCATTTGTAATATTAGTAGGAATTTGAAGTGCATTCTGTAACGAGGCCTTTATCTTTTACTTATAAGAATATATAAATGAGTATTGATTAATTTCTGATATTTCACTTACTTCCTAAATCAATTATGTAAATTTTACGAGTAATAAGTACCTACGGCAATACCACAGGCGGGTCAATCAGATGAACATAAGGCCTTGAAACCCTTCAACTCATCGGTTAAAACCCCCTGTTACTAAGACTAAACGCATTGCATCGCCCGTTGGAGCGTTTAAGGGCCGTATCGTAAGGGTAAACAGTGTGTAACTCCATCGAGAAATGAGGTATCAAATGAAAAAAATTCAGGACTGATAGATCCAGAGATTAGTACGTCGAAACAAACAAACACTTTCGCTTTGTAACATTATGATGGATATATAGATTAAGAAGGCGATATTGTAGTGATAAACACCGTTGTGGCGTTGTGGGTAGCGAGTCTGCCTTTAGTCTCGACGGTTGCGGGTTCGATTCCCGCTCGGGCAGATGTTTGTTAAAATTTCTGTCTCGGTCTGGGCGTTTGTCCGTGTGGGTCTCCCCACCGTGCCTCGGAGAGCACGCCCTTAGGGTTGCGGGGGTCAGATGGCAATCGCTCCGTGTAAAAACTAGTAACCTGTCAAATCCGGATAAGAGTAATAAGCAGACCCTGGGTACATAAAATACCGGGAATAATGCTAGGATGAAGAATATTGTAGTAATAAACAGTTAAGGCAGTTCTCAACGGAATAAAACTTGTGAAGCACAACTTAATATGTCATTGACCTTTGACGAAAACCAAACCACTAAATTGATTTAGTTGAAAATTCTATGGGAACAATATGAACTTTCTTTCAAATTTTTTATTCAAAATCAGTTTGTAAATAACGGAGTTCTGAGGTGAAAAATTAAAAATATAACATCGAATTAAAAATATGACAACAACAGCAGCGCTCTTTTTGAAGTCGGTTAATAAAAAACAATTATTTCTATCTCTATGTTAAAATCATAATTATCATGTTATTTATTAGTAATTAAGGCATAGAGCCAATTCTCACCGGTGACTATTTTAATTTGATCATACCTACCGATTCACAAGCGCAGATTATTTATAGAATGTTATTGATTGCTTTCACAATTAATAATTATGTCATCCAAATATATACTACTCGTTCAACGCGGGTTCACCTTTTTATAACATTTTTAAAAGCTTTAAATTTATATCAGAATTATTACGTTTTAATGAAAATGATTTTGCGATTTTTACTAAGATTTACCTGATCCAAATTTAATCCTGTCCTGTGTCGGGGGTCCGGAAACACACAACAACAAGGACACAAACACCCAGACCGGAACACATGCCTGTATGGTCAATACCAACATATGCCCACAGCGGGAATCGAACTGCAACTCAAAATTTTATACTAATAAAATAAACGGCAAAACTAAAATTGTTTTTTTTTTTATGTTAGAAGTTGGCAAACAAGCATACGGCCCACCTGATGGTAAGTGGCTGCCGCAGCCTATGAGCGCTTGCAGCACCATTAGTAGGTGCCACTCACGCGTTGCCAACCTCGAGATATTAGTTCTTAAATCTCGTTCGCCCAGTAATTTCACTAGCGTACAATGCCCTACAAACCGGAACACAGTAGTGCCTAAACACTACTATTTGGCGGCAGAATATTGGACACTGCGGTGGTACCTACCTAGCCGGCCTCTTGCAACAAAAGACCTACCACCAGTGGCTTAAAACTAGTAAGGAAATAACTCTTTTCGAAATTACTTATTAAGTATATTTATTGTTTTACGTAATAAATAAAAGAAATCCAATCATATTAACCTTTTCAATGAGTCGTTTAATCTATGTATATTAGCCATCGACAGAATGAAAACTAGTGAGATATTCTTGGTTAACAATCTAAATAATAAGAAGCTGTTTATTACGTCAAAACTGATATCAGAAATTGTCTGTAGTTTGGTTGTGTCATCATTAGCAGATGCAATTAAGAATACAATCAGGCCGTAGCTATAGGGCCTGGCAACCCTTGATTTTGGTTCGGAGTTTTGTATTAAAATCACGTTATTCACGTGGTATATTAGGAAGCAAATAGGCAATACCATGCCAACCCACACGAATGTCATTTCGAGAAAAACGCATTTGAAGATTTTGAACAACTTGCTTTATATGAATTTTTTTATGTATTGGTCAAGTTTTTGGCAATTTCAGATTTATGTCAGTGATTTATACTTATTTTCACAAAAAATAAGTATACATACTGCATATTTCATATATAATATAACCCAAAACGTTTAAAATAATACATAAATTGCATGACTAAAAAGGGCTTTTTAGAAGTTTTAAATCTTAAAACCCTACAAAAATTAAAGAAAAATGATTTTCAGCCATTCACCAACACTTCTACATACATATATAACTCAGTTTTTTCAACTTTGTGGGTTGACATGATATTGCTTATTTGCGTCCATTTTAAAACCATGACATTTCCAAAGATATAAATCTCATTGATTCTTATGTAAAAAACAAACAAAGAAGCTGATTTCCTTTGAGTTCAAATAAAATCTGTCCGTCCGTGTGAACTGAAACAATTACGAACTAACTGTAGCGAAGCTGTTTTACTGCATATAAACTTGACAAAACAATCTTTGTCTTTGCGTTATTATTACTGACCTTCGAATAAAAATAAGAATTATAGAGTAGTAGAAGAGCCATTCTCTTCTTAGCACAAATGCTCGACCGAAGAACTAATCTCGCAAAGCAAATCGGCGCAAAGCCAGTCGTAGTACCAGTATCGGTGTGTGCGTTTCGTGAGTTTCTCCTCCCCTACATTTCCTTCCTTTTTCCCTTCTCATCCCTTCCCTCCTAACCCCTGGGTTGGACACACACGCATGTGATACTTCTAATATCGCAAGCGCAAGCATCAGGTGGACCGAATGCTTGTTTGTCAACCGTCATTACATAAAAAATTAGTTAGTGTATACATTATGCTTTGGTGTTTTGGCATGAATCCTGGACAAACACGACGGGGAAGTGATACTTCAAAACAGAACATTGACGGGAAGTAGCAATATTTAATTTTGAGTGTATATGAGCGCCAAAGGCTGTCAAACCTTTCTTCTGTCGATTTCCTCATCTTAGGTGGCAACCCAAAGTGTTGCTCGAAGTGTTTGTAGCTATCTTAGATTACGGTAAGTAGAATTTTTGCCACCTTTGATAAACATTACAAAGCTAAGTATTAAAAAACATTTTTTAGGAATATTTCTAGTGCTAACTTTGGTTGATTTGATAGAAAGTTAAGTAGTACATTTTCCGTGGCCATTTTCGAATATTTTGTTGTTGTTACGATTGCTATGGGTAAATAATATTAAAGCAATAATTATTATAATGTATGATGTAATAAAAGTACTGTTTAAATAAAACAATATATATGGGACAGTAAAAGTCTGTTAGGTGTCATTAACGACTACCTCACATTCATAATGACCCATGACCGCGGTGAATGCCAACACTTTATGACTCGCTAAACCGCATAATAAACTAGACTTGTTACAAATACTCTATGTCCGGTATCAATCGTTCGAAGAAACTTAATAATAACCGTAAATGGTTTCCGTGGTCGTTCGCTAAGTCGAGATGCAAAAACTATATGGCTCTACTCTATACTTAGCGCTGACTTCTGTTGTAATTTAAGTTGTACTTCTTAGTATTACCGGCGTCGGGATGTGACGACCCCATCGCCCACTGTTGGGATAACCTCTGTTACAGCAGAGATTATTCCACCAGTGCAACCAGTCACACTGGTGGTAGATCTTTTGTTGCAAGAGGCCGGCTAGGTAGGTACTACCGCAGTGTCAAATATTCTGCCGCCAAAATAGTGAAATTACCTGGCGGACGATATTTTAAGAACTAATATATCGAGGTTGGCAACGCGTGAGTGGCACCTACTAATGGTGCTGCAAGCGCTCATAGGCTACGGCAACCACTTACCATCAGGAGGCCCGTATGCTTGTTTGCCAACATCTAACATAAAAAAAAAGTTTTGAAGGCGGTATTATTATTATTTTTTTTTATTTCCGATAATACATATGTTCCAAGGCAAATAATCTATACATATAGTAAAAATTGGAGTGTCTGTTTGTAATATCGAAATAACTGTTTTTTCTATATGAATATAGGTACGGTACATACACCAAAATAACATTTTTTAAAATGTATGTCTGTCTTTCTGTCTGTTTGTTCCGGCTAATCCCTGAAATGGCTGAACCGATTTTGGTGGGACTTTTATTGGCAGGTAGCTGATATAATAAGGAGTAACTTAGACTACTTTTATTTTAGAAAAAGAATTAGGGTTCCGTGCAATAGAGAAAAAATGGTACATCACGCGAGAAGAGCTGCGGGCGCAGCTAGTTATTTATAAAATTTGAAGAGTCCCCTCGATTTATTTTTAAATTGCAAATAAAATGAAACAAAATCGGTTCACAATTATTGATGAGAAATCGGCGAACATATTACATAAAAACATACATACAGTTGACCATTCCTTCTCCTTTTTCTGAAGGTGGTACAGAACCTTTTATGTGCGAGTTGCTTATTTATTATAATTGAAAATTCATTGTTTTTAGATAGTTTAACTTATTCCATTATTTTAAACAACAATAGTAATACTAATAATTACTAGTCAAGTGCGTTGTGGACCACGCACAGTTGAAACTAAAGGGTTACGCAGGGTTAGTAAATTTCGTATAGATAGAGCCAATGGTCTTCGAGTAAAATGCCTGTGACATCCGGACGGACGGACGAACAGACGGATATGACGAAACTACAAGGGTTCCGTTTTTGCCATTTGGCTAAGGAACCCTAATAGTAGAGCCTTGCTTTCTTAAATACTTGTAGATTTTGCTCTGAGCGGGAATGGTACCTGTAAGCATCGGCGATTGAAGCAGACTTGCAGCAAATATAATGCAATTGATTAAGTCTCAACTAAAGTTACTAGTTTCCTTACTTCTTTTTTTGGTCGACTTATAACCGTATATGCTGAATTGCTATTTAATTAGTAATTACTACAATTTCTTCAATGAAAATATATTTCTTTATTGCGATCGTTATAAAGTCGAAAATACTGCAAAATTTCTGTACCATATCGATATGTTAAGAATGTGGTCGACCGATTTGCTTCACTCGTCAAACTGGCATCGGTGTAAAATGTACTGAGATTAGCCTGCACCTACCTCATTAAAAAGCATATACATTTATTAAATTTATAAGAAAATGTATAGTGGACTTCAGATTTTTATTCAGGGAAAATTAAAAATGTGTAAGTATTAAAAAAATATGATCTAAAATTTAATAATACTTTTAAACATAAATCCCATTTTCCGCGATAATTTTGTAACACACGTCCAAACATGCAAACCTTCACATTTAAAAGTTTTTCTGGATATCGTATTTTTACTTACAATTCCTCTGCTTCTTAAGTGCGTAACACTAACTGTGGAACAGTAACTTTAAAAAAATCATACGTTGAAACAATAACCGAATTTAAATTTTGTTAGTTTGTTTTCCGTAAAATAATTCACCAATACCACTATAACATATTGGTAACAACTATAATATATATTATATTAATTAATTAATTTTACTTATTTTATACTTGCATTATTAATTGGCACTTAATATTATTGTATTTTAAAACAATTGTAATTTTATTTATTTTATGTATTTTAAAACAATTGTAATTTTATTTTATTTCAAATTCATATTATGTAATTTTCCAATTTATATTGTTCCAATTTATATTAATCACTAAAATTATTTATTTTATTTAAAATTTTTAATATTCTAAATTGTTCATTTTAATTTATACCTTATTTGTACAGTAAATACCAAATGAGTCACTGTTACTTGAAATAAATGATTTTTATTTTTATTTTTTTTTTTATAACTTATGAGGATCCCTGAAATATGATCGCGTCTAATTCTGTAAACTGTAAACGTTATAATTAACTAAACCTCAGATGCGCGCGTCAGTTAACCTTGACAGTGACGGTAAAGAGCCATGAAAACAGCGGAAAATGAATCTTTACTATTTAATTCATTCTAAACCTATATTTTTACCTTTTTTTTAAACTAATTTAAAAACGATGCCACAATAAATACAATTTTAATAAAAAGAATTATAACGATATATAAAATTATAAGTTATATAATTTTAGCCACCTTCGCGTGTCTACTCCACTTCCACTTACCATCAAGTGGAGTAGAGTAATTTGCCCCTCGGGGTTTACAAAAAAAAACAACAATGAATACAAGCATTTTTTAACCTAATATACATATATATAGCGAAATATCAGCTCTGATTCGTATTATACTTTGTTCAGTGTACATAATGTATAGTCTATAGGCAGTCTTTGATACGAAATAATCAAGGACTGTTTTTAAAGTACGAGAGCTAAACAACCACAAACGCATTAAATTAGTACGCAGTTTATGTTTACCTACTCTTTAGCCGTTTGTAGTTGAACATCGTGTTATTTTAAAACAATCGAATTACATTAATTTTATTAATAAGGTCATACAATAGAGACGCTCATAGCCGAGTGCGCTGACCGATCGGGAAACGATCGGTGGGTTAAGCTACTTTAGGCGTGGTGAGTCACTAGATGGGTGATCGCATAGTGATATTTCAACTGAACTCCTCTGTGCTTCGGAGGGCACGTAAAAAGTCGGTCCCGATTGTTATCAAATTGATAACTGTCGAAAAGTCAAGTGAGAGGCCTAAAATTATAGGCGACCTGAATAACTCTGACACGAGATTGGCCACTAACCACTCGTTAAGAAGAAGAATATTCATGTTAATTCACGCAAAACGGAATGAAAATCATATCGCTGCGAATTTTATTTCGGCATGAACTAAAAAATTGTTACTAATAAATATTGTTCTCCAGAGCGTGATTTTTGCGCAAGTGAACTTGACGTCCCACTATGGCGATGAGGGTTCCGCTGAGTTTTAGTGGGTATTTTCGCTTGATTACCAGATGACTGAGTCCCACACTACCACTGCCTAGTGTACTATAAAGTGTGTCTAAAGAGCGTCGCATGATAGCTGTGTAGGAAATACAAATAAAATAAAACGCTGTTTTACTGGCCGCAAAAATTACCTCATTTGCTTTCAACTATCGATTGACGAATATATTTTTATATTTTATTTTCCATTGGCTTCCAATAGAATTTGCCAAAACAAACCGACTTATTACTATGTATAGGTATATGGTACGTTACGAGTGCTGATGCACAATTTTGAGTGTCACTGTAAAAAAATGTATTATTTTACTTGAAGTGAAAACCTATAACCTAAACGTTAACATGCAGACTTAGCTGAAGGCTTGTAGGGCTTAATCATCGCTCAACATTTTTTGTAAGACACATTTGTTACTGAAAAATATTGTTGAGGCATTTTGAAATAGAGACATAATGTTGTGAGACCTATGTCCGTCCAGCAGTGAATATATAAAGCCAGATAATATTAATTTGGTCTTATCGAGTAATTATACTTGCCAGGTTATTTTCAGCAGCTCTCAGTCCACGTACAGCCGGCAACACACTCGTGACATTATGGGTGTTGCAACTTGCAAGTGTATAGCTGTCATCACATATTAACGACGTTGTGGCGCAGTGGTAGCGAACATGCTTACATCACCACAGGATCGATTCCCGCTCGAAGCAATTTGTATTGACCATATGAGCATGTTATCCGGTCTGGGTGTGTTTGTCCTTGTCATTGTGTATGTTTCCAGACCCCCGACACAGGATATAACTATTCTAATAGACCGTTGGGTGTGTGGCGTTTATTTATTATTCAATAAGCTTTTATTATTTTTCAGTCCAGAGGCTGCCGTGAGGAATTCGACAGGAACATCAAGAAAGTGATACACGACGCTCATCTCGCTGCCACCTTTAATGGCGAGAATCATCACAAGTTCTTCTTGGGACACATGATCGTCTTCCGGATGCATCTGAATAGGGTAATAGGTTTATTTCGAGTTTAGCTATCATTAAGTCTAAAAATCCTACTGATGCTATACCAACCGTCGAAGTACTACCTTCTCACAGAAAATCGTCTTAAAGAAACAGTATCAGTAGACCAAATGTCTCGCCCTCTCACCTCCCTTCTCTTTTTCCCTTCTTACCACCTCCTCCTTTGGGTTGGCAATGCGCATGTGGTACTTCAAGTATTGACCGTACCGACAGCACCAGACCCTATGCTTGTTTGCCAACAGTCATGAAAAAAAAAATAAAAAAAAAGATTATTATATTGACTTAAGGTCTGGGCGTAATTAAGCAATGAGTTATTGCTCCGCCCTTGTGTAAAAACTAGTATCCTATCAAATCTGGATTAGAGTAATAAGCAGATCCTGAGTAAAATACCAAGAATAAAACTAAGTAGAATTTCATTGTTAAGATTGCGATTAAATATTTATCTTCGTCTCTACCAAGAAAAATATTTAATTTTACAATATCACAGGTAAGACCTAAACGCAAAACTAAATGTGCAAGGAACACTCGGGGCGAGAGCAACCCACATGCCATCCAATTTTTTTTATTTGTTAGGTCAGGTTATTTTTTAGAAATTTTAAGATGGTCCGATGCAGAAGACTTACAAATAACTTCTAAAGGAACTACATGTAACGTTAAAATAAGTCATCGAAATCCTGAAAACGTGACTTTATTTGCATGGAGTGTTCTGGTAATCCGATCGCAACCAAAACCAAACTACAAGACCCCTCGCTAGGCGATAGGGGACATACAGACATACATTTTTATATAATATATACGTTTCTGTATTTCTACTTATACAAATAATTATGGTTTTCAGAGCCAAGATTACATACGGCGATGTGAGAAAACGATGAGTGCCTGTGGAATTCCTTGTGAAGTGAGTAGTATTAAATTACTTGAAATAATATGATTACTATATTTTCATGCGTACATACATACATATTACTCTAGTACCTACGAATTATTTAACGCTAATATCGTAGTTACGTTTGAGACAATTGAAATTTTTTGGACAGCAAAAGTCAAATTTCACATCGCCCGCTAGATGGCGTTGATTTTTCTTAATACAAACTGTACTTTCCTTAAATTCTTGAATACTTTTTTTTTCTTTATGATGGAATTTCAAAATTTATTAACGCACGTCACCAACCAATATTGACAAATATAAATTATTTTATTTTCGACAACGCTCGATTTTCAGACTGAAAAAATATTAAAATTGTTTTTAAATCTCACAAATATTTTAATTAAGGAATATAATATAATTTATACTCTAAAACTTGTATTTGTTTTGTTTTCCATATAATTAAGTATAAAATAGACACATAACTATACCAAATAATAAACTTTTTATCAAAACATTCGTTAAACTTAGTAAGTAATATGTTAGTATTGGTAGAACCATATTATAATGTTTTCGCGCCCCACGCTTCACGTGACGTCCTACTTAAATGTCTGGAGTTTAACATCCATCATGCAATTCATGCATAATAATGCATAATATACGACATTGTTAATGCGTCTATTATGAAAACTAAACTAAAAAGTTAAATTTTTAATGCAGCAACCAAAAGAAGAATCTTTAAAGAATGATTATTAATGTATTATTAGTGAAATAAAAAACAACATGGGAAATTTGCACATCCGACCTTGTTAATAGGGATTTGGAACGGACCGGCCAGTGACGATAAACTTGAGTAATCATTTCTTATTTATAAACGAACGAATATATAATAAAAGCGAGTTGAAAGCAATAATAATAGCATTAGCAGCAAATGTATGCAATCAAGTATGATTTGTCATAATATTTAATATGAATTATGAATAGGCAAGTAGTTAACCCTAACTTGGTACTAATAAGTTAATAACATTTAAGAATTAACATCTGAGATACAACTTTTAATTTAGTTTTTAGTGGATAATGGATACTTCTTAATAGCTTTGTAGATAACTACAAAGCGTCAAAAATATTACAGACTCATTTGAGTGTTCCCCTCCACGGAAATCTTTAGTAAAAGGCGAAAGATTTATTCGTTTTGAAGGGAAACCAGAGTTACTCGATGTCAATTCCCGACGAGATGCCACTATATTCGCAATAATCTGGCCAGCGCGATGTAGAAAAGGGGACATTATGGCTAAGCGACATCTAGTTTCCGTTTTGGAAACTACAATCTAGAACACAACGACATCTAGTGCAGTTTTATGTAAACTTGAGTAATAATTTCTTATTTATAATTTAGGCTCTGCGCAGACTTTGCTCATTAGTCAATAGTGAATATTGGCATATTTGAACACCATGTTGCGGTCGCTCGTGCTCTTCTCTGAGATTGAGATAAATACATCTCTCTTCTTCGCCTCAGCAAGTGACCGTACCATCGCAGTGAACACTCCCTCTGAAATACTTATTCCTTACCTTGTCCAGTTCCTCGCTCGTTGTTCGTTTGCTTTTTTGATAGTCCAGCACTCCACCTCGGAAGTATTACTAGCTCTTTGTACACGTTTCCCTTTACTCGTATGGGTATCCACAGATTTACATCCTTATCGATATTCGTCAATAGTAAAAACAAAATCAAGATATTTGAAGGTGTCTTTTGAGTAGTACGCAGTTGTTTATACATATAATTACTATATTCCGTCTTTTCTGTCCTTCCGTAGAATCCTCTTATTCGGTTTCACTTCGACTCATGCGTAGCCCATAGTTTTCTATTTAGGTCACCAACTTAAATGTTTCCGGCAGGTTTGTGCATTTTTCGCCACTATGACCATACCTCTGCGTAAAGCACACACTGGTCATAGCTGTTGATGTCCTCACATGGTGTAGACTATGCAGGGGTTGTACCTACAGTAGCGTCTAGCGAACTTAAAGCATATCCCAGATAGAGCCCTACACTTATAGGGAAAGGTTCGTGAAGTCATGCTGGGGTTTTTGCTCGTTTTGGTGTTATAACTGTGTGGTGGCTGTTGGTTAAATAATGCCACATAATGCTCGGAGATTTTGGGCTTCTTTCTAATTCAACAAATTTATTATCATATTTTTAATTTATTGTTAAAAATCAATACGTGAAAAAAATAAACAAGCAACATTTGATTTAAAAACAAAATCTTAATTTTTGTAAGTTCCTTAAACTTTATTTTCCTTTATTACTACGCGAGTGAGCGATTACTAACGATAATGCCATCTAGTGAGTAATATAATAACTATAATTTTTATTTCAGACTACACCAAGGATGAAGCGATGGAGACGTTTAGCGTTATTCGAATTAAAAAGAGTAAAAGATGATATTATTCACTCTAGAAGATCATATCAGGATTTACTTCTGCATTCTAGAAGAAAGCTGAGGCATTTAAGGAAGGAAGCACAACTGAGAGCAAAGTCGGCCATTGCGGCGCTCGAAAAGTGTGTATGTAATACGACGTGCTAGCCAGAGTATTAGAAAAGTATTTTAAAAAAATCCAATAAAAATATATACTTAGTACAAACATTGCTTATCTATAATTTAACATAGGTATTGTTGTTTAAAATTATTTCATATCAGATTAGGTCAATTTTATTTTTGATATAGGTGCCTAATTCACACTATACTCTCCGTATCGCCATTCTTATTAGTTTTTATAAAAAGAAAACATTGTGTTAAAAAGTTATATATTACTTTACATCAATCTTTTAGATAATTCAGAAATAAGAGAATAAATAGGGTAGGGTAACAAATTATTATTTTTTTAATCGTTAAAACAACTTAAACAAAATCCCGCAAAAGTGCTAAAGTCAGGGAAGACTATTTTTTTTATTTTTTTATTTATTTATGAACACATATTACATCTATCTTTACAGAATATATCCAATGCGATAGTGTAGCAATTTTAAAACTAATTTATACAATAGCACAGAACAAATAAAGTTAATTTCGTGAATTCACGCTCAGAACAATGGAATATATCGATTTGAGCGGAAACCATGTTAAGCGTGCGCAGTGCCCGCGTCCAGGGCGCGTCGCGCAACAGCCCGGTACGCGCGCGCGGTACGACCAACAGCTGTGGCCGTCGCCGCCGCCACACATACCGATCCGGCACGCATAAATTCAGCGTTGCCAAGACTCCGGGATTGCTGACCCTACCCCGCAATAACTCAATTATATACTTAGCCAGGGCTAGCTCTCGTCTAACCTCTAGCTGGTTGTAACCAACCATACCCAAAACAAACAGTGTTGGGTACATCAGTGGGTAAAACGGATACACACCATACAATTTTAAATATAAAAACCTGACAAATTTATTTTGGATACGTTCCAACATAGACTTATATTTTGCTTCACGCGGACTCCAAATAGCAGAGTTAACCTCCTCTTTTATCACATCCAACCGATATTGTAGCATAAAAACATTTGAATCACTTTGACGTAAATATAAAATAATTATGTTAAATATTAATTTGTAGTTATTGTGTTTGTCTTCATGAAAAATGTCTAATGTATAAAATATATACAAAAATTGAAAAAATAAATAAAGCCTGTTTAATAATTCAGAATTGAGTAAGTGAGATGTTCAGTTTTCTTCTTCGTGGGGAGCTGGACCAATATCTAATTTTGGAGTTAATAAAACCGGTTTTTCTATTTGAGTCTCTAGACTATATATAAGTAATCAAATATGTAGGTTTTTTTTATAAAAAAATGTACCATTAAAAATAGAACAATGGCCGGAATTCTAAAAATATACTTGGTTTTTCCAAAGAAGCCAAAAAAATAAACCGATGTTTATAATTCAATAATTGCAGTTGAAATATTAGTATGAGGCTCATTAAGAATACTAATATTATTTATAAATATGAAATCATGATTTTGTTAAAGTAAGCAACCACAATGTTTATAAAAGATTTGCCATTTCAAACAGAAAAATGTCCAAAGATTCGATAATGTTCCTTCGCAAATTCAATAAAACGAAGTTCGATTATGTTGCAAGCTTGTGACTAACTTCAATTTGTTACGAACAAACCGAACTTCTTTACAGCGAATCATTGGACACTTTATTTGTCCGGTCAATATAAAATGTCTTTGGTGTTTATTCATTTCATTATTAACAATGAAAAACAAAATTTATGAAAATCGAATACCTAGTTGTATCTCTATAAAAGTACAAATATTATACGTAGAAGATTATTGTGATTAAAACTTGGCGACCTTCGTTTAATTTAAAATCAAATTGGCTGTTATATTGTACCAAAAATGATTTGTAGTACATGTATACCTAGGTATAATGTTGTATTTTTGAGTTAGTTGTAGAAATTAATATAATGAATTAGTAAACATAATTTTTAATTTTTAAGTTAATTATTGTATAATATCCGTGCCATAATATTAAAATATAAAATGCACTACGCTACTGCTTAATATAAAAATAGAATACTATAACGAAGTAAAAAGAGAGTTGTTCAGGAATGAAAAAATTTTAACTCTGAAGTATTTATATAACCCAAAACTGAAAAAAAATTAGTTGTACTGATAAATATATTACGTTATATGGCATTCTTTGGCAAAGCTGCTGACATTAATGCTATTTTTATTTTACATAAAAAAAGTAATTAGGGCTACCTGCAATCTAGAAGCGCAAGCTACGCATGAGTCGAAGTGAAACCGAATATTAGGATTCTACGGAAGGACAGAAAAGACGGCATTTAGTAATTAGCAGACGTTTTAAGGATATACGTTTAATGACTAACGTCACAAGCTGGCGATCGATGTGGGGTGTTGGTTGTGAACAAGCTTTGAGCCTAGATGGTCGCGGGTTCGATTCCCACTTGGAGCAAACTCTGTTTCTGTCTGGGCGTTTGTGGGTCTCCCCACAATGACAAACACCCAAGTCAAATCAGGATGAAAGTATAAGCAGACCCTGAGTAAAGAAGAAGACTAATATCAAAAGTTTGTCCTTTAAATCTTTTATATAGGTACACGAAATAAATCAATTTTTTACAAAAATAATGACGCATCATTTAATACTTAAAATAGAAATAAACGCTCGCTTTTGGGCAATCGTGTAATGAGAGCTGACCTGATTTATAGATAATGAAACCAACAAGATAATTAAAACGTAACATAACAAAGTAATAAATGAAGGTAAGGACAGTTCAGACCAGCGTATTTTTTGAACGTATACGATCATTTCGCCAAACCTGCGCTTCATTTTGTGCCTCAATAAGGTGATCGCGCGTATACGAGCTTATTCCGGCGTGTACGCTCGAACCGGTCGGTGGTGTCAGTAGCATATTATTCAAAAATTATTGCACACGTATGCGAGCTTTTAAGAGTTGCACGTGTGGTAAAAGGCGCTTCTATACGCGCCTATACACGCTTCGAAAAACACGCTTGTAGGCTCGAATAAATCGCTGATCTGAAACCGCCCTTAGGTCGCTCGGCGTTTACGAGAATCTTCATTACGTCATATCAGGTGTATTTTTAAATTAACTTGAACATTTTGTATTCTTATTTTGCAGTAGCTTAGTGCAACGAAAAATATTGTAACAAACCATGTTATGCTTTAGATAGTTATAAATTACTTTCGGTTTTATTCGGAATTAAAATGTACTTAGTGTCACTGTGATAGTATGTAAATTAATTTATTTAAAACTTTTAAAATTTAGGTATAAAGCCGAGAGTACAATCGACGTTTTTATTTTAACAAATTGTTGTTTATTTGTTAAGGTTAACCAAATGATTATAATTTAATAAAGTTTTAACCGATTATTATATTATGTTTTACTTATAATACCTATTAGTTTTGTTTTTTATGTGACTAATAAGTTGGCCAGCAAGCATACGGCCGACCTGATGATTAGCGGTTGTCGTAGCCTATGAGCGCTTGCAACACCCCACTTTTGTAGGTATCATTCAAGAGTTACCAAGCGCGAGATATTGGTTCTTAAATCTCCTTTGCCCACTAATACCACTAGCTACAGTGCGTACTGCTTTACGGTAGAATAACTGTCAGTACGATAATACCTACCTACCTACCGTCCTCCTACGAAACCTATCTATCCGAACCTCTTGCAAGAAAAGGCTTAACACGAGTAAAATTATAAATGCGAATGAGAGCTAGTGAAACACATCGGATCATCACGAAATTTTGTATTCTATGCGATATCATGTATTAAACATGTTTTTATTGAATGTCGGTTGACAAACAAGCATACTGTCCGTCTGATGGTAAACAGTCACCGCAACCTTTAAGCGCTTGTGATAATTGAAGGCGTGTTGCCAATTCACGGGATAGGGATTAGGAGGGAAGGGATAAGAAGAGCAGAGGAGAGAGGTGTGGGAGGGTGGGAGATTGGGTCTCCGGCTCTCGCTCATCGCACGAACCCAACAGTTCTCTGTTACTTTACGCTGATTTTCTGTGAGATTGCCCATTTGTGCTTGGAGACCACTACAAATAAAAAGAGTAACGTAAACGTGCAACTTTCATTTAGAAAGACGTACAATTCCCAAAGGTTAGACAACATACTATTAAATGTCGTATATTTTTAAAAATCTGCTTCAACACTAAAAACAAAATTATAGAGGAAAGTCGCGGGCAAAAGCTAGTGCTCTATAATCACGCTTCGTTTTTGTTGTATTATATTACGAGCGCTATAAATCATTGTTTTAATAAAGGATACTTCAATATTAAAAATAATTATCATTAAGGCATTGATGAATAAATAAATATTAACATAATTATAAAGAAGGAATATAAATAAAAATATGTATATAATAAATACACATAATTAAAAAACAGCATTTGTAATATTAATACAATAGAACGTATACAGAATTACGAATAATATTAGCTGCAGCCCGCGACTTCGTCCGCGGTGACAGAGGTCACCTCAAATTAATCATAATTACGCATGCTAGTCTCCGGTGTCAGCGACTAACTGTGCCATCAGTTCCTTCGCGAAAAAAGAAGTTTGGCAATTCTTTTCTTTGTCATACTTCTAAACACTGAAACTCATTGCCGGCTCACGTGTTTCGCCCGTCCTATAATTTTGACACCGTTGTGGCGTTGTGGGTAGCGAGTCTGCCTTAAGCCTCGACGGTTGCGGGTTCGATTCCCGCTCGGAGCAGATGTTTGTATTAATCATACAGGCATGTTTTCCGGTCTGATTGTGTTTGTCCTTGTCATTATGAATGTTTCCGGACCCCCGACACAGGATATAATTACCCTAATGGGGGCCGTTGAGTGTGTAGCGTTTATTTATTTATTATTTATTTATTATAATCTAATCTAAGGAGCCCTCCTTCAAACGAGGCGTGAAGAGGCGGTATCTTGCGGGTAGGCAGGATGAGGGTGGCTATCGCGATTGCATTCCGCAACCGTGTTAACCGCCTTCGCGTTTGGACTTTACTTCCACTTACCATCAGGTGGAGTAGAGTCATCTGTCCTACTTATCAAATAAAATTAAAAAAATCATATTTTGTACCTAAATAATGTTCCTGACACTTACAATACTGTACTTAATTCAATTAAAAAGGTTCTGCAGCATGGTTTTTGATAATCCCACAGGAACCAAACATTTTTTCGGGATAATGGGTATGCTGTCTTAATTCAGGCAACAATAGATATCTGTGCCAAATTTTATCTAAATCCGTGGAGATATTAATGCGTGATTGAGCAGCAAACATAAAAAAAAACTTGAATTTTTGGTCATTTTGGGCTTAATTTTCTAATCTTACCGTTATTTCATTATTATTCGAATCCGTCTGGCCATTTTTGAGTGTTTTAGCTATAAAAAAACAAACGATGGGCATTTGTTCGTTTATTATAGCTATAATAGGATTCAGAGGGGGTGGCAAAATGACTATATCCTTCAATAGTTAATAGTTAAATAGTTCCATTTACATTCTTCAGTTTTTCGTAAGGTCTGGGGGCGGTTGCCCCTTGCTCCTACCTCGCTTCGCCTATGAGGTAAATCTTAACTACTAAGCTAATATAATATTTAACCTCACCTAAACTTTAACCTTACATAAACTTGAGTACAATTAAAAATTTATTTTTTCGAAATCTTTTTGTGTACGAAGGTCAAGACTCCTATTAATCCTCTTTGTTTGATAATTATTTTACCGATTTTTCCCACACAACAAGTTTGAGAGCTAGAAATATAAAATCAAAGAGATCACTTGATAAAATGTTTTTATAAACCCACCTAACATAACAAATGTAAACGTTTATATATTGGGATGTTTCGATGTTTGTTTCACAATCACACAACAACGGTTCAGCGAATTTAGAAAAAAATTGGCACAGATATAGATTGTTATCTGGATTATAGGATACTTTTGATCCCGGATTCCGTCCCGTGGGATTAACTAAAAACGAACTACAAGTTTTGATTTTAGATAAGATCCAGACTTATTATTATTATTATTAAATCTAATATTATACTTTAAAAATATAAATATAGTGATTACCTTTTCATGAAGAGGGTGAAATAGGGGATGAAAGTTTGTATCTAGAATCATTTATTTGTACGAGTATTGCAGTAAAGGTTATAGCAAAACGGTGTTCACGCGGGCGACGCCGCGGGCAGATACTATGAAATAAATTACAGCTCAAAAATACAGTATGTTATTTTTAACATGTGTACGTTTTTTTTAAACGCTACACACTCAACGGCCCCCATTAAGATAGTACCTAATATCTTGTTATCTGTAGGTCCGGAGACAACACACCTAGACCGGAAAATAATTAAGCCTATATAGTTAATAAAATATCTGACTGTAGCGTCAATCAAACCTCGAAAATTGATCGAATCGACCTTTGGCATTTAAAGCAGTTTCCTTATGGGTACGCCATATTGTCGTTAATATCTTGTTAAATAAATTATTTCTTTTATGTGTTTTACGGCCTAATATTATAATTTGTGGGCTAAAATTTTGTTTTTGCTCTTTAGGAATGCCGAATCCTCTGAGGAAGTATTATTTACTCGCTACGGTTAAAGTCAAGCGCGTTGGACACGCGTTGAAGGTTGTGCTTAATAATTTGCGATCAGGTATCCTTATTTACTACCGTCATAAGTCAAAATTAATTGCAAAAAACGCAGGTTCATAAAATTTATAGTTATTATTAGTTTATATTTATAGTTATTTATAATTATTTTATATCTGTCATAGAGAACGTAGAAGTTGCCACTGCTATGGCGCAGTACATTTGAAATTGACAAAATTTATGATAACAATATGATAGAATGTTTTGTAAGCATCTTCTTCTTCCTAGCATTATTCAGTATCTACCCCGGCTCTGCTTACACTCTTAGCCTGATTCGACGGTTACTATTGCCATCTAAACACCGCACCCCAAAGGGCGAACCTGTAGCTTATTGGATTAGAGTAAATTAATTATCAAGAGTTATTATCAGATGTCATGATAATAACCAGGATCGACAGCTTAACTTGCTCTCCGAGGCACGGTAGTTAGACCTACGAGAACAAACCACGAGGATATTCATAGCAAACATCTGCTTTGAGCGAAACCGAACCCGCGGCCGCCATAAGCAAGCGAACTACCAATAAGTATATTCTATATAAAATAAAAATATTTAAAATACAAAACATACATTGTCTTATAATTTAGTTTCTTACTTACTATTCTAATTTCCACGAACATTTTTATCGTTATATAAATCAATTTTTTTAAAGAAATAAGAATTCATACTTAATACATTTACATTTAATTAAATATCTATAACTAAATAATTAAACATGTGCAAAGATTGTAAATAACTGTAGTATATATAGATTTAATTGATAAACATGCCTTTTGAGTTAAAAATAAATCTCATTCCTCATGAGATCAATCAAGAAGACGTACGCTTCTTGTGAATGTGACTTAACGTGCTGCCAATGAAGTTATTAAAAGTTAAAACTTAAGCAAAGCTTATACGAATTATTTCTTTACAAATCTTTGGTGAGTATATTTTGACAGTTGAGTTGAGTGTATTAGGTTTATTTATTAAGGATATAAAAAGTTTTATTTATTGAAACATCTAGTTCAAAAAGCCACAGAAATATAGTTTTTACCTTTTAGCTAAAAGCTAAATTTCGCATGCATTTTAGTTTCAGAGTTTTTGATCAAAAGTTATATAAATTTTTATATGTATTTTAATTTCAACTTTTTCTTGCTTAGCGGATAAAATCGATCAACGTTGAAAGCTTCCTGGAAAAAATTCTAAATTAATTATTGAAGTGAAACTTCTTTATCTGCGTTGGAAAAAAAATTACCGTCAAATTTTTCGGTTACGCGCCATCTTTTTCTTGTCCCTACCACGGCTAATTCGAAGGGTACTTTCTCCATCGGTGTAGGGATAGCATGTAATAATTCTATTTCAATTAATAAAATGCTGTAATAATCTTAGTAGTAATAAGGTTAAATGAAATAATTGTATTATTTGTATTCATGGCTATGATAATAAAAGCCTTTTGTTAAGCTTTCTCTAATTTAACTTTATTTAACTAATTTCTTTAAAGTTGCATATAGCAGATCATTTTTAGAAAAATAAGGTCATAAAGAAGTTTCACTTCTTACATGTGTACACTAGTGCACCCACACATTTTTGTTTTTAAATAAAGTATTATTTCGAGCTTATTTTACTTTCTATGGCGCTAAGACCTCATGGGTCCTGGGCACTTCCACAATGTTTTGACATTCTTTGCGAACCTTGGCTTTCCTTCTCCAGGTGGTAAACCTTCTCGTAGCCCTGGGATCTTCTTCGACGCTGTCGCACGATCTTATATTCGCCCTCACTTTTGGTCTTTTATTATTGACCTTAATAAGCTCTAATACCTACATTTTAATACGTTAAAGCAAACCTTTAATAAAATAACCTTTAAGGTAATTTTTAACCTTTGCTACATAATCCTGAAACCTGAATCATTTCAAACTACTGAGGTCAAAAGAATCAAAAAATCCTGTTTGAATTGGTAAAACGTTAGAATTCGCCATTGGTTTGCGTTACAATACAAAATGTAATGTCAATGTTTTTAACCGCACAAGGGCTTAATTTAACTGTTGGACTTGTACATAAAGGGATTTTTAATTAACTTTTAGTAGCATTAAGTGCCACCCGTAATTTTTTTATTAAAACCCTATTCTAATGAATAGAATAGAAAACAAAAAGCCTTTACTCTTTTCTGCTATGACGAGATAATACCATTTATCATATTTAAAAATGACTCATATTGTTATAGTTTGAGATATATATAAATTGTCTTTTCATTTAAGAATAGTTTGAACAACTACATCGACCATGACTCGCTTTAATTGTTGATAAATATAGAATAACACATACTATTAAAAATATTTTTCGGTGTATCGAATGGATAAGAAAAAGGTTATCGATCTAAACAAATGTTATATAATATGAATGTTATTTTTTTCAGAGATCAATGATAAGAAGAAAGCGTCAAATATGAAGTGTAAAAATAGGAAACACAACAAAGAAATTAGTACTAGTAAGTCTATATTGAAACTTTTTAACAGTATGAATATTACTGTTAATATTATAGTAATAATAATAAACGCTGCACACTCAACGACCGCCATTAGAATAGTAATGCCCTGTGTTGGGGGTCCGGAAACATACACACAGACAAGGCCTTATATGGTTTAAGGATGATTCGTCGATTTTTTTGCAATCGTTAACTCAATAAAAAATATAAACTTTGTTTTCGTAAAAGAATATTAGCAATGTCTTTATTAATAGTTCTCCAATTACGCATCTAGTTTGCGCTAGGATTGGGTACGACAACAGTCCAAGGGGCACGATCGAACCCGCAGCTTTAGCGTTACGGAGAGTCGGCCCTTCAACCGTTGAGCTGTTGAGTACTACAATTAGATTGATTTTATAACATCGACAATGTAAAAAATATATTATCGATACTTTATTAGCGAAATGTTGCGAACAACATTATGAGGTCCATTCGCTTAGATAAGAAGTTGAAAGTCGTCTTTATTTTGTATAAAAACATTATTATTATACTAATTATTGAGTCTATGTGAATTTGTTAAATTTGTATAAACGGAGACAAAAATAATGACACGGCTTATGGTTTTTTTACCATCACAAAGTAATTAATATAACAATGTCAGTTTTTTTCGCGTATGTGTATAAATTGAAATAAAAAAATGCTACTTAATATAATAAATGTGAAAGTTTTTAAGCTTGAATGTTTGTTACTCAATCACGCAAACACAGCAAAACGGATTTGGGTGAAATTTGGTAAGAATATAGATTATTACGAGATATGATACTTTTTATCTCAGAATGTTAGGTTCCCGTGGGATTATCAAAAAACGGACTGAAGGGCGCGTCGACTTGGAATTATGTTTGGATATTTGTTACTAAATCACGCTTAAACGATTTAAGGAATTTGAACGAAATTTAGCACACAGATAGCTTATAATCTCGATTAAAACATAGCATTCTTTTTATCCTAGAAATGTATTCGGATCCTGGTGGATTATCCAAAAACATGCTACAGGACGTACTAAATTGAAATCGGACGTATTAAATCGCAGACAGATGGACGCAAATAAGCAATACCATGTCAACCCACACGAATGTCATTTCGAGAAAAACGCGTTTGAAAATTTTGAACAACTTGCTTTATATGAATTTTTTTATTTATTGGTCAAGATTTTGGCAATTTCAGATTTATGTAAGTTATTTTACTTATTTTCACAAAAATACAAATATACAAAAAATACAAACTGCATATTTCGTATATAATATAACCCAAAACGTTTAAAAATACATAAATTGCACTTTTTAGAAGTTTTAAAGCTTAAAACCCTACAAATAATAAATAAAAAAGTTCTTCAGCCATTTACCAATACTTCTGCATATATAACTCAGTTTTTTCAATTTTGTGGTTTGACATGGTATTGCTTATTTGCGTCCAGATGTTAGTATGTTATATTTTTCCAAGCTCTCTGTAACGGTTTTCGAATCGGATCGAAATCAGAATACTCAGCTTAAAGATTAAAGGACAGAATAGCTACTTTAATTGACAATAAACCAAAGGAATTTTCGACAGTTACCCTGTCTTCCTACGACATTCTCATGCAAATTGAGAAGTTGAGACTTGTCTGTCACCGTACTGTTGATAATGATGCATTTGTTTCGGTAAATAGATTGATAGATGAACAAAAGTTCCTTTTTTGTTATTCGCCTATCGCCCTCTGTCACAGCAGAGAGCAGTGCAATCAGTCACACTGGTGGGAGGTCTTTTGTTGCAAGAGGCCGGCTAGGTAGGTGCCACCGCAGTGTCAAATATTCTACCTCCAAGCAGTAGTGTCTTAAGCATGACTGTTTTCGGGTTTGAGAAACAATTGTCATCTGAATATAAGTTAACGTTTTATTCAAAGAAATTATTTATTGAATAATAAAAATAAATATTTTTAAATAATAAAATTATTTACTTCTATTTTGTCCTCAAAATCAAGCTTTTCGGTGTCGTATTTGAAGTGCGATTGTATAAAAAGTATACCCAAGTAACAAAAAAAGGCCCGTGTATATCGTATTCCGTTTTGCTGCTTTTGCGTAACCATATATTTTACAATATTAGTGGGAATGCGAGACATACGATCGTAATTGCTTATATGATTTTATATATTCCGGTGTTCTTAAATTACGTAATGTCATTGTTTTCAGGGAGGCTTTGTATATTCATAGTTGTTGGATTTATACTGCTGCTTTTACCTGTAATCTCATTTTTGATAGACCCACAGTTTCGCCTTCTATTATACGTAAGCAAACCCTTATTTGTTTAATTTTTCGTTACTATAGAATTTAAGGCACAACCTCGAGCAGACAATCAATAAACTAAATCAGGGGGGAACTTTTCCCCATTACCGATCCATATAAGCATCGGGACCTGACGACCCCATCACCAGCTGTTGGGATAATCTCTGTCTCAACAGAGATTATTCCACCAGTGCAATCAGTCACACTGGTTCTAAATCTTTTGTTGCAAGAGGCCGGCTACGTAGGTGCCACAGCAGTGTCGAATATTATATATATAAGCAGTAGTGTCTTAGGCATTACTGTCTTCCGGTTGGAAGGGCACTGTAGGGTAATGAAATTACTGAGCAAAGGAGATTTAAGAACCAATATCTCGAGGTTGGCAACGCGTGAGTGGCACCTACTCCAACTACAAATCGTGCTCCAACTGCTCATATGCGGCAACCGCTTACCATCGGCCTGTACGTTTGCTTGCCAACTTAGTAACATAAAAAAATAGGCAGTGCTAGTACACAACGTTCGTGGAATGTTGTTAACTAATTAATCTTTTGTAGTTAATATTTTTATAGCATTTTTAATTTAGGATTAAGAACAATGACTAATAAAAACGACCATTCCCAGATGACCAGAATTGCAGTTGGATCACAATTCTATCAAATATTATTACAAGATAATCTCGGGATTAATTTAGAAGTCTATGTTTTCAATATCACAAATGCCAAAGCGTTCTTATCTGGTGAGGACGACAAATTAAGGGTCAAGGAAGTTGGACCTTTTACATATCAGTGAGTTTTCATTTTGCTTCGGCATGTTAATTTTATGTGATCGATATATCTATGTCATTGGTCGAGCGCACGAGCTATGCACGTTTTCGCCACCACAATCGTCACTCTCTAACTCGAACAAAATGTAATTACAACAACTACAACTTAGTCAGATAACATAACAAAATTAATTCAAAACATATTATTAAGAAGTATTCTTACTTAAATAGTAGATAGTCAGACGAACTAGATAAATGTGCGTTAATCTCATTACCAAGAGACGGAAGCAGGAAAAGAGGTCGGCCAAGGAAACGGTGGGAAGATGTTTTCCGGAAAACAGTGGGCCCACATTGGAGTACAACTTCTAAAAATAGAAAACTTTGGCAACATATGGGGGAGGCCTACGCTGGAGAGGCGACTACTACAAAATAGATATTTAGTATATTTAGTATAGAGTATATTCATTTTATTTAAAATATAGATATAAGTTAGCAGATATAAAACTATATAAATTAGTAAATAAGGAAAATATGTAAAATAACTTTGTAGTAGAATAAAGGCTTTATTTATTTATTTATTTATTTAATCTCATTAAAACTCGAGAATGGCTGGACCGCTTTGATTAATTTTGCTATTGATATATTTGTAGAAGTCCAGAGTAAGCTTAAAAGGTGGGAGAAATATGGAAAAGTTCAATAGTAAAAAACAATTCTATTTTTCATTTCATCTTATTTTTCTTACTTTTCAAACACGATGTTATTGTGTACATGTGAGAGAGGCTGGTTGATCGTTATTGTTTGTATTTAAGTTCATCTTATCATTAAGAAGTTATCTTGTAACTTCTAACTCCGTTGTCTCATCATAAGATTTCGCTTTCCGATCTACGTATTTCGTAATAAAGTACTAAATAAAAAAATGATGTGTCCAGAGAAGTATTTTGCGACAATACTTAGAAAGAGATATTGAGCTACATAAATAAATGTCTTTAATTCAGAAGTGAATTTCCGCAATTAATCATGACTATTTCTGATCAGACGAAAGGTTCAAAAGTTTATCATTATTTACTTTGTATAATATATAAACAATACCGGTCAAGTGCGTGGTGACCACGCGCAGACTGATACTGAGGATATTCAAATTCTAAAACGAAAGTTTCAAATATAAAAACAAAATTTGTACTTAAAATCTGAATACAATATTTAGGTACCAAATAGGGACTAAATGATTGTGCAATGAATACATAATACGGTGCTCAGTTTGTTATTGTAAGCGATGATAATGAGGTCAGAATGATTGACCATCTCAAATTTGATTTTTCTGTTAATAGGCAAAAAGCACCTACTAAATAGGTATTCGATGCTGCTAAATTTTTACGTCAATTTGTCACTTTGTACAGTCATTTTGATGCACACTCATTTTGAGTATTCATTTGAAAATCTATTTTATATTTATATTATATTATAATTTTCTATTTTATAATAACTATATTATAATTTTACGAACTCTTTTATAATGAAATGTAATAAAAGCTGATAACTTTATTATCATTCTAAGGCGGTACGAAGTTCACCGGGTCAGCTAGAATGTAGATGATATAATATAGTCTCAGTCTTGTACTAGGCAATAAAAAAGGATTTATATTTGATCATAATGAATGATCAAATGAAAAAACTTATTGTACGGAATGGTGACTCTACCAAAGTTACAACTGCGTTGCAGATATCAACGCCGGCCTCCGAAACAAGTTTAAACTTAAATAACTCATATTTGATGCTACGTATTTTTTATATGAATAAAATGAATATTCTTATGTTTTCCTCTATGATTTTCCAAGCTATTGACCAGAATATGTTGAAGCTAATAAATTTTATTGTGCATACACATGTCAAGGTAATTTAAGGCGTTACGGCTTCAAAAAAATTTCAACAATTTTATTCTGTACATGGTATTGTAGAGCATGTCGTGGGCAGAGCATGCAGTTATAAATGATAATTTTCTATATAACTTATATTTGCTTTGTATTTGTAATAAATATACTGAGAATATTTAATAACATTGCAGAGAAGTCAGAAGAAATGAAAAATTCGAAATTGACGAAGAATTGGAAGTAATGAGGTACATACCAAATGCATGGACAGAATTCCGTCCCCAGCTCTCAATTGATGATCCTAGACATATCAACGTCACTGTAGCCAATACTGCTTTGCTAGTAAGTGTATAGTTTTCAAATTAATTATTCATAATAACTAAGCTGTACATAGGACGTCATTCTCTAAGAGATGATATTTTAAAAGCGCTGAAATACGGCTTTTTAATAATCGTTGGCTTTGTACTAATATTATATTTTTTCTGTTTTATTACAAACTTTGTCACGTTTGTTATTACAAACAAAGCAAGCAAAATCTTCTATATTGATTTTAATATCAGAAATAAATAAAGATTTTCTTATTCACTTGTAACGCTTAAATATCTTCTCTTATTCTTTTCGTAATGAACTACAAATTGTAGTTAATGATAGGTTGATTGCTCTTGTAAGTCGTGTTTTAATCCTTCTTTCTGTTTTTGGCATTATACGTAGAGTAGTAGCTAAAAATATACTAACAACTAGATTCATACTTGACGACGTTGTGGCCAGCGGTAAAGAAAGAAAGAAAGAAAGAAAGAATTAAATTATTGGGACACATAACAAAATGCTAACAAAAAGAAACTAAAGTTAAACATTAAAAATTATTATCGTGCAAAGAAAAAAACAAAACAATAGTAAAAAACATAATTAAAAACTTAATCCTAAAAATTACTTCTAGTATAAAAAAAATTAGAAATAACATAAACAAAACAATAATAAAGACCTCTGTCACAACAGAGATTATTCCACCATTGCAATCAGTCACACTGGTGGTGGGTCTTTTGTTGCAAGAGGCCGGCTAGGTAGGTACCACCGCAGTGTTCAATATTCTGCCGCCAAATAGTAGTCCTTAGGCACTACTGTGTTCCGGTTCGAAGGGCAGTGTACGCTAGTGAAATTACTGGGCGAACGAGATTTAAGAACTAATATCTCGAGGTTGGCAACGCGTGAGTGGCACCTACTAATAGTGCTGCAAGCGCTCATAGGCTACGGCAACCACTTACCATCATGTGGGCCGTATGCTTGTTTGCCAACTTCTAACATAAAAAAAACCCCCTTAAGCACCACAGTAATATATTTCGTTACTAAATTATTCCTGTTTCAGACGATGACCTCAATGGCTTCCTCGTACTCTTATTGGACATCGGCCGCATTCTCGATGCTAAGTAACCGACTGCAATCTAAACCAATCATGAACATCGGTGTACACGACCTCCTTTGGGGTTACGATGAACCTTTAATAAGGTTATCTAACACAATTCTTCCAGGCTGGGTTACTTTCGAAAAATTGGGTGTCTTAGATCGGGTAAGTTGTATTTCGTCACTTATTTAAATTTACTTAAGTGCTGCCTATGTTGTCAGAACCTTTTTAGGGTTCCGTAGCCAAATGACAAAAACGGAACCCTTATAGTTTCGTCATGTCCGTCTGTCCGTCTGTCCGTCTGTCTGTCTGTCCGTCTGTCCGTCTGTCCGTCTGTCCGTCTGTCCGTCTGTCCGTCTGTCCGTCTGTCCGTCTGTCCGTCTGTCCGTCTCTCCGTCTCTCCGTCTCTCCGTCTCTCCGTCTCTCCGTCTGTCCGTCTGTCTGTCTGTCCGTCTGTCCGTCTGTCCGTCTGTCCGTCTGTCCGTCTGTCCGTCTGTCCGTCTCTCCGTCTCTCCGTCTCTCCGTCTCTCCGTCTCTCCGTCTCTCCGTCTCTCCGTCTCTCCGTCTCTCCGTCTCTCCGTCTCTCCATCTCTCCGTCTGTCCGTCTGTCCGTCTGTCCGTCTGTCCGTCTGTCCGTCTGTCCGTCTGTTCGTCTGTCCGTCTGTCTGTCCGTTCGTCCGTATGTCACATTCATTTTACTCGGAGACCATTGGTTCTATCAATACGAAATTTACTAAATAGGTGTTCTTCTATGAACCGCACAACGATTCTGTAATGAAATCTTAAAATATATAAGAATTAAGGGTAGCAGTCCATACATGTAACTGAGTGTTGAAAAAAAAAAATTAAAACGTATGTCAACGTGTGAGATATCTTTGTATAGGTCTTTCAAAATTATAAGGAGGTTTGATTTTGACTTTTTTCATTAAGTTGGTAGTTGTAGAGATATTAATTCCTAAAGGCATTAAAGTTGTGTCCCCCCCCCTCTCATTTTTGAACTATGGGATTTAAAATTCTGGAAAAATTTGAGCTTGTAGAACAACAAATAAAATTTCAACCACATTTGGTTTGAAGAAGATAGGTCCACAAATTTAATAGATATATAAGTTTTTCCCATAACTTTGTTTTTCATATAACTTTTAATAATTACTATGAAATTACCACAATGTTTATTAAGAGTTAGTTTTCACTTTTCATTATCGAAGCTATGTAAAGTTTAGTAACTTCTTTTCTAGTTGTACGATACATCATCTGTCCCAGTTTTGGAGGTCAGTATCGCAAACGAGGATAAATTTAAGCTTAAAAAAATTGACGGCTGCCAGGGTTTGAAAGCGTGGGGCTATGAAAATCCAAGCAAACGGTAAATATTCAATTTAAATACCATCTAAAACAAAATTAAGATTAAATATTAATCACGATCACACTTTGTAATTATTTTATTTTAGTACCCGTTGCAACACACTTGTTGATACATACGAAGGATACGCTTACAAGCCTAATATGACTCCGGAATCAATTAGGCTTTATCGTAGTGCTTTCTGCAGGCTTCTAGACCTAGATTTTATAGGAAGAAAGAGTACAAATATTAGTGCAGAAGTATTGGTCTACAAGATCAGTAACAAAACTTACTCCATCAATCCCAGTACAGAGTGCCTTTGCGGATCCACAAATCAGTGCATAGACGGAATATCTGAAATTTCACCATGTTTCTTTGGTAACAGTTTACTAAATATTATTTTTGGAAGTAGTTATTATTGGGAATAGCGTATTCATATTTTTTCTTAAAGCTACAATTTTTTTTAGGTCTAAGTGCTGCTTTATCTAATGGACACTTTTTAAATGCAAATCCGCAAGTGTATGAACGCATTGAAGGCATACATCCTAACGAAAAGGATCATGGCAGTGAGTTTTTGATCGAATCTGTAAGTGCTGATTGATGATTATATTTTTACTGATCATTATGATGATTAGATGAAAATCTAATCATCATGATGATGATCAGTAAATTTTGTTTATATTGGAATGGACATGATATTGCTTTGAATGAATAGACTAATAAATGTAATAAATATTTTAATAAAATTAAAATTCAAGAAAATTTCCATCCGTTTGAAAATATCATGATGAAATTGCTAAACTGATTTATTAACCGAGAGTTTCTTTTTAAAACTAATTAACTAACATTATAAATGT
This sequence comes from Hestina assimilis, assembly GCA_023373885.1. NCBI lineage: Eukaryota > Metazoa > Arthropoda > Insecta > Lepidoptera > Nymphalidae > Hestina > Hestina assimilis. Next base: position 448,324 of record CM041750.1, on the reverse strand, counting down.
GAATGTTTGGATGGATGAATGGATGATTGTTACTCTTTCATGCAGAAACTACCGGACAAACTTTGGATGTTTGGTAAGTATTAACATAGCTTATTATCTCAATGAACATATAGGATGTTTTTATCCTGAAAAATTTTGGGTGCCCGTGTGTTCATCAAAAAACTACATAGCGCAAGCGGAGCAGCGGGCACAGCTAGTATAATATAAATTCAATAAATGAAATAAAAATATCTTTCCAGATGTCCGGAGCAGTAATAGGTAGTAGATTTACTGTACAACTCAACATTGTGGTGAAGGATATTTCAGCTGCCTCCAATGTTAAACCATTTTCAAATATGGTCGTGCCTCTTGTTTACTTTAAAATTGTAAGTTTAAATTTGTCTATTTAAAGAGAAACCACCCGGGAGACCGAGCCTTGCTTGGTATCGTTTTTTTTGGTTAATCCAAAAATATATTTATATACGAATTAAATGCATTGATTGGCCCAATAATAGGTTTTCTCACAAAAGAAGGAACTTAAAAAAATCAGACTGGAGACATCTGGACGCGAGGCGGAAAAAACACGGATGTTTAATTACTGGGCAGAGGAGATTTAGGAACTAATATCTCGAGGTTGGCAACGCATGTGTTGCACCTACTAATGGTGCTGCAAGCGCTCATAGGCTACTCCGCCCACTTACCATCTGGTGGGCCGTATACTTGCTTGCCAACTTGTAATATAAATAAAGAGATTTTGGGAATTTTCTAACCTATGGTTAATATTTTTCAGATCCAACCTAAATTACCAGAAGAGCAACAAAACAATATAAGAAAAATAAACTTTTTCTACCCGTACATTTTTCACTGCATTGAAGGCGCAATATTCATAGGAGGTTTGGTGGTTTTGGTATACGCCGCTTTTAAGATTTATTGTGCTTGGTTTTGTTCTGACTTCGACATGGAAAAAGAAAAGGAAAATAGTACACATATAGTGCAAGCAGAACCATTAATGTGTGGGAAACAAAATGCAATCGAGAATTATGGCCGAGTAGATATATGTAGCTTGGACAGCTAATCTTTCAAAGGACTACGGTTGGGAGATCAGCTCATTTTATGATTTTTAAATATTATTTTACCTTCACACTAATTGAGTCACTCGTAAGTGCAGATTGAATGTGACTTAATTTGGACAGGATTGAATTGGATTTTCGAGGATATTCTTCAGTAACTTTTAACTATAAAATATGATCTATATGTAATGTAAATATTATGCAACAAGGTTTTATTTATGATATTATTATTTTGTAAAGTAGTAGTTTTTTTTTCTTATAAATAACTTATTATGGTAATGAATTCTTATTATGTTTATTGTTTTGTCGTTTCTACTATTTGTCCGAAGATTTAATTTAATTCTTCTTCACTAACAGTTGATATAGAAATAAATTATTTAAATTTATTATTAAAATGAATTTAATAAAAAAAAAACAATAGTTTTTTACGTCAGAGGGGGCAGGGTAGGAGGCTCAAAACACTAGAGGGAATGCAGGTGCGTTGCCACTTTGAGTACGTTACGAGTTTTTCACCAAAAACACGGTGGTAGCTAACCAGAGGGCATTTAAGCCCCACCGCCAGCATATATATGTCCTAGATTTTCTTCCACAACATGCAGATTTCCTCACGATGTTTACCTTTACCGTCACTCACAAGATAAATTTTAAACACAAATGAAACACTTGAAAACTTAGAGGTGCTTGCCCGGAATTGAGAACGCGACCTTCGGTTAAAATCTACGTTTGGATCCATTGGGCCATCTCGGCTATAAATTTCCGTAATGATTACCGTCATAAGCTGACGACTATAAAAATAGGATGACACTTTGATAGCTTTGTCATTATTCATTATTATTTATTATTTAATAAAATAATTATTTACGGATGAGGCAAAGATTTAGACAATTTTTCATAAATATCAAACTCGAAAACGGCTGCAGATTATAATGGAAATATCAATAATAATGTAAAAATTATATTATGTACAAACAAAATTGAAAATTGAAAGGGAAACAAGAAAATCATGAGAGTTTCATTTATAATTATGATTTTATTCACATAAGTCTCTATAAAAATGTTACCAAAAACAATAGACCTATTATAATATAATTTATTGATATTAATTTAATAAGAAGAGTCGTAAGAAGAGATAGATGTATCGGTATCACTAGATGATTCTTCTTCGCTGGATGAATAATACCTTCTTCTTCTTTTATCTTTGCGTATTAACTTTTCAATTATATTCACTGGTGGGTGATCATGTACAACTGGTTCGTAGACCGCCCTTGCTGGTACTACAATTGATGGCATCGGGAACATTGGCGGATAGCAAGGATTAGAACAGGAATAATCTTGACAACATTTATTAGTAATGTTGGATGCTGTAAAATAAATTGAAACCTTGAGGATGACACAGTTGCCTTCTTTAACTTGTGCTTTGTAACAAAATTAATAACTAACCTTGAAAGATATCCATAATTTGAACTTGACCCGTTGTTAAGGCAATGTTGAAAATAATAATACATATTAATAGCCGTATATTTCGATACATTTCTCAGTTATTACTGTATGTGAAGTTCATCAATGTTACGATTTATATAATTGCACTAATCAGCCGTTGTGCGTTTCCATGAATGACTATTGTTTCGTAAGATTTCATTACATTGATTTCTTTCACAGGTGTTTTTTATATAACTCATTTAAATAATACATCATATTATTTACAGACGTAATATTATTTATTTAATAATTTATTTGTACAAAAGTAATTAACAGCGTTTAATATAAAAACTTAATGTATAAATATCTAACTTATTTGAAAAGACAAGGAAAGATTACTAATTTTTTTATCATCAGGTGCTCTAAATATCAATTCCTTTTTACCGCTTCCTAGTTTATGATCTGACACGCCTCCTCGTAACGCTACTTGCTTGGATTGTCTTGATCTATACTTTTTGGGCTCTTCATCTTTTGAAAGTACAATCAATTGAGAATTTTTTGATTCATCTCCTTCAGCGAACACCTGAACTGTTTGATGATTTCTATTAACTATTTCTTTTTCACCAAGTAATTCGGCTACATCGTCATTACTTATTTTAGTTTCAAATTTAATATCACCGTTTTCTGCTATGTAGCTTAGCATCGGCTTAACCAACTCGTTGTCACTCTCAGAACTGCGAAGATTTCTCCTGTAAATATTAGGTTTTCTCCGATGTCTAAACCTTCTACGCTTCAGAAATTCTGATTCAGAACTACTTGTATCCGTAGAATCATCCGAGCTAAATGAATATGAAGCCCTTGGTTTTCTCCATGGTCTACGTCGTGGTGGAATTTGGACGGGGACAGGTGGCGGAAAAGGTGCTAAAACAACCGGTGGTGGCCCTATAATTGAGATCGGAACCGCGTAAGCTGATTTTGGTGGAACAGGCTTTGGAGTATCTTCAGGATTTTTACATCTACATTTGCTATGACATGGAGAACAGTATGAAAAGGCTGATGGAGTACATGATGGTGCACAAGTGCAAGGAGGACACGGGGGGCAGGATTTTGGTGTAGGTGGAGGTTTTTGGCAAACACTGGGACCAACCATCGGCATCGGCATTGGCATTGGCATTGGCATTGGTAGAGGAACCGCTACTAATCTTTTCCTTTTTTCTTTTTGACTTTTTGTTGTTGTTGTTGTTGTAGTTGTTGTTGATAGCGTTGTGGAATTCTTTTCTTCCGATGATGATCCATCGAATGGTAAAATAGCAGGTGCCATCATCGGTACAGGTGCTGGCATTGGAAATATGGGAGCAGGTGCTGAAAATATAGGTGCCGGTGCTGGATATATTGGTGGAGGGAACAAAGGCATCCCAAATTGTAGTTTAACTGGTGGTAACATATTTGTGAAGAATATTGTGAGAATCCAAATGATGACCTTCTGTAACAACATAAAACAAAAAGTTATAGATAATTAAACTTTTGTTTTTATTAATATAAAGCTGTGAGTGAAGCCGTTTTGTCTGAAAATGCATTAGTACTAATTTAAGTCATAGCTCTCTAAGAACTTATTAAATATTTTATCGAATTCAATTAAGTTTTACTTATAATGGATTCTTGTACACTCAGCAGAAATTATATATATATTTTAATAATAAACTCACGTAAGTCATTCTCGGAAGGCAGGTTATAATCAAAACGTTTCCTTAATCGAAATTTGCTTTTATGCATTCTACTTTTAACTTGCATAACTCTAGTTCATTGTAGACACCGTCAGAAAACTAAAAAAACACACTGAGTTGTTGAGCAACAATTTTAAATTTTATGGCACTTTGAAGAATAAAATATTTATTGATATTTTGAATGTTTATGGTATAGAATTTTAAATAGAAACTTTTTACCTGTTATTCAAGCAATTCTAAATTTGTAGAGTTATAGACATACTGTTTGCTAAATATTTGTGTACAGTTAAAAATCAAAACTACAATATCATCATGTCAAGTGAACCTGTTTTTGCAAAAACTGGACCATGTTAATATTTCTAAATCAGTACAAACCAAAATGAATTAAATACGAAATTTGTTGATTTTAATAATGAGGAGATGAGGATTTTATCACCTAAAGTGTTTTTTTTTAGTTAGATAGCCCAAACGGACTGGAGGCTTATCTGATATTAAGCTATAACTACTGCCCATAAACATCTGTATCACCAAAGGGCATGCAGGTGCCTTGCCGCTCTTTTTTAAGATACACCTGCTAATACGTTAGCTAACCTCAAACTTCGGCTGATGAACAGTCACTTCACGAGTTTTTCACCAACATACGACGGTAGCCAAACAGGCGGACGTTTAAACCCTACTTCCAGCAAGGGACCACCACTCGGATTGGCGCATATATGTCAAGCAATTATTTATATTTTTCATGTATTTAATATTTATTAAATCTAATTACCCACAATTCATTCTGTTTCATAAAGTTTCTAAGGCTGCACTCGGTTCTTGGATTTAAAAAAAAAAATTTTAGCGTAGAAGAGTTGTATACTGCACAAATATAGAGATGTATGGCGTACAATACTTAATTATATGCACTCCTAATAAGTTTATGTTTTATGTTTTACTTTGTAGAAATAAATTTGACTATAGGACGGATTTCAATGAGGTAACAGATTCTTTCAGTAGTAAGATTAGACAGTACAGCATGCCGGATCCTTACCCGGGTTTAACCGGGTTATTTATCTCAAACGCCGGAGAGGGGCCGTTCAATTTTAATATACATGTATATAACTCACTTTTACGTTAAATTATTTTAGATATCTTGAAAAGAAGTATATTTTTATGATGATTGACCACGGTATAATAATTTTATTTGCGTTGACTTTGTATTTAATGAATTGTCTTATAACCATATTTTTCAAAATAATTAGCAGTCAAGTGCATGGTGGACAACACACAATGGAATCTAAAGAGTTCCGCAGCTTGATGATCCTTTCTTTCGAATCTTTAGGATATTAATGAATTTAAAGCCACGAAGTTTGTACTTTCAAAGTTGTCTAAAATGTATATTTATTTAATTATATTAGAACTTTTTCGTGCTTTATTTTCATAAAAAAATGTATATTTTGATCATATAAGAACTTCTTGTTATAATATTCTTCATATGAATTTTCAATTTATGTCTTCTTTTTCTATAATATTTCAATAGATGGTACTAGTAGTATTTTAAATCGCGCTTACGTTTGGTTCACTTGTGTAGTAGAAGTAATCTGAGACAATGTTAATAAATCGAGTTCATCAGCATAAAAGAATTTTTATTTACATAGTAAGTGAGTCGTAGTCAGTGAAATAGTGGAGTCATAAACAACAGTAATTATTAATACGAATATGAAAAAGCAATGTTATGGAAAACCCTATATATATCTCTTAAATTTATTAACGTATATTCTTCAAAGTAATTAACGTTGAAAGATCTTATGATGCTCTACCCTTAATTTTTAAATATTTCATTATTTCAATACAAAAACTGTAGTGGTTCATAGAATACTACTATTTACCAAATTTCGTATAGATAGCGCTATTAGACTCAGAGTAAATTGACATACGGACGGACAGACAGACGCACATGATGAAACTATAAGGGTTCCGTTTTTGCCATTTGGCTATGGAACCCTAACAAGAGTTTTCACAGTGATAAATAGAGTACCCTAAAATCTTTTCCTTTTTATATGACGTAAATGTAAATAAAATGTTATTAATTTACAGCTACTTTTTCGTATTGGATTTGTAATGTTTTCAGAAATATAAAATACTCACTCAACAACTTTATTTACAGTTTCAATGTATAAAAATATAAAACTATATATTAATTAATAATTACTATTAACAAATATGATAATCAACTACGCTTTCTTTGAAAGTTTCCGCTTAAAATTTTTCTTCCTGTGAACATAATGAGGGCTAGTCTCAGTTCTACTTATAACTTCTACATTTTCATCTTCTTTTGTCAAGATTTTAGTATCTTCATTATCATCTCTGGGTTCTCTAGAATCAAGAGTATTTTCGTTCTTAGACGGTGTTACTGTCTTACTATCTCCAGTCTTATTTACAAGCCAATCCTTAGCTTCTCCTTTTGAAATCTGTTTCTCAAATATAACATACCCATCTTTAGTAACATATTGTAGTATAGGTGTGAGAAGAGCTTGATTCTGGTGACTTCTTCTTTTAGACTTGTGACGGTTCGAGCGCCTGCTTTGTCTGGACTTTCTCCACCAGGCATTCTCGGATGATCTATCTGAGGACTCATCTGAAGAAGTATCAGTATCAGAGCAATCTTCATCAGAACTGTAACGATGCTTTGGTTTTCTCTTTGAACCATGGTTACGATGTTGTTTATGCAAGGGTGGAGGTGGTGGTGGGAATTGAGATTGCTTTGTATCTGGAGAATAGAAAGGCATAACAATAACTGGAAGTTTATGTGCTGGTGCCATTGGTGCTATTGGCATGGGCATAGGTTGTGGAATCGCACCTGGAATAGGCGCTGGCAAACCCTGAACTGGAGCGGGAAACCCTGGAGCAGGGGCTGGAAAACCTGGAAGTGGCGCTGGAAAACCTGGCATAGGTAGTCGTAGAGATTCAATCGAAGGTGGTGCTAAAGTAGCTGGCATCCGGCAATGCATTGGCAGATTTTGTGGAAAATATTGCATGTTGCTTGGACATAATGGCAGCTCAGTTTTTTTAGCTTCTGATACACAAAAAAGCAGTATTGCTTTGACAAGTATTAGCCGTTTTTCTTGCATTCTACCTGTAAAGAAGAATATAAAGACATTATTCTTCGTCTGCAAATTTCTTAAATTTTTTCAAAAATAAAATAATTGGTATTGGTAAACTTTTAAACTCACTATTTTAAACAAGTGTTTTTCGAACACTTTCCATTAGCGAAATGCTCTAACTGTATAAGTGCATACGTTTTTGTAAAGTTTTTTGCAACTTCTGAAGGAAACAAAAATACGAACACTTGCGTCGGAAAGCAGGAATGCATAATACTTAAACAATGTATGAATTGCATACATTGTTCATTTAATCTTAGCTCTTATATAAAGTGATACGAGAGTACTTCGTTGGAAATCTAGGTATCGATACTTAATTATTGAACACGACAAAAGAAATTTGGTAAATTTGGATTAGAAATATTGCATCACCTTTTAAAAATTACATAAAATTGTAAAGCCATTGTTTCTGCACAGTATAAAACTTACCTTAATTAGTAGCTGACATTAATTCCTGAGAACTCAACATTAATGTGTGGCATAAGGTATGTTCAAAACCTATAATCGTATTGTTTTTATATAATATTTATCGTCAAAATGACAATTTTAAATATTATTTTCAGATGGATTTTTCAATCAAAGCAGTCGTTGTTTCGCACATGATGTTACAAACTTTATCGCAATTTCTACCACCAACTTATTACCAACAACCAATGCCAGGAGCAATGGGTGCCGCTGGGAGTCCTATGGGAGCTCCGATGATGATGCCGGCAATGCAAATGCAGCAACCGTATCCTCGACAGCGACTTCCTGTAATGATGATGCCATACCACTCGAAAGCAGCTGATAAAAAATACATGAAGCCAAGGAAACGACGAGCAAAGAAATATTACAAAGAATCGGATTCATCTAGTGATAGTTGTTCGGAGAGCAAGGAAAATATGAGAAGTCAAAGGCATGGCCGAGGTAGAAAAAAGAAACGGCAAGTTCTGACTCCAGTTATATCATATGTGACCAGGAATGGTAGGGTAGTGTATCAGAAGAAAATTAAGAAAGAGAACGCAGGCGATTGGCTGGAGATGGGAATGAAAAAAATTCCATCAAAATTAGTTGAAGAAAAAGCTAGCGGAGAAATGACAATACACGATTTTAAAAATAAATATAGAAGATCAAATCATCATCATCACGATTACGATGATTAAGTTTTTGTAAATCATTCCCGGTTTTTATTTAAGGCCAGTTTTAATAATTGTTTCTATCAAAACAATCTTTTTCTTTTTGTTTCGTCGTCTTCAAGACATTTTCTTTAATTAGTTTTGTATAATTTTTCATTTAGTAATAGAAGATAAGCTTAATAAATCGGCTTATTTATTTAAGTAAAATGTACGTTTCAATTGGCCAAATTAAGTTTGTTTTTGTATTTTTATAATAATTACTTAAGCTGCTTATGTTACATAAATGATTAATAAAAAGCACTATCGTCATTTTCTAATTATTATTCGTATGTAGATTTATGCTTATTATGTATTTCAATCTCAGCTTACAAAACATCTAATATGATGTTCTTCCACATGAACAAACAACAAAGACTACTATTGACTGATCATATTGAATACATTATATCGTAGACTATTAACTCAACACCAACACATGCTAACTTCACTCAGTTATTAATATTTTACTGTTTTCCATTGCGTTGATTAGATTTACGAAGAGGCATCACCATGGGGCATGACCATAGTCTATGGTTTTAACAAAAGTTTTTTTTAAAGTTCAAGCTGATGGCATACATACATACTGAGAAATTTGAATAGATTGGGGGAGAAAATATTATTATTGTATCTTTTAATACACTAGCCATTCTTTAAAGTGTTTTCCTTAAATTGATTCCAAAATGTGGTTTGGAGAAAAATTTGGAGTATCCATAAACAAAACATTCAATTTTTATTAGATTTTTTGTATACTGTACTGAATCTATTATGATTATTGCGTAATATAATATGCAGCGTTCACTTCATTCGCGTATTTGGCTTCATACGAAGCCGTCACATAAATATTGAAAAGGTGCACTGTTTGTATTTCATATGCAACGACATATTTAGCTTTGGAGCATTTAGAAAAAATTTTAAGGTTGACTGGATTAGATTCGAGAAAAGAATCAATTTAAGTAATTTAACTATTAAGTAATAGTTGTTAAATCTCCGTTGCATGTTTGCAAAAGTATGTACATTTTTAAATATTAATAAAACAACCGATCCCTTAAAATTTTGTGGTACTTAGTTATTTTGCAGTATATTATTATTTATTACACTTTCTTCCAGGTGTTGCCATTTCTGATAATAATGATCTTATTATTAACATATTTGAATATTTCTGAATGTCAATATTTGCATCAAGAACAGAAACGAGGTCTATATGATCTATTACGCTTTTTTAATTATGAGTCAAGTCATAATGCAAATAATTTTGTAACAGGACACCAAACAAAACCTAAACATATCTGGCCGTGGCTACCAGGTTATTACTTTAATGAACGGAATAATGTAAAGCCACTTTTCTTTTATGGAAGGAAAAAATAGTAGTACTTAAAATAAGTAAATGCCTTACCTATAATACAACAAAAAATTGTGTATAACATACCTATACTAATAAAGAAAATTGAAGTATAATATTTTTGTCATATCTAAATAATAACAGCTTTTAACTAAATGTTTATTGAAAATATAATACTTATAAGTTAATAACTAAAGAAATATATTTTTTTAATTGTTGTGTGTCTGTCTGTTTGTTCTGAAACGACTCCAAAACGGTTGTACCGATTTTGATGTTACTCGAAACTAATAACTTGAATTGATAAGAGTATTAAACTTACTATAATTTTAGAAAATGAATTTAGGTTCCGTGGACGAGAAAAATAACTATAGTTCTATAGTTTGTCGTCCTTCGTTGTGGTGTGTTGGTAGCGAGCCTGTCTTTTTTTTTTTTTTTTTTTTTTTTATACCACGATGGTGGCAAACAAGCGTACGGCCCGCCTGATGGTAAGCGGTCACCGTAGCCTATGGACGCCTGCAACCCCAGAGGTATCGCATGCGTGTTGCCGACCCCTTAAAAACTTTTTCAACCTTCCCTTGAAGAAACCCATACCGTAGCGTGTTGGGAAAACCTCAGCAGGGAGCTCATTCCACAGCCGGAGGGTTCGCGGAAGAATATTCCTTTGGAACCGCACTGTTCGTGACTTTATGGGTTCCAATGTGTGAGGATGAATACCCTGCCGATGGCGAGCGGTGCGGTGGTGGAAAGTTGCTGTAGGCATCATATCAAACAATTCTTCGGAACACATCCCATTGTACAAGCGGTAGAATACGCATAAAGAAGCAAAGTCTCTCCTTAGACTTAAAGGTTCTATACCGCTTGTTAGTTTAGGATCATCGACAATCCGCATCCGCATCCGCAAGCTGGTATCCCGGCGCTCCTGCCCAGAGATGACAGCAGTACTCCATATGGGGCCGAACTTGGGACTTATATAATAGAAGTCGTTGCTCTGAAGTGAAGTACTGCTTTGCTTTATTGAGCACACCGAGCTTTTTGGACGCCAGCTTGGCTTTGTCCTCTAGATAACTTCGGAACTGGACGTCACTGGAAATGTCGATGCCTAAGATTCCAATATTCTTGGAGATGGTAAGAGGATGGTTCCGGAATTGTGGCGCTACAGTAAACGGGGTTTTTTTGGCGGTGAACGCGCATGCTTGTGTCTTTGTGGGATTAAAATTGAGTAGATTATCCCGACCCCAATCAGAGACTCTGGATAAAGTACTCTCAATTTGAGACACAAGTTGCTTGCGATTTTCTTCCAAAATGGGACGGGGAATATTTGCACGGCCCGTATAAAATGCGTCACCAGTACTGTCGTTCGTATAGCAATGAATGCCATCAAAAGATAGCATGTCATTGATGTGCAGCAAAAACAGCGTTGGAGAAAGTACGGAGCCTTGTGGGACACCAGCATTTATATCCTTGTTTTCGGAGCAACAACCATCTACTACCGCTCTGATGCTTCTGCCGGATAGAAAGCTGGCAATCCATTTGCACAGTCCCTCGGGTAGTCCGTATGATGGCAATTTCGATAGAAGACCTCGGTGCCACACCCGATCGAATGCCTTTGCTATATCTAGGCTAACTGCCAATGCCTCACCTTGACTCTCAATGGCTGAAGCCCAACGGTGAGTGAGATACACTAGAAGATCACCAGTCGAGCGACCGTGCCGAAAGCCGTATTGGCGGTCACTGATCAAATCGTGCTCTTCTAGGTATCTGAGAAGCTTTGTGTTGATAATCCGCTCCATCACCTTAGAGAGAAGGGAGGTAATAGCAATAGGCCTGTAATTCGACGGATTTGACCGATCGCCCTTTTTGGGTATTGGGTGGATATGGGCAGTCTTCCACGAAGACGGAACTACCCTAGTGTGGTAAGAAAGCGCAAAGAGGCGCGTTAGGACAGGACACAACTCGGGAGCGCACTGTTTAAGTACCGCTGCTGGTATGCCATCTGGCCCACTCGACTTATGAACATTCAAAAGGAGTAACTCTCGCCGGACATCTCTTTGTGAGATGTTGATTTCTGGCATAGAGTGTCCACACCACGGGATGGTAGGCGGTGCTCTACTTCCATCATCGTTCAATGTCGAGTTCGAGGCAAAGAGAGTACCCAATAGATCGGCTTTCTCTTTAGCACTGTAGGCCAAGTTACCATTAGCATATCGCAGTGGTGGCAAAGACGACTGACAAAAGTTACCTTCGGCGGCTTTGGTGAGTGACCAAAAGGCACGACTTCCAGAAGGATAGCCTGCAAGCTGTTCACCAATTTTGCCAACGAATTCAAATTTAGCTTTGGCAATAGTTCTTTTACTGGACCTCGAGGCAGCATTAAGATTGCGTTTCGCATCAGATATTTTTGGGTCCTTATTTATTCGGGCCATGGTCCATGCTTTGAATGCGGCTTGCTTATGATATACAGCTTCCTTGCAGGATCGATTAAACCACGGCCGTTTTTGCCCCGACGGCTGCAGTGAGTATGGAATAAAGTATTCCATACCCACCAGTATCGTTTCAGCGACAGAAGCTGCACAGGAGTCAGGATCTTCTGATGCGAAACAGAGCTGCCTCCATGGGTATGATGCGTAAAATTCACGTAGTCCATCCCAATCTGCAGACTTATATTGCCACATGTGACGTAAGCCGGTAGGCCGAGGTGGATCTGGCCGCAAACGCGGTACTTTAGTCCGGACGAGGCAGTGGTCAGATGAGCCTAGTGGTGCATCCACTGATATGTTATATTCGTCAGGACATGTGGTTAGCAGAAGGTCCAGTATAGAACTGGTATGGGTCTCAATAATATTCATCTTATATATATAATTTTTATATTCATTTATCCTTATAGTAGGATAAATTATTATTATAACTGCTCCGTAAACGGTCAATATGCTCTGTGATAAATGATTTAGCGTGCTAGTACGTACTTCGGGCGCAGCGTAGACAGGGAAAGAAGACCCGGTAAGATGAATTTATCATGAATTTATACATTGTCAATTAAAAAATAATGTCTCAAACATTAATTTAAATTTTATAAACATTGTGTTGTCTCCTTCTGACTTTTGAACGTTGCTTGTTAAATGAAGGAGATCAATGTAAATGTCTTACGTTGTCTGTACAGTTTTGTAAATCAATATTAAAAACGTGTTTGATTGCAGAATACGTTAAAACTTAAAATATGAAACAAATTAGAGTAAAATCTAATTCGGTACAAAAATTTGTACATTTAAAGTAAATACAAGGTTAGATTCATGAAATTGTATAGATATATTATAGTGATCATAAAATACCGTAAAAGTATGATTAAAAATCTTAGACCATTTCAAAATGGTATTACTTTTTTAGCTTCATTGTTGACAAATGACAGTTGACATTTGAGGTTTGTGTTATCAATTGACAACGACGATTATCAATTTATCATTTTACATTTACTGTCAATAACTGATGAGGTGGTGTAATTTAACAAAATGTGTTTTTGCCGGTAAAAATTGATTATCGTGCGTAATAACATTGTTATATGCTTTTTAAGACAATACATGAGTATAACTGATGAAGGACGATTAAAAAAAGTATGTGGTAAAATGCGTGATAATTAAATCTTTGTGCAATAAAAATCATGTAAGGTGACGCGGGTGAAGTTTTGTGTCAATCTTGTATCGTTTTTCGTTAAATGGATATCGAGGAGAAAGAATGGAAAAAGAAGTTGGGTTTCCCAATTAATTACGATTCAGGACAAAGCTCAGATGAGGATGCGTAAGTTCCTTAATTTTTCTTCTTAACGGAGGTTAGGTTTCAGCCTTCATTTCCTTTAAGGTCAAGTGTTGTTTATTTTTGTAAATTCTCATCAAAAACTGTTTCTTATTGTAATTTATAACACACTTATCATCATGATACTTGTATATTAAAATAATTGTGATTTTAGCTTCAACTTAATTATATATTAAATGCCATTAGTGATTAATATAATTAGAAGTAACTATAAAGTCCTTCCATACAGTCAAAATTGCAAAGATTCACTGGTGCTCCTTCGTAAATTCAACACCAACACAACAGAATTAAGTTAATCACACACTAACTTCATTCGGTTACGTTCCATAGAATATAGTAAGTCTTTTAAATTTAGTTTTTATGTTTAAATTTTGATATCCATTTCGAACAAACTTAAAAGTACTAATGTAAATAATAAAAAAAGGAATTTGCATTTCTCTGGAGATATATCTATATCAAGACATTCTATGACATAAAATATTAATTTATAGAATACATAACTAAAACTTTATAGACATATGTATCATTCTTATATAATTTCTTACTCTTTTAAATGAGTAAAAAAAAATAAAACTAGCAAGATGTCAAGTCTGGATAAGAGAAATAAACAGAACCTTAGTAAATACTGGAAATAATGCTAGGAAGAAGAAGGCTAGGTGCCAAAGATTGGTCAAATTTTGCACCTGTTAAGGTTGAATCCTGAAAGCATTTTTGTTTTATATACAACAAATATATGTCAATAAAAACTATAAATTGCAACACATTATTTTTCATTTTCCATTCAAATAAAGATATAATAACTACACAAATTCCTTGACAGTTCTTATCAGGAGAATACAAATTCCGAACCTATAGTAGGCTTATATAGAATATCATAGAAAATATAAATGAACTTTTAAAATAATAAAAATAATATGCATAGAGTATTGATGCAGTGGGAGGGCCCTAACTGGAAGAGAGTGGCTTGAGACAGAGTACAATAGAATTTGACGACATTTTGGCGCAGCAATATTGAACCTGCCTTAAGCACCAGAGTTCACGGGTTCAATTCCCGCTCAAAGCATATGTTTGTATTGGCATATTTTCTGGTCTGGGTATGTTTGTCCTCATCATTGTGTGTGTTTCCGGACCCCTGACACAGGATATTACTATCGTAATGGGGGCCGTAGAGGTTGTAGCATTTATTATTATTATTATTATTATAATGGTCACAGCTGTTTGTCTGTTGAATTGAGAGACATACTCTTAACAAACTTTTCATACTATAACAAACCATTCAGAAAAAAGGACTTGTTAAGCTTTTATAGATGCAAAATATTTGCAATATCGAATAATCCATGTTACTTTACATGAAAATTGAAGCACATAATAATGGTAATCACAGCAGGCTGTCAAGTGTTTGCATTACATTAGTCGGCCATAATACACAGTTAAGCTATCTCCCTTATCATTTTTCCGCTAACCACTAATGTGATGATTCAAACAAGTGTGTATTGTGATCAGTGATGCTTTATATAGTAATTGCTACAATTTAGATTAATTTTTAATAAATTTTCTTTATTTCATGATTTTGTTACTTAATGGGAAATAGGAAATAATGAATAGGAGCAGGACACTTGTATGGACACAGGTAGACATTCTAGCAATATTAATTTTGATTGTTACTAATATAACTATGTTTAACCCTAATAAATAAGTCAATGATTAAATAGCTAACTTCCTTAATATTGTTTATAAAAAAAATTAAGTGTAGCTTTAAGTAATTTATTGAAAAATGCAATTATATCACATTTAATGAAATATGTAAATGTCAATCTTATCATCACATTTTAGTATTGTTACGAACAGTAAAATCCCCACCAATTATAAAGTAAATTATAGGATCAGATTTAAATATGAGGGTGAAAAAATAAGTAAAATAAAAAAAGAAAATTAAGTAAGTCTTATTAATAACAATAAAATACAAGCTGTGGCTAGAGAATCTGTGCTAGGTTTGCAACCCGTACCACTGGGTACCCGCTCATCCACCAGATAGTTAACATTATTTGTTTAATCTAACAACAAAAATAAAAAGAGGTACAAAACAACAAAGTTAAAAAAGAAAAAATATATACAATATATTAAATAAAAAATAAATATATTGTAATAAATAAAAAATTAATATAATATATTGACTACCATTGTGCCGTGCCTGGTATTGAGCCTGCTTTGAGTCATGATGGTCGCGAGTTCGATTCCCGCTCGGAACAGATTGATGTTATAAATATCTGTTTCCGTCTGGGCGTTTGTCCTTGTGTGTGTCTTCCCATCGTGCCATGGAGAGTACATCCCAGCTGTTAGTCCCGGTTGTAATCATAACATCTGGCAATAATCGTTAACTCATGATAGGTAATATGCTGTTATCCTATGAGTTACTGGTTAACCCTTCGGGTTGCGGA
This sequence comes from Hestina assimilis, assembly GCA_023373885.1. Classification (NCBI taxonomy): domain Eukaryota; kingdom Metazoa; phylum Arthropoda; class Insecta; order Lepidoptera; family Nymphalidae; genus Hestina; species Hestina assimilis. The sequence goes on along the minus strand of CM041750.1, from coordinate 432,257 downwards.
GGTCAGATAGCAATCGCTCTGAAAAAAATTGTAACCCGTCAAAACAGGATAAGAGTATAAGCAGACGCTGGGTACATTTTTAAAGCCGAGATGGCCCAATGGATCGAAAACGTAGACTTTAACGGAAGGGTTCAAATCCGGGCAAGCACCTCTGAGTTTTCAAGTGCTTAATTTGTGTTTCAAATTTATCTCGTGCTTAACGGTGAAGGCAAATATCGGGAGGAAACCTGCATGTCTTGGAAGAAATTCTAAGACCTGCATATGCTGGTCTAAGGGCTTGGAAACAAAGATCTGCCTGGTTAGTTACCACCGTACGTTGGTGAAAATCTCGTGACTGCCCGTTAGCCGCATTTCGACGTCAGCCAGCGTATAACTAGTTGTATCCTAAAAAGGGTCGGCAACGCACCTGCATGCCCTCTGGTGTTGAAGATGTTCAAGGGCGGCGGTGATCGCTTAACATCAGGCGAGCCTCCTGCCCGTTTGCCCCCTCTGACAAAAAAAAATACCGGGAATAATGCTAGGAATAAGAATAAAAAAAATCAAACATGATTAAATTTGAAACCGTCATGGTTTACATTATTATTCGCAGTGTATCCTTGCACCTATGTCTAGATATATAATGTTTAAAGTAAATACGCATAGTTCAACAGATTACACCGCGAAGGTCGTATTCATTTCAAGAGAGGAGACGAGTTCGAGACACCGACAATAGTTACATTGTTCGCGACGAGGCGAGGCGAGACGAGACCTTGCTTTTTAGGGTTCCGTATCCGAAGCCTCTATTACTAAGTCTTCGCTATCAGTACCTCCGTCTGTTAGCGGACTCTATCTCACGAACCGTAATGAGTAAAACAAATACCATAAATAATTAAATTTGAAAATAATGAACATAGTGAGAAATTTGATATTTTGACGTTTTTTGTTGGATCTCATGAACTGTGTAAACCTATGATTATACGGAATCCTTTATGTGCGAGTCCAATAAGCACTTGGCCAGTTTTTATACTTTAATTTAAAGGAAGGCTTAAGTTGTAGCCTACTTTAAAAATATGCAGGTTATCCAGTATATATTTTATGCTGTACATAGATTGATTTCTTATTTTTTTTTTTGTTAAAATTACTTCTGGAACCACCATATAAATTCGTGAAAATATATATAGAATAGAAAGTGGGAAACCATCAAACCTTAAGAGCTAATGACCCGCGAATTATTTATTTATTTATACTTTATTGCACAAGTGCACCAAAGGCGGGCTTTTTGCTAAAAGCATTCTGTACCAGCCAACCCTGGACGCGGAAGAGAAAGACGTGGGTGAGCGTGCAGAAGAAGAGTAAAGTAATATTGTAAAAAGAATATTTAAAAGGACAATACATAAAATAATAGCAATAAATGAATACTAATAATATATTAAATACTTTCTTCTCAATATTTTTATTCTATTTGTAAATTGTCTATTAAATGAAGATGAAAAATATCACTTTCCGTTTACCTGCTGTCAATAAAACTTTTTTAAATAAAATTCATATATGATATCAATCGAACGAAATTATGAATAAAATAGTTTTATTTATCATCATCTCCATACATATTTCCTACGATAACCAATATCAGCGAGTCCCAAAAGTAGCATTTTATCTATATTTCAAGGTAATATACTGTTATCTATATAAACAATATATTCCGTAACAGCACTTACACGTAAGCGAAATGACAAATTGATGAATTGATTAAATATGGCTCATTAAAAAGGCTCAATTCAACCGCCGCAGCCCCGCCTGGTGACGCTGTCAAGGCCAGTAGGGTCAATACACCATCAGAAAAAAATTACCACACCAAGCTTAAAGCGACTAGAGAGCCCAAGTTGGGGAGCTAAACATGGGTGTCTATATCGTATTATGCAAAAGTGTGGGTTGCAGTGTCATAGGTTGTGTGTCTGCGAATTTCAGAGCGCTAGAGCAGTTGCCGGAAATACGATGCTTTTTAAGCCTTAAAAGAGAAAAGTGTATGCCACATTTTTCTTTTTAGGTATCCGTGTGATACTAGGTAATCTATAATTATTATAATTTTAGACTATAAATTAATCTAAAAATATGAACGCTTTGTCTCTTTCCAATTATGAAGCTTAACAATAGAAGGCCGGCCAGGTTCGATACTAACCCCCTTAGCCTATTGTCATATCCACTACTAGCACAAACTCCACGCTTAGTTGGAAAGGAAATAGGAATATTAGTTGTGACTTGAAAAAGCATTGTTTTTTAAAGAAATAAAAAAAATCGCCAAGATTCACTGTCACAGGACATGTTTTGCAATATCTTAATTTTCTATCCAAATATAGTTTTTGTCAAAAACCTACGTAGGTTCACTCGCAAATCATCGTTAGTTTTAAATTACTATTTATTTTCGATATAAGATATTATTTTAAATTGCCAATTTTGGTTGCCAATTATAAAATATAAAATATTCCAGTTTACTCATATTTATATTTTCGAAACATTTTTTTTGACCGAGACTCATATTAATGATATACCACTTATTTAATAAATTGGCGGATGTTGAGTTCTATAATTAGAACTAGCGTAATAATATGAGTTAATCACCTCAATAATTCATATATAACTAGGGGTGTGCGAATATCGTTCGAATCAAACCGAATCCAATATCAATATTCGATTCGATTCGAATTTCGAATACTTCGAATTTTCCGAAAATTTTCGAATAATTCGCGAATTAATGAAATATCTCTGGATTTTAAATTGTTTATCACCCTATTCAGTATCGTATTTATTATTTAAAAAAAAAAAATTTGCAGCAAATTTTCAAATGTTGCCTTTTTTTTTAGGGTTCCTTTTTTTTAGGTAGCCAAATGGCAAAAACGGAACCCTTATAGTTTCGTCATGTCCGTCCGTCCGTATGTCACAGTCATTTTACTCGGAGACCATTGGCTCTGTCCACACGCAATTTACTAAATAGGTGTATTCTATGAACCGCACAACGATTCTGTAATGAAATATTAAAATATATAAGAAATAAGGGTCCATACAGGTAACTGAGTGTTGAAAAAAAAATGTCAGCGTGTGAGATATCTTTGGATAGGTCTTTCAAAATGATAAGGAGGTTTGATTTTTGACTTTTTCATTAAGTCGGTAGTTGTTGAGATATTAGCCCCTAAAGTCATAAAAATTGTGTCCTCTAACTTTTGAACTATGCGGTGTACAATTCTGGAAAAATTTGAGCTTGTAGGACAACAAATGAAATTTCAACCACATTTGGTTTGAAGAAGATAGGTCTAAAAATTTAGAAGATATATAAATTTTTCCCATAACTTTGTTTTTCATATTACTTTTAATAATTACTATGAAATTACCAGCTTATTTTTGCGGTCGATTTTAATTCATTATTATTTTTGAAGTCCATTAGATTCTTCATAACGAAGCTGCGGAACCCTTTAGTTTCAACTGTGCGTGGTCCACTACGCACTTGACTGGTAATTATCATAATACTGTATTTGCAACGATGTGATTTCTGTTATTTCATTCTCTTTAGAATAAAAAATTATAATAATTGTTCTATTTGTTCTATTTGTTTCACTATATTTCATGGTTTGAATAAAATGTATATAGACTGTTAAATTTATATTTGAATATTGAACATAAGCAACTCTGAATTTAAAATACCCGAAATTTAACTAATAATACTATAGTTTACGAATAATACAAATTTTTCTATATAATATAATATTAATATTCGATTCGAAACAAAAAAACGATTTTTTCGAATTATTCGATTATTCGTTCCGAATCAAATATAAATACTCGATTCGGAACGAATAGTTCGTAAGTTCCAATTATTCGCACACCTCTAGATATAACGTCTATTATATATGTATAACCACTAACGCAACGGTATGGTCACTTTTTCTTCGTCTTCCTAGCATTATTCCCGGTATTTATCCAGGGTCTGCTTATATAATATTAACGGGCTATTAGTTTTTACATAGCGTCTGCCATCTGACCTCCGCAACCGAAAGGGTGAACTAGTTCTGATAACCGGGACCGATAGCTTTACGTGCTTTTACGAGGCACGGTGGGGAAACCCACAAGAACAAACGCCCAGACCGACACAGATATTTTACAACAAACGTCTGCTCCGAGCGGGAATCCGCACGCCACAACAGTCGTCGCAAACTACTTAATATTATAATTATTATCAATAAATTATTTTTCGTATGCTATTTAACAATTTCTAGTCGAAATATGTATGCCTGAGACAACGGTAGTAGATTTCAACTGACCAAGATCTAGCCTCGTTATGTCTATGAGATAAGAGAGGCCTTTCAATTCTAAAATCTGCGCTATATTAATATTGGAGGAGATCCGCACAGAATAATGGTCTTACATTTTATTTATCTTATAGAATCAAGTATCTGTTTGGAAACCGGATTATCATACACACTGTTGGTTGTTATCAGTTCGTTAATTTAGATTTTTGTTGGAACGTTAGGATCGCTTATAAGACGTATTCCTAAAAATAAACAATGCAAAAAATGACGCATGGGCCCCCAACCCCTTACATATTTATTTTATTTTAATGAAGTGAATATATAACCAAGTATTCTGTAAATATTTCAAGCGTCTACCTGTTGTCGTCATCAATATCGAGCAAAAACGAGCAACAACTCACGTTTGTTGTATGGGAGCCCCCTTAAATATTTATTTTATTCTGTTTTTGTTGTATTTGTTGTTATAGTGGCAACATAAATACATTCGAGTTTTTTTTAAATCGTTAATCTCGTGGGCGACGCCGCTGGCGGAAGCTTTAAAATCCATTTGGATACATATACTAACAACATTTTCGTATACATTTTTTATCAGATATATTTTCAAAATTTGCAACTCATAGATTGTATTGTTCCAGTGAAACAAAGGAAGTCGTCATGAGGCGTCCACGGCATTCCTCTAGCTACATGCTGGAGGAGAACGGAGATGGCTCTGAGGCTGACCTGTTGGGAACCACCCCGCCACGGGCACGCATTCGCGATAAGGAAAAAAGGAGGTATGGAATGGGAGTAGTAGATAATTAACAAGTTATAAGTTTATCAGAGATTAAGATTGAAGGTAGTATCTCGTGTTAATTGTCAAATGTAGATAACTGATCACCGTAGGTGGCAAAACACTGTGTTACGGCTGGTCTCATTTTATATCAAACGGCTGTCTGATACCAGACGTAGGCCTTCTCGCCATTTAGTATTATCTTCTATCGCATATATCACGGGGAATGTTCTGAGGAATTGTTTGGATTGATCCCACCGGTAGAATTTCCCACCATCGGACATCGCGACAAAACTTTAAATTCCATCCATACCACCTCGATGTCTGGAAATCTACAACAGCGCGATCTGGTGTTACAGATGTTCATGAGCAGCGGTGATCGCTTAACATCAGGTGAGCCTCCTGCCCGTTTGCCCCCTCTCACATAAGAAAAAAAATTTAGAAAACCCTGTTTATAGTTTTGGGTTATATATTTGGGTACTTAGGTAAGTAAGGTGACCAAGGGGGTTTGTTTGAGTGCGCGGTTGAGCTGAGATTAAAATTTGATATGCAAATTTATGGATATTACCTGCAGGTCTCAATATTGTTTCACAATACATTAGCTGGGGTTTTAACAATATCATTGTATTTCTATGTTTGTAAGTGATAAAATAAATACTCATATTCTACTGTATAGGTTGGTATGAGGAATCCCCGGTAACAATAGAATACATTTCATCCAATCACAAACATAACATAAATAAAGTAACGTATAGTAATAATTACTCAGCACTTAATATGTCGTATTGTCTTCAAAACGACATATTATGTACATATTTCGTGGATGAACTGTGCGCAGTGCATTTTTAATGACAACAAATATAATCAACTTTGCTGTGCTATTTTTAAGGAGATATAATAAACAAACGTGTTTTTGAGAACGCACAGTCGGGCTGACTTCAGCGTACGTCTGTTATTAGTAAGACCTTAGTCTCTCTTAATAGGTAATCTCTTAGTAAGACCTCTTAAGGGTTATATGGACGCAAATAAGCAATACCATGTCAACCCGAATGTCATTTCGAGAAAAACGCGTTTGAAAATTTTGAACAACTTGCTTTACATGATTTTCTTATGTATTGGTCAATTTTTTGGCAATTTCAGATTTATGATAGTTATTTTACTTAGTTTTACAAAAATTAAGTATACAAACTGCATATTTCGTATACAATATAACCCAAAACGCTTAACATAATACATAAATTGCATGATTCAAAAATGTCTTTTTTAGAAGTTTCAAAGCTTAAAACCCTACAAATATTAAAGAAAAATGTTCTTCAGCCATTTACCAACACTTCTGCATATATAACTCAGTTTTTTCAATTTTGTGGTTTGACATGGTATTGCTTATTTGCGTCCATATGATAATCACTAAATTCAGCACAAATGGGTACTACCCCGTCGCAGAGAGTAGGTCTAAAGTAACAGTATCAGTAGGAACTCTTGCGTTTCGTGCGATGAGTGAGAGCGGCGGAGGCCCAATCCCCTATCTCCTCTATATCCTTCCTTTTTCCCTTCTCGTCCTTTCCCTCATATCCCTTGGGTTGGCAACCCGCATGTGGTATTCAACTATTGCAATCTTTCATAGGTTGCGGTGACCATCAGGTGGACTGTAGGCTTGTTTTCCAACCGTCATGAAATAAAAAAAACTGAAATGTACGACGCATTGTAGTTACAATAAAAGGTTATACTATACAACCTGCCCCTTATTGTAATATAAAAAGTTGTTAGATCCGTATTCAAATGGCAAAAACGGAAACCTTATAGCTTTTCATTTGTATTGCAGTTGGCCCTACTGGCCTTGACAGCGTCACCGGGTGGGGTTTCAAGTCGTATTTTATTTTATCTACCTAATCCAAATAATATATACAAACATATCATTAGCATATCTTTACAAACCAAACCAAACCTTAACAAGTTAATATTAAAAATGGACTGTTAAAAAACAACTAACCTACTTCAACTTGGTTAAGCAACACCAATTCAAGGATCGCGAATAATAATTAACTCTTGCTCTCATTTACTTTGAGAGATTCCATTATATATATATATATATTTCTGGCGTTCTTCATCAGAACGTCACAAACTTTATACGAGTGATCCCCGGAAGCTTACTCATTACAACAAAAATATAATCTTCAAAATAATTCAGACGTATTGATAAAATTCCTCCATTTCTAAAGCCGATTAACAGTGATATAAGTGACTCATCTTTATAAAATGTTGCTGAATGGATGATTCACTATACTCCTTTCATATATGTATACTAAATATACAAAGATTTAAATTATCGAGAATATTTTCGCAAATAATTTTAGAATGACTACGTCGTGTAGGCACTACGACCGATAAGCCATCTCCTTTTTCCTAACATTATTCCCTGTATTATATTTACACAGGGTCTATTTATTACTCTTATCCGGATTTGACAGGTTACTAGTTTTTACACGGAGCGATTGCCATTTGATCTCCGCAACTTTAAGGGCGAACCAGTAACTCTTTTTTTTTTTATGTTAGAAGTTGGCACACAAGCATACGGCCCACCTGATGGTAAGTGGCTGCCGCAGCCTATGAGCGCTTGCAGCACCATTAGTAGGTGCCACTCACGCGTTGCCAACCTCGAGATATTAGTTCTTAAATCTCGTTCGCCCAGTAATTTCACTAGCGTACAATGCCCTTCAAACTGGAACACAGTAGTGCCTAAGCACTACTATTTGGCGGCAGAATATTGGACACTGCGGTGGTACCTACCTAGCCGGCCTCTTGCAACAAAAGACCTACCACCAGTGTGACTGATTGCACTGGTGGAATAATCTCTGTTGTGACAGAGGTTATCCCAACAGCGGGCGATGGGGTCGTCACATCCCGACGCCTTGAAACTCATTGGATAACACCAAATTACCTACCAAGAGTTAACTATTATTATCAGATGCTGATAACAACTGACCGACAGCTTAACGTGCTCTCCGAGGCACGGTTAGGAAACTTCCAAGGAAATACACACAGACCGAGACAGATAGATAATAATAATGCTACTACAAGGTCGGCGAAGTTGTAAGTGGTAATCGAACCCGCGACCTTCGAGACTAAAGGCTGCCTCACTGAAATATTTTCACGAATAATTTAACAATGACTGCGTTGTGTACTCGGACTGATAAGCTATCTATCGTCATGAGAGCCGACGCGACGCACTAATTGTCCCTAATCAAATGCAATCACCGCCTCTCGACGATACCGCAATATGTGAATTACTTTCGTCATTATTACGTATTTTTCTTATTTAATACCAAGGATAGCCCTCATTAAGGTAGTAATATTGTTTGTCCGGAGGTCCGGAATACAAGCATCCATCAGCACCATTTAACCATTTTATTGACCATAAAAGCATGACCTCCGACACAGGATATTACTATCCTAACGGGGACCGTTGAGTGGGTAGAGTTTATAAAAAAAAAGATCCCGTTATACAATACATACACAGCACAGACACGCACACATAATCAGTTAATTACCTTTAAAATCCTACAAATCTTATAAATCTCAAGTGAAGATGAATAGAAGGATGTTTATCACTCTTTCATGCAAAAACTACGGAATGCCTACGGAGGCACAGATACTTTATAACCTGGATTTTTTAAGAATATTAGTAGTGCTTTTTCAAGTCAATAATAATACTCCTATTGCCCCTCCAAATAAGGCTCGTAGCTTGAGCTAGGAGTGGGTACGACAATAGCCCAATAAGGTCAGGATTAAACCTAAACTCTCGCTTTAACCTGTCAAATCCGAGTAAGTTCCGAGGGTCTTAAGCAGACCCCGGGTAAAATACCGGGATTAAAGCTAGGAAAAAAGATTTATTTAATATTAAAATGTACTTAACATTCAATTTATTAAAAAAAAATTTTTTTTTCAGGAATATCTTCAGCACGAGCTTGAGCGGACAGAAAACGTTTATTGAAGGGAAAAGCGATGACATGTCCACACCCTCCCCACCAGGTTTGAGCTGATGTTCTTACTACTTATAAATAATTAAAATAAATAAATAAACGCTTCACACTCAATGACCCCCATTAGGATAGTTATATCCGGTGTCTGGCTGTCGGGTGTCCGGATACATACACAATGATAAGGACAAACACACTAAGACCTGAAAACATGCCTTTATGGTCAATACCAGCATCTGCTCCAAGCGGAACCTGCGACCTGTGGCGTTTAACGCAGGTTCGCTACCGCTGCACCACAACGTCGTCATCACAACAATAATCGTTTTTTACGGCGTCGTGTTTATAATAATACTGAAAATGAAGAATACATGGCCTTTTTCAATTGACCTTCTTCTTGATGTGCGATTTGTGTAATTTACTGTCAGAGTTGTTCCGATTGCTCATAACAGCCACAGCCCACGTTTTACGTGCTTTCCGAAGCTCAGGGATGTTTAGTTGAAAATTTTAAATACCACTATTCGTCAACTAGAGCTACATATCCTACTGACCGCTTATGATGAATTTATTTTTTAAATTTAAACTAATTACTAAAAATATGATAGCTACATTAGAACTAATGTTCTCAAGAGTAAAACCGAACGCTAGTTCTCACACCGATTGATCGTAACTTAACAATACATGGGTTGCAACTTTTTGCAGATATACTGTGAGAAGGTAGTAGTTTAAGACAGTAAATGTTAATACCATTGGATTGATATCAAAAGTATTTCTATCATTTCGAAATGATTAACCCATATTCAGTGGTTTCCAATAGAACGTCTCAAGAAGCGGTCCAGTCTCAAGCTCATCAGGTCCAAGGAGAGAGACTGGAAGGATGCGCAGTGGGAGCCGAGAGCTGACTCGCTCCCATCGCCGAACCCTCAAGCAGCTGTACCTACTTTGGTAAGTTTTCTATCACTTTAGTCGTCATAAACATTAATAGATACAACACACTCAACGACCCCCATTAGGATAATAATATCATGTGTCGGGGTCCGGAAACATACATTGACAAGCACAAATACACCTAGACGTCGCGTCGGTCGAAGTCGACTCTGAGATTGTTTCTTTATGTTACTAAGCTGGCAAGCAGGTATACGGCCCACCTGATGGTAAGCGGTTGTCGTAGCCTATGACCCGTTGTGGCGTTGTGGGTAGCGAGTCTGCCTTAAGCCTCGACGGTTGCGGGTTCGATTCCCGCTCGGAGCAGATGTTTGTATTATTCGTATCAGCATGTTTCCCGGTCTGGTTGTGTTTGTCCTTGTCATTGTGAATGTTTCCGGACCCCCGACACAGGATATAATTATCCTAATGGGGGCCGTTGAGTGTGTAGCGTTTATTTATGACCGCTTGCAACACCATTTGTAGGTGACACTCACGCGTTGCCAACCTGATATAAACGCGATATTGATTCTTAAATCTCCTTTATCCAATAATTTTACTCACACTGCGTTGCGACTTATCTAGCGGACCCCTTGCAATAAAAGGCCATACCATCTTTCCCAGGTGGAATCCTGCAGCCGGTTCATGTCACTGTCCTCCCGCCTCAAGTGCCGAGAAGCTTGCGAGGAAGAAGTCCAAGAGCGTTGTCCTGACGAGCTGCTGGGGAACAGGGTCAACTTCCACAATAGATTCAGCATGCTCATCAACATGGGGAACAATGAGAAGGGCTGTAGACGGACAGTAAGTATTAATAATGCTATATAATATGTAGTGTAATGTAATGGCTACAAGAAAGTCCAGGATAGACTGTAGATAGAGTCAAAACCTACTAGACTGGTAGTAGGAGTAGAGTCATCTTATCAGTCTAAATAAAAAATCTTAGTGTAAATTCTATCTGTAGTGTAAATTCAAGTTAGTAGTAAAAGCAGTATTTATTTCAGATTAGCCGCGAAGAACAGGTCTGGCAAAATGAGCTCAAGGATCTGATCTGGTTGGAATTGAAAGCCAAGCAAGCCGGTCGTCCCCTTAAGCAGCAAGACGAATATCTCTGCGCACAACGGAATAGTGTTCCAGCTATCGTGCAGAGGATCCTGGAATACAAGTAAGTGTGATGTAGTCCATTGAAATGTTAATTTTTTAGCTTTTAGCTTAAAGGTCGGCAACGCGCCTGCATGCCTTCTGGTGTTGCAGATGTTCATGGGCGGCGGTGATCACTTAACATCAGATGAGCCTCCTGCCCGTTTGCCCCTCTTACATAAAAAAATGCCTCCAATTTCTTGGATGTCAGGGTGACGGTAGTATGATTCTAAATCCGAGTTTGTGGGATCGGCCGCCATCTTGAATCATGTTACAACGAATTACGCAGCTCATGAAATGTATGTTCGAAAAATATTAAAATGTTATATTATTACAGATTCGAAAATCCAGACCCGTGTAGAAACCGATCACAGAGACTGGCCATCGATGCCTCTGATGAAGAAGCGACAGAACAGTCAGACGAGCTGACAGAAGACGACAATGAAGGTATTTTACTATCACACTGTATACTTTTTTGCATACTGTATCTTATAGATGCCTGTATTCACACACGATAGAAGTGAAACTTTAGTAAATCGACAAAAGAATGAGACGAATATATGTAACAAGATATAAAAATATTCACAAACACTTAAATAATAACACACCACGCTGACTTCTTACTAAATACTTATATATATATACATACCGACATTTGCTCTCTCGCTCTAGCTTACTAAAGCATAGCGCAAAGAGGAGAGACCGATAATATAAAATATGTATATTTCTGTCTCATTCTTCCTACACATTTTTGTATTTGTGTCTCTACATGTCGTTTTTTCCGTTACACGATTTCAAATCACAACGATTCTAAAGAAGTTTCACTTAAACAATCAAAGTATTTTACTTTATTTTGTTTAAAATTGTTGTATACATATTTTGTTTTAACATCGACCCCATCGCCCGCTGTTGGGATAATCTCTGTCACAGCAGAGATTATTCCACCAGTGCAATCAGTCACACTGGTAGTAGGTCTCAGGTCAGTTTCTACATTTAACAGCTTGATCTTAAATCAATAATGGGAGAAGATATTCCAATTAATACTATCACTTTTTTTTAAATCACTAAACGCTGCGCGAAATTATTTTGGTATTCGATGCAGTCTTACTGATGACGATGATGATGCGGCGCTATGCGATATAATGAGACTAATACTATATTATACGTGTGTCCTATGTCGTGACAAACGTCGTAATTTCAGTTCATATTTGGAGAGCTTAATCGTTTGTTTTTCAAACTATGAATTAATCCATGATTATAATAATAATAATAATAATAAAATTTATTTCTCTCCCACAGACATTTTCATATACATTTTTGAGTCTTAATTATAACGACAATGGTATGCGGAAGGCAGGAGCCCAAACTAGGTTGCCCTGTGCTAAGGGTCTCCTGGCTCCCCCCTATGATTAGGAACTTTTTTTTTTTTTTTTTTTTTTTTTTACAACAACTATAATATAATAAAGTAATAAGTGCTAATAAGAAATAAAAAGTTAAGGCGTGTGAGTGTTCGTGAAAACGGGTGTAAATGCATGTCTGTGTATAAGTATGACGGCGTGTGTGTGTGTGTGAGCGTGTGTGTGTGTGAGCGTGTGTGTGTGTGTGTGTGTGTGTGTGCGCATAGTGCGTATGTGTGTGTGTGTGTAAAATACTCATATCCCAACTATTTAATAATATTTTTTAATTTTTTTGCTACTGTTTATTGTTTAGTATCAAGAATTAATTTAATATATTTTCTGTATCTTGATAGTTCAATTTTAAAAGCCAGTCCGTTATCCTTTTCTTACATGTGAATTTTAGTAAATGTGAAATTGAAAGTAGTTTATTTAATTTATTGTACAATTTTCCTGCTTTAAAATCAAAGAATTTTTGTGCAAAAAAAGTTTTGACCGTTCGAGTTTTACAGACGTCGTGGGATCTTCTTGAGTCAACTATATTGATTGCTTGAGGATTTAACAATGAGTGTTTTTTTAAAATCATATTTAATATATAAAGTTTTCTGACGGTCAAAACATTTGCATCCCTGTATAAATTTACAGTAGGAAATAAGCGAGGCTTAGAAAGAGCTACTTTGAGTAACATTCTTTGGGCTCTTTCAACCTCAATTATTGCCGTTTTACTAGAGCCACCCCATACAGATATGCAATATGTTATTAAGGATTGGCATAATGATATATAAACAGTCTTAATGAGTGTCCAGTCAGCGATATGTCTTATATTTTTGAATATATAGGTAAGTTTTCTAATTTTTTGATTTAATTGCTTTAAATGCCCTTTAAAATTTAGATTTTTATCAATTATTATTCCCAAGTATTTAGTTTGATCGGTTTTCTTAATAACGGGACAGGTACATTTTGTGTGATCTGCGTGATTACATGAATGAGCTACTAATTGATGTGAAATTCTATTATTGAATGTGTTACGTATAGAAAAGGTTATATATTCAGTTTTATTTGTATTTAAAGTAAGAGTATTTAAAGCCATCCAATGATGGACCGTATTAAAACCTTCTTGTGCAAACTTAAATACTTCATTCCATGTTTTACCGTGAAATGTGAGGGTGGTGTCATCGGCGTATGATATTATTTTACAATTATTTATGTTAAGATTACAGAGCTCATTTATATAGCAAAGAAATAAAGTAGGGCCTAAAATGCTGCCTTGAGGAATTCCATAAGTGATAGGGCTGTCATGGCTTGTAACATCACCTATTCTTACCTGCTGGAAACGATTTTGTAAATAATTTTGAAAGAGTTCTAATTGTTTACCTCTAATTCCTAAGCTCTCAAGCTTTTCGATCATTTTGTTAAAGGATACTGTATCGAAAGCCTTTTGAAGATCAATAAATATAGTTAGGCATTTTTCTTTATTATCGAGTTTGTCAACTATGTAATCTGTGAGACAATGAACTGCGTCTGCCGTTGATTTACTTTTCCTAAAGCCATATTGTGCATCAGCTAATAATTTTTTATCTTCCAAATATTTAACGAGTCTATTATTTACGATTTTCTCCAGCAGTTTAGAAAGGGTTGGTAATATCGAAATTGGGCGGTAGTTTGACACAATGGTTTTGTCTCCCGATTTAAAAATTGGCAAAACTATGGATTTTTTTAGGGAACTGGGGAAAATACCTTCTGATAAGCATCTATTAAATATGTAGGTCAAGGGGGGCACAATAAATTCATTTAGACACTTAAGTACTTTAGACGTAATACCATCGTAGCCAGGAGTACAGTCTGCTTTTAGGTTTATGATAAGTCTACTTATTTCATCTTTTGTAGTATTTAAGAGAACAAATGAGTTTTGATTACATGATTTACTATATATATTAGTTAAGTTAGTTGGGGAGTTTGAGTTAATTTTTGAGGCTAAATCGGCACCTATATTTGCAAAGAATTTGTTAACTGAGTTTACTGATTCGAGGGGTGTTTTGTTTATATTTAGAAGTTCCAATGATGAGTTTTTAGTTACGTTTAAGTTATTAATATTTTTTATTACGTTCCATATTCTTCTATTATTATTTCCGGCAGCTTTAATTTCATTTCTTTCGTAATCCCTTTTACATTTTTTTAAAATTTGATTACAAAAATTTCTGTAGCGTTTATATGTTATTCGTAGCGTCTCATTATTTACCTCTTTCTTTAATTTACAGTGCATTTTATCCCTGTTTCTTATACATTTCAGTAAACCTCTAGTGATCCAGGGTTTTTTTATGATTTTACTTCGTGGCAGTTTTTTGGTTGTAGTATTCTTCAAAATAATGGTTTTTATAAGATCAATAAATATGTTCATGCACTGATCCGGATTATTTTTGATATCGTATACGTCACTGAAATCTAAACTTTTGCAATCATCCTTTAATCTGTCAAAATTTAATTTATAAGAGTATGTTATTTTATTTTTAATATAATTGGTATTTTTATTCATACAAAAAAGAATCGGCTCATGATCTGTAATTGCTGTTTCTAAAATAAAGGTAAAAGAAGATAGTTTTGTTTTAAAGATGGTGTGGTCTAAGCAACTATTTTTTCTAGTAGGTGTGTAATATGCCGGCACTAAGCCAAAAAATGACAGTTCTTCAAGATAAATTGACGTATCCTGATTTAAGTCAGCAATATTAATATTGATGTCTCCCATTAATAATATGTTTTTATACGTTGAGAGCTGCATGAGCAAGTTGTGAAGGGATTGAATAAAAGTATTTAGTAGGCGGAAACTAGGAGGTCTGTAAATAGCAATTATTACGGTGTCTTCATTTATTTTTATAGTAAGACAATTAGCCTCCAAAACATTAGGTTCCTCTACTTTGAAAGCTATAGTATTTTTTACAAATACTATGACACCGTCATTTTGATTATAGTTTACCGAATTACTATAACTAGTGTAACCCGGGATATTAGGAAGATTAATGACGTGAGAAAGCCAGCATTCAGATAAAATAATAATATCACAGCTAAAATTAAATCTGGATAGTAATACATTTAGGCTATTAAAGTTTTTATTTACGCTTCTGATGTTCAGTTGTAATATTTTAAGGTATGCATTAGGTTTCAAAATTATAGTATTACAATGTTCTGGTTCACAACATTTTAAGTCCGTTAATTCAAATTTATCAATATTATGTATATTATTTAATTCTTCCATTGTGATAAAATAATATAGGAAAGATACAGGCTAGAGAATTCATAACTATATGTTAATCTATATTTATACTTTGCAAGCTTTTTTTAAGAAGATTGAATGAGATAAATATGAGCATTGCTATGTTCGCTGTGATATATGCGTTTATTATATGATGTAGTTTTATTATTGATTGGGAGTGTTTTATGTTTGAGTTAAGTAAGTAGAATGAGTACTGAGTTTGTGACGAATATGTGTGAGTATGTGATGTATATGTGTGTATAAAGAAAAATAACAAAAACCAAAATAAAAAAATACTGTAACGTAGAGCACGGTCGCTTATGTAATTTGCAAGCGCTTGAGGTCTTGTTCGTTTTTTAAACGGATTGAGGGTTCATTTTCTTTCTTACGTAGAAATATATTACCTGGTGTCGGCCAGCAGAATTTATAATGATTTTTGGCAGCAAAATCTCTTGCCAGGAAGTGGAGTCTTTTCATGCTTGGTGTAAGGAAGTCCGACACATACACTGTTGTTTGAGGTCCATCGAGCTTTAGGTGCCCGGTATTCAGTCTGTCACCATTATTTTCCTTCATGAATCGCTTAACCGAACTCAATATTTTATCCTTGATGATGACCGTCGAAAATTCCACGATCAATGGTTTAGATTTTTCATTCTTTGAAAATCCCCTGTGAATGTTTCGAATTTCATGACAGTTAATCTCGACCTTGAGCACATCGCCAAGTGACTTTACAATATCTTGTAATTCCTGAACTTTTTCGGTTTTAGAACTTGGAATATTTCTTATTTCTAAACAGGTAGCGCGACTTCTTCTTTCCAGTAATTCTACTTTTTCCTCCAAATTTCTGATTTGTGCTTTTTCTTGGAGATTTTCTTGCACAAGCGAGTCATATTTCATTTTCAGCTCTTCATATTTTTCACTCATAAACTCAATAGATGATGAAATTTGTAAGTTCTGATCCCTTATCGTGTTGACGGAACTTAAGAGTGATTCATACTTTGCGTCTTGTGAAGCTGTCCAGGCGGAAAACATATTTTCAAATTTTGTCAAAAAATATTCCAAATCATCTCCCTGCTTACGTTTTAATCTCTGTGATCTCGTTGATGTCTGGGGTTCTCCTGTTATATCAGGCGAGGAGTGAGAATGTTGAAGCATAGCAGTAGGAGCTTTTGGTGGGGAGTGTTCAATTGGCATTTTCCTATAATTGTCACTTCACCTTATAAAATAAAAATTAGTCACTTCAACTTTTAAATAAACACGACAGAATAACTCGCTCTCGTTTAGTTATGGTTTGAAATACCAGGGCAACAGGAATCCGGAAGAGGTATAACTGACGTAGTAAGACTACCGGCTTGTAGCGCTAGTAGACTACGTCGTAGCCAAGTAGGCGGGGCCTTATAAGTCGTAGCCACGAAGCGGTGTGTAGCAATGTACCAGGCGCCGCGGTGAGCGTATACCTCTTGTACGGTTATGCACTCCTATTTTATACACTGGATTTAAAACTTTTAAATTTTAATTATTAATTTAATAAATTGCACATATCAGCCGTAAACGCGTTCACTCAGTAAGCGGTCCAAGAGGGGAGAGCCCTTATGCTCGCACTATATTAATAAAGAGATTAGTTAGGAGGAGTCTTTTTTGCTTAAAATACCTTTGGAAATGCTGGGTTTATTTGCAATGCTTAAGTCAACACTCTGCGTGGGGCTTCGCCGTATAAAAAACAACTTCGCATTTTTTCCCGTCTCGTCGCAAACTGACTAACGCGGTAATGTAGGCTACTCGTATATACAACGACTACTTGATACTTTCGCGTAACGTAGCATCGCGTCACTTTTCGTGTTCGTCGGTCATGTAGGACAATGGGTAGTGCAGTTTTCAATGGTATACTTGTCTGTGCCTGCAGCGGGACAGGAGGGCGCGTGGGGCTGCGTGTCCATCGACTGCGGCGCGTGCGCGCGCGCGGTGGGCGCGGCCATGCGCCAGCTGCTGGAGCTGCTGGACGCGTACGACGCGGCCGTGGCGCTGTACCCCTCCAGCTGCGCCGCCGCCGCCGACCACCCCGCGCTCTTCTCCGACGCCGTCGCCGACCGCCTGCGCGTGAGTACACGCACACACACACACACACGCCTGAGTAGCTCGAGTTTCACTATAACTTTGAGAAGCGTATAGCTAGGTGCGCTCACTGATCGGTAAACGATCGGTCATCCAATAGATGGATGACCGCAAAGTGGTATTTCAACTGTGCGTCTGCTTGCTTCGGAGGGCCAGAAAAGTCAGCCCCGCTTTTTATTAATTTCATAATACTCATTAAGTGAAGTCGATACGGGTGACCTGAAAAACTCTTAAACCAAGTTTTCAACCACTAACTACTCGATACGAAGAAGACTAGGACTTTACAATTTACATTACGAATTAATATTAAAAAAAATAATTTTTAATTTTCGAAGCACTAACAGTAATGATATATGCTTATAACAAAGTTGTCGTCATTTGACACATTCCAGGCGATGTGCCTGTGGTACAACACCGCGCAGCACATGCGCTTCAAGGTGCTGTCGGTGCGGCGCATGCTGCGGACGGTGCGCGCGAAGGGCGCGCAGCGGGCGGCGAGCGAGGCCGGCAGCAGGTCAGCTTATAATAAAATACTTGCAAATATTCATGAAAATAAAGGAAACGGTTTAAAAAATACAGACTTCATCAACAGACAACAATATGACGTTTTCAAAATGGCGTCAGTAGTTCCGCTTTTGGCCGTCAGATAAGTTGGTGGCACTGTAAAAATAATTTAATTAAACAACAACTTAGTGTTTATATACGCTGTCAAAGTCATTTTTTTACAGAAAATCCTCAGTAACACAAAGGCCGTGTCAAGTGAGATTTAACATGAGCAACAGCCCGAGTGACTCGAACCAAAGTGATACAAGCAATTCAGAGGGAAGGGAGTCCGACAACAAGGATTCTGGCACCGACGAGAGGATTGATCATTCGAAAGATCTAGAAAATGTTACCAAAGAGGTCCACGAGGAGAAGGGGAACAATGTTGAGAACAAAGGAGACGACGTTGTTGATAGCATTCCTGATAAATCTGGTATGTACATATAAAAAACGATTACGTGCATGTCGGACTTGTTCATAAAGAATAAAAATATTAATTTTCTTGTCGTCCCCTTTATAATACTAATACTCTTTCATTTTGAAATTAAATATGTTTTTATAATTTTTTATTATAGTGGTCATAAAAATACACAATTTACGAATATTCCAACTATATATCTATAACAGTTCATGGAATACATCATAAACAACTCTTGTTTTTAAATTTTATTTTATGCTTAGCTGTTGTTGCAGTAATAGGGGTTTTGGCATCCTCTGAGAACCCAAAAAACGAAATCTTACAAAAATGTTTTATTGTTATTATTATTAGATTTGGTATATTTATATATTAGCATCTTCAGGTAACGCCCGCAGGAAAAACGTTTTCTAATGAGAATGTTTATTACAATACAATTAAGGGGCTTCCAACAAAAACTTTCATCCCCTAACATTGATATATAAAAAACCCAAGATACAGTCTCGAACAAAACTAACACTCAAAACTGTCGGTAATTTCACACATGTAACTAGGTTATGATAAAAAATATGTTTTTACATATTCAACCTTATGCACAAGATACACAGTGGTTTTTACAAATCAATGTACAAAAAACAATAAAATTTTACGACCCAAGCTAGCCGGTAGGACAAAGCATGAGTGGATCCGAATATATTTTTATACTTTTAATTTTTTTATACATTGATTTAAGAGTTTGTAAAATTTGTGTTTAGTTAAACACCTATTTTTTTCTTTTATCTGTTCGTAAATCTGTTTTTGGGCAGAACATTTCTATATCAATGAAACAAATAATAATATTAAAATTATTTATTAAGGACGCGTTTGCAAAATAGATAGGTACCGTCTCGCACCACTACATTCACACGAATCGATCACAGAAGCGCACGACTGTGATCGGCGGGAATAATGAACGGTAAACTAATTTTGAGACTTTAAATGTTTAATTTCTTTTTTTAAATATTTTAAACGTTGTAATAGTTTTAATATTTGTATACTTTATACTTTGTGTACGAGTACATAAATATTGTAAAAACTATTTGTTTTCGATATTATTATTTTTACTTAAAGGCTATTTATAGGTAATAATAATAATGTATATTTTTTTATTACTGTCAATAGAAAAAAAATAATAAGATAGTACCCCTGAGCTTTATGGAGTTACCTGATGATGTTTTTCTACGATTGCTACTGGAACTGCAAGATGAGTAGGACTATGTGTACCGTGCTTGTGCTCCTTTTGTGAGTTACAATGAGACCTTAGCTTCAAAATTATTGGAGTGGCCTGAAGGTGAACTTCAATGACTGATACAGGAACTGCAGCGTGAGTAGGGCTCTGTGTGCCGTGATTGGGCTCGTTTGGTTTGGTACGATGAGACCTTACCTTCGAATTTGTCTGAGTGACCTGAAGGTGTACTTCGATGACTTATACAGGAACTGCAGCTAGAGTAATGCTATGTTAGCCGTGTGTGGTCCTGGTTTGTGAGATACTATAAGGCCTTACCACCGAACTTGTTGGAGTGACCTGAAGGGGTACTTCGATGACGGATACAGGATCTGCCGCATGAGTTGCGCTATGTCCACCGTGGTTTGTCCAAACACGACAGACATAGCGCTACTCATGCTGTATGTATAAATTACAGATACACTTTTTATTTGAACTTTCGAGGTGTCCAAAATTGAGCCTATACTTAGAGAAGCGGTAGGCGAATTCAATTCCTTTTTATAATCTTAATCAAATGTTAAACTCTTACGACAAACTTCAGTATAACAACTATCTGATAATTAAAAAAATATTTAACAATTTAAAAAAATCGACTCCATTGATAATAGAACGGGATCAGTTTGTAATTCGACTAAAATAAAAGGTAGTTGTAATGCATTGTTGTTTCATTGAAGAAGCGGCAGTTGAAATTTGTCGTATTTTACTTGGACCGTTGAGTTAAGTATTACGACAAATTAAATCGAAATAGCTTATTGCTGCCTTTATTTAGTCATATAAACAACAAAAACAAATCAGTAAACATTTTTACTTACTGAAAGTACGATATCTCATCCTTTTTTTAACGTTCTTTACGTAATATTTTAAAAATTTTCATGGATCACTTTGGCATTTTTAACGTGCGTGACACAAGCGACGCGATACTATTTGAAATGAAAAATGTAAAATTGTGCGCTCATTTTTAACGGACGGTTTTGAGACGCCGAATGTGTATCTTGGGTTTTTTATATATCAATGTCCCCTAATTAAATAATGTCCTAGTAGGGTTTTAATTACTGCTAATTGCCCATTTTTTTAAATATTAAAATTGGTATAGTATGGTATTCTTAAGATATAGACTTACGTCATTGCGGACTTTTCTGCAGACCTATATAAAGTACAGAATTCCACCATCTCTCCTATATTTCAAAAGATTTAGGCAGTGTTTTCGTTGATAGTTCCCAGACGGCTTATTTTTCTCCGACACCTCCAACAATTCATCATTATACTTTAGTCAACGTATCCCAAAACTAGACAAATTATATACTAAAACCTTCCTCGAGAATCACTCTATTTACTTATGAAAACAGCATTAAAATCGGTTCAGTAGTTTTTGAGTTTATCGCGAACAGACAGGCAGACTGATGTGGCGGAGGACTTTGTTTTATAATATGTCGTTATATATAAAACAATTTTTTTTTATAATAAACGCTACACACTCAACGGCCCCATTAGGATTGTTATATCCTGTGTCGGGGGTCCGCAAACATACACAACGACAAGGACAAATACACCCAGATCGGAAAATATGCTTGCATGGTCAACTCAACCATATTATGCTCCGAGCGGGAATCGAACCCGCGACCTGTGGCGTTTAAGGCAGAATCGCTACCGCTGCGCCACAACGTTTTCAAAATTAGTATCAGAACTACTAATGAGAGTGTAAACCTGTTCAGGGCGCGGTCGGGACGGCGACGCGACGCCGGAGATCGTGGTGTCGGAGGCGGTGTCGGTGGTGTCGGAGACGTACGGCACCAACGACACGACGGCCACCAGCGACAGCCGCGCGTCGGCCGAGAGCGGCTACGCGTCCGAGGCGGAGCGCGAGCCGCCCGACGCGCTGGAGCTGGGCGCGCTGCGCGACGTGGCGCAGCTGCGCCTGCTGGGCCGCACCGCCGTCTCCGCCTACCGGTACGGCGCCCTTCCGTCCGCGCTCACCGACGCGTGCGCGTGCACGCACACACGCCCGCATACACAGTGCGCCATTTAACGTGTGCGTCCTTCGGCACGCACAGGCTCACACATACACGCGCATACACAGTGCGCCATTTAACGTGTGCGTCCTTCGGCACGCACAGGCTCACACATACACGCGCATACACAGTGCGCCATTTAACGTGTGCGTCCTTCGGCACGCACAGGCTCACACATACACGCGCATACACAGTGCGCCATTTAACGTGTGCGTCCTTCGGCACGCACAGGCTCACACATACACGCGCATACACAGTGCGCCATTTAACGTGTGCGTCCTTCGGCACGCACAGGCTCACACATACACGCGCATACACAGTGCGCCATTTAACGTGTGCGTCCTTCGGCACGCACAGGCTCACACATACACGCGCATACACAGTGCGCCATTTAACGTGTGCGTCCTTCGGCACGCACACGCTCACACGTACTTTGCGGTCCAATAAAGTACTAGCTGAGAGCAAATTATTAAATTCGTTCCCCATTTTATTCCCTTTCCTTGTCTGCCAAATGACAAATTATAACTGAAAGTTTACTTTTTAACATTCCACAGTGATTATCACTACGAGATGCTGAAGACTCAAGGAGTCCGTCGCTGCATGATGTTCATGAACAAGATGTGCAACAAGCTGCTCAACAAGGTCTACTTGACGCTACTCGAACCACAGGTGAGTATAAAAACAACAACAACAAAAACAACAACAAAAATCTTAGTTATAAGCTACTATAAATGTTAAAAGTCGCTTATAAATAAAAAACACGTGTCTCGACCTTGCCCCTAAATTTCTCCCACCAATACTGTCACTACTACATACGCAGGACACAACAATATTTAAAGTTGCAATTTACATTGTTGCGTGTTCTTTTACCGCTATATTCAATAACCAATACAGTGCAATGGTAAGCTAAGTGAACAAACGACACTAATGCATTTTCACCGCTCGTGACTCATAAGTCACAATTGCTGTGTCCGATACAACTTTAAAAAGTCTACTTGAATAAAAATTATTTTGATGTTGTGCTTGTATGATCAACAACAAATATATCAACCAGATTAAACAAGCGGGAATCGAACCGGGCCACTGCTGCTTTAGGGCAGCTAGCTGCTCTAGGGCAGGGTTCGCTAGCGCTGCGGCACAACGATTATATTAGTAGTTAGAAAATTGAATTCGTCGCTTTTCTCATCGAAATTAATTTTAAAGCGTACACAATTAGCTTAATTTTTTACTAAATTAGCATTTTAGTTATATTAGAGATATTGAAATATATTTTTAATGATCAACAGACAGACGGCTTCGGCGAGGAAGAAGCTCTAGAAGACGATACCAAAGAAACGGAACATAAGACTGACGTGCATTTTCAAGATATTAAGAATACATATGAATTTCGAAGGTAAGATTGTTATCGTGATTGTTGGGGTTTTTTTTTTTTTTTTTTTTATTCTGGTATTTTTGCGGGGCCTTCGTAGAAAGTTTACATATGTCGGTCCCCATCGTTACAAACTAAATTACACATAAAAACTATATTTAAGAAAAAAATAAGGAAAAAATTAAAACTACATTAGTTTGAGAGAATCACTAACAAATTTATATACTTTCATTGCCGGAATGCTCAAAGGCTCACTAAGAATCGAGTTAAAAAACCAATATTTACAAAATTTAAATTAAGTTCACATTTTAGTGTTTCTCTCAAACTGTGGTTGCGGACACATGCCATTAACAAGTGTAAAACATCGTCAACATCGCCACATAGTTCACAATTGGGTGAGTCACGTTTTCTCATGAGATGTTTAAACTTTCCTAGTGGCATGTGTCCGGATCTAAGTCTAAATGCTATAACTAACTTATTTCTATTAATATTACTATTTACAAACCAAGGGCAACGAGGAGGCATTGATTGAATTGTTTTATACCATAATCCTTTATCAATCGATTTTGCATTCAAATGTTCATTCCAAATTTTAAAACAATTCTTGGATGGATGGAATCCACTGCAACTTTAAAATTAAGTTCTTGTTTCTAAATTCTTGTAAATTTAATTTAATTTAATTTAATCATTAATTTTAAACATTTTGTGACAATCATGGCTCGGGTCATATAAAGCAGCACCTACACCAGCATCATTTTTCGATCCATCTGTATAGACCGTGTAATAGTCACTATAATTACTACTAATTTCTCGAATAATATCGGTTTTTAAACAGCTAATTTCGTAGGATCTCTTAGAATTTGTAACACAATCTAAGCTAGTCATAATAATATCGTCCACCTTTATATTACTAATCCATGTATTAAAAGAATACATCTTCAATACAGTAGAGGTATTAATACTTTCTGATTTGGTTTCACTATATATAGATGCAAGTAAAGGTTTTTTATTATTCCGCCAAAATCTCAATTCTTCTAAATTACTAAGTTCAGTTATACTTTTAATAGCCGAATTACTCCGTGATTGTGCTTTAATACAATACTTATACGCTAAATATTTTCTACGAATAAACAACGGTGGCAAACCTATTTCATTTTCCATTATGTGTATTGGTGTACTGCGAATAAATCCACCAATAATTCTAAGGGCTTGGTTTTGAATTCTATCCAGTCTTAATAGGTGTATTTTGGCACAACTATCATATAAATAGCAGCCAAAATCCATTCTGCTACGAATTAACATAATATATATTTTGCGCAAATGCTTAGGATGGATACCCCAGCCTGAACCGGCTAAAATTTTAAGAATATTGAGCGTTTTGGAAGATAAAGATTAAGTGTTTCATCCATCTTAAGGATTTGTCCATCCAGACACCTAAATATCTTATGTGATTTACAACTTCTATATTTTGGCCATGAATTTTAATATTTATTTGTTCAATTTTCCGCCGTCTTGTAAACAAACATATTTTAGTTTTATGGGGAGACGGTTCCAACCCAATGAGCCTTAATTTATCCACTAATATATCAATAGCACTTTGCATTTTTGAAATCTGTTCTTGCCAATTAGCCGCTTTTACATATAGCACAAAATCATCTGCATATTGAGTAATAACTACATCGGGTACAATGGTTTCAGTAAGTTCTCGAGTTATGATATTGAATATTAGTGGAGAAATTGGATCTCCTTGAGCTAATCCCATATTAGTCCTTCTCACTATATCAGAACCTTGCATATTGTCAGCTGTAACTTTTAAATATCTTTCACTAAGGTAGTGCCATAAATATCTACAGATTAAAGAACCAACGCCAATGTTATCAAGTTTTTGGATAGCTTCGGTAACTACAACATTATTATAGGCTCCTTCTATATCCAAAAAACAAGCCAGAGTCGGTATGTTTTCAGAAAATCCTTTTTGAATATATGAGGTTAAATGTGCGAGACAGTCTAAGCAAGATTGCCCTCTTCTAAAGCCAGAAGTGTTTTGAGAAAGTAATTGTTTTTTTTAAACAAACCACTCAATACGTCTTGTTAACATTGTATGTAATATTTTGCAAATGCATGAAATAAGTGCAATGGGTCTTAGGTCATTAGTATCTGGTTTTGGGATTGGGATTATTTTAACATTTCGCCACTGATCTGGTATTTGGCCAGTAAAAATAATGAGGTTGTAGATTTTAAGTAACTCTAATTTAGCGTTTATAGGTAATTTATATAGCATTGAAAAAGTCACTGCATCCTCTCCAGGTGCAGTGTCTTTCTTTTTTAAACAGGTCATTAACTCTTGTAAACTAAAAGCAGATTCCAAGACAGTGTTTTTAGACTTTAATTCTGGCATTGATGATAAAACATAATCGGGTGCTAGTTTACGTAATAATTCTACTTTCTGAGGATCATCTGCAAAAATATTACGTTTTTTGATTCCCTTTATCCATCGCATTCTATCCCACATAGCAGGTGCTGATGTCTCCTCACAAATAGCATTACACATTTTTTGCCAATCAAGTGACTTGTAACGAGATATTATACGTTTACTTTCCTGAATTTTTTCTTCTAATTTATTCAGATTGTCAGGTGTTGGATTACGGCGAAAATTCTTTAAAGCTAACCTACGCTGAGCAACGGCTTCCGATATGGATGTGCACCAATAAGATTTTGGTTTAAATTTAGACTTTGGATTAGAACATGATTTAACATTTGGTATATATCTATTAGCAGCTTCATTTATTTTATCTATAAAATGGTTATATCTTTGTTGTACATTTTGTATATTTAAGGGAGAGTGGAATGATACTTGAATTGCGTCATGGTAGGAGACCCAATCTGCTTTTTTGTAATTACGTTTTGTAACCAGTTGTACATTTTCCTCTTTATAGCTCATAGAAAATTTTATTACTAAATGATCACTATTGAAATTTTCATTTGTAACCTGCCATTTAAATTTAATTGCTATATCCGAAGATACGAAAGTGATATCTGGTGTAGATTCTTGCATAACGTTCTGATTTAACTTGATTCTCGTAGCTGCACCACTATTAATTGAAACTAATCCAAATTCAAAACAGGCATCTAGTAACTGGCTACCTCTTACATCACATTTATTTGCCCAGTTAGTGTGGTGGCCGTTAAAATCACCGGCAATTATACTATGTTTACTAAAATTTGAAAATATTGTATCCCAATCGGCCTGGGTAGTTCCAACAGATGATGGACAATAGACAGATAAAATGTTCTCTAAATAATTACAGTTGAGAACCTTAACAAAGATTATTTCTATTCCTATATTACTAACAAAAATATTAGCCAATCTAGTTTTTATACTTTTATGAACTATTATCGCTACGCCACCATAGCCATCGTGTCGATCTTTCCTAAATACATTATATCCACTAACATTAAAATCATCTTCTTTACATAGCCATGTTTCACTTAAAATTGCAATATGAATATTTTCTTGATCTAAAAAGCTTTAAAATGATTAATTTTGGTTTTAAACTTTCTGCAGTTCCATTGAATTATATTTAAAGTACGCTTATTGTGATTTCTATCCATTATAGAATATATTGAAAAAGTTTTTTAAAATATCAGTATTCTTAATTAATCCTACGAATACCGTTTTTATTTCCTCAATAATAACTTTAAAAAACAAATTCATTTTGTCCTCAAAACTCAGTGCCGAAAACCATATTTCTTTAATTTTCAAAAGCAGCCTGGAAAAGTTAAATTTCTTACGCCTCTTTTCTTCATCTTTATTCTCTTCTTGAAATCGTTCTCTTTCCATGTTTTCCATAATACATTCTATGTCACCAACTGCTTCTGAAACTGTATTCACTTTTTCTTCCTTTTTTTACTTCTTTTTCTTTCCCAATAATTGTTGTTTTCATGCCCTCTTCTTCTATTTCACTGTTAGATAATTCTTCTATATCTTGATGATGAATTTCAGCTTCTGTTACTAAAACGTCTCTATACGTCCTATCTAAGCTCTCATTATAATTTACTCTCTGATTACTATTTTCTCCTTTACAAATTTCTTCATTTACCTTATTAGTATTATTATTACCTTGTCTAGGTTTCCGTTTGTTGTTGTAGTTTGCCAAAGCTTTTCGATATTTACAACTCTTTTCAGACATTATTTTTCTGATTTCCTTCTCTTTATGAAATGCAGGACAGGACGACCTATCGAGAGCCATATGATCTCCCTTACAATTAATGCAAAAAAATAACTTAGTCTCGCAATTAGCGTGTGGTTTTCCGCATTTGGGACAAAATTGCCTTTTCAATGGGCAAAATTCCTTTGGGTGTCCATAACGCCAGCAGGAAGAGCACTGCGTGACGGGAAATGTGAATCGCTCCACTTTAAACCTGCACCCATATACTAGTATATACGAGGGTAAAGTGAAGCCCTTAAAACACACCCTTACCGATTCGCTGTCAACCCATTCACCACTATCCAAACATCTCTTTAACCTTTTAATAGATAAGATTTCCAGATCACTTTCAAAACTTTCCTTCATTTCTTCCTCTTGAATATCTAGATCAATATTTCTTACTATACCGAAAGTACTTTGCAACACTTGAGTTAATTGACAGCGATAATCTAATTCAGCAAACTTTTTATTGGTCAAAAGCTTGTCGGCATTTTCTGCGTCTTCAAACTCTAATAAAACTTTATAGGGACTTTTATATTTAACACTCAGAATGTTTTGTATATTTTCTGATCGTAATAATTTGGCTAATGCCATTTGTTTAGGTAAAATTACTTTTGACGTTACACTAACCTCAATCTTCTCTGTTTCTTCTAGTTCATTCACCATTTCAATATCATCGTTCACATCACTATTGCTTGATTTCCGTATAGCTGGACGTTTACGTTGCGGCCGTACCACAGTCGTAAAACCTTCCTCATCGATGCTTGCACCACTACTGTTATGTAAGCTTTCTTCTCGCTCTTTTTACATCGTACACTTTTCATCAAATTCATTAAAATTATTACTTTCATACTGACTTCCTTACTTATTTCAGACATGTTTACATTTTGTTATTTATTGAGGGTATGCAAGAAACTTTTATCAATTACTGCGCAAGCGTCCGCTCTTAAGCAGTGCGTTCGCACCACTTGTTGGGGTTCAGTACTGGGTTGACCAATTGATTCAGTACCCGGCCAAAGAACCCTGGTGATGATGTATTGGTTGCTAGGCAACGGATTATAGGTGCATATGGCACAGATAATTTATCTTTTTTAGCAGAAATAGTGAGTTTAAACATGACAAATATTATGATTTATTTAGATTTATAATAACACTGACGCATTGACGACAATCGTGTACCGTTTTACCGCCTCTTTGCTACCCCTTGCCACCTCTTCCTTTCCCTCCACACTTTCTCACCCCTTACCACGTCAGTCCTTGCCACCTCTCATTTTCCAACTTGTCACCCGAAGATACCTCTTACCACCCTTTATTATTTATTTATAAAAGAAATCAACAGCGTAAATGCCTCATCAGGTACGGTTGCTGGAGTGAGGAGAGCCTGTCCATGCGCCTGCCCTCGTACCGCAACCACTTCCTGCTGCTCACCAGTATCTGCATGGAGGCGGTGCACGACTACCTCTCGCTGCGGATGGAGGGCCGGCCCGAGCACCCCTCCTGTCTTACTATCAAGCAGGTAGCTCATGTGTTTCTATTTCTTTATAGATTTTTATAGTGGTGTGATCCATGTTAGAAAATCATTTTTTAAATTTTAAATAAATGTATTTTTTTAAATTTTACGTGATGGTTAGCGGTCACGGCAATCTATGAACGCGCCCGATACTTGAAGTATCTATTACATTCGCGTAGAGGTTTGGAAGGGAGGCATGAGAACGAAAAAGAGGAGAATAGAGGATGAGAGATTGTGCCTGTGGCGTTCTCACTCTTCGCACGGAACGAACCGTGCTGTTACTTCACGCCGATCGGCCCATTTGTGCTGGAAGAACCGGATCATTTATGCTTGAAGGAGCATGGCTGTACTACTACTTATGATAAAAATAAACAAATTAATAAATTATTAAAATGCCTATATAAATAAAAAAATATATATTGTCATCTTACATTTTTTATTATTTTATAATAAATGAGTAGAAAGTCTTAAATATTAAAAATCTAAATTTTCACGTCATCTTACCTAATCCCTCTCCCCGCAGCTGATCCACGAGCTGAAGGAGGGGCTGGACATCGCGGCGGAGGTGCGCGCGTCGTTCGCGCGCAACGTGCAGGCGGCGCTGCGCGGCGCGCGCTCCGCCCGCCGCGCGCGCGCGCAGCTGCTGCAGCTGCTGCGCACCTACGACGCGACCGTCGACACCGCGCTGCAGGTACACCGCTCGCACTCGCTCGCTCGCTCTACTCGTGTCCACCTCGCCCCGCCCGCCGCGCGCGCGCGCAGCTGCTGCAGCTGCTGCGCACCTACGACGCGACCGTCGACACCGCGCTGCAGGTACACCGCTCGCACTCGCTCGCTCGCTCTACTCGTGTCCACCTCGCCCCGCCCGCCGCGCGCGCGCGCAGCTGCTGCAGCTGCTGCGCACCTACGACGCGACCGTCGACACCGCGCTGCAGGTACACCGCTCACTCGCTCGCTCGCTCTACTCGTGTCTTTTTCACCTCGTATTTATCTAGTACCACTCCCATGTATTTATTATAATAGATTCACGAATAGCATTATGCGTTGTAAAGATTCGAAATTTAAAACGCTTGAATGTATCATTGAAAGTCTCAAGAAGCATCTTTGCGTACTGTTAGTTTCGTCAAAGCAAAGTATTGATTCGTTACTCGGCTATTGGAAATAATAATAATATCGGGCTTCGTCAAGGGGATTCTCATTTTGCGCTATTATTACTATTATCGATTGGTTAGTGGTCAACCTAGTGTCAGAGTTGTTCACGTCGCCCGTATAGGCCTTTGACTTGACTTATCGACTGTTGTCTAATTGTCAACAGCCGGGACCGACTTTTACGTGCCCTCCGAAGCACGAAGACGCTCGGTTGTAATACCACTATGCGATCATCCATCTAGTGACTGACCGTACCTGAAGTTGCTCAACCTACCGATCGTTTACCGATCAGCGGGAGCACTCGGCTAGGAGCGTCTCCAATTTTGCGTTTAAACTTATACTTTTACAATAAATGTTTGTTATACATACGACACACTGCCTTTTTTTTCAATAAGCTCAACCAAAGTCAACGTAAATGAACGTAAATATCGCAGCAATACCTGTCGTACCTGCGCACGATGTCGGAGAAGGAGCCCATGCCGCGCTCGCAGCTGGCGGGCGAGTGGGCCTTCACGCAGCGCCTCGCCGCGCGCGCGCCGCCCGTGGCCGTGCTCGCGCCGCCCGCCTTCGCGTGAGTACCCTCCGCGCGCGCCCGGCTGTACCGTACCGCAACGTACCGCCTTTTGATATAACGTGCCGTACTTTACTGTTTGTTAATATCGATGTAAATGATACATTAGATTGTTCGTCTGTATGCCGTAAAATAACAGAAAGTGTTTAAACATAAAGCGCCACCTAACAAGTGACTGAGAACTAAATAATATTATCGTACGCATATGGTACCAAAACCCGGAATGTACGTAATATCACAGCCACACTTTTACTTTCGCAAATGCCACTTCTTCTTCTTAGCATTATCTATTGTACTCTATATCTACGGTGACCACTGATAGAAGACGTTTAATAATAATAATGAATTGTCAGGGACATGGCGTGCAACCAGCTCAACAGGATACTGAGCCGGTTCGAGGAGCAGTTCGCGAAGGTGATGGAGCTGGAGAAGAGCTCGCACGCGGAGCGGGACGAGCGCCACGTGATCTACGCGCTGTGCCGCGAGGCGCAGTGCATCTACGCGCACGAGCGCGAGGCCGCGCTGCAGGCCGCCACGTGGGCGCGCGCGCTCGCCGCGCGCCTGCCGCCCGCGCTGCAGGACCGCATCTTCGTGAGTCCTACTCCTTCCTTCTTACACCGCGGAAGGCGACTCTCTCCCAGGACACTACAGAACACTGTTTCGGGCGATGAGTGAGAGCGCCGGGGGCCCGATCTCCCATCCCTTTCTTCCTTTCCTGCTTTCCCTTCTCGTCTCTTCCCTCCAATTAATACCAAAAGTATCTCTCGGGTCAGCAACACGCATGTGATACTTCATGTATCGTATAATTGCTTGCCTGCCTGCCAGCATGAATGAATCGACACAGAATAATAGATACGATACGATTACGATTTTCTAAATATCCATATATCAAATCCTCAGTCTTATATTTTTAATGTTTTATCTGAGATGCTCTATTATAAAGTACAACTATAATATTGTAGTGAATCATGATTACAGGATAGTCTAATGGCGATCAGGGATTGCCTGGTCCACCACAAGGCGCTGATCCTCGAGCGCAGCCACCCGCTGGCGCTGTCGCCGTCCGAGCTGCCGCGCGACATCCGCGACAGCCTCGGCGCGCGCGTGCGCGAGCTGCTGCTGCAGGTCTACAAGCTGGGCTTCGAGGTGAGTGCGACCTTTGATGTTTTCATCACGAAGCAACGAGAAACTTTTAAACTTCAGGAGGGTTCGCTATTTTATTCGTTTAGTTGCTAGTTTAGTACTAATGCGGTTATAGCACACATAATATTTATTGCATGTAATATTTCTAAAAGTAATCATGAAGCTATAAAATATATTATTCTATATTTTGCACGCATATATATCAGTAAAAAGCCGTATAAATAGTAACACGCACGCCCGCACGTTTGCGCCCGCACGCACGCTCGCGCACTCACGCACGCCATGTTGCAGCTGCACACGGAGCTGCACAAATTCGCGCAGGCCCCCTACAAGCAGCTGGAGGAGCGCGCGCGGCGCGGCCGGCCCGCCTCGCTGCAGCCCGCGCGCCCGCGCACGCCGCAGCCGCGCCGCCGCCCCGACACCGTGCTGCTGCACGACGCCTACAACCCGGTAACCGCGGCCGCAACCGCCGCCGCCGGCAACCTGTCCTGTCCGTCGAAAGTGTGCTACATGTTTAGCTGACACCCGCTTGGATTGGTTGTTGGTTTTCGTCGTGTGTTGTGTCGTCTCTTACAACGCGAAGTCTGTTGTGAATTTGAATTTTGATCGTCTTGTGTTCTTTTGGTTGCTTGTTGTCTACTCATTCAATCGAGTAACCCTATTATCAATGTTCATGTTAATTATGTTCAGTCTTTGCAGTGAAGGCGTGTTTTAATATGTGTGTTGCATGACATTTAACGGTTTTATGCAAGATTTTTTTATTTTTGATGTATGTCATCTACTTTTACTACTAAAAACATACGCTTGCTTGGTTTAACTTATTCGCTTTATATGATGTTTTTATATTGAAACTCTTATTGTCAATTCAACCATAGTTTTATTTGTTTTAGATCCACAAGGAATTGCACAGATTTGTCAACGACTCGCAACAAAGTCGCTCGTTCTCAAAGCCCGGAAATTCGGGATCCCCGCGAAAGATTAAATTCTTTAGGTCTGAAAGTATAGGCGAGGAAGTGGAGCCGAGTGTTTTGGATACTAAATTAAATGTTACCGGGGTAAGAATGTACAATTGCTAGAACAATTACTCATTAATTGTAAACATTTTTTTAAATTATACTCATTATAAAGTGACATACAAAGTGCCTGAAACGCTGTCTCTCAACAGTCATATTCTTAACAATTATAAATTTCATGTCACCTTGTTTGTCCGCAATGGACTCCTAAACGACTGAACGGATTTTGAAAAAAATTTGCACACTGTGTGCAGTTTCATCCAACTTGAAATATAGGATAGTTTATATCTCAATTTATAATGGCACTATTAGTTTTATTGCGAATTATTTGGTTACTAACAGAGTCATGATTATCTCTGTTAGTTCGATAGGAGTGTAACAGATGTCGTTAGAAAATAATTCGTTGACTGAATACTGAATACTAAAAGTACATTATAAATGAAACAAAATATTATTATGGACGAAGTTGGATCGGGCTGCTAGTAATGTAATAAATGGGGCTGTACAATTAAGCCGGCCAAGCCGGCTAAAAAAGTCACCTAGATTAGCTAGCTAGCTAGCTGATCAGGTGAGCTAATTTAGCCGGCTAGCTCGATTAGCTTAGCCAAGTAGTCGGCCGTTTAGCCGGCTTAGCCGTCTAACCTAGCTTAGCTTGGCTGATAGACTAACGGCTAACCAGCTCAACAACTAATTTTTATATTCTGGTTGATTTGTAAGAGAATTAGAAAAAAAAATTGATTCCGTGATTCGTTTTGTAATAGTTGTTAATCTGAATTAAATTAAGAGACGCTCATAGCTGGCTTAGCTCACTAGCTGGTAAACGATCAGTGGGTAGCTGGTAAGCGGCATTAGGGGCGGTCTATATATGGATGGGTGATCGGTTAAGTAGTAGATACAAGCGCGGTCGGGATATAGATGGGTGACCAGTTAAATAGCTTCAGGCGCTATGAGTTTCTGGGTGGTAGAGTGGTTAAGTAACTTTAGGCACGGTCGGTATATGGATGGGTGACCGGTTAATTAACTTCAGGCACGGCAGATAAATGGATGGGTGATCATTTAACTAGCTTCAAGCGTGATCAGTTTGTGAGTGGTAGACCGGTTAAGTAACTTTAGGCACGGTCGGTATATGGATGGGTGACCGGTTAATTAACATCAGGCGTAGACGGTTCAGGCTCACTTCTTCCCTAAAACGTTAGGTTAAGTTTGATCATGTTGGTAACACGGTCGCCCATCCACATACTGACCGTACCTAAAGATACTTAAACGGTCACTTATCCATATACCGACTGCACCTGAAGCTAATTAACCAGTCACCCATCCATATATCGACCGTGTCTGAAGTTACTTAATCCGTCTACCACCCACAAACTCATCGCGCTTAAAGCTAGTTTAATAATCACCCATATATTTATCGACCGCGCCTGAAATTAATTCTCTTACAAATTAACCAAAATACAAAAATTAGCCGTTGAGCTGGTTAGCCGTTAGCCTATTAGCTAAGCTTAGCTCGGTTAGCCGGCTAAGCCGGCTAAATGACCGGCTAGTTAGCTAACTTGACCGGCTAGTTGGCTAACTTGATCAGCTAGCTAGCTAGCTAATTTAGCTAAATTTTTTAGCCGGCCTGGCCGGCTTAATTGTACAGCCCTAGTAATAAGTATCCTGTACAGCTGCCGAGCGACATAGCGTCGTTGCTGTCGGGCGCTGCGGCGGCGCGCGCGCACGGCCCCTCGCCCACGCCGCGCGAGGAGCGCCGCGCGCAGCGCGTGGCGCGCGCCTGCGTCGAGTTCGCGCGCTGCTGGATGACCTTCGTCGTGGAGCGCTGCGACCGCGGCCGGGGCCTGCGACCGAGGTCACCCACTCACTCACTCACTGACACACACTCACCCACTCCATCATTCACTTACTCACTCACTCTCATTCATCCACGCTGCGAGCCGATTTTGTGTTTGATCGTCTCGTTCGCTGATGGAATTATAATACTGTTTATATTACAGATGGGCTAGTCAAGGATTAGAATTTCTAATGCTCGCCTGTCATCCGTCCAATACGGACCATATAAGTGATGAAGAATTCGAGGTAAATGACCTTTATTTTCTATTAAAATAATCAACTAAAGATAATTTCTAATGACACTATCTCTCATTGTTATTATATAAACAAAATGTTACAAATTCGTTGGTGTTCTATCGTAAATTGAACACCGACGCTAACGTTATTTCATTCTGTTTTTAAAAACCTTTACGACTTTTATACATGATAATTAATTTCTAATTTGAAATTGGAACGCCTGGTAATGTATAAATACTAGTAAAGTGATATTGGCCGTCGCCGCGCAGGAGCTGAAGCAGCTCATGGACGGCTGCATCTCGCACGTGATCGGCTCGCGCGCGCCCGCGCCGCCGCAGCGCCAGCGGCACAGGATACACGTAACGAGCATATTTCACTTTTTTAAATTACTGGCCAAAGGAGATTTAAGAATCGATATCTTTCGTTGGCACCGCGTGAGTGGCGCCTACTTTTAGTGTTGCATGCGCTCGTAGGCTACGACAACCGTTCACCGTCCGGTGGACCGTATGCTTGCTTGCCAATTTAGTAACACACAAAAACTAATAAATCTGATTTTGAAATCATAAATACTTGTATGTAATTGTACTTGTAACAGAAATATAAATATTGTGTAAATTTCAATTCTCTACCTATTGTGATTTTTATCTACTATGGTGGTTTTGCATTAAAAAAAAAACAATTACTTTTCAATTACTTTTATGAAGGATGGGTACTGAAAGAGCGCTAACTGTCAAAGGAATTTATATTTGTTCAATAATCCATTTATATAATAAATAATAATTTTATGTGTAAATACAGTTGAATTGAAAATAATTTCCTTTAATATTCCCCCAGAGCCCGCTGTCGAGCGCGAGCGGCAGCCGGGAGGGCGCGCCGCCCACGCCGCCCGCCGAGCTCCCCCGCCCCGACGAGAACGGTCACTATACATATATAACTATAACATGTTCTACTGTTCGTCGTTCGTTCGTAGTGTGTCACTGAACTCTTCCTAAACGACTGGACTGATTTTGATGACTTTTTTGTGTGTGTTTTAGTGGATTCGAAAATGATTTAGACTTACAATTGGACCCAGTAGGGACAAATAAATAGATTACGATACCGATGGGATGATAGTTCATAAGATAAAAAGTCTGAAGTATTCAATTTATGTTTATATTATAATCACGTTTTTCAAAAAATTAAATCGCCTGACTCCATTAAGTTCCTCAATTTCATTTTATAACCCAACCAATACCACCTCTTGCCACCCCACCTTACCTCTTTGTCTCGCTGTATCACCTCTTTGCACCCCACACGAGTTGTTTTATTTTTTTCTGGATCCCGCTGCTACGCCAACTTGCGACCAAGAAGTTAGTTCCAAAAAATCGTCTAGCGCAATACTACCGCTCGATACATAATAAGCGAGATAGACAGTAGGCGAGGTACAGTAACACAAAACCATCTCCCCGCAGCGCACAGCAAGCGCGTGATAGAAGCGATAGCGCAGCTGGACGCGCGCCGCGACGAGCAGCTGCGGGCTGCCCGGGCGGTGGGGCGCGTGCTGCAGGCCGCCGTGCCCAGCTACGAGCCCAAGCTGCGCCAGCTCACCTTCAAGTGGCAGCGCGGCCTGAAGATCGGCGCCGGCACCTTCGGGAAGGTGGGTGGTGCTGCGGAGGACCTCAGTGCCAAGGGCATACGGTTCCAAATCGCGAGCGACTCTTATCTCTGGATGGAACTTTCTCGAACACTTATCCCGCGCTATATAATCGGGCCAGCGAGTCGAGTGATCAGGTGCGAAATCTAGTGACGTCGGCTATTCTTCTGGACTACGATTGATCTAAATCTTCAAATCCCGGCGTAACAATATATTCTGTATGTTGTGTAATAATAACAATGTGCTTTATATTATTTACTTCCGAATATCCTATTTTTGTATGGCAATTGTGAATAAGAATATGCGATAAATCCCACTATAAAATACAAAAATGTTCCAGTGAATGCTTCAATATAGGTTACCTCATTTTATCGCGCGTGTCCTAACTCGTCTTTCTTTTGCGTATATAATTACCCTACTTTCCCGGTCGCTGGTTCTTATCCGGCTCGAAGGACGAAGATGTATGGGTCGCCTACAGGGATTTATTTAAACATAGGAGTTAAGAGTAAAATGGTTTAATTACACTTAACTACTAAATGGTAAAAAATGGTAAAATGGTGAAATGGTTATGAGAACACGCGAACTGATTGGCGATTTGACGTGAACTGAACTTATAACTAACGGAATAACGCGTGCGGGCGCAAACGCTGACACTGCGTTACCACATGTGTGACGCTTAGCATCGTACAAAAATAAAATATAATCATGAATAAATAGACGCAAATAAACAATACCATGTCAACCCACACGAATGTTATTTCGAGAAAAAGGCGTTTGAAATTTTTGAACAATTTGCTTTATATGATTTTATTTTAAATATTGGTCAAGTTTTTGTGAAATTTCAGATTTATGTAAGTTACTTTACTTATTTTCACAACAAAATAGTACACAAACTGCATATTTCGTATAAAATGTAATCCAAAACGTTTAACATAATACATAAATTGCATGGTTAAAAATGGATTTTTAGAAGTTTTAAAGTTTAAAACCATACAAATATTAAAGAAAAATGTTCTTCAGCCATTTACCAACACTTCTGCATATATAACTCAGTTTTTTAATTTTGTGGGTTGACATGGTATTGCTTATTTGTGTCCAAAGTATGTTTTCTGCTTCTTATATATTTCTCCAATAACAAGTCTCTATAAAATTAATAATCCCCGACGTACAAACGACGGGGTGTTATAAGTTTAGCGTGTGTTTGTTTGTGTGTATCTGCGGCATTGTAGCGCGCGAACGAATTGACCAATTTTGATGCGGTTTTTCTTCATTTGAAAGGCGATTTGATCGAGATGGGTATTTATGGGTGTGATGGTGGGTATACGTGACGGTGTGTGCGCGTGTCGGGCAGGTGTACACGGTGGTGAACACGCAGAGCGGGCAGCTGCTGGCCATGAAGGAGCTGGGCGTGGGCGCGGGCGACCGGCGCGCGCTGCAGCGGGCAGCCAACGAGCTGCGCGTGCTGGAGGGCGTGCTGCACCCGCACCTCGTGCGCTACTACGGCTGCGAGCTGCACCGGGAGGAGATGCTGCTGTTCATGGAGCTGTGCGTGGAGGGCTCGCTGGAGGCGCTGGTGGCCACGGCGGGCGCGCTGGCCGAGCCCACCACGAGGCGCTACAGCAAGCAGCTGGTGAGCGCCGTGGCCGAGCTGCACGCGCGCGGCATCGCGCACCGGGACATCAAAAGTACGTATTTATCACTAGCTAGGCCTGCGGTTCCGCTCGCGTGGTTTACTGATTTTTTTTTTACGGAACCCTATTTCTTTTTCGAAAATAAAAGTAAGTTACTCCTTATAACATCAGCTATCTGCAAGTAATAATCCCGTTTAAATCAGTCCAGCCGTTTCAGAGATTAGTCGGAAGAAACAGACGGACAAACATTTTAATTTTTAGGCTATTGCAGAGCTTTTATCGCGGGCTTTGACCGCGGCGACCGAATGAAGAAATTCCGTCATGCAAAAAAAC
Source organism: Hestina assimilis (assembly GCA_023373885.1). NCBI lineage: Eukaryota > Metazoa > Arthropoda > Insecta > Lepidoptera > Nymphalidae > Hestina > Hestina assimilis. The sequence continues at coordinate 393,562 of CM041750.1, read as the reverse complement.
CTAACACTCCACAAGAAAAATTACTAGGAGAACATAAACGATAGAAGTGCAACGGGAGCTCAACTTATACTGGACGGAAAGTTAATTTGTATGAGACTGTCGCTTGACCAACCATTTTGTTGACCTCTCAGCCTGCGTACTTGTAAATTTACACTCGTGCTTTTTATTGTTGCCTGCTACTTTTACTAACTTTTTTAAGACGATTTTTTTAGCAAGTACCTCAATAAATTTTTTGGAAAATAATCTTTTAAAAACACGTTATAATGACCATTCCATTTTCAAAAAATAATATATAACCTTTATACATAATTCTTAGACATACAAGGGATTTTCGGCTTTAACTCAAAGAGAATTAAGGCGATTATTCTATAAAGTTATAGATCCATATAAAATGAATCTATTGATGATGTACTTACGTTCCAAATTCAAATTTTAAATTAGTTACGAACTTTCTTACTTTATTTCAATGAAATTTTGAATTATAGACGAAATTGTATCTTATTGGCTTGACATTAATGTTCGATTTTATGTATTGCATAATTGATTAAAAATTCTATGCAATAGCTTAACCGCGGCAGTCCCCGAGTGCCACAGGTTTCATTTTTTTGTAATGTAAATACCGTATATATTTTCATATGCGTTTAGTGAAAAGTTGTTTCTTTGTAATTACAAACACACTTCAATTCATTTGTTCTATACATATAATGTTGTCCGGTAGGCGGGAACATCTTCCTGACGAACGAGGGGCACTGCCTGAAGCTGGGCGACTTCGGCTGCGCCGTCAAGATCCGCGCCAACACCACCGCGCCCGGCGAGCTGCAGGGCTTCGTGGGCACGCAGGGTGACTCTCCTACACACAGACACATCATACCAGACCTTACTACACACATTAGGATTGTCATTTGACGATAAATAAATGTCAATAAACGCTACGAACTCAACGGCCCCATTAGGATAGTGATATCCTGTGTCGGGGGTCCGGAAACACACACAAGGTCATGGTCAAATACACCCAGACAGGAAAATATGCTTGCATGGTCGATACAAACATATTATGCTCCGAGCAGGAATCGATCGAACACGCGACATGTGGCGTTTAAGGCATTTCGAAACCAATCACAATCACGTGTGGCAATGTCCCATTCTCTCATGGTGCTTATACGATTTTTTTTTCTACGGTGAATAGTTTGATTTAAGTCCCTGGTACTAGTAATAAACATATGGTTGCTAGGTGACCGGGAGGCAAAATGAGTTCATTAGTGTTACCGAGCACTCTGTCCCTCGTATTAAACTTTAGCTTATTTTTCTCTTTTATATTTTACAATACCTTTTTAACAATTCTTTATTTTTTCTTGTTTTCTTTCTTTAAATGTCTAACAGTCCATTGTCACCGTACACTTCCTTTCGCCATATGTCTTTTTTATTATCCCTCCCTTTCGCACCTATCTCTCTCTATCTATGTTTCGTTTCATGCATTCACCAAAATCATCCAGCCAAAGATTGAGAAACTCAACGTAGAATATAGTCTCCGTATAAAGCTCTGACATAACAATAACTGCACACAGCGTACATGGCCCCCGAGGTGTTCATGAAGTCGTCGGGGCACGGGCGCGCCGCCGACGTGTGGTCGCTGGGCTGCGTCGTCACCGAGATGGCGTCCGGGAAGGTACGTGCCCTTTCCGATCCCGCAGTGCCGGGCCCCTGCCGGTCCGTCAGCGGGCCGTATTTCACGTATTCTCCTACAACAGCTAATACTAAAATGATGTAGTTCTTTAAAATAAAGGGGTTTCCCACCATTAACAATATATTATTATTCTATAGTACGGAACCATTTATATGAGAATTCGCCACGCACTTGGTCGGTTTATGTACATTAGATTAGCTTTTTATACAATATAGAAACAAATACAAAATTAAAAAATTTTCCTACGAAATTTTCATTTCCGATTTTGCCCATGATTTCTTTCAAGATTTTTTTTTTTGACAGAAAAAAATTGCCCTTAATAGCTTTTATAGTCCCATTAATAAATTATACCAAAATTCGTCATAATCGGTGGTTTGAGGAAGCGTAAAAAACAATCAAACAAACGCACCTTTGCGCAAAATAAAATTCTGAACTCTAACAAAGAAGTGTTTATCTAATAAATGAAAATGTCTCCAGCGGCCCTTCTCGGAGTACGACAGCAACTACCAGATAATGTTCGTGGTGGGGATGGGCGGGCTGCCGCTCGTGCCCGAGGGCCTGTCGCCGGAGGGCCGCCAGTTCTGCCGCAGCTGCCTCACGCACGACCCCGACGCGCGCTTTAGCGCCGAGGCGCTGAGTCTACATCATTTCCTTATGGTATGTATTATATATTATATTTCGACACGTATTTTAACATTACCAAGCCAACCCACCCCTCCCCTCCCCTTCATTTTACTTTATAAAAGATAATAGATAGATATAGAAAACTTCGGACTAATATAATAGTTTCGTTCTATTAAATTTTGTATTTCTTAAACAATTTATTGTTTCAGGTGAAATCCGATGACGACTGTAAATGTGAAACTGCGTTTCTTATGACGTAATTCTCCTAAAATCCTAACTGTTTATTGTTATAAATAAATATTCGTGAACGGTTCCTGCGGAGTGGCAGCAAATATATTTTTAACCCATCGTATTAATGTTAGCGATCAATTTGTTTGTATTGGCCATACATATTTCTATCAAAATTTTGACTTTGTAGTCATTTCGAATATTCTTCGAAAAGCGTTTTGATTCCTCTTATAATTGAAGAAAATATATTAAAAATCGTAATCCAGGATGTTACGATGTAGAAAAGTTATGCATATAATATACTCTGCCATATTGAAATGGAAACTTGTAATTACTAAGAATAGTGAACAAGTTCATTGTTAGCTTTAAATCTTATTACTTCATCAGTAGTGCCAGATATTTTATAAATGGCTTATGAAAATCTTTTACGAATATATATTATGTTCATTTTAAATTTTTATTATTATTGTAATTAATATTTTATTAAAACTTTTAAGCTTAGTGATAAGTAATTAATATTGTATATTATGTATATTACAACCAGTCAATAAATCAGTGGCAAAATCGCATTTACTTTTAAGCAGCTATTTTTTGTTATATTATGTTATTTCTTAGAGAAAAACGTTAGTCACTTTATTGTAAGTATTTTTATTTATATTATTATATATAATATTTGTATGCTTAAGAATGTTACATACATTCCTTTTAATATATATTTTTGAAAAAAAAAAAGTTTAAAAAGGTACATAAAAAGTGTTTTATTACTTCAAAGTGGCAAGAAATTATGAAAATTTGGTATATATTGTAATAAGCAACTGTGGATGTGCCACTTGTTTCAATAAATCAAATAAATTGTTAAAAAACAGTAGATTGTTTCTTATAATATTTGTAATAAAAGAAAATGTATATAATGAGTCCAAATATTTCATGAGTAGATTAAATTTGATAATTTTTATAACTGTAAAATGTGCCAGTAAAAAATTCTGGAATATTTTTGTATAATGTTGAAATTAGTCAATGTAACTTTTAGCTTAGTGACAACATTTAAAAATATAATAAATTAATTTAAAATGGCAATATTTTATATTATGAAAAATCTGATTCATGAAAGTTCTAAAGTAGACTATATATTTGTATATAAGAAAGTCAAAAGTAATATTATGGACTGTTTTTTAAAAATACAATAAATTTTAATTCTAAGCCGTGTAAAAAATGGGGCGTGAGGTACAAAGAACATAAATTACCCAAAATGAGTACGTCCTGCTTTTTGAAGTCTATTAAAAATTTATAGCGCAATATAAAACTATATTGTAGTATAAAAATTAAAATTTTGAAGAAAATAAAATGGGAAAGAAAATGTATTTTTCTAGTAAAGAAATCTATTTAATTATATAAGTAGTATTTTATGGTCATGGTCGTGGTGTTGTAGAATTATTATTATATAGATGGGATGTTACGATACTTTGTATTTTTAAGGATTTCGTAAATATTATATAACGAGAAAGCAATAATATAGTATTGAATATTGAAAATAAAAATATTTTCAAAATTTTGAAATTGAAATGAATGTAAATGATACTAAAACATGTTCCCGTGTTTGTAACTATATTATGAACTGACAAATGAAATAAATCGTTTTATGTTATCTGTATTACATTGATTTACCTAAGTTTTTGATAGAAAAATTAAATTACCAAAAGGTTTAAATTTAATATCATTTTCATCATATTGTAGATCAAATTTATCAAAGTTACATAAAACATACAATTATAATACCTTTGTCGTTGCTGTATAGTTAATTAAAAACTAAAACTTAAAAAGTACAACTAACGATATAATTAGATCCATTGTTGCTTGTCATCTCACAATAGCATTGTGGTTCCCTAGGAAATATATTCTATGAATAAATGTTTGATTAAAAGTTTCAGAGTCTCATTCCTTATCCCTTCCTCCGAAGAGAATGTGAAATAATCGCATCATTGTTAATCCATTATTACTTTTTTGATAAATAAACACAAGATTATATCGCAATCACTAAGTATTGGTCTAACATTTTTGTTCGTGACTGTAGTTGTGCGGACGACCACCATTTTGATTTAACTAATGTTCCGCGAGTTATACACGTGAAGATAAATGGTTATTACAGTACCCGTTTGTACAATAAAATTGTATGAGAACCGCACTTAATGAGGATATTGAAATGAAAGGAAATAGGGAAAATTAAAAAAGCCGTGTTCCACAGATAATTTATTAAGACATCAAATTGACACAGATAACTTACAACTAGTGATATGTTGACATTTCAATCCCTGTTCTAACGTCTTAATACAGGCAGACCGATAATTTAGTGTATTTCGTGCCAAAACTTTTAAACTACACACAAATATTAGAGAACACGGGCCATACACGGGTAGTTCGAAGCTGTGATGGCAACCGTTTTAAGCTGAGACAGAAATCTACACACAGTCATATCGAACTATAATCTTCCTAATATAGATTTTTTTTAATACTGGCACACGAGAAGGTATATATGACCTCCAGCAGTCATTAGCACGGTAATTTTTTTAGCTGTTGAGTAGCTAAAAATGACTATTCCAAGAATTAGTGATAATTGATCGAGTTGCCCTCGTATTTCTGTGATAATAAACATACCGTCTTTTCTTATTAAGTTACAAAATTTGGTTACATCACGTTCATTTTTGGCATAAATGTATATGCCAAAAATGAATGGTAATCAATACGAATATATAGATATATCGTCGAATTAATTATAAATCTTCATTTTTTTTTTAATGTGTGTTATTAAATACGTTCACTTTACTTTACATACTACCTTTAATTCTCTTCGAGAAGTTTATAGCAAGTTATGCATGCTGTGTAATGTATATTTTATCTCTTCTGTAAAATGACTCAAAATGGAAACAGAAAGATTTATAATTTAAGATGACGATATATTTCATTATATTTTTATAATACGTCTTCAATGCTCTTACAATTTGAAGCAAATATTACAATTATATAGTATGTAATTCAAGGTAGATATGTAGAGTTGTAGGTAAGCCATGAATCTATAAGTATGGGGTCGTTAGTTAACTGCACTTTATAATGCCTGCATAAGAAACTAACAAAAATAAAATCTTGCGCCTATAATGGCAGGCATGGTGAGGTTCTGACGGACCGGATCACAGAGAATGTAATGTTACATTATTAAGTTTCCACTAAACATTGAATTCTACAACATTTAGTTATAATATTAATAGTACATTTAAAAATTTCAAGAGTACATAACTTGGCATATACGCTAACATTAATACAGGTTTCAGAAACATTTAATTGTCTTTTTAAAGAGAGGTACGTTTTTGATATGTTATAATTACCTTGATATTTTAATCTTTTACATTCTAATATACTCATACTACAGTACTAGACAACAATTCGATATAGGATATGTTTTTGAGTACACAGAAATAAAATTGGAATGAACAATTATTTTTCTTTTTTAATGCCTTATTTAATTGCGTTTTAAGTGCAAAAAATAACAATAACCATCATATATTTATAAAAGTTAATATTTTACGATACTTGAATAATTATTATTCTTATCTAAACAGATAGAAGAAATCATCCACACTTTCTAAAAACTACAAGGTTATAATGTAATCATCACCGATGATGTCATCTTAATACTAATTAATTTTAAACTTTGATATGGTTTTGATATTCTTGGTCATGACGAACATGATTGACAATATTATTAATAACATTTGATATGTCCAAGTTCCCTTAGTTCTAAATTTAGCACTATCTTAAAGTACAATAACTTTGCAAAATAATTATAATACCTAGAACCAATTAATCAAATAGCCAACCAAAAAAAAATTCAGAATCAACCGAGTTTCATGCCTTTTTCATCCCTCCCTTCATCTTTACAATAACTTATTATTATATTCGGTTACATGCCATGAATTGTTTTAATTTTATAAATACGTATTTATTCTATTGATACCACCGCACATAAACCTTTACACAAAGCGCATAACTAGCCCCCTCGATACCTCTACACGCCAAACTTTCTTGGATATAATTTGTGGTTCCTAAATAACATTATCACACTACAAAAGAAATATTTAATTATGAATCTTGAAAAGATAATTATAGCTAACAAATATTTAACATCTAATAAATTAAAACAAACATTTCTAATTGAGATTCTAACTTGGTAAATACGTTATTTTTTATTATTACATAAATTTGTATTTTACAATACTAATTTTTATGTTATCACCACAGCATTGACATTTTTGAATAACATTAAAAATAAATTTCAATTAAATATGAATAACATTATATTATAATAATGAAAGCTATAAAAAATTCTTTTAAGATTGCGACTAGAAATATGTAAACCTTTAAAAAGTTTTAACAATTATAGACATAATATTACGCTTAAAGGATATCCGCCTAAAAGCTTGACTATATAAAGCAAGGTTTGTATAATGTAACGAGATATACAAAAAATACAACATTTATAGTTAGATAGGAATCTTTGAATATCTTAAAATTTAAGTAGATATTTTTAAATTATCTTTTTATCTACATCATTGATATGTTTTAATAATAATGAACTATATACTTGATTAGTATCTAACAGAGAAGTTTCTAACAATTATTAAACGAATTAATAAAAGATTTAAGACATATATATTCAAGAAATAATAAAAAAATTTAATTGATTTCTTTTTAACAATAAATGCTCGCAGGAATGTAACAGCTATAACCAATAAAATATATTACTTTTATAATAACAATATAAATGCAAAACATTATCTAATTACGAAGATGATTCAGACATTGAAAACAAAGATCAAGTTACTTATGGACTTCTTCAAAATGCCTCTTCGTTTCGTGATCGTGATCCTATAGTACCTATCTACAGGCTATAGATGTTTTGCTTGTACAATTTCTTTTATGTATTCCGAATAGAAACAGTATTTAAAAGCATCTTCAGTTCTTTGCAATGCATGAATAAAAACTACTGAATTAAATTTAACATACCTAATTGATAATATTTTTGAACTACTTTTATTTCTAGTGGCGAATACAATTTTTAATAGATGCTTGAACAGTACGGAATAATATGATAAATAACAAAATAGAAACGACTTAGTCGATTTTAATTTAGCATAAGAATCACGGCAATGATAGTATAAGTACATAGAAGTAAGCTTATTTCTGAATTCACATTTATTGTGAGATAATATAAATATGATTGGAATAGTAGCCCCAAAATAAAAGCTAATCATTAATATTAGGTCAAATTTTTAACACATGCTAGGAAATTTGAGTTTTAAACTTGCGACCTATGTCCACAGAGCCATTCCAAATGTATTTTTTTTTATAATCGCTTTAACATTCCGACGACATAATTTTATTAGAATGATCACATCAATTCATATTGTTTTTAATATTTATGGCGAACAAATACATATTTATTTTCGATACTACTCATTTGATTTAAAAAACGACAAAAGCTGACTTGTAAAAATTTCCTAAATAAATAATTCCTTGATCTTCTTAGATCTAACAAAAATATAGTTACTTTTATAAATATATTCATATAAAAGGATTATGACTATGTATAAGTCGGCGTGAAAAATGATTAAAACGTGTATAAATAGATGACTGTCATCTAAAATAGCTGGATACTGAATATAAAAAAAATAATAAGTATATTTAGTATATATAAATATCATGTATAGATTAATGTTATATATTTTTATTTATATATGTATAATGATATACATAACAATTGAATGTACCTATGTATAATATAGATTATCTATTTCTAATTACATTAGACAACATTTAAATATTTTCGTCTCTAACATCTTGACTAGACATCAATATTCAGAAAAAGTGATATGTATTTCGTTTCATTAGTATTTTAATTATTTAATAACTAATGTGCGTATTACATACGAATATTAATTTTAAAATGCAACGTGTTTTTTTTTTTAATTTTGAATGTTCAGTCACTATATACCGATTCTAAATACCTACTTTAATTTCAGGTGTACTATTTTTTAATTTCTTTTAAATTTTTAAAATAATAAACACAATTTAATTTTCTTAGTAAGCTATATAAATGCACAAAATGCATAGTTACTTAATCCTATAATAAATAATGATTGATATGTTTTGAATTGATTTCGTACATAATTTTCAGGCTTTTCCTTTGTACAAGCTAAGTTTCTTTTAACATTCATATATAAAATAATGTTAGATAGGTTCGCGTCCTCATTTTAAGACCAATAATAATATTTGTATAATTTATGTATAATAGAGATGTATACGAAAACAGTAAATTGTTAAACTGTATATAACAAGGAGTAGACTTAAGTCTCGACTTTTCGGTGTTGAAACATCAATTTCATAGAATCCAGAGCTTCTTCCAAAGACTGGCGGAAGGCTTCTGTATTTGTTACGCTGGAAGAGGTGAAAGACGATATGCAGAAGATAACGGAGTCCTTTTTGGGGTTGTAGCTGCAACCGTAACCGTCGGGCACCACGGCTCCGTAACCCATGAACGTCCCGTCAGTTGTTGTGGCAACCTAGTGTCGAGTATCAAGCGACAATTTTAAAAAATGAGAAATGTTTCATGTTTAAAAATTGCCTGCATATGACAGTTATTGACGTACAACGTACTTGTTTCAAACAAAAAAAAAAACTTAAGTGCAGTAATGTTTGACTTCATTTTCCAAGAAAATGCAAATTGATAGAAAATAAGAATGATATTAACATAAATGTACTATAGGTGAGTTACCTGACTGGTGCTCAGTTTGTATTCAATCATCCGACCATATGTGGGATCTAGGAACATCTCCGGCAGCTCCCCCAGCGACTCGCGCGCCGCTTCCCTTAATCCAAGCAGGTGGTTATCGATGCCTCGACCCAGGATGTTTGCTTCCATTATAGCTGTTTGCTTGCGAGCCGCTTCTTCAAAGAGCTCTAACTTCCTTTGTTCCTGTAGAGACATAAGACAGTGTACTTAGTCAGTTACAAAAATCAAAAGATTTAATCTAACCATCTATATTTATATTTGGTAAAACATAGCTTATTACCTGAATTAACATATAGGGTACGTTTTATCCCGGAAAAATGTTGGCGTCCCATGGGATAATCAAACAACTAAATTACGAGAGTGAAACCATGGGCACAGCTAGTGTTTATAAAAATCAGATGTTGAAAATTTCGTCTATGATAATAATGACACTAACTATTGAGTTCTGTTGTTATTGATTATTCAGTAGCGATATGCAAAGGATCTACATAGGGTTCAGCGGCAATTGGGTTCAGGAGTTAGTCTTGTTGCTAGTTGAGACCGGCGGGCAGAATTCAGGTACGTAGCTGAGCAGCACTTTGACTAATTGCCAGAATGACTGACTGTTTGATGCAATGTATTATATTGATCGACCATTTGTTATGTGTCTCAATCGATGAGCATGTCAGCCTTATGTGTCTAGCAATTGGGTTGAGAGGGTAACTGTTGGTCAGATCTTATAAATAATTATGTGCGAGTTGTGTTTGTCGACCTCAGTCAGCCCCGTGTATTGAAAGGATCCGTCTCACCCCGTAAAGATTGAAGGACACCTTCTTCTGTCCGTCGTCGTCGGTCTGCGGCGGCGTGTCGGCGGTGCACATGGCGGCGGCCCAGGCGTGCGCGGCGCTGTGAGCGGATCTGATGTTGTCGACGCGTCCGTGCCGGAAGCGGCGCAGGGAGGCGGACTCGTATGTTGAGACCAAGTAGCCATAAAGTCTGGACGTGGGTTAAGAGAGAGAGTCAAGAATATAGATTTAATTAATAGAGAGTAAAGAAATAGATTGAAATGGCGCACTTAGATTTTTGATTCAAGTCCGCATACGTGTTAATTGAAAATAGAATTTACAAAAATTAAAATACATTTCTCATACAATCAATTAATACATTTTATTTTATTAATTTATAATTATTAAATTATTATATTTAAAGTATAATACAAAATGTATGATAGTATTACTTAATCTGTTAGGTAACTGCTTAACAGACACATTAGTTTTTCTACTATTGTCTGGACAGCCGGTTGTTTCTCGCGAATCAATGTATATAAATTGCTACTTTTTTTTTTTTTTTTTTCGGCATGTGTATTGCTGTTGGCCCTACTGGCCTTGACAGCGTCACCGGGCGGGGGCCGAGTACTGAGACTCAGCCGTGATAAAGGGACAGCCCTCACGGGGCTCAAATTTGATTCCGTCCTTAGGGTGCCTCCTGCGAAGCGGAACCACGGCTAAGGACGTCATCGGAGATGGAGGCAGCGCTCCGAGCGCATTCTATACGATAGACTCACCCGACGGTGTGAGCGCGACGCGACGTGCGAAACAAGGGACCTCGTCCTCGCCGGCGTGGACGGTGTTGTGTGCGTGTCTGTGCTGTGTAAGGGGCATTTTCTAATGTAATCCTATCGTCAGGGTCTTGCAGGACGTGCTTAGGACGCCTTACTTTTGTCGGTTGGTTACATCGGTCTGTGTAGATACAAGCATGTCTAATCAAAGGATTTGGATGGAAAGTAGTTTGATCGAAATAGTTTTGCGATAAGCGCTTCAAATGTTTGGGGATCGAATCGATTTCAAAGTCTCTATGGAGATCTACGTTGCGAACGTACCACGGACAGCCCGAGGCCATGCGTAAGAAACGGTTCTGAATTATTTGTAATTGATTAATTCTTCTGGCGTGGACGTGCGAAAAAACAGGGCTCGCGTAGGTCAGTATGGGACGTATACAGGCTTTGTATAATGTCACCTTATTTCTAAGGGACAGTTTACTCCGCCTGCCCAACATCGCATACAATCTTCCCAAAACGAACGCTGCTTTATCACGTGCCTTGCGGATATGAGCTTCAAAGGTGAGTCTGTTGTCGAGTATAACGCCTAGATATTTGGTTTTATCTTTCCATGGGATGGGATGATCGAACAAGGTGATAACTCCAGGTGGACCGGATCGCCAGTAAGTCCTAATGCGGGGTTTGTTAAAAAGGACACCTACGCTTTTCTCGGGATTGACTTCAATCCTCCAAGATTTAAACCATTTTCCTAGGGCATCGGCTGCAGATTGGAGACGCCTGGTAAGGGCGGAAGCTGATACAGAGGTCGTGTAAAGAGCGGTGTCATCCGCGAAGAGTGCTAGATGAACACTTTTGGTCGGTCTCGGAATGTCATTTATATAAAGAGAAAATAGGACGGGAGCTAGTACGGAGCCCAGAGGGACTCCTGCCCTGATGGGACGAGGGGATGACAAGGTACCCTCTACTCGAAAACGGAACGTGCGATTCGACAAGTAGTCTCGTATGATAAGCACGAGTCTGTCTGGCAATCCTAGACGATACAGTTTATAAATTAAACCGTGCTAAAATTAAATTGCTACAAGAAAATACTAAACTAAAGCACAGTTCTCACTTGTAATACGCGTACTGCAAGGCGAGCTGGATGTAGACGTCGGGGCTGGTGCGACACGACTTCATGAACTCGCGACCGTACCCGCTATATGTGTATACCTTCAGATCTAGGTCAGATATTTGTCTGGAACAACATGATTATCGTAAGTTTTTCTTACTTATATTGTGAATCCAGTCTTTGAACATGTCACAGCCAATTAATGTTATACATTAAATGTATATTGTATATAAAACTCTTTGATGTAAGGTTCATACAAATCGTCATCCGTTAACATGCTTAAGAAACCAGTTGATGTGACCATTTTAGTAGAAATTCTGGACATAAAACTTATATATTATGACAGATGCATGCAAATAGCACAGCTATACTAAAATCGGCGTAAAATAACAGTAACAATACGTTGTTACGTTTCGTGTAATTTGTGAGAATGCCGAGGGCCCTATCTTCAAGGTAATAGGAGGATTCTCTTTCTTTTTCCTCTTCTCATGCCTCATCCCTCGGGTCGGCGTTGTCATGTGATACAAGCACATAAGCAAGCATCCAAGTATCGCGCACGTTCATAGGCTGCAGTGACTGCTTACCATCAGCGGTCGTATGCTTGTTTGCCAATCTAAAATAAGAAATACCTATCAAAGTCCCTAGCAGCATTTTCAATAGTCCTTTGCAGCTCAGGGGTGAGATTCCACTTCATGGGTACAGGAGCGGGTAGCAGTGCGGGCGGCGGTGTTGGACGCTCCGACACCTCGGCCCGAGCGAGCGCACGCTCCGCAAGGCGGATCACCGCCACGCCCTCCGCTGGGCTGTGCTCGTAACACATGCCAACGGTTCCGTCCGACGATATGATCAACTGTCATATAGATAATCAGCCTTTGAAATACTTAAAAGGTATTCCGATTTGTATACAATATTTCTTTATACTATTTTTTGATTTGTGTGCGTGTCAGTGTGTGTATGTGTGTGCTTCTTTTATATTATTGAAATGTAGCATGTGCTTACTAAGAAAACGTTTTATTTTATGGTTATATATTAATTAAATTGGGTAGAAAAACTTACACACCAATTAAAAAAAACTTGAGAGGTGTCAAGGGACACCCGGATGGAACGAAGTTCCTTTCGATTAATTAGTGAAGGAATTGTAATAAAATTTTATTTTTTTAAGTTATAATAATTTTTTTTTATTATTAACATTATTTATTATTTACAAAAAACCTGTATACACTCAACAAAAATAATCGTCGCGACACCACACTGTTCAATGCGAAATAGAAATGAAAATATCTGGCTTGCTTTCTATAAGAGAGAGAGACAGACAGAGAAACATGCGACGCCGCACAGCTTACAATAGCTTACTATAGCAAAAAGTGTCGTGACAACTTTTCGTAAGAATTTTTCCGTCTAGCCCCCTTTCACAACGCGCGATAAGGAACTTCGTTCCAAAAAAACATTTTAAATGATTGACGGTCATGTGATGAGTGAAAGCTTAACAGACCTGGACAGTTTTGTCGAACCATCTGTTAGCGGAGTGGTAGCGGGTGCCGCCGCCGTGCATTGCGCGCAGCAAAGCATTCGTGTCGGCGTCGAGCTCGGGGCGGTCGCCGCCCGCCTCGTCGATACACATGATGCACAAAGCGCGCGATATCAGCTCCAAGTTAGCTCGGTTGTTTTCATCTAAACAAATGTATACAACTTGAATCTTCAAGATTTTTCAGAAGTAACGTTAAATGAGACAAATTCATAAGTTCGTATTTCATAGTATATTCTCACGGCATTCTGAATATCAAAGTTATGGTTACGATGAAAATATTCGATGTCTCAAAAACTATTCAATGAATCTTTTTGAAACTATTTATTTCAACTACAATTTCTCAAAAGTTAGGCCCCATCTTTTAAACCTAAAAAAAGCCGAAACCTATCTAAGCTTATTAACTGTCTGTGTTACAAGTCTAAATAATAGCAATGATAAACAGACATGTCGTCTCAAATTCATGACTATAGTGTTGCTTAGCTTTCATAAATTATATAGTCGTACATAGTAATTATAGTATAGTGAAATTTATGTCTGTGGCTGGAGCTGTACGTAAAACACTGTGCACGCTACTGGGCGATAAAGATTTACTGCCCTTGGTCAGAATTAGGTCTGTGAATTAATTGCCTGTTTTGCATTTCACCAAACTTTAATGAGTTATTCGAACTGAGGTCACGTACTCGACTGAGATTATCTTTGTAATAATCAGAAGCACAAATGAAACTTCTTTATTACTACACAATATTTAAGAAAGATTTACCTATACTTCATTTTATTTTAGGCACATCTTCTTGTGCTTTACTTTAAACACTTTAGCCGACAAATCACTCTGGAAGTTAGCAATTTAAATGAATAGTCAATTAAATGAACTAATTTGGAAGACAAATCCAAACCTCTAATAAGTTGTTCCCTAGACTTGGCCCACTGATCTCTATTCATGGTGGTCAGGAGTCCGACCCTGGGTGCCGACGGTGCTCCGCCCGCATCAACCATCGCGTGCAACAGCTGAGCTTGAATCTCCCCTGGAGTGAGACGACCACGGTCAGCTGCCTTCACGGGGATGGGGTAGAACTGGACATAAAAATAATAGTTTCATATGACTGTAAGTTCCTATTAGCTTTGGTGTTTTCGTTAAAATATATCACAACTGAAATAATAAACAATTAAGAATATGATTTTATTTGAAAAAGCCATGAATATCATAAATAAATTGATATTGTAAAAGAAATCCTTCATTGCTTTTTATAATAACTTTAATCTAATCAATTACCAGCCAAGCGGATAGTTAAGCGGTAAAATTTCATCGCAGACGCTGAGAATATGAGCTGAGCTGAGCTGAGTAACGAAGTTTCAGTAGTATATTAAATTACAGGGGATCTAGAGACCATCGCTTGGCTCGGGACAAAAATGTTAGTGAATTTAACTTTAGATTATTAAATAATAGAATAAATCCCATTACACCAGTTTGTAGATAATTCTAAAGAGATACGATAAGGGTTAAACGTGTATTGAATTTAAATGAACTTTACTAAAGACTAAGTCGGTCGTGAGCTACATTTTATTTTTTTTAAGGCATCATATATAAAAATCATTAATGCAGTGCATCCATAAAATGAATTTTCAATAGCTCAGCGGTAGAAGGATCGACTTCGCTTCGGTAGCGCGAGAGTCGTGAGTTCGATCCTGACCCTCTTGGGTTCTTGCCGTACCCACTCCTAGAGCAAGCTTCGAGCTTATTTGGAGGAGGATTAGGAATATTAGTAACGCCTTGAAAAAAGTATTGGTAATATTTAAATAAAAAGAAAATAGAATATGACTCATGTTGTAATTTATTTAATATTAATTTTAAATTACTCATTAGGTAACTCACATAGTTCCTGCATGCGACAATTACTAGCTCCTCGCATTCTGACGAGTCGTTGGGCTTAGAAGGTAGCTCCAGGCGATCTTTGCCTACTTCTGGGATGCGGCAGACTCCCAGCAATCTATAGAACTGCTCCATACACAGCGGTTGACCCTTCTCACGACTTGTGGCACGCTCCAGTGGCAACTCACCTCTGTATAAAATCGTTTAATTTTTTTTGCTTTATGATATAGACAATAAAGTATCATCATGCCGTTGAACAGACAAGAGTTGTTGCTGCGAGATAGCCAGGTACCTGCATATGCCGCGTTAATTATTATTAAATAACTGATAACTGCTTATGTGAATTCGTATTCGTATGCGATACCAGTAATTAATGACACAGCTGAAAGTCAACAAGAATTAAGTATTATTCTTATTTTTACTCAACTCTTATTCCATGTTTTAGTTTTATTTAAGACCTAGAATTGATAAATTTAAGTGGTTGAACCAAAGTTGGTGGGATACATTAAAAGATTATTTCACCTGTCAAGCATTTCTTTATAGTCCAGCAAGTCGTCAATGTATAGAGCGGCGAGGTCAGCGACTTCATCAATCTTGGCGAACTGTCTTCGCGGGAACACCATGCCAGGGTTAGAGTTGATGGGCACCGGTAGCCTAATCTTTAAGTACATGTCATCCAGCCACCATTCCGTTACCTTTATAAAAAAAGTGCGTAAGTCGCTCTATTCACATATTACATTCATGAGGAGTAAACAGTATTTAGTATTTACAAAGGAAAGGATATAAGGTTCTTTTAAATACAATATATAATAAGTTTTGAAAAAGTTGCTATTTTACGGTATTGGTGTGTTTATTTATAATTAAAAATATAATAGACTTCTAGAGATATGTTGTTATAATAGAAATCAAAGACTAACTTATTTAATACAATACTTTTATTTATTTAAACTAATTTACATTTTACTAAAAGTATCGATAATAGGGTACAGTGGGACTTAAAAAAAATATCGTTCTTCTTGGTCTCCTCGTTGGTGCCTTGATAGTAGTTGATTCGTCGGTCGGGGGTTTTTCATTGTACCAACCACTTCTACGGAAATAAAAAAATGGATCTTGGTAAGGTTGGTCATTAATTGATGTGGTTTCAATTAAATAGCTCTGTATAGGAAATCGAGTAGGCTTTATAAAGTCGTTGTTGTAAATAAAATTTCTAATGGAGTCGACCCTGTCTCTTAAAAATTTCGGCTTCGTGTTCGGGGGTAGGTAAGAAGGTCGTTCAATTACTTTCTCTGGCTCGTCGTGTAAGAGTGCTGCCACAGAATGTCTAATATGATTAACTTTTTCTCTTAAACTCAGAGCTTTGCTACGGTGATGCGTCTGGAAATCTTCTCTGTAAAAGTCTGTATCGTAGGACACGTATTGCGGTTTTCGGCTAAAGTATTCTTCTCTTGGTTTAACTAGGTAGTCAGTTTTGTCAAACTTTGGACGTATAATATACGGTTTTGGTATAACTTTGACAGGATTTTGGATTAAATCATTGTATATAGTTTGAGGCGAAGTTCCTAAGTGATGAAGATTTCTCCTGCGTGAATAAAAATCATTGGTATTCATAGTTAATATATTCTTCTTTTTCGAAAAATTAATTCTTTTCACGACTTTTCTTTGAGTGTTCGATGGTAGTATTTTTATTGGATAGTGATTAGTTTCTCCAAACGGATCCAGTAAACTTTCTTTATTGCCTGCCCTTTTAAGATTTTTGTTGTCTATATTGTAATTATTTTTTCTATGCGATAATTCTTTTTGTTTCTTATTGAAAGTCCTTTTTGTAGGAATCATGACTTCCTTTGATGGTTTGGTCGGCGATAGTACACTTGATTCAAAATTTCGGCGTATTGATTTGTAAAAATTTAAAGTACTAGCTGCGATGCTCCCAATATCCTCTTCAGTGGGTTTATATGTATTGTATTTTATTGTCTTCATTCTCTTTGTTGTTTTAAGGACGGATTTTCTTTGATAAACTTGTATAATTCGATTTATAAGTTTTCGTGTCTGGAGGGACTTCGTATTCAAATTATTAAGTGCTTTTGTTCCTAATTTAGATGTTTTATTGGGAATATTACTTGAATTTTTGTTTCCATTATCAAATAACACGCTGTTCATAATTGTTGAAGAATTTTTAATAGGATTAAGCTTTGATATTAATGTTTTTTGTCTTAAATGGCCGTTTACTAAATAAGGTGTTGTATTAAAAAAATGTGTTTTACTATAATTTGAATTTTTATCTTTTTGTTCCAGATAGTTTACTCTCTTAAAATTTGGAATGTTTGAATTAGAAAAGGGTTTCACAGATGTCGTTGCCATAAGTTTTGTTTCTACGGAAACTTTAGAATTTTTAGTTAAGAAACTATTTAAGATATTATTCCTTTTATCTGTACTAGGTTTAAAATTATTTTTTACAGTACTACTTTTAACGGTACTTGGTGAATAATTTGGAAATAAATTTATTATTGTTTTATAGACATGTGGGTCAGTTATATTGTCAACAAAACTGATGTTTGCTGAATATGTACTTAATTTTATCTGATGCAATTCTTTTGTCAAATCTTGCTTTGGCACATAATTATTTTGACTATTTATATCTATTGGGCTGCCGGAGATATTTTTTAGTTTTATATATCGAATAGGTTCAAATTCTTTACTATTTTTACCATTACTTAATAATGTAGCATTTTTGGTAACAAAGCGATCATTTGTTTGATATATTCTTGAATTTATTACAAAATCAGTACCAGTATTCAATAGGTTATGAGGGCTATCTTTAACTATCTCTGTTGTAAATAATACTGGTAATTGATGTAGAGTGCTTAAAGTTGTACTTGTATATTCTTTTGAAATCATAGTCTCAGTTTGTATATTAGTTTTACTTGAAGAGGTAATATCATAAGTATTTAGAGACAAATTTCCAGTATTCGGTAATGAGGTTGTGGTAAATTTATGTTTGTTTTTGTAATAATATTTTAACATAATATCTGTTTCATTGGCTTTTTTGATCTCGAATGATTTTGCTCTTACGGGGTAAGGCACCTTCAGGTTGTCTATTTTTGTAATTAAAAAAATTGTCGAATTTGAATTAACACTGATTGATTGATTAAATTTACTTAATTTGGGTCCATTCTCGTAAATATTTGAATTTAATTTATTGTTCATGTTATTTACTGTTTCTAGCGTATTTCGTAATGTGCTAATAGTAAAATCAGGTCTGGTGATCCTCATGGATTGACTTTTCGGTTTTGTAATGGCTGGTGTGACAAGTGTGTGGCTATCATTTTCCATACCGACACCCAGTCTTGTATTGTTTCCTTCTTGTATTGATACATTTTTCATATCGTCCATTGGCACTTTTCGTTGGCTAATAATAATATTTGTAATATTTCTTGCAAACAATGGAGATAAAGTTGTAGCTTTTTTATATTTCTCTTTTTCATTCTTGTTAGGAATATCTCCATTTGAATATGAAATCTGGCTTTTGTTAGATGGTGTTATTATTTTTGTTGAAGTAGGTAAATCGATTATGTTGATATTTGGAATCGGTGATGTTTCTAATAAAATTTCTATACTTTCATTAAGGTTTGTATTTAGTACGTTCATTTCTGCCGTTTGAAATTTTGTAAATTGCACTTCAGTAGATTCTTTATCAGTTTGGTATTTATCGGGTATGGTTTTAGTTTTTTCAAAAATATAAGTATATTTAACAGTCTTATATAAAGTGTTGTTAATATAATTACTGGATGTCAATAAACTATAATCCTGCGAATCACGGCTTTCATTGTAAGCACTAATCTCATCAATATCTGTCGTTATTGGCATATGCTCTTGACTGAGTTTTGCGCCGTTAGCCAATGTCTGAGCAGTTGTATGCAAAGTGTTGTTAATATCACCACTGGATGACCATAAACCAAAATTATGCGAACTAGAATTAGAAGTTGGGATTTTTTTTTGCCATAAATCTGCAAACTATGATTGTTGTTTAATACGCTAATCCAATTTATCTGTGTTGTAATTGCTTTATGGTCTTGATCCAATTCTGCACTGGATGCCAGGCTCCTAGCAGGTGTATATAAAATTTGGTTAATATAATCTCCCGATGACAATGAGATATAATCCTGTGAACTTTGGCTGTTATTTAGTACACTAATCTGATTTATCTCTAAAGTGTTTGTCTTATTCTCTTGATTAAATTCTGCGCTGATATTCGACCTCCTAGCAGTTGTATATAAAGTGCTATTAAACGCATCAGGTGATGACAAAAAACTATCCTGCGAACTATGGTTGTTATTTAATAAAGTTATCCAATTTCTTTCAGTCGTGATTGGTCTATACTCTTGAACGAATTCTGCGTTAGTATCCCAACTGCTAGCAGTAGTATATACGGAGTTGTTTATATCATCACTGAAAGACAATGAACTATATGCCTGCAAACTTTGTTGGCTATTTATAACACTAAACCAATTTATCTGTGTACTGATTTTCTTATTCCCTAGATCGAATTCTGCACTGGTATCTAAGCTCCTAGCAGTTGTATATATAGAGTTGATTATACCATCACTAGATGATAATAATTTATATTGCTGCGAACTTTGGGTGTTATTTAATACACTAATGCGATTTAACTGTGTCGTTTTTGTCTTATTCTCTTGGTCCAATTCTACGCTGGTATCCAAGCTCGTAGCTGTTGTATAAAAAGAGTGGTTTAAAACATCACTGAATGACAATGAACTATATTCCTGCGAACTTTGGCTTCTATTTATAACACTAATCCAATTTATCTTTGTACTTTTTGTCTTATGCCCTTGATCGGATTCTGCACTCGTACGCAAGTTCCTAGTGGTTGTATATAAAGTTCTGTTAATATTATCACTGGATGACACTAAATTGTATTTCTCAGAACTTTGGCTATTATTTAATAAATTAATCAAATATATCTCTATTATATTGGTCTTATTCTCTTGAGCGAATTCTGCACCGGTATTCTTAGCAGTTGTGTATAAAGTGTTGTTAATATAATTACTGGAAAACAATAAACCATTATCCCGTGAACTTTGGCCATTATTCAAAATATTGAATCGATTTGTCTTCATCCTATTTGTCTTATGTTCTCGATCGAATTCTGCGCTGGTATCGGATCTCGTAGCAGTTGTATATAAAGTGCTATTAATGTCATCGCTGGATGACAATAAAGTATAATCCTGATAATTTTGGCTATTATTTATTACACTAATCCAATTTTCAGCCATTATTGGTCCATGATCTTGATCGAATTCTGAGTTGATATCCCAGCTACCAGTGGTAGTATCTATAGATTTGTTAATATCATCACTGGACGATGATAAATTATATTCCCCTGTACTTTTGCTTATCTTCAGTACATTAATCAAATTTTTATCATTCGTTGTTTGCTTATGCTCTTGATCGACTAATGGGCTAATATACCAGATCATAGCAGTTGTATAAAAAGTATTGTTAGTATCATCACTGGGTGACAATAAACTATAATCGTGTAAGTTTTGGCTCTTCTTTAATATATTAATCCTATTTATCTCTGTCATGTTTGTCTTATTCTCTTGATCGAGTACTGGGCGGGTATACAAGCTTCCAGCAGTTGTATAAACAGTTTTGTTAATGTCGTCACTGGATGATAATACACTGAAATCCCGCAAACTTTGGCTTGTCTTTAATACAATAATCCAGTTTCTCTCAGTGGTTATGGGCTTGTGCTCTTGATCAAATTCCGGGATACTATCGAAGCTCTGGGTTGTTGTATATAAAGTGTCGATAATGTCATCACTGGATGACAATAAACTATAATCCTGTGTAGTTTGCCTGTTATTTAATACTCTTATCTGATGTATCTGTGTTGTTTTTGTCCTATTCTCTTGCTCGAATTTTGCGCTGGTATCCAAGCTACCAGCAATTGTATATAAAGAGTTGTTTATTTCATCACTTGGTGATGATAATAAATTATATTGCTGGGAACTTTGCGTGTTATTTAATACACTAATTCGATTTATCGCTTTCGTTATTGTCTTATTCTCTTGATCATATTCTGCGCTTGGATCCAAGGTCCTAACAGTTGTATATAAAGCATTGTTAATATCATCACTAGATGAAAATAAACTATAATCCTGTGAACTTTGGCTGTTGTATAATACACCAATCCAACTTCTTTCGGTTGTGATTGGTATATTCCCTTGAATGAATTCTGCGCTGGTATGCAAGTTTCTAGTTGTTGTATAAAATGTATATAAAGTATTGTTGATATAATTACTCAAAGACAATAAACTATAATCTTGTGAACTTTGACTGTTGTTTAATGTACTAATCCAATTTTTTTCAGTCGTTAATGGGGTATGCTCTTGATCAAACTCTGGGATGGTATGCAAGTTCCTAGCAGGTATTAATATAGCGTCG
Source organism: Hestina assimilis (assembly GCA_023373885.1). Taxonomy (NCBI): domain Eukaryota; kingdom Metazoa; phylum Arthropoda; class Insecta; order Lepidoptera; family Nymphalidae; genus Hestina; species Hestina assimilis. The sequence goes on along the minus strand of CM041750.1, from coordinate 371,680 downwards.
TTAATATGATCAGTGGATGACAATAAATTATATTCCTGTGAACTTTGGCCATTATTTTTTACATTGATCTGCTTTATCTCCGTCTTTTGTGTCGTATTATCTTGATCAAATCCTGTGCTGATTTTCGATCTATTAGTTGTGTATAAAGTACTATTAGCATTGTCACTTGATGACAATAAATTATAATCCTGCGGACTTTGACTTTTATTTAATGCAATAATCCAATCTGTCTCAGTCGTTATTTGCTTATGCTCTTGGTCGACCACGGGGCTGGTATACAAGCTACCAGCAGTTGTATATAAAGTGTTGTTTATATCAGTACTAGATAACAATAAACTGTAATCCTTCGGACTTTGGCTACTATTTAATGCATTGATTCTATTTATCTCCTTCCTTTTTGTCTCATTCTCTTCATCGAATCCTGTGTTTACATTCGATCTCCTAGCAGTTGTATATAAAGTACTATTAACGTCGTCACTGGATGATAATAAATTAAATTCGAGTGAACTTTGGCTATTATTTAATGCATTGATCCGATTTATTTCCATAATTTTTGTCTTATTCTCTTGATCGAATTCTGCGCTAGTATCTAAGGTACCAGCAGTTGTATTTAAAATATTGTTTACTTCATCACTGGCTGATAATAAATTATAAAATTGGTGCAAACTTTGTGTGTTATTTAATACACTAATACGATTTATCGCTGTCGTTATAGTCTTAATCTCTTGATCATATACTACCCTGATATCCAAGCTCTTAGCAGTTGTATATAAAGAGTTGTTTATATCATCACTGAATGACAATGAACTATATTCCTGTAAACTTTGACTGCTATTTATAGCACTACTCCAATTTATCTGTGTATTTTTTGTCATATTTTCTTGTTTGAGTTCTGTACTCGAGTTATCCAAGCTCCTAGCAGTTGTATATAAAGAGTTGTTTATATCATCACTGAATGACAACGAACTATATTCCTGTGAACTTTGGCTGCTATTTATAGCACTACTCCAATTTATCTGTGTATTTTTTGTCATATTTTCTTGTTTGAGTTCTGTACTCGAGTTATCCAAGCTCCTAGCAGTTGTATATAAAGAGTTGTTTATATCATCACTGAATGATAACGAACTATATTCCTGTAAACTTTGGCTGCTATTTATAGCACTACTCCAATTTATCTGTGTATTTTTTGTCATATTTTCTTGTTTGAGTTCTGTACTCGAGTTATCCAAGCTCCTAGCAGTTGTATATAAAGAGTTGTTTATATCATCACTGAATGACAACGAACTATATTCCTGTAAACTTTGGCTGCTATTTATAGCAGTACTCCAATTTATCTGTGTATTTTTTGTCATATTTTCTTGTTTGAGTTCTGTACTCGAGTTATCCAAGCTCCTAGCAGTTGTATATAAATTGTTGTTATTGTAATCACTGGATGAAAATACACTATAATCCTGTGAACTTTGGATATTGTTTAATACACTAGTCCAATTTATGTCTGTTGATTTTGTCTTAGCCTCTTGATCGAATTTTGCACTGGTGTGCAAGTTTCTAGCTATTGGATAAAAAGTTTTGTGAATATCATCATTGTATGACAAAAAATTATAAACCTGGGAATTTTGGCTGTAGTTTATTTCTTTAAACCTATTTGTCACTGTCTTCATTGACTTATTTTTAGGGTTTTGATTAAGTCCTTTTCTCGTATCCAAGCCTATAATAGTTGTAGATAAAGAGTTGTTAATATTATCACTGGAAAACAATAAACCATAATCCTGTGAACTTTGGTTCTTTTTTAATACACTAATCCAATTTATCTCTGTTGATTTTGTCGTATTCGTTTGATCGAATTTTGCGTCGTTATTCAAACTCTGAACAGTTGTATATAAAGTCTTGTTAATATCATCAGTAGATAACCATAAACTATAATCCTGTGAGCTTTGGGTATTGTTTAATAAACTAATCCAATTTTCGTCTGTCGTTTTTGTCTCATACTCTTGACCGAATTCTGAGCTGGTATCTAAGATCCTAGCAGTTATATATAAACTGTGATTAATATCATTAATAGACGACAATAAGTTGTAATTCTGCGAACTTCGACTTTTGTTTAGTGCCTTAAACATATTTCCGTCGGTCGTTATTGACTTGTTTTTAGGATTTATATTGTATTCTTCTTTGGTAGCCAAAATCCTTGTAGTTGTATATAAAGTTTTATTATTTTTATCACCGGATGATAATAAGCGTTCGCAACGCTGACTATTATTTAATATTCTAATCCAGATCCTCTCAGTCGTTATTGGCTTATGCTCGTGATTAAATTCTGCTGTGGTATCCAAACTTCTGACAGTTGTATTTAAAGTGTTATTAACACTGAATGGAAATAAACCATAATCCATCGAATTTGATCCGTTATTTAATACACTTAACAAATGTGACTCTGTTGTTATTGGTGTATGATTTTGATTGAATTTTGCACTGGTAAGCAAACTCGTAATAGTTTTATAAAGATTGACGTTTTCTATATTTTTTGATGTAGACACAGTTACTGCATTGTCAATTATCATTTCACGAAGTGGAATTGGCTTTTCTTTTATAATATATTTCGTTGCTTTGCTATCAGATTTATATTTAAATGATATCTTGGCTAAGCTGCTTGGTACTTCACCATTTTTTATATTATTGTTCAAAGTAGAAAAATCAAATGAATTTGGTAACTTAGTTTTGCTCATGTTACTGATATATGTTTTTTCTTTTGATAGTATACTTGGCATGGATTTATCATAATTAGTTTTCTCGTGTTGCTTTGGTTCTAATATTTTAGCCATAATTCTATTTTTCGAAAAATGTTTGCTTTTTATTTTTTCTGCTGATGTATCTTGTGTCATCCTGATAGCGATATCGTAATTATTCCGCATAAAATCTTGATTTGGTACTAGTGTACTTACTTTTTCTAGAAGTGCAGTATCATATTTATTGCTTACATTTTCTAATAATGATTTAGTATAAAATAATAATGAATGTTGAAATTTACTTGTACTATGTCGCTTTGATGAATTATGTTTGTATGTAGCTTTATTATATTCCTTTAAATTTTCGAATGATTTGTTCTCTGATTTTTTATAATGCACCGCTATTGCCATCGCTGGATTGTTTTTTGCCTCTTTTGATTTAAACGTCGTACTATTGAAATTAGGTGCAGTATTTAAATAATCTGCTACAGGTAAATCAAATTCAGATTTTTTAATAGCTTTATTAGATATAAAATTTATAATAATTTCAGTGGTGTCATTATTTGGATCGTATTCCTTATTAATTTGTTTGCTTGCACTGGACGCATTAGCTGGAAGATATTTTTCCTCACTTTTATTTCTATATGTCGATACGTTATTGTTACTGTTTCTCTGATATTCAAATATTTTTTCAAATGTTTTGTCGTCCCATTTTTTCAAATATTTATTTATTGCTGTTGTTTTTTCATTTAGATTTAGTAAATCTCTACTGATATTTTTAATTTTAAATAAAGTATTTCTGGTTTCTTTTTTTATTTTTGAACTTCGTCTATCATCAAAACAAGTAATGTTTGTATAGCTGCTCTTTGTTAAATTATTTTGTGTTGTAGACTTATATTTTGTTTCACTTGTTGCAATGTTAAAACATGAGATTTTATTTATTGGAGGTGGCGGTAGGTACTTCTTTGTATACAATTGGCTCATATTCAATTCTATATTCACTTCGTTCCCTGAAGCTAACTTAGGTAATATTAATTTATCTAATGATGATTTGTCATCTAAACGTTTACTTTGGAATGGGGTAGTGTGGAATGATTCAAATTCAGTTATAAATTGAAGATTTTTGGAATTTGCAGTTGCCAAATTTTTCGTTATATTTTTCATGTCCTTTTTTATGTAATTAGCTATCGAGTATCTGAAGGCATCATTAGTCACAGGCGTTGTTATGCTAGAATAAGATGAGTAAATGATGTCAAGTGAATCTGATTTTTTTTTAATCATTGTATCTTTTGTATATGTTTCTAGTTTTTGGAAATAAAATTTATTCAAGTTATTTCTTGAAGCTTTTTTTGAATATGTAAAATTATCAAACGACGAATTCAAATCTGTAAAATGTTTTAAACTTTGCATAGGAGGAGTTGAGGGATTTATTGTTTCTAGTTCAGTTTTAAATACTATATTTTGGGATTTTGGTATGCTTGATTTTTTCGTGTTATTTTTTATGTCCTTTTTCAAGTAATTAGCTGTCGAGTTTCTGAAGACTTTTTCACCTATATAAGATGCTTTGTTAGAACTAAATGAGTTTTCTTTCTTAAGTGATCTTGAAAATATTGTAATTATTTCATCTTTTGTATTGGCTCCTGGTTCTTTGCTATAAATTATGATGGGTGCTTTTGTATAGATTTGAGGGTGTAAGCTGGCCGTTTTTATTGATTCCAGATTATCACTTCCTTTGCGTGTAATTTTATTTGTTCTTTTGTGATTTTGTAAAAACCTGTTAGGTTTATCAGATTCTTCTGACTGCAAAACTTTGTGGATATCACTTGCAGAGTTTGATAAAAAATATGATCTTATTTTTGGAAGATTATTATAATTTAAGCGAGGAGTAGGTGTTTTTGAAAACCATTGGAGTTGTATATTCAAAAATAGTTTTATTTATAAATGAATAATTCTTAATATTATATATTTCTGATTTATTAAATTTTGTAGGTTTTGTAGGTAACATATTTTCACTATTATCTTTATTTTTAAAAACAAATAGAGTATTTAATGGAATAACCTTCGTAAAAAATCTATTACCACGATCAACTGTATCCATTTTGCTATATTTAGGAAGTTTAGAATTATTCGCAATTTTCAATGAGGTTTTTTCGGTAAAATTAAAATTGAGATCATCGCTACCAGAAATAGTTTCAATCGTATTATGATATTGATCTTTTGTAAAATTCATCACATCGATATTAATATTTGTGGTATTTGCTTCATTTTTACTAGCTTCTTTTTAGTAAAATGCTTTTAAAATATTTTTTAATTTTTGAATATAGGCTATCTACATGCCCACTGTCATTATTGTCTTTGTCTGAAATATTGTCCATTTTTGTTTTTTGTAGGAATGATGAATTATATTTTGATCGGAGCTTCTCAAATGCAGGAATTACATCGTTTGAAAGTTGAAATTGCTCACTTGACACAAAATTTTTGGTTGCGAGGCTTGATATGATATGATTTGTTACATTAGTTTTAGTTGCTGGTTTCAGTAGAGAAATAGCGGTAAAAATACGATTATTAAGGGTTTGTGTTAAACTGGGCTCTGTTACTTTTACTGCTGGGGTGATAATTGCCTCTAAGTTATAGGGATTTTGAGTAAAAACTAGTTCCTTGCCAGGAAATATTGCAGTATTTTCTGACTTATCAAATACTTTTGCTATCTTTTTTACTGTAATATCATACTGTGTTTTACTATACATGTACTCTAAATGACAATCATTCCTATAATTTAAACGATTGTCTATTATAGTAACATTATTTAGATTAGCCTTTTTACTCAATTGTTCTACTAATTTTTTGATATTTGATATGGTTTCTTTGTAACTGTCAACTTCACGACGTTCATTGATTGTTGATTTCGGTAGTTTTTCATTTTGATGCCTAAAAATTATATTTTCACATAATGATACAAAGTCATTATTACAACACTTAGTTGAAAAATCACTATGTTGATGACCTGTCAGCGCATCTATGTATATTTTTATTGTTCCTTTAAGTGGCAAAACCTTTAAAACTTTGATTGTATTATGTGTCTTGCTTTCATTTAAGAAGAAATATATTGAATATAGATGACATTTTTCGACATGGTCTAATTTAATAATTTCATTATTTGAAAGAGCTATGCTTTTGTTTATAATGTCTATATTTATTGGAGCATTAGTAAGAAGCGTTTCATTTAATAAAGATTCGTTAATAATACCCTTTAGTGTAATATTTGGTCGAAGAGTTATAATTATAATAATACTATTTTCACGATCATTTTCCAAAAATAATTTATTTCTATACAAATTATGCTTTTGAATATTGTATTTCTGATAATTTCGAGTACTAATGAGAGATTGAAGTAATACATCGAAATTCCCATTCAAATCTTTTGAAATGTTTTGATTTTTATTTCTCGGTTGAATATCTGTATCGAATATCTCTTTACTCAATATGTCGTCACAAATTTCTTCTTTATGTTTTATTGCTATTTTATTAAGTAGCTCTTGCCGTAAGTGAATGCAGGTTTGATTGTAAATACTTTTATAAAGATCTATCTGGCTTTTTTGATCGCATTTATTTTGAAAAGAATTTGTCTCACCTTCGAATAACAAATTTTCCTTTCTTATCAAAGTTTCTTGCATACACACACACACACTTTCCAAAAGTTTTAGTGTCACATCAAATAAGTTCTCTTTATTTGTTGCTACATCCAACGAATCTAGTAATTTTGACAACAGTAACTTATCTTGATTTCCATGTTGAAAATCCATAGAAGCAACATTTTTGGATAATTGATTTAAAATGCAGAACAGAAAATAAAATTTCTTAATCCCTATGTTCATGTCAATGTTATTCAAGTTAACATTGTAGCAGTTGTTTGTATTATTCGCGAGGCTGGATTGTGAAACAATCTCGTTCGTGTAATGAGATTGTTATTTGTTATGAATTTATAACCAAAGTTCCCTTGTTCGAAGCTGATAAAGGAGGGAAAATTGTCGCTTTAAGATATTATAATTTACGACGCCCTTTTTATGAATACTAAACAAGATTTTGCTTTACGCAAATACGCAATGAAACGACGTGCTCATGTCGTGAGTCTGACATTGCCTAAATAATCACTTTTTTTGAATTAGACATTATTGTGTAAATAAAAAGTTATGGCATTCCTTATATTATAATATACTGCCTAATATACACAACATCACAGTCATGATCTTATAATATCCTTTTTATAAAGTTAGGTACATTTTAGGTATTATAATATAATAAAAATTCATCAGCAATTTTAAATGTTAACTGGATAAAAGCGGTATTATTATACATTATTTATAAGGGACTTCAAAAAAGTTGATGACATCAATTTCTATAATTTTTATGCTACGCATAGGCTACTAATTTTTGTGTTATTTACATTTTAATTTGCATATTCGGTTATCATCGATTTAGATGTTATTTTTGATGTTCATCATGTGCTTTTGGGGCGGTCCCATATATTTTACTTGATAATTTGATCACTATAGTGATACAGAATGAAATTCTTCAATGTATCCGAACTAAACTTACCCAATTAATCATCTCTTTTTGTCGTTCGACGAGTATATTTTGCATTTTCGGTCCCAGTTCTTCTGAGAACTTCTTTACGATCCCCTGGGTCTTCTCCAACTGCTGCTGGCTCACAATCACAGACGCAAAATCCAGATAAGAGTCCAGCGTGGCTTGGAGCTCCGGAACAGGGAGCTTGGCAACCTGGGCAAACTAAATATAATATTCTCTTTAAATAACTTAAACTTTAATATTGAATACACAAAAACAATTTAGTCAGTCCATTAAATTTTGATAATATTACTATAGAAAGATGCTTTTACCTGGAATTCCTCGTCGTCGGTGCCGTAGACCTGGGTGCTGAGCCATTTCTTTGGCAGTGACAGCAGCGACTCTCCCCATCCTAAGGCAATATATTTTCCTAAATTATTTTTTTATGTCATGAGTCATATATTTTCTTCTTTTATATTTAATTTATAATGGTATCACCACTGTTTTAATACTACCAAAGGTAGCATACATTTGACATATGTGACACATACAAGATGCGTGGTCACTTGAGGAAAGGGTGAGGAACGCAAAAGAAGCTGCTTTATTTGGATATCCTGTGTGAGGGCACTACATCCCACGTATAGCTGACCTATTTATGACCAGAACAAAAAAGCTTTAACTATCGTTATAATATAAATACACTCTCAATACTTTTAAATGATAACTTTTATATTATTAATCATTAATTCTTAACGTATTATTGAAAAGTTAATAATCAAGAAACCAAAAAAAAAAACAAAATCTTGATATACAGACGCACATAGAATTTTATGAAAACAATTTAAAAACCAATATCTTTCTCCTCCTTAACAAATAGGCCTCGAAATCACACGACATTTCGGGGAGGCGTTAAAACGTAGTGGCAATATCCGCCGGGTAATAGCATCGACTGTGCTTCGTGACTAGTTTGTCGATTAGTGCGGATTTACAGATAAGACCTGTTTGCCACATAATTCTATTTGTTTTTGAATACATTAATCAAAGTAAAAATTTAGGTATAGTAAATTATAAACATTACTCAGGCCAGACTAGGCTAGGTTATCTATGTTGGGAAGGCGGTAATAGATCAACGAAGAGAATATAAAGAGAGTCAAACAAATATGGCGAATGCAATCCAAGTGGCGGCCTACGGACGCAAGCCGTCAGAACAAAAGGGCAAACTAATTTTATACAGCATAGTTTCATATTAAAAGCTCATTTAAACTTTACTCTGAGAATTTATGAAATTGGTTTTTCCTCAAGAATAAAGGCTTTTCTGACTAAATGACTAAAACAATTGATACTTTTTCTAACATAAAAAAATCTTTGCTTAATTTGCAGATATCAAGGAATTGTTCACGAGTAGAATTATACATATTTACTGAATTGTGTACGACTAAGTTGAATGAAATTCTATTCGAATGATCAAATCTGAGGATCTGTATTTATATAAAAAGGGTAATAAAAGGAGGTTCTCTTTGACGTACCTACTTGGTAAATTTTATAATGTTACATCGTTATATTTGTTGTAAAATTAATTTACTTTTCAATTAGAGTAACATTTATGATTCGAATAAAGTTTGTTATACAAGTACACAGTAGCGCTGGGACGTGCCGGCTGACAGTGAACGATGGCACGATCGCTCCTCGGGGATAGAGAAAACCTGTTATTAGTTTGTATATATGTGACGGACTTATACGTCGATAGTAATTGAATTAAATTCAAAGATATAAAAAAGGTCATTTAATATTTACTTTAAAATTGTATATTGTTAACTAACGAGTTATAAAGTACTAGCTTCTGCCAGCGGCTTCGCCCGTGTCAATAACGTTTTTAATACAAACTCTGAATGCTTGCCTTGTCTAATTTACATTTACTTTGACTTACAGCTAACTGACTAATTTCTCTTTATTGAGAACCAACGATATGTATTATTTCAAACGATAAAAGATTTTCCTCACGTGTGTAGGCGGAGTTGCTGATTACTTATACGAGTAAAGAACTTACACGAACAAGAATGCCATGAAGTGCTACAATAGACAGAACCTGCTACGTTACGTCGATAACAGATCATATGCTATCTGTATTCTACTACTTTTAAAACAGAATACAATCAGAAATAAACAAAACAAATAAACAAACGCTGCACACTCAACAGCCCCCATTAGGATAATGATATCCTGTGTTGGGGGTCCGGAAACACATACAAAGACAAGGAAAAATACACCCAGACCGGAAAATATACTTGCATGGTCAATACAAACATATATGCTCCGAGCGGGAATCGAACCCGCGACCTGTGGCGTTTAAGGCAGGATCGCTTCCGCTGCGCCACAACGTCGTCAAGAATGACGTTGCAGTTAAAAAAAAAGACAGCAATGAAGTCAACCGTGTTTTTGTCCTCAATACTCTTTAATTTATTTAAGAATATCTTTACCAACGAAATAAAAAACTAACCTAAGAGTGGCTAGTGATATCCTCAATAGCTCAACGGTATAAGGTTCGTCTCCGCTCCGTTAACGCGAGAGTAGCGAGATCGATTCGAACCCCCTTGGGCTTTTGTCGTACCCACTCATAACTCAAGCTACGAGCTTATTTAGAGGGGCAATAGGAGTATTAGGAATGACTTGAAAAAGTATTGCTAATATTCTATATATTAGAAAATTATGAAATGCTTAAAATAAGGTTTTGTTTTTAATGAAATGGGTTATTTTAACAGAAATCTGATAAAATATGACCTCGGAATATGAAGACTATTTAAAGGTTCATATACTTCCTTTGCCTAATATAATTTGATTTAAATCATGCCGATCGAATTAAGGTCAATATTTACTCATCTCATTTCAAGGCTGTAGAGTTTTTGTCGTCAGTTACCCCTAAAACGTTTCCGACTATTACTTACAGGATCCGAGTCGCCGAGTCCGTCCACGTCACGTGACGAGCGTAGATTTTCAAATCGAATTTAAATTCAATTCAAATTGCAGTAAATCTTGAATGGATGGACTGCATCCAGTCTAAATTTAATCCTAGTTGTTTCTGAAGTCACTTCTGTTTTAGAAATAGTCGTTTATTTTTTAGTAAATTTTGAACATATACAAAAACTTTAAGTAAGATTTTATATTTTGTTTCAAGATAAAACGTTTTCGCAAATGGTTAAATCATTTTTCATTTTCACGAAGAAATGTGATTTAGAAAACGTTAAGATATTGTTCCAAGATTTGGATTAAAACACCTGATGTCTCTAAATTGAGAATTTAATGAGATATTCTAGATCACAGAACAGAACTTCACAGTTCAAAGGTCCAAATCACAGGTTAATCGTAGTCCAAAAGGACAGCCGAGGTAAGTAAAGTAGTTATCGCACTTAAGAAGAGCGGCTTATATAGCGCGGAACACGGTTTCGAGTAAGTTCCATCCAGAGCATATTATTCGGCACTTTTCGAGAACACATATTTCTAGAACCTACGCGTTACGAAGAAAATACACAGAGAGAGTTGCTAGCTATTTAGAACCTTTCGTCCCATGTATGGTAATACAGTTCGCCGTAACGATATTGTTCCAAATATACGAAGAATACCTTTGCTTTATATGTATATAGAGATACTCTACGCCATAAGACCCGAAAATATTTCTGCTTCTACATTTCTTAAATTTCAAAATAATCTTATTATACTCACTCAATTAAATTCTTGAATTAATGGTTTTCTGATGTGCTAATTGAACAGCTTACTTCGCCAATGTTATGTAGAAAACCTTATTATTTTTTACTAGTTACCTCAGATAACGTAAAAACGTTCAAAAGTATATGTAAAAATACCTTACTATATGTACACAATGAATACCAACATTATAAGCTAAGCAATTTCGAAGACCCCTGTTTTGTTTAAAAATATAACACGAGACCTCGCACAAATTTACATCGGATCGGTATACAAACCCCACCCCCTCGCAGGTGTCGATTCCCACGGGGATCGACTCGCTTTCTACTTACAGACTCACGTCATACTAAAGAATAAAATTTCATATCATGCTCTCATGTGATCACATTTCTTTATGCTACAAGAATTGTAAGTTCCCGAGTCTCGCTATACATACATAAAATTATATCTTCTAGCTAGCATTATTCCCGGTATTATACGAGTATATACCCAGGGTCTGCTTATTACTCTTATCCGGATTTGACAGGTTACTAGTTTTTACACGGAACGATTGCCATCTGTGCTCCGTAACCATAAGGGTGAACCAGTAATTCATTGGATAAGAGCAATTTAGTTATCAAGAGTTAATGAATATTATCAGATGTTATGTGATAACAACCGGGACCGACCGCTTAACGTGCTCTCCGAGGCACAGTGGGGGATCTCCCCACAAACAAGGACAAACGCCCAGACCAAAACAGATAGTTGTAAGATCAATGTAAACATCTGTCTGAGCGGGTATCGAATCCGCAACCACCGAGGCTACAGGCGGTGACCCACACCGCCACAACGGTGTCTTACATAAAATTATGTAACGTCCTTAAACACTTTTTCCTCAGATTACAAAAACCTTTAAAAGACTACCCTGTATTCGATTTCTTTACTATACATAAATATATATTACTTAAGATTCATAAATATGAAAATGATTAAAGAGTTACTATAACATTTAGAGTTAAAACTATCTCTAGTACCGAAAATTAATTGTATTTAACGAAGGCCTCTATTAATTAATCACGTTAATTAATCATTAAAATTAACATGTTTGTAAGGTCATGACTTTATTTAAATTTAATTAATTATATTTCAGTCGCTCAATAAAAGCTTTTTATAAGTTCCTAATAGCTTTGCGAGTGATGTAGGAACGATATATGGCTATCCAAAAAAAAACAAAAGCCGACCCCTGGTTATTTAATTACGCAACCCTAGTCTATGATGCAGTTGTAGGTGGCGGAAGGGTGGCGAGCTTAGCGGAATAATTAATAATATAATACAATAAATATTTTTTAAAATAAGGACAGGAAAATGAAACGAATTCAATTAATTAGACTAATATTAAATGTATTATTATAGCTGTAAAAATAAATGTTTGCGATTTAATGTTATTGCCGCATTTCGACAATTAAATAAAAATTCTAATTAAAAATCCTTTAATAACTTGATAATTCTAACATTGAGTTATCAAGTTATTAAAGTTATTAAAGTTGAGTGTGTAGCGTTTATTTATTTATTTATTATTGCTGAAATGGTAATAGATTTTTTTCAATCTTGTAGGATTGTGGCTGAAAAGAAAATGGCTTTCGACTTTTTGACGAGTATGGAAAATCTAACAAGTATTTTCATACGCTAAAAACAATTTAATTTTATAATACTCTACGTGTTCCTATTGGGTCATTTTAATAACTATATTCACAACAATGTAATATACATTTACTGTTAATAAATATTTATCTAAAATATTCACAAAGTAATATTATTCCTATTATCATAAACTGAATTATAATTTCTATAAAATGCTTGAGCATATCTTCATCAATATCATGACCTTGTTATTACATAATATATAATTTTCTTAGTAACATTAGTAGCCATAATGTAAAATTTCGTTATTTAGTAGTAGCATGAACACATTTCCTCTCGCCATCGCTTCCGCTCGCAGCTATACCGCACACCCAGGGCGGGTCGTCTCTATGACGACGCAGGTGCGCGGATCGATAGACCAGGTGTGTCGACGTACATCTACGTTTATCGCATTCAACTCACACAGACGGACGTTTTGATATCGTATATCTATATCACAAGATATGTCTTATGATTCATTTTATTAATGAAATAAAAATAACGGGTCAGTTATAAGAGTAGTTAGTTTGTCTATCATTGTATACTTATTATATATTTTTTGTTAACAACTTCTGATTCAGATTTTTTTAGACTAGAGTTAGATATTTGAATAGATTTATCAATGTATGTATTCTTTTTATATCAATTAATAATTATTATTAGTGGACATATATGTATTTATATTTACTTTTTTTATTCAACAATAAGCATTTGAAAGTTGTATTAAAAAAGTTGTGTTATCGGAATGTGCATCGGTATGATTTTTCTTTGGCATCAAGCTAGATATTTATCTTGGTTTTTCTTTGTATAGTTATGATTTTTATTAAAGATTTTCACATAATCTTAGATTTTTTTTAACTTTTTCGCGAAACAGCAAAAATAGGGCCCGATTAATTAAAAACTTGTTTAATAATAATTGTTTTTATATGGCTCGATAGTTGATTTTAAAATAGTCTAGAATATTAAGACTCAGTCTTATTTTCATGGTTGTTTAAAAATATTATATTAATGTTAAAACATACCTTGTTGAAAGCAAAGCCGCTCTAACGAGGGAACACTAAGTTAGTGGGTAATTAGAAGCGTCGCACGTAACGGAACCCTAACGAGGGACCACTAGCTAAGGAACCAACTGTAATATCAGCCGCACTCACTGTGATTTAAATTTTTAGTTACAAACACTGTATTTAGCTTTAGCTCGCTCTGAAATTTACAATAGAAGATTGAAATGTCAATTTTGTTCTTTAGTCAATGAAACAAATGTAAATAAATGACGAAGTAAACCTTAAAGCGTAATTTTATAACTTTACTTTTTTAACGTAATTTTTCATATGAATATAATACAAGCTACGGCGTAGAGAATGCTACGCCTCCGTTGGCTACACCAGTAGCAGAACAACAAAAATATATTTTCTTTATTATGTTGCTATGCTTTGTTAAATTATTGTTTAATGCTTATTAAAATACCAAAATATAAATAAAGAACCTAAAAGCCTTTTTTTTAATTTATGAATGTATGTATTTTATTTTATTTCATTTACAAAGGGCTATGTTTTATTTAGTCAATTGGCGGGCCTTTGCCCCGACTATCACGCTTTATGGAGGCTTAAATATTTTATGGCTCGTGCCTCGGGGCGGTGCTTGTTAAATTTTCATGGTCCTACGATGCCGTCCTCTCATTATTTTTGAATTTAGATAAAGGTTTTATTTCGATAAGATCTGGTATCTTGAAATTGATGACTTTAATAATAAAAACTTCGAATCGTGAATAATATATTATATGTGTGGTGTGGAATTTCTAGTATAGCTATTTTGAATTTTTATCATTATCTTCAAGCCTATCCCATACTATAAATTAATATTCTTACTACGCCACATATGATTTAGTAATAAGTATCCAGTAATAAACTACCTGTATGCTGATTTTCATCCAATCCAAAGCGGTGATTATGTAGCAAGCCTCTATATATCCAAACATGCAACCTTCCTTTGGATAAGTATTTTTATTTGCATAGATTTAATACTGTTATTTTATAAAAGTAAAATAGGTATTTACATTACTTCGTTTTCTCAAGTAATCTAATTTAATTAATTGGTATTTCTGCTCGTATTTAGTTACGTTTCAATTAATATAAAAGCACGCACTCAGTCAAGAGGGATCGATGACGGCCCTCAAAGGATTCTATTTGCAGAGGAGCGAGTGAGAACCTGGGGCGAGATTAGTGTTTGCTTAGCTTCAATTACATTAAAAAGGTACGATGTTTGTTTGTATTAGACTAATTTTGTTTACGTTTTATATAAAACTACTAAATGTACTTTATTTTATGGCGATTTACTCCAATCTTGTACGAAACCATTTAACAAGACCGAGTAGATTCGGATATAGGCACTATTTTGGGTTTTTGATAACCATATAATCAGGAAATATTATAATATTTGGTTAATGCTGTAGCAATTTGTAATTTAGTGAACACATAACAAGCATTGATTTTCTTGCACTTCGCTTCGTTGGTTCGCTAAAACGCATATCTGACTAATCGTTCAGATAAAATACGAATATTGTAGCGGTTCTTAGGTAGCTTATTCAATTTGAATATTATTGTTACAATATGATTGCGTAATCAAATTGAAAGTTACTTTCAGTCAATTATTGCGCAATCTTTTAACCTTTTAACTTACCTCACACGTTAAAAAATATTGTCCATTAACCAGTTTTGAACAGTATTATTGAAAATGTATGTAAAGCTTGTTTTTATTAACATGTTTATGCAGTTAATGTGAACGGAAACAAAAACAAGTCACTGGTGGTTTTTATTGCAAGGTACCGGCTAGATAGGTATCACCGAAGTGTTTGATTTCTGAAAAGCGGTAGTATCTTTGGGAATACTGAATTTCGGTTTAAAGGATATTTTATCTAATAGCATTTTAGGGCAAAAGAGATTTAAGAACAAATATCTCAAGGTTGGAACAAACAAATGGTGTTGCAAACGCTTATAGGCTACGGCAACCGCTTACCATCAGGTTAGCCGAATGCGTGCCAATGAATAATATCTCTAATACAATATTGAAAGTTTTTTCCACTAATTGACTCTTTCTTATACTATATTTATTCTACTAATGAGCATTATATTTATCCTTTAAGCATTTCTTTGTTGTTTTCAAAGCATAAATAATACAAATAATAATTAGAGACTCGTAGAACAACACGCAGCTCCCTCTAATTAGACCAATTACTAGTAAAAACATCCTCACCACACCCTGTCTGTCCCTTTGAACTGTACGAAGCGATTTTAATTGAATTTAAGTCTTACTCCTTTAACGCTAGGGTTCAAATAAAATTATAAACCATTAAATGATTTTTTCAGTAAACGAAATTGTGCGTTAAACTGTGCCGTTTAAAGTTAAAATTATAATGGCAAAATATTTAATATTCTAAATGATAATTTTATGTATCAAAGAAGAAAAACCTTACCGCAATGGCGATAGAGCTGTATTTTATCAAAACGTAAATCGATGCTTATTTAATAGGTTGATTTGCATAGAATGTAGGGGGTAATTAAGTGAACAACAATATTTTATTAACTACCTTCTGAACTTCTGAAGCCGTGCAGCAGTCCAGGAGGCACAGCTCTACAAGGCGATACACGCGCTGCATAACTTAAACAATTGTAAAACTTATCTCCGTCAATTTGGATAACAAATAATTTTAGCGTATTTAACTTTTATGAATTTATGTGTATATTTAGAATGAGCTTAGAATGAATTGCTTGAAATGGCAAAAGGGCATAAAAGGATGCCAAAAATACAAGACTCGCTCGCGGCGCCTAGATAGTATAAGCCAGTCCTGCCAATATTCATAATATTACGAGGTCATATTGGAGGAAATATTGGAGGTCTAAGATCTCAGCCTTGGGCAAGCCACTGAATTGAAACACGACTACAGTTGTGTCTATAGAAAACCTTTGTAATATAAAAATAATAGCACTGAATGGATTTCTCATATATATGATCAAGTCCCAAAGCAATGCTCATAAATTGGTAACCGTTGATTTTGTAACCTGTATAGGTATTTCAAAGGATATGAATATTTGAGCCATATTTGTTTACGGAAACAAGGTCCCACTGACGACTTAGAGAGTGCCAACTTTCTCAATTGTTGTGTTTCGTTATTTATGGATAAGGGAGAGCATTTTAAATGAAAACAGGTAAAGTTTGATGTAACAAGTATATTCGATCACTGAATTAATTTTGATCACGTTACATACAACTAGATAGAATATCCGATTAATGTATTAACTGTTAAACTAACTACGCTCTACCGGCCAATTTCGTCGGCAAACACGGATAACCTGATCGCAATTTATTTATAAACCAGCGTGAGGTCCAAAACAGCTCTTCTTGTGTCTTATTGTTCCAGGTGAGTTTGCCAATGAATTAGCCTTTATTACATTTAAAAATCTAATTTTAAGAATACATTAGACACGCAACAATATTTGTCTAAATTATACACTTAATTTTCAGTGGAAATACTTTGTATAACGACGTGAATCTCGTATATAATTTATACATTTGCGTGTGTTTATTGCTGATATATAATATAATTTTAATTACTTTTAAGTTACTACATTGTTATTTATACAGTATTTAATAAGATCGCTAACGATGTCTACAGACGTACCTAAAACGCATATTTATATATAATGATTTTATATTTTAGCTTCGAAAGGTTATAATCAGAATAAGCTATCCGTGTTACTTGGGGTTTCAAGGTATTACATTAAAATGAACAAATACAAATAAACACAAAAATAATCACAACGGTTTCTGTAAAGATATTATTAATAAAGATTAAATGAGATACACAGTTTAGTTCATATATTAAGCATAGATAAGAAAATATAAAATAAACTATGAAATCTATCATTTTAAGAAATTCCCAAATGATGTACAACCTTAAAAATGAAAGAAACACGGATTTTATGTAACTCACTGATCCCTTAATCCAAATTAAACTATGTTTAAACATGCCTCAAGTGCTTCCAACATTAGAATTAAAACCTCTAACTTTAAGCCCAGCTAGAATGTTAAACACGACCTACAAACTACAACTACTGAGTATTTACAAAAGCTTTAAACGAATGAGGTATTTATATACTTTTGTAACAATAATATGCAAGATGAGATATAGTTTAAAAATGCAATTTATCTTAGTTTGATATACGTCTAATGATAAATTCTAAAATGATATATTATAAAGTTCTTATGCTTATTAATATAAGGATACAAGTTTGAAACTTAAGTCTTAATTACAAATGGGCTAAACTAGACCACAGAACATTTTAAGATTAGAATTATACTCACATTTGTACGCTTTCATTTTTACTTTATAAAGAAAAAGCAAGCTTTAATAACTTTTAAAATAACGAGTCTTATTATATAACACTACAGTGTAGTAACTACACTAGAAATTCTTAAAAATCTATAAATAAATTATATTTTCTTTAGAATCGAAAACAAAAAATGACTTTACAACACTGCACTCTTTGTGTTTTTATTATTTCAAAAACTAATTGATTACATTTTTTATGGTCATTCAAGTTCATACACTCACGCCACATTGTTATAAATATATCATATTATTTCATATATTAGTATCATAATATTTTACACAAGCCAATTTTATTTATATTCAACATGACATTCATTAAAATAAATTGAATAGAAATTGAACAATCATGCATACGCAATTATAGATAAAGAAAAATAATCACGGATTTTATTAAATTCTCATTCGCTTTTTTGTTAATTCGAAAGGAAATTTCAAAATCCAATATTTAGATATCTCATCAGACGTACATTCAACGCGAACTCTAAGATTAAATTCCTAAGTTATTAATATTAGAAGTTAAAGGGAAAGACGAATAATAGCAATAGTTAGAAAGATTCATAGATCTAGCGGACGGGTGTCGATCTAGGTCGGGATAATAACTGCAAACATTGGGCACAGTTGTGGCCTGATTTAAAACATAAACTTCTAGTCTAAACATTCTCACACCAGGTTAAAAGCATGATTTTACTGTGTACCGAGTGTGTTAATTTTAAAGACAATTCAGAAACAAGTAATATCATAAAGTATACAAGAAGAACACGTGCATTTCCGTCCCTGTGTTGAGCATAAACATAGGTACTCGTAAAAACTTTGTTTCGATAACCTCTTTAGCATAATTTGAAAGAAAAGTTCACGTTTATTATACTGATCATTTTCTGATAGCATATTCACATTTTATATAAATGTTTGCAGTCATATTCCAAGGGAAAAATATATAAACGTAATTTAATGTTATAGAAGATATCTCACTATGTTATAAGTCATAACTATAGGAAGAAAAATATTGCTTCTTCAAAGATATACATTTTTAATACACACTATTAGAAAATATCTACAGTATGACACACAAACACTTTTAGATCAATATTTAGATATATATTAAAATTAAAATGTTTAGTATATTTTTTAAGTTTCGAAAATATTTTATAATGCGACTTTATTCAAAATATTGATCTGCAATTTAAAACTTTAGATATGTATTATATTATGGACAGTATGTTGTAAAAAACTTTGCTTAAATTGGTTTACTCAACATTTAAAGTCAATATAATACCAAAAATAATTAATAAATTAGGTACATTCATATAAGAAAAATGTATATAATAATATTTTCTTATAGTACCTTATATTTAAGGTGTGCGTAAGAATATTAATAAATTTATATAATATAGAAATACATACAAAATTCCTCAGATAATGTATAATCTTAGCCTAGTGATATGTATGCGATGTTATTCCTTTTGTATTACCTTTATATTGGTAATAGACTTTACTTCGCTGAGATAACTTCAGCGAAACAAAACACAATCGTGACATCGTGGATTTAAGGTCTGATAAAAGTAGAATTGCAAAAATGATTTTTAAATATATTTTACAGTAAATTTACAAAAAAAACAGTTTACGTGACAAAATAAAAATTCAATATGCTCTGCCAAAATACGTAGTTAAAAAAATAACTTTTATTAATTATTAAATTCCACGATATCGCAATCGTCTGACAAGCCTCACTCAGCTGATACACTACTAAGTAATTGAATTTCGGGAGAATTTGACACGAAATTGACTTAACTTACGATTAAATAATATCCAATCGGACTTATGATTTTGTATTTTACCCCTTAATATTTTATAATTAGCAAAGACTCCTAAGTATGCCCCCGACGAAATTGCAAAAAGCTACTGCATCTGTGTTGCCAAAGTTTTTTAGACATTGGTCATAGAATTTGACAGAGCTCTATAAAGATTGTATACTTTGACTTGTACGCTAATATTTAAATTTTTATCTGTAGTTTTTCGTACAATTTTACCACTAAAGGTCTTTAAAAATTTTGGTCTATAGGCTGATTATAGCAATATAGGATTATAGATATAATGTACGTACTAACAGGAAATTAGGTTATTTAATTTTAGATACATTATTATACAAATTTAGTTCCGAAGGAATATCTCGTTCTGGGTTTCGTTTAAACCTAATTTTCAAATTAGTATACAGAATATCAAACATTACAGATAACGTAGTTTTACTAAAATGCAGTTTGGATGCAACACAAAATGTCGCCGGGAGCAAAAATATTAGTGCGTATCAAAATAATGTGCACTGGGTCCACCCTACGAATGCTATTGTACTTTGCAGGCTACCTATAATTTCACGAGGAAATTAGAAAAAACTCTTTGCTTGCCTCGAAATAATAGCAAAATAATCTTCAACTAATTTTACAATTGCGAATTTTAATCAGTTTCAGGGAGGTTTTAAATACTTCAATATATATTTGTTATAATTAAAATCCTGTTTTAAATAGCCTAAAGATATCTTTAAAATTTTCCTTGAAAATATGATCTACACTCTCAAAAATTTTAATTTAATCTTTATTTCCAATATCATACTATATAACTTTATGTAAGCATTTACAGCCTTTTATGTTAAAAAAGATGTTCAAAGTCTAGTCGCACGTCACTTTAGCTTTGCTGAGACTTTGTCTAAATATTGCCCGCTCCTGTGGGAGCTTTGATATACAAAAAGTCAATCCATTGATGGAGAGAATTCTTTTCGAGTTTTGCGACTTTGAACACATTTG
The DNA here is from genome assembly GCA_023373885.1 of Hestina assimilis. NCBI lineage: Eukaryota > Metazoa > Arthropoda > Insecta > Lepidoptera > Nymphalidae > Hestina > Hestina assimilis. The sequence continues at coordinate 350,852 of CM041750.1, read as the reverse complement.
ACATTTTATTTATTTATTTGATATTAGCTATTACGATTGAAAGATTTAAAAGACGCATTTGTAAAAGTAGCTTTGAAGCGTTTGTAAAATATTACTTTAAATAATTATATTCACAATAATCAATTTTTACTTTATACACTCTTTCAATTGACATGTCGGGCTCGTCACATTTTCTTGTACAATTAAATAGTAATTTTTTAATTTTGCATTCATAGCCGAGATTGTGAATTTTTTAAGAGGTCATTCCGGTGAGGTGCGGTCTGGTTATTCCCTTTCTCTTCTCTAAATGTCCAAATGGTTTTGCTTTAATTACATTGTTATTAGCCTTTTTTCTAGGATATACTCGTCGTTTTATACCATCTGAAAATTATACTTGAAGACACATTTTTTTAGATGTTTGTTATAAAGAACAATTAAAATGTCTTCGCATTTAAAAATCGCGTCACCAAAGCTCTGCCGAATATTAGTAGTCCGACCCACCGAATGACCCCAATCCCCTTACTTGACATCACGCTACAGCTAAAAAATATGAATAATGATAGAATCGAAATACATGGCTAAAACCAGCACATAACTACGTTACAATACGACATACATACTTACATCAATATTACTCTAAGTGAATCAAAAGATTCTGATATGTTTCGTTACCTTGGTTGCAACTTTATCACAAGTTGTACTTAACCTCTAATTGATATATCATAATTGATTATGTTTAGACAAATTGATATACGATATTGCTAGCTCTAAGACATTAAAATACTTTATAACTTACCTTCTAAAACGTTTAGAATAATAAATATATCGTTAGTGAAACCATTTTTTCGGATTTAATATATCACTACACAAAAATATGCCTTCCTCTTGATTTATCAATATTTATAGATATACGAGTAGTATATAAGTAAGTATATTTTTCAATACAGCACTTCAGTCTGGGAAATGTGCCTAAACTGGAACTGGAATGTAACACATAGATATTACTATGAATCGAAAAATTTCCGGCCGTTGCCCCGAAGCAATTCAGATATAACCTGAGCTAGTTCACACTAGCCTTCTCAGTTTTGACCTCATGTCTGTATCTGCACTTTATAGTATTACAATTAATGTCTGCATAAATTTTTGCGTTTCACTATTGTTGAATAAAGATAGAAATCCGAAAAAATAGTTTCACTTCATAATAACATTTTATGCAATTTTTAAAAAATGTCAAATGTCAGCTGTTATCTCACGATTTTGGTAAAACATGAAGATTGAAACCTATCTTAAAATTAAAAACGAATAATAGATGCAAGTGCCATTTTAAATATACAAATAGTTAGGCCTCTAAACAACTATTCTACTCTATCAACATTATGCGATGAGACTCAGCGACCTTCTTACTTAAACTTGTCTAAAATTGCTTCGAAGATAGTAATTAAAATAGCGTATAATATTTGATATATTTCATGTATACAATACCAATACCATAAATATTTTTTCACTACACACAATTATAGCGGCTATGTTAATTATATCTGTATACACAATTTTCTTATTTATTAATGTGATTACGAACGCCAACTCGAATGTATGTTTTAATTTCTGAATTTTTAAAGAGTAACAGTTATATTCGAACTATTTAAGATCAACAAGAAATCCTGCTGTTAACAAATTGACGTCATACTTTCTTTGACTTCATTCATTCGCTCATTTTAACATTCATATGAGTAACTGAGACAAGATGACGTCATTCTGTGAACAGGCGAGAAACAGTACAGTAAAGATAATTACAAGCACGGTTAGATAATAGACGCTAAATATTGCCGATAGATGGTCGCGGCTCAGTGATCGAAGTTATCAACTAGGAGACATTTATAAATACACAACAAGTAAATTCAAAAATACAGACAACAATACTCAAAGAGCTCTAGAAGCCTTGTCGGAAAGGATTCCTAATTGGATTTGGTGTTGGGGCAGGTGCTGGTGCTGGAGCTGTAGCAGGAGCTGGCGTTGGTGCGGCTGCTGTTGCTCTAAAAGGGTTGCTTTGTGTCGGTTGTGGCTGTGCAGGCAATTGGCGAGGCTGATTGTAACCCTCTTGCTGGAAACCCTGCTGCTCGTAACCTTGAGAATAATTTTGGTAACCCTCTTGGTATTCATATCTTGATTGATCGACATTAGACTCTTGAACGGGTTCACCTTGACCCGGTACGCTGGTGTACTCCAAATGATTTTTAAATTCTCCATTTACTGGTCTTTGGTCTTGCATGCTATACGTCTGATATTCTTTATCAGGCGGGTCGGCCATCAAAATGTTTGCTTCATTCTCGAAAGGCTTAAAGTCGTAAATGTGCCTCAGATACATGAGAACCGGAGCATAGAGCAGGTTACTGAATGCAATAAAGAGATTCAATGCGGTGAATCCTATCACTTCAACAACTTCACCAGCTATGATTGGCCCAACAGCATAAGCAAAGGAATAAGATATATCAGCGATAGCGTAGATGCTTCCATAAACAGACGAATATCTTACGTCTACAAGATAGCCAAGAGTAGGTAATAAGGCAGTATCAATCAGAGCAATCCCAAAGCATATTCCGCAAATTGGAATCATGAGCATCTTGTATGAGCTTGCAAATGGAATAATAAAACAACACAAGCCTTCCAATGCTAAGCCACCGGCTGCCATTAACCATTGCTGCTGTGGGTATTTCTTTGCCATCTTGACAGTTATTACGACGCCAAGAACATGAGGAAAGAATGCTGGAAGCCAAATCATTCCGATCTTCCAATTATCTTTTGTTAGATTATCCTCCATCCATAGTGATATTGTCGGTTCAAGAAACGCTAACGCGACGTTAGACATCATAAGGGCACCTGCACAAACGGCTATATAAGGATCCATTAGAAGTTTCCAAATTGGTGTACTAGGTGGCTTTGGCTGAGAAGCTTCTTTCATTTGTGTCTTTAACGGCTTCATAACAAGTAGCAACATAAATCCATCCATCAATGATATTAGTGCAAGAATTAAGAAAGGTACTTCTTTTCCAGCAAATTGATATAGTGCTCCACCAAATGGCGGCGCCACCAGACATCCGAAACTGATAAACGCTAGAGCAATCCCGAGTGCTTTAGAACGTTCGTTTTCTTCAGTGAACCTGTCAGCAATCATCGCTAATCCTGATGTATCAGCAAATGCAGATCCGACTCCTTGAAGACTTCTCGCAAAGAACAACATGCCATAACTCCTTCCGCATGCGAATATCGAAGTGGAAAGAAACATTATGATCAGCCCAAACATCATGGGTATATCGTATCCTATACGATCAATTAAGGCACCAGAAAATGGATTTATCATTAGCTGCACAATCGCCTTTGATGCGAACAGAACTCCAGTTGCTGAGTCTTGGCCTTCATGAGAGGCAGGGATAATTTTAGTCGGTATTATTGTTCGGTTACCTTCTGTGTATGGAGCTAGAGTCACGACATGATCATAGCCCGCTTCACCCCATGCACCGATGTATCTCAAGTAATCTGGTATAATCGGCACGATGACCATATACAGCATGTTGTCTAATAAGAGAGCTATAGATACTATGACCAGGATTATCTTTCTCTGAGAGGTGGGCTCCTTTATTTTCTCCCATAGTATCTCTCGAACTTCCCGCACCTCAAGATTGACGACGGGGATGATGGAATTGTCGATCTTTTGCCAAATTGACTGCGGTCCCTCCGCCATCTTAACTTTTTGTCACTAGGAGCTCTTGTAAAAATTATGTTTTAAGAGTAGCTACGACCATCGTTGTCCTTTCCTTGTACCTTTTCACTCACTGATCATTTGCAACGGGATGACCCTCGCCGCAACACTCGAATGGGACTTCGGAACCTGACAACAGACAGAAATGATCATTTAATTATCATTTCCTCATTAAAATAACAGAATGCCTGCGGAAGCGGGCGCTTGCTTTCAAAAGGAATTTGATCGATCTTTGTTTCTGTTGGTTGGCATGGTTCCTCTATCCCAGATGTGTAATATATTACATAATCTGCAATTAGCAAAGACGATTCAGAGTCCTTTTGAATACAACACTAGTATAACACAAAAACAATTAATCATTGTTCAATAGATGTGTAAACTAAAGATTTCGGCGAAATAATTTAAATCAAATTGTTATCGTATTTTAAATAATAAGGTGCGATAATATACAAAAATAATCAAAAAATAAAACGCGGATTTTTGCGATTAAATAATTATTATTTTATTATCAAGAAACTTCAAGTTTTTAACGCAGTATTTCTAATACTAAATTTTCTTTCTACTTAATTTTCTTTCAATAAATTCATGTAATCTTTATTTAAGTAAGGTTCATTAGCTACGAGTTCAAAGAGTCCGTCATAAATAAAATGAAAGACACTGAATTATTTCTAATAAATCCTCCACAAACAGTGTCGAAAAGCGATTCTAACGACTTGTTTTGGCAAAATCCAATTTACGTCGTCAACCGTCGACGTCAGGCGACCTCATTACTAGTACAAAGGGCTCTTTCCCTTTTTTATTCGACTTAATGGATTTTTTTCGTTACATTGACAACTCAATATTTAGGAAATCTTTTAATACTTTCTTTTTTGAGCTATTTATTTAGAATATAAAAAAGCTGACTAATTTTTCGTCAAACTATCGTCTTATCACTTTCATTATTTTTAACATAAATCGTTAGAGTTATTGAAGAAAATAGACTAAAACCATAGATATATTATATTACATAAAAACCTTCATCATCTCATTCAGTGAAGATACCATATTGTGTAAATATTAATTTAATGAAACCGTACAGTAAAGTCTCTTGCCTCTTGAATAGCAATCAACCCTAAAGAGGATCGGATCGAAAAAGAACGGACAAAGAATTTCAATGAAGGAATAAAGAAAAAAATGTTAACAAGAAAGGGTGGAAGGTTTTTTCACGCTCAATGGAAGAGCCGACACTATTGATGTTGTCGACATTGTCGGAATAAATTGCTCCTTCACGAAACGTTTTCACGGTCCGAAATTTATTTTAGAATAAAATAGATGAGTAAGCTTTGAGTTAATAACGTGGAAAAGTGAAGATTTTGGTTAAGGGTATCTATTGTATAGTATGTATTCGCAGTTTTCGGCCTACACCTAATGGTGAGCCTATGAGCGCTTTCCACACTACTTGTAGGTGTCACGCACGCGATGCCAACCTTGATATATTAGTTCTTAAAACTCCCTTGCTCATTAATTTCACTAGATACAGTTTACCTCAAACCGAAACTCAGTAATGCCAAAGACACTACTGCTTTGTGATAGAATATCTGATACTGCGGTGTTACTTAATGAGACAGCTTTTTGGCAATAAAATAAAAGGCCTACTGCCGTATGTCGAATATTATAATTTTAAATTTCCGACAGGAATGGACGGCTCGACCATCATCATTTTGCATTTCGTTCGATGAGTGTGCTAGACGAAGACTCTCTGTTGCCTTTTTCTCCTATCCGAAGTGAAAAAAAACCTATTTTCACTAAATTAAAGTTTATTTTGTGATGTTTAGGTTACGGTTGGTACAGTTTTCACAATATTATCGCCTGCGACGAGATTCGCGATTGACATTTAACAACTCGCATAGAGATCTCAACTAATAATATGATTTAAACTAATATTTTCATTCGTAAACAACAAACACTTATCTTTATAAAGGAATAAAAAGTTTTTGTCGATGTGTATCTATTTCAATGCTCCATCATTTCAATCTGAGTGTAGTAATAGGAGCAAAAACATAAAAGTGAAAATATTATGTAGCTTAATTCTTTTTGAATTCGTTAAAGCTATCTACAATAAAATCTCGCGGTTCGTCACGCGAGCGCTATTAAGGCGAGCGGGTCACGGCTAAAATGCTCATTTGGGTAATAAAATATGTTTCAATAAAACAGCATTATGGCAAAATAATACTTAAATATGCGGCACTATTGATACAGACTTAACTAAATCAATTCTTGTATTAATGGTTTCCAGCTATGCACATTGAGAGATTACTTCGCCAAAGCCTCAATAGCTCAACGGTAGAAGGGCCGACTCCGCTCCGTTAACGCGAGAGACGCGGGTTCGATCCTGACCCCCTTGGGCTATTGTCGTACCCACTCTTAGCGCAAGGTACGGGCTTATTTGGAGGGGCAATAGGAATATTAGTTGTGACTTTAAAAATGTGCATTAGTAAATTAATTCTTTTAAATCAACAGAATAAGTCTCAAAGCGTTAATTGTATTGATAAATTTTTAGATATTTTAAAACTAAAATTGTTATAATAACGTGTTTCGATGATAATGACTTGATTACTTTAACATTTGATTGCTTTAGTAAGGTACAAAAATTATTTTTACTTTTTCACCTCCCACGTTAACATTGTTCACTGATCCGCCGCAGGGTAAGCGCTCTTCGCCCAACGTCTCTTGACCTATTTCACTCTGTCTCTTTGAAAATACGCCAGAATGAGAGCAGAATTGAACAGTATCTTTAAACATCTAAAATATTACGTACCTACATCATTTATTATATATAAATAATAAATAACAAATAAATAAAGAAACGCTGCACACTCAACCAAATATATATAAACAACGTCAAAGTTAAAGTTACCGTGTGACTAACTTCATTTTGTTACGTTGATGTTAAATTAACGAAGAAGCACCAGCGAATATTTGACATTTTGTGTGTATGAAAAGGCCGTAGTATTTATTTTTCTTTAAATATCGAGAAAATCAAAGGGTTAGTTTCCTTCAAAACATTTTTAGTTTTCTAAACTTTTATATTTCAAAGGCGTCGGGATGTGACGACCCCATCGCCCGCTGTTGGGATAACCTCTGTCACAACAGAGATTATTCCACCAGTGCAATCAGTCACACTGGTGGTAGGTCTTTTGTTGCAAGAGGCCGGCTAGGTAGGTACCACCGCAGTGGCCAATATTCTGCCGCCAAATAGTAGTGCTTAGGCACTACTGTGTTCCGGTTTGAAGGGCATTGTAGTGCTAGTGAAATTACTGGGCGAACGAGATTTAAGAACTAATATCTCGAGGTTGGCAACGCGTGAGTGGCACCTACTAATGGTGCTGCAAGCGCTCATAGGCTGCGGCAGCCACTTACCATCAGGTGGGCCGTATGCTTGTTTGCCAACTTCTAACATAAAAAAAAAAATTCATATATTAAGAAATGTTAGCAAACTAATGTAACGGAAACAACAACCGTGTCTTCCGCTATTTTTAGTCTCAATCGTTATTTTGTTTCTTGGAGAGCCCTCAGTTTATTATGCGAATGCGACCTCGCATATTGCGTGGCCACTACCGAGTTTAATTATGAATTCCCTTAGAAAATTATTCTGTACGTATTTCATTTCATAACTGTAAAGTTATAAATGTATAAAGAAATAATTAAAGGTCACTACTATATAATTATCTAAAAAAAAGCAAAAGCTCATCGCATTTATTCCAAATCAAAATTGTCATGGTTGTAAAACTTAGTCACACAAAATTACAGCTTTCATTTGGGGAAATATTTGGAACAGCCATGTACAAATTTAGAAGGTTAAAACCAATTTGTATGTGTTTAAACCAAAACTTTTCGCCTGTAACTCAAAGGTTAAACTCAATAAAATCCTTTTTGCGTGCAGCATTTCAATACAATACACTATCGACCAGGGGGTATACTACTATAAACTCTTATAGTGATTCAAATGAGGACCTAATCAATCAAATTCAATTCAGGCAGTAAAACAATTCAAATTTCATATGAGCATAACCTATAAATCTATATGTAATCGTACGAATTAGCAATGTAGCTCAGTTAAGCTCATTTGCATCGCAATAAGAGTTAATAGTGAGCGCCCAGAGCCAAGATATAGATTCTTTTCATTATGTTGTAAAACCTAAGTTGTACTAAACATAATCCAGTACAACGCAGCGACCTATTGCGCACGAAACTTATAAGAACTATAATATAACCACAATGAAAACGAGGGAAGCTCGCGTGCATGACCCTCTCATTTCCTGAGGCAAAGAAAATTAAATGCCAAAGTAGACGAAGGGTAACTGTGGCGTGTTTCAAACCTAGTCGTTAACATCAACTCGTATTCTATATTATATTGTTTTGCAGTCTAATATTGAATCTAAATGTAATTAATTATTTTTCCTTTTCCTATTTATTTCTATGACAGTAAAAAAATATAATAACCAAATGCTAAATAATTATTGGTTCGAAATTCGTCTTCAAAAGTCCGAATTGGTTAAAGCGCAATGAATAAAATCGATATTTTTGCAACTAAAACTTTAATACAAGAGACATAAAAATATCTTCAAAGGATTTTACTGGCATACTTTTAGGCTACTACCAACACCGTAGTATCAGATATTCTTCAAAGTAGAAGTGTACTTCGTATTTAGTCTTTGCTTCGGTTTGATTTCTACTATTGCTAGTAGAATTACTTAGGGCAAAGGAGATTTAAGAACAAATATCTCGAGGTCGGCCTTAGTCGCCACTATAGGACATAGTAAAATAAAAAAGTACAATAATATAAACATTACACACTCCACGGCTCCCGTTAGAGTCATGTTATCCTGTGTCGGAAGTCTGGGAATACACAAACAAAACTGCTGTAACCCAAACCGGAACACAAGATTAACATTGTGTTTATTTCTTTTAAATTCACTTACTCTACTACTAAGACATATACCTCAATATTGCCTTGGCTGAATATGATTTAGTAATTCAACGAAACTATTAATTCAGTACAACAAGAAAACATTTTCATCGAGCCGCATCAATAATAAACACGACTAATTCTGTTACAACCGAAACCTCTCATCCGGTAACGTTTAGACACTTTCGGTTCGAGAACACTCGTAATTACAAACCACAGTTCGGGTTACAAAGGGATCGAGGACCGTTTGTCAAACAAAGCTTCTCAGATGTTTGGAAACTGTGAAATAACATTATGTAAGTTATTTTCTTGAAGGTTAAATGGAATGTAAAGGACTCGTGAAAGTCATGTTCACACAAAGGGTTTTAGTATATTACGCAAGTGTGATGAGTCGTAACGTTTAACGATCTTTACGTTTGTGTGATATTAGAGTTCTAGGCACAGCCTAACAATAACCTAGGTTTGGGAAGTATTTTTCAGAATGATAAATAATAAAAGGCTATAAGTAAGTAATCCAAAAACATAAGCCACAGTTCCGAGGCTCGTAATCTCTGGATAAAATACCGATAAAATGTTACAAAGTTTTCTTTTTAAAAGTGCTATCAAACAAGATCATCTTTCCAACGTTAAATCTTCAAAAACACCGTTGTGCGTGACGGGAATATAAATAATTACACCCCGGTGTCACCCTCCCCTAACTGGATTATATTGAAGGTAAACAGACGTATTAAAATGGAATGAAATTGCAATTTCTATAGCGCCCCGCCGTGTACACCCACGTAGCAATGATTTAAAACACCATATTTATTTATATTATTCTTGTAGTTTGATTAAGTTCTATTAAATGTTCATTAATTTCAATAGAATTTATTAATTGAAATTGAAAATTTTGTTACACAATTTTAAGATAATTTTATATATTATAAAATTCCTTACCATAATGCTGAAAAAAGGAAGTAACGAAAGATAAAATTGTTTTAAACTTTATTTTTTTACACGCAAAAGATTCTAAGTTTGTTATCCGCTTGAACAACTTCGCTTTAGCGATCTGATGGTAACGTGTTATTGATGAAGTTTTGATATTAAGCCTGATTAAATCCTATACTCTTTTTCTTAACTGACTTAGGTTTACCTAAAACGAAAACGTACAAATTTTTAAATACACATGTATAATAATTCTATATTATGGATGGCGTGTGCCACTATTTTACTAAATATTTTGAGCTATCCCATTTTCGATGGTCGTAGGTGTACAGTCGGCGTCTTCAAAGAGCAGGTGAGGGCGAGGTAATTCACTAGGGTGTGTTATCCCACAGGAGGGGACTGACCTTCAAACATACAATAAGATACAAAATATTTCAATCTTATTTCTAGTGCAGTACGGATCAATTTTCTCCAGCAATTGCGCACGAATGAGCCTTATTTTCATACCAATAAAGATCACTTTATAAAATAAAAAATATAATAAAAGTTGTAGAGATTTACAGGGAAAAAACGTGAATTATTTAAAAGGCTTTTATCGTCGGCTGCACGTTTATAATTAGTGGAGTTAATTTTTCGTTTTATTCGTTGTGCTTTGTTGTGGCCTGTGTAACTTGAAGCTTTACGTGCTTTTCATTTCTATTTTAAAAGCTACGACATTGCGTCAACGACAACTTTTTAATGGCTTAATCAATGAGATTAGAACTCCTAACAACTTAAGATTGTGTGGAAAATAAATACCTGTAAACATAAATTTTCACACTGACAAAATATTCTAATCAGTTGCTATTTTAGCGGCGGTATTATATTATAGTTGTTATAAAAAAATATACATAAAATAAAATGATCAAAATTACCAGAGCAGGTAAGCGGCATTGCAATTGGTGCTCCAAAGTAACCCTAATCTAATCCCAGGTAATATGAAGAGCAATCATAGCCGAATGCGCTCACTGGTCGCTCCAGGCGCGGTCGTCTATAGACGTGTGATTGTACTTCAACTTTTTTTTGATTGGTGTTTCAACTGAGCGTCTCCGTGCTTCAAAATAACCACACAATTAGAAGCCCAAATTTTTACGACCATACCCACATTGTTTTCATAAATTTCTTATAATTTGAGAACGTCGTGGCGCAGCGATAGCGAACCTGCCTTAAGCGCTACAGGTCACAGGTACGATTCCCGTGTAACAGTTATTAGTATTGACCATGTAAACATGTGTTCCGATCTGTGTTTTTGTCCTTTATGTGTGTTTCCGGACTAATGACACAAGACATTACTATCCTAATAATCCGTTGAGTGTGTAGCATTTATTTATTTCATAGTAAAATTATTACGTAATAAAATGAGCGTTAGCTATCTCGACATAAAGTTCTTATAAACCTCGTACAAAGCGGACGAGTTGAGAGATTTTGACACGGTGTCGACCCACGGGCGGTCTCCTTTGTTCTCTCACCTCTCGAACTGCTGTTGACGACCGACCCCCAGCCTCCATTGTTCTTGAAGCCGCGGGACGTATAATGCTATTTTCAAGGTATTGTAATCAAATATGTTATGAAACTACTGAAGTTTTTATCTTTTTTAATCATGACATAGCTAGGCCAGCTAGAGTAATTAAAGGCTTTAGCGATCTACACGATTGGTAGCTCTGCGATAGCGAACCTGCCTTAAATGCCAGTCACGAGTTCGATTCCGGCTTGGGGCAGATGTATGTATTGACCATACAGAAATATGTTCCGATCTGGGTTACAGGTTCTGCTTATACTTATTTATGTGTTCGATATTTCGTAATGAATAAGAGAAAATTCTTTTTAATTTTCTATAAAAATAAGAATCCGCTAGAATCATTAAGGCGCTTCCATAGCGTGCACATAACGAGGTCCGCCGGCGATAGGGCACGAACACACTTGACCTTTGTCGCGCCGCGCGCCGGGGCGCTTCAAGCCTTTTGTAAGCCGAGTGCTTTCGTTTCACCTCCGCCCCTGGTGCTTTTAACATGCACGCTTGTATTTTTACTTTTATTGTACATGTAAAACATATCCGTCGTAAGGTCACGATTTTTCATTTCAGACGTAGTACAATATCGACTTCACAATATTTAAAGTTTGATTATTTTTTATATTATAAGGGGCAAACGAGCAGATATTTCCACCTGATGGTAAGCGGCCACTATCACGCATGGGCATCCACAGCACCAAGGGGGTTGAGGACGCGTTGCCGGCCTTTGCGGAAAAGGTATCAAAACACTCGACGCTTGAAGCTCCTAAATTATAGCGTGCAGGGAAAACTTTGGAAGGAAGATCATTACAGAGTTTGCACGTACGTATGAGAAAAGAGCTCGAGACAAGCACGCTAGATGAATGAAGGAAAATGTATGAAAATATGAATTTGATTTTTTAAAAAATTTCATTATTACTGAATACTTTGAAAAACTAAAGAATTATAGTTGTGTCAAGGAGAGGCGTCAATAATTTTAAAACCTATATACAAAATTATATTTAAAATCAAACCTTTGTTTACTTAATTTGTACAATAAACAAACAATACCTTACATTTGAAATCAAAAAGCCAACCTAAAAACTTCCCTTTCAATACAAACATAAAGACGGAATAGAAAATGTAAACGAGAGAATAAATTGCTTTTTTTTCAACCATTTCCAAGGGGGAAAATGGGCAAAACTGGATTATATCGTCCGGGTCCCCGGGGAGTGGGAGGTGGGGGAAAGTTGGGTAAGTCAACGGTAATCTTGTTTGACGAGTTTGGGTTAGTGTGGCGTGGGGAACGAGCTACGGGCTTATCGCAGAGCTTGTATCTGTTGTTAGGTATGCTCTCGGATTTTGATTTAAAATATATTCTTGTTACCGCTAGATCCTACAGATCTAAAGGTTGAATGCCATGGTTTTACTGAATGTAAAAGTCGTTAAACATTATCGCTTATTTACCTATAAACAAGGTTCTTTAGACAGATTACTTTTATTATAATGCATTTTACTATAAAACAGACTTACAGAAATATGTTAACATAAGCACAGTCTCAGACTTACAAGATTACTAATAAATAAAGCTTTCAAACCAGAAGCGAATATATTATACGAAACAACTGACTTAAACAGCTCAAAATTATTTTATTAAGACATTTTGAGTCTAAAATTCACATAACAGATAATTAAACAAAGAAATATACATTTTAAGAGACGACATATTTTTATTCAAACATTCATAAGCTTTGAATTAAGTTAACAAGCTAACATTATTCTTAGTAGCGCCGACCTCCCCGGCGACTCCGTCTCTGCAGAGAATATTTAATTTATCTACCTTCTCTCGTTCCAGTTTCAGTATAAATGAACCTAGATTTTACCTCTATTTATTTAAATATTTTCCTTCCCTAAAGCTTCGTATTTTATTCATGTCGTTGGCTTTATAAATTAGATTTTTTCACGTTCTGTAGTCCTGAGACCTGTGTCTTATACAATAGGTAATGTAATATTAATGGTAGGTATATTATTAGACATTAAAGTAATTAACACAATGCATCACTTTTTAATATCTTTAGAACAATATGTTTAACAGCTAAAGGCAGCTTTAATTTTAATGTTCAAAAGTATCTTATTACGTTCTCTACTTTCCAACACCAGAAAAATAAGAATTATTCAATTATTTTCAAGCTATTTTTTCCAATGTTCATAATATTAAGCACCTCATAATTTCAGCTTGGGCAAAAGATTTTAAGCTTATTTCCAAAATAATTTAGGTCTGAAATAAAAGTATTACTTTTAAAAATACTTGCACAATCAGTACTTTTTACCTATTTGAATATATCTATAAATAATTCATTCACTATAATTTGTAATATAGCAAGTCACAATACGGCACTAATTGGAAAGCGCCACTAGAACCATTAAATTTGCACGGCCCACAAAATAGAAAGAGCATAATTGCGCTGCGTAAAACGGAACGCAGGGCGCAGGGGAGACTCCAGCGGATGAAGTCATTTCTCTGGAGTACGACAAGGTAATAACAGTTTTTCCCATTTTGAACCTTTTTGTAATAAGATAGGGTAGATGGTGGCGTGATTTAGGGCTGTAGGGTAGTGTTTCGGGATACGTGTAGTTTGACATGAATAATGATCAACGGTGTTATTTGATAATGTGTCGTGAAAATTCTGCGTCAAGCGAAACAGTGTTCACAAAATACTCGTCTTATTTCACTGAAACCATTTAAATAATTATGCAGTTTTTCATTTTAATAACTACACTTTTAAAATAATATTAATTAATTAGACGTAAAGGTGTTTAGTTAAAAGTTAAACGCATAGTAGAAAATCAGTTTTCAGTAGACCTAAAGAAAATGCTGAAGTGAATTGCTCATAAAAACTAATTTTTTTCTGTCATTCTAAAATTTGTCTACGTGCCCAAGCTGTTCCAATAAGACATGCGAAAAGGCCATGGATTCTTTGCTGATTATTTTGACATAGAATTGAAATGTCAAGTAGAGAAGGGCGCTCTTTAATAGGGGCTATGATTAAAGCAATAAAAATGTGAAAGGTTGAATTTTAATTTTGAATTTAATATAACACAAGAATTTTAAGACTAGTTTCTAATAAAATTTTAATTATATTAGGTATATATTACATTGTAAGCTCTGACTCAGTATGCGATTTCGGCTCGCTGTAAGCATACTGAGGATATGTAGCAATAAAAAAAAATTAGTAACAATAAAACTATATTTTCTATACTTTACCATTTTAGGGAGCCATAGTCAATATATTATGTGAAATTAAAAGTAAAAAATCTTATAAAATATCACTACCTACTGAGATTAATTTGGAGATAATAATTAGGAACTTCCACCACTTTGATCCTGTTGCTTAAAGTTGCTTTCTCGAAGCATAACCCTATTTATCATGTAGAAGAAATTATTCAAAACTAAGTCAAAGTTAATAGTTAGGTAAAATCTGATTATGCCATTATTTTTTAATTTAATATAATATAATAAATTCATGTCGACATTTGCACTAGTTTTAGACAATTATAATATAAGTAATATTATAATTGTCTAAAATACCATTGTTAAATATGTTCGTCCCAATCTTATGTAGTGATGTACACATTATTACCCCACATGTAGGTACTATATAGCTACCTCGAATCGCCCACAGCCCATTTTATACGGACAGTAAACGCGATGGGCACTTTGTTCTCTATATTAGCCATTTATTCTGTCTTTGTGCTTACACTGCGAAAAGCTTTTATCGTTTCCCACTGAATTGTCATTTTCCATTACGTGACGTCCCCTTACTATATTTTTTAAGTCTACTTTAGTATGTTTACACAATTTCGTCTGAAGATTATTTATCAAACTTCTTCTTTACCAAAACAAATATTCTATAAACGAGAAACAATAATTTATTTAGAAAAAAAGACTGTTTAATTTCTACGCGTACGCGAGCAAAATGAGGAGACAGTATCTAATTCACATGACTAAGACTAAGCTTATCTTATTTGTACTAAAATTATACATATTTAAGATTTTTCATAGTACAGAACAGGGTTCCCCATAATAGATATATTACCGACAAATGTTTAAAACACGTATCGATAAGCTCACCCTAACGCCGGATGCTGGCACCATCATCATTATTCAAGCCCCTAAGATGAGAATCTCGGTCAATTTTCCTCCCGAACGTGTTCCGAGTATTAGCGAGCCTTATCTCGCTCGCCACAAATCATCTCCCCTTCGTTACTGACGGCTAATTTAACGAGATCACAATGGAACATGTGTATTGGTTAAAAGAGAAATATACGTCGTATTGAGATAAGAAATTATGGCATTCTGTAAAGCTCAAATTTATGGGATTATCTTACTTCAAAGCTAAGCTATTCCTCGTGGTTTACATTAGATAAATTTGGATTACAAGATAAGAGCATATAGAGCACATGGATCGTATCCCATCGTGACCTTTTATTACTGAGAGGACCATGTTGCCACCATTATGGTACCAAAGTACCAAAGAGCATACATAAATTTTGCTACCTCGGCCCTGGACATCTTTCAACTGTTTGGTCCTGAAGAGTAAATAAGATCTTAGAACTGACTCTACAAATTTTTATAAAGTTGAATTCTTTAATCAAAAGCTGCTAGTGAATTAAGAACTTTTATCAAAACAATCTGTTGGTAACAACGGCAAATATTATAATAACATAAGCAACCTTTGATACGATAATAAAATTATTTTACTTTAACCATCTATATAAGAAACTTATACAACAGAAACAACAACGCGTGGGAAAGGAAGGCAAATATTATTATTGTGTCATAACGAGCCCCGTCTCCCACCACCAATATTTTTATGCGTTCCGTTTCACACACCATTAGTTATGGAGGAGCGTGTCGTATTAGTATCCACTATACTATCCACTGTTATGGAGTAGGCCATCTGGAATGGGTATTTAATTGTTACTACTTGTATGCTTGAATACATATTTGTTTTGTTTTCTAATAATAGAGTATTTGTGTAAATTATATCCTTGTTTTATGTATCATCATGCTATGCGAATTATTTATTAAAATGTACTAACGTACAGCGAGAACAGAACATTTCTTTTTTTCCTAATGTCATTAAAATATCTTCAAACTTAAATAAGTACAACTGAATATAAAAAATATCTTATTTTATACAGTTTTCACAATATATTTTGCTGTTATTACGTAAAAATGATTTAGATTTATCATGTTTCTCATTCAGACTTAGTTTACATATTATAATAAAAATACTATACAAAAGCGTATTTACGAATAAATGTAACTAAAGCAAACGTTCATCCGTATCCGACATACCTTAACTTCCTAACAACGATCTATTGACAATCGCAGGTCCCGCAATTTAACGCGGAACAAACTTAATCCCTCTTTTAATAAACACAGCTTCCCCTTTGTTAGCACCCCCACTACGGCTTAGTTATATCCGAACCGCAACAATACAAGCTACAACGAGGGGAAGAGGGCTCAGATATTGTTAGTAAAGGACAGATAAGGATTGTTTTCATAAGATATAAGATGCCACAAAATATATTGTGCTACGGTTTTTTAGATCGTATTTTTCTAACAACACATAAGTCTTGTAACGTATATTTATCTTTTCCCTCAATATTACTTCAAATCTTCTTTGTACTATATATAGCTAAATAAAAATATATAGCTAAATGATTTGCTGTTCTTTAGTCTCGCTAAGACTTAACAGCGGCTGGAGTGATTTGGTTAATTTTGGTTTTGAAATATTTTTAAATCGATTTCAATATTTTGGAAAGTTTAAATGGTGAGATATATGAACAAATTACGAGACAAATATTAAAAGAAGCTATTTTATTTTCCCTTATAAACTAAACTGTTCCTACCCTCTAATATTTGATGTACCTACGAGTACGTGCCGTTGTCGGTACGGTAAACTCAATGACATAAAGTACGCCGGGCTATTTACTAAAAATATTTATCTCAAAAATTAATGATTCGAATTTCGTATTAGTCTGATTGTCTAAAGTAAGCAAAGAATTTATAACATCGATATCTAGAGTTGTCATATAAATGTGAAACCATGTTAAATTACTGGCATAGCATATCCTATCACCGCTTTCGCAGTCTGTGGACTGTCAGACAAAGGAAACGTGTCTGGTCTTTTTATTGGACGGTTCTATTGTTCAATTCGTAATGGAAACAATTTATCCTGAATGAAATTTTCATGTTAATGTAATTTGCCGTCCGCTCGCTTTGTGAAATATAAGAATATACAGTAAATTATATTTTTTTGCTATACAGTATATTTTGGGTTTGGTTTTTAGGATGAGAAAAATAATCATCACTGGTGAATAAAATAAACTTATCCGATCATCATTCTTGTGTCGGTTACGAAGGTCGGATTTTGTACGCCATACACAAACATCAAGCTCAAACTCAACTTAAATTATTCTTTATTTAAATTCGATTCGATCTTATTTAAATATACAGGCCTTTGCGAACTTTTGATTCTTTAAATAAACAGTCTGCTGTGTCCATATAATTGAAGTCGGAATCAGAAATTATTAACTAATTAAGACATTACTTATAAAAATATCAAAGTAGTTCTTTTTTTGTTGTTGTCGTAATGAGATACAATATAGTAGTCAAGTCCAATTAATTGCCGCGTAGGTTCTATCGGTTTTTACTATGGCCAAACAAACAGGCAGAGTAAGACAAAAGATCAAGTCAGGACCATATGCAAACTCAAACTCAAAATATTCTTTATTCAAATAAGCCATATCTATAGCACTTCTAAATGCAGACCTTATTTTGATAATTATCGTAAGTATCTTTAATGGATAAATGCATTTTTTTTACAGTTCGTAATAGCATTCCTAACGATAATATATATATACTAACAGCAGTACCCTAACTTGTCGGTCACCTGTTTTCTAACTCAGCGAGGGGACACTCGGGTAGAAGGGTGCAAGATTAGTTAGTTACGCGGATAAATCGCCGGCGGGACAGAGAGCGTTGATTGCCTGAACTGCGCCGTGATCGGAATATGTTCCGTTGTAATTTTGTCCCGTTCATCTGGCACGCTCGTTTCAGCTGATTGAGATATGAAATGTTATGTTTAAAACGTGGCTTTAATTTGAATAAATAATAATAAAATTGTATGTTCAAAAACTAATTATCTGTATTCGGTACTAAATCCACTTTTGTTATCAGTTGAATGTGATATTTTGGAAAAGAAATGGTCAATTTTATGAGTTAATTGTAAACCATGTCATACATTTGGTGCTGTCATAAAAATCGTAATTTTTGTTACAATCAATCTTGTATGAATACAAATTATACTCCAAATATTTACAAAAAAAAAACACCAGAATATGCTTTGAATAAAAAAGAGAACCAATTCCTAAGGTCCGTAAATGTTTGTGAACCCCATATTTATAGCACATACAGCTAGTGCGGGTCGCCGGAAAATCCATTAGTCACGCGACGTCAAAGCAAGGAGGGCCACGCGACAATCGATGACAATCGCGTTTGTTACTCAAGTGTTATTAGTACTTCTAATACGATTTTAATGACAACGTCCTCCTCGGAATTGCTTGATAAAATTTGAATGCCACTCGAACTGGAGTTTATTTTTGTAATAGATTTGAATTTCTTTTTCAATATTAGTGGCAATAATGATATAAAATGATACATTTATTATAGATGATTTACCAACAGAAAACGTATTTTGGTGTGTCAGTAAAAATAGTAACTTTTTTGAAATAAGTTTGAAACAAAAAAAAACAACATTCCAATTATTAACAAAATATAATAAAATAGATTCAGAACAAACAGTTACACCTACTGTCGTTGAAGTACTTATAAATTAAGCTATATTAGTTCATTAAAAGTTAATCAATTTATAAATTATTAACTCAGTATATCCTTTAAACATTATAATTAACTGATTAAATCGTTAAATTCGACTTAACAAAATCTTCAATGAAGCAAGAATGATTATTTATATTTGTAACAATTGTAAATATAAAGAACCAAAAAAGCTCATCGTCATGGCCGAAAATCAATAAGTCTTTTACAAACATTGCCTCGAGACAAAACATTATCCAATTTACCTTTGTAAATAACGTTTCCCCCTACATCCCGTCTGTATTTAAGCTGAGCTGAATAAGCTCGGCCGCGATTTCATAGATCAATTTTGTTTTTACTGTTTAGTTTGAAATATTGCTGCAGAATTTTTTTATGTTACAAGTTGGCAAACAAGCATACGGCCCACCTGATGGTAAGTGGTTTCCGTTGCCTATGCGCGCTTGCAGCACTATTAGTAGGTGCTACTCACGCGTTGCCAACCTTGAGATATTGGTTCTTAAAAATGTACTATACATGAAAAACAACAACAACAGTTTTTTTTACTAAGGGAGCACTATTTAATATTTTATTTTTATATTGCACTTAAAGAATCACATGACTCACATGACATCACTTTAGTACAGGAATCACATGACGAAAACGAGCCACAAAATAATAGGCTTTATAATATATTAATTGCATGATATTAAAGGAGATATTTGCTTGCCAGATTTAGTGATATCTAAACATGACATGCCGTATACATATTTGCATGTAACACGAGTTCAGACTCCTGCCCGCGGCGGTAGTATCAAATATTCATGGTGCGTTCCACCCCATTCTCCCCTCGTGCTACGAGTACGTAGCTCGTAGCGTTTCAAGTGGTTCTTATTGCGTACGTATAAATTGTAACTAAAAATACTACTTTGAATATCTACTGCAACGTGAAATGTACGTATTGTTAGTAGTTCAAGTATTAAGGTAGTAATTTACTGTTAGAAATAATTAGGAAATTTTGCCATTAAAAATAAATACAAGATATGCCTTTGTACAAGTACATTCCCTATCAGTATTTCTATCTGCTTAATTATAGATAGGCCATTTTTAAGGTACTAGAAACCATACGATAAGTAATTACTCGTTTGCCACTAGCCGTCCCAGCCCCTCAAACCCTTTACCCGGGGGTATATAAATAGGGCGTGCCCTAGGGCCGTGGACGCACAGGTTGGGGAACCTGTGCGTACGTGCTGAGCGGCCCTGAGGAGGACGGCAGTCGGTGAGGCCTCAACAGCCGTGTGCGCTTGCGTGGGAAGCGTAGGGGTCCACTCCATCTCGCCTTCTAGGACCGAGCTTTGCTAGCACAGTGTTCGAGAAGCACCGGTTTATAGTTCTCTAAGAGATCCCGGAGCCTCTCTTTGTCACTGAGGTCGGCCACCGAGGAGGTTTTAGTGGGTCCCCATGACTTACCACCTGCCATGGAACCCCACATAACCCGGTTCTCCTCCCCAGGAGGCCAGGTATCTGTGAGGAGATTTCCTCCCCGATAACAAAAAAAAAAAAAGTAATTACTCGTTGGACAAGAAATTTTGTTACTTTGTCACGAGACGCAATGGATCGCGATCTCAAGGCGAAATTGTCAAGTTCTTGCCTCATTACAGTTCAAGTCAGCGAAGTTAGTGGTTGGTAATTGATGAAATTAGTGCGAAGCGAAGGAGCAGAAGTTAACTAATTATTCGTGGCCCTAGAGGATTGTCGTAACTCAGTTCAAGCTATACTTTATAAATGACACAAAACCTTAATCATAAACAACTTTGCCCTCATTTACGGTCACATTTTTCTTCAAGCATCTTAATAATTTTTATTTATTTTATATGTAAACTATTGTGTAAACGAATGTGAAAGAGTTATAAATGTGAAAGTAACTGTGTCTCTCTGTCTATCTCTCGCGCTTTCACGCGTTTCATAATTACTGAACCGATTTAAATGAAATTTGGTACACAGGTGGCTAGAGCGTGAGAAAGGGCCTAGGCTTTAATGCGAACAAAAGGGCTGTAAGAGATCAAAAGGGGATGTGAAGTTGTATCGAAGTATCGTCATTTTTAAAGCTAAGATTGAAACTTATTAAGGCTTTTGACTCAATATAAATTCAAAGTTTGTAAAAGTTTTACCCTCAATGGTGTAAAATAACAATAGGGAATAGGTGATGAAAGTTTGTATGGAACTATGTAAGGTTTATGTGAATGTTTTACACATGGGCGAAGCCGCTGGCAGAAACTAGTAATATATAAATGCACCCCCGACCTATTTCTAATATAAAGAGCAGAACACAAGATAATATTTTAACTAAAATATCGTTAAATTTAACCAATTAACCCGTTAAGAGCCCAATCAAAGGTGGAGTCTGCGAGTGAAGGGTGGAAACTGCGTCCCTTTGATCTAATAATAACGACTTTGTTTTACAAACCTCATTACAAGCTTACTTTTTTAACCCCCGACCCAAAAAGGCGTTACAAGTTTGACGTGTACATGTGCTTCCAAATAACTGTATCGATTTTGATTTAGATTTTTTTGTTTGAAAACTGATTATATAAATGTTCGTCAATCTATCCATCTAAAGTTTTATTATACACACTT
Organism: Hestina assimilis; assembly: GCA_023373885.1. Taxonomy (NCBI): domain Eukaryota; kingdom Metazoa; phylum Arthropoda; class Insecta; order Lepidoptera; family Nymphalidae; genus Hestina; species Hestina assimilis. The sequence goes on along the minus strand of CM041750.1, from coordinate 329,197 downwards.
ATTTTAACATCGCTAAGGCATTTATTTGCGTAAAACAAAGTATGATATAATGTAGTTGTTTTTATGCTTAAATTTATCATAAGATGTACATATAGGATATTTTTGGTTAATTTAAACTATATGCCTTTTTTAAATAATGACTATTTTTTAGAGCTATACAATTATAAAATTTTTGTTGTATTGTTTTACCCGTCTATTAAATAGTTTTAATTTATTGAAGTTGAATTGTCAACAAAATAGTTTTGCGACGATATAACGTTTTTTTTATATGTAGTGGTGACGAAATCTTAGTAACAGTATAATTTGTTAAAACCATAGACATATTACGTACTATAGACAAGCCCATCTATAAAGCCATAATGTCCAATGAGTGTGTCTTTGTAAAGAAGTTAGTCACATGCTAACCTTATCCGGTTATATTGCAACCTTGTGAGGCTAACTACATTCGAGTGTGTTGCAAGCTAACTTCGCTTCGTTGCGTTGATGTTGAATTTACGAAGAGGCACCAGCGAGCCAGCGAGTGTTTGGACATTTTATCTGTATGGAAGGCCCTGTCTATAATATATAGTAATTCTATGGTTAAAACCTAAATAAGACAGTACACAAAGTTATAAACAGCCACATAGAAGCACTTACCTGTGTCTCTCAACTGAAGGGAGCCGACCTTGTTAGTGAGGTAGCCCTTGATGGAGCTGGCAACGCGCGAGGGTGAAGCGGCTGCGGCGCCGCCTCGCAGCGCGCCCTGCAGCCGCCCGAGCAGCGCACCCCCTTCGTCCTCCACCTTCGAGCCCCAGGGGGCGACTGCCCCGCGCACGGCCGAATAAGAACACTAGCTTTTTAATTATGTATTTTCTGTGCCAGTCTTCGAAATTCTTAATTTAAATGTATCGTTCGAATCTATGTATAATATACTCTATGTAACGCTATCAGTGCATTTTTTGATATGTATTGGTTTGTATATAACTTTTTTGGGCTTAATGCTTGCTCATGGTGCGCTGGTTGTTAATCTGCAACAAAGAGAACACATTAATTTATTTAAATCATATAGGTTTGAATTATTCAGCTCCTCCCGCAGTTATTTTTCATTGTTTTTTTCTAAAATGTAATTTCTTTGCTAAGCTCGTATTGCATTTTTGAATTATACAACATCGTTCACAAAGCGCTATATTTTCATACGAAAAGAAACGGAAGTCATAAACCGAGCGAGTTTCCGTTCACAAGATGGCGACCGGATGTGGTCGGAGGAGGGAGTTCCGGCGGCATACATCCGAAATCTCTTAACTTGAGACGAATTTTTTCTCGACAATTTCATATAAAATACCGCTAGGAATAAAACGATTTACATTGTATGAAATAAAAATAAATTTTAGATTCGATGTTTTTGTCTAAGTCCAAAAAACTTATGTTACGGTTCTTAATAAAAAATACGTAAAAACTTGTTTATGAACAGCGGTCAATGTCTGTTCTCGCTAAATACTTTCAATACAAACTAACTTGCTTAAATAATGGACCAATACAATTGATTAATTAAATAATACAAGTGTATTTCATATAAATGAAGAAGGACTTTTATTTTAAAGGAAAAAACCGTATAAAAACCGTAAGTTGTGCGGTAACTGTACAATCCCAACAAATTGTTTTAAGAAATTTCTTAATTAATATATTAAGAAATAACATCTTTAAAAAGGCTTAATTGAATTGAGCTTCAATCACTCAGTTTAGCGGTTTTTGTAGGAGAAGCCGAAAAGTATATACGAAAGTTATACTAGAGTATTTAATGTTCGTCTTAGCTCTCGTTCTATTACTGCTTTTATTACTATTTCAATGTCATATAACATTACAGATGTAATATAAATAAAATGCTTGTCAGTTTGTATGTGAACTTATTCGGGTATATTACGTAAGAATTGAATCGGCTTCCACAAGATTCATATTAGGTGATGAACCTTTTAAAATTAGAAATATTTATAAAAGTGTAAGAATCGCTCTCATACCTACTTGCGACTATAACTTAAAAGTGAATTAAATGACGTTTACATTTAACTAGCTGCGCCCGCGAATCCGCTCGCGTTGCGTACCGGTTTGTCTTTATTGTACGGAACCCTAATTATTTTTCTAAAATAAAAGTAGCCTAAGTTACTCTTAAAACATTGCCTATCTGCCAGTGAAAGTTCCTTTAAAATCGGTCCACCGTTTTATAGATATGCCGGAACAAACAGACAGATAGATAATAATTTAGTGCATTATGCATTTAATGAAAAGCTTAATATGGAATTACAAACAGAGACTTTAATTTTATTTATTAAAATTGGTGTTGTCTAACAGATAACTGTTGTTAATAAGTAGCTTAAAAGCTCTATAAAAATAAAACGAAGAAACAAACCAGTAGATACCTTAATTATTACAATACCCTCATCAAATCGTAAATTATTTTGTACTAAATATATTTTATATATTTTCATTTAAATTCAATAAATAAACTCATATAAGTAACGTAACAAAACTTATTTATCTTTATTTCACTAACGAGAATATTTCCTTTAAACTTGATACAGAGAATTAGAAAGTTGAGTTTTAATTTTTAACAAACTTACTCGCCATCTAATGGGGCGGGTGGGAAAATACCGCATTGCCGTAATAAATTATATATCCATATTAATTATTCAATATTCTTCTAGAATAACAGATAATGTTTAAAATTACATTATTTTTTCAATCAATTGTAAAAATTCGTTATATATGTCTATCTCTTTCACACCCTTAATACCCTCCCTCTCTCACACATACATTACGCAACACCTAAATATCTCATAATTACATAATTGACACAGATCTATGTAAAGCACAAAAAACACAAACACATAAAGAACAATAAAGAATATTCAAAAACTCGAATTCAAACTTAACGGTTAAAAAACAAAATGGCCGAATAATAGAGATTTATATTAACCTTGTGTTGTTTGAGCGCGAGCTTGGCACACCTGAGTTTCGCGAGCCCAGACTGACTTCGGCCGGTCTTGCCGGCCGAAGAGCCTTCATGTTCATGCGCAGAGCCTCCTCTTCGTATTGGCTGACGGCCTATTGTGACGTCATCCGCCGCCAGCCAATCACGAGCTCCTGAAATTCATGTAGGTATAGGAGGCAAATGGGTCGATTGCTAAAAATAGGCTTGGGCTATACGATGGTCGATACTCCAACCAACCATCATGTATCGAAAATGTTCGTCTAAATGTGCTCCATTTTTATAAGTACGTTACTTACGCGTCATTTATTAACGGCAAAGATACAAAATTTAAATATGATTTCGTATTTATTACAATAATAACGCTTTCTTTGTAGTGAGAATTTTCTTTGAATTGTAAGATTTGATGTCGTTTTCTTTCTCGATTTACGTTTGATTTTATATATTTGATGACAAAGAATGAAATAATTGTAGAAAGAAATGAAAATTATTTTAATAAAAATGTTAAACTTAACGTTACTTAATACATATTGTACTTTGTGCCTACAACTCAAGATCCCTGGTCCGATTTAAATAATACTTCTCTTGGCTTGGAGATTACATATGCAGCCAAGATATAGTAATGTTTTTGTTACGATAGAATAATAGCAGTAACAATTCTAATTCATGTCCGAAGAAAGTGATTCGAACAACATCAAAGATCTCACAATAAATAAATGTCGCAAGATGACTGGCAAGAGCTGGATGAGAGTGGCTGAGTGGCGTACAACTGGAGACGCCTATCTCCAGCAGTAGATAAAAAATGGATGATGAAGATGATGATAAATGATATAGCTTTTACTCAATTATTTCCACACACCAGTTAACAGTTTCCCTGACCCTTGAGTCATTTATGAACTTCGTAAGAGTTGGCTCCAGAAAGAAATGAAACATGAAAAATGTTTTGATAAAACAGGAACATAACATTTTTCTGCGATAAAAAGTATGCTATGTGCTAATCCAGGTAATAAACTATGCGTGTAGGAAATTTCATCCAAATTTGTCCAGTAAGTTTTTGCGTCAAAGAGTAACAAACATCTATCCATCCATCCAAAGTTTCACATTTATAATATTAGTTAGATTAGATTTCAATTGTATAAGAATTGTGTATTTCATGGACAGTCATTGGCTTATAACTAGAGCTTACTAGCAGATTTAGTTGAGATTAGATTTGTGTGTGCATGCATGTAACAGACTGTGTTTGAATATGTGTTTTTTTCGATATCTTAATATACAAAACATAAATTTAATAATTAAACGTTAAGCAATCAGCGGTATCCATTAGGAAAGTTGTATATATATATGTATCAAAAATCCGGAAACATACAAGCAAAAACACAACCTCCCAAACCAGAACGATTAGATATGTCTGTCTTTATGATCAAAAGAAAAACAAACATCCGAGGAGGAATCGGACCCGCGCCCATTGGCGTTTATAGCAGTTCCACTAAGAGAAGGCACCGAATTTAAATTATTGAATCAAATCAAAATGTCGTAGAACAAGCGGACTCGTGTTATAAAGCTAGTCGGAAATAACGATGTCCTTAACGAAAGCCACTCGCTCCATTTGGATCCGCTCCAACAACACTTCATCACACATCTCTACTTATAAATATCCACTTCCGGAATCATCATTAAAACTTACAAACTGTTATAAGACTATAAATAGATAATTATGCCCAAAGACGTTTTCTATTACGATGGAGGAAAACTTTTCCAAATATCATGATACTAAGTTTTCTGTATATTTAATCTCTGACAAGCACACCTAGGCTTTCAATGCTTTTACTTATCAAAAATAATTACCACTCAAGTGCGTTGTGGACCACGCACATAGTCGAAACTAAGGAGTTCCACTCGCTTGATGGTGAAGAATCTTAATTACTTCAAAATAATAACGAATTAAAATAGACCGCAAAAATAAGTAATATATATAAATACTAATCATTGTAAGTAATATGAAAAACAAAGTTATGGGAACAACTTATATATCTCTAAAATTTGTTCTTCAAAATAAATGTAGGGGAAAGTTCATTTGATGTTCTACAACCTCAATTTTTTTTTAAATTTTAAGTTAGAGGAGGGGGGGGACACAACTTTTATGGCTTTAGGAACTTATATCTCAACAACTCTTGACTAAATGAAAAGAGTCAAAATCAAACTTCCCTATTATTTTATAAGATCTATCCAAGCCTATCTTAAACGTTGCTATACGTTGAATTATTTTTCCAACCCGCAGTTACATGTGTAGCGGTTCATAGAATACATATATTTACCAAATTTCGTATAGATGCAGCCAATAGTCTCCGAGTAAAATTACTGTGACATCAAACGGACAGACGGACAAGACGAAACTATAAGGGTTTCGTATATGGCATTTGGCTACGGAACCCTAAAAACGCAATAGTATTTAATGCTACCGAATAATACTTTCCCGATCGCGCCGGCACGAAATTAGATACTATGTTTTTTTTTTTTTTTATGTTAGAATTTGGCAAACAAGCATACGGCCCACCCGATGGTAAGTGGGTGCCGCAGCCTATGAGCGCTTGCAGCACCATTAGTAGGTGCCACTCGCGCGTTGCCAACGTCGAGATATTAGTTCTTAAATCTCGTTCGCCCAGTAATTTCACTAGCGTACAGTGCCCTTCAAACTGGAACACAATAGTGCCTAAGCACTACTATTTGGCGGCAGAATATTGGACACTGCGGTGGTACCTACCTAACCGGCCTCTTGCAATAAAAGACCTACCACCAGTGTGTTTTCTAATTTACGGGAAAATTACAATGAAGAAACAATATATTATATGACAAAATTTCTTTTTAGACTCCAAGAACCAAAACACGTAGAATCCTACTGAAGAATAATTAATATCTTTATCCACTCAGGTTCCTTAAGTAATTCGTTTAGTTTTCTTGATTGTTTGATTGTTGATTTTCCGTATGTTGAATGCTGCTTTCATTGCAATTAAGATTCGTACTTCACGATGGCTCGTAAATTAGGCGATGGCTGGTAGAAAGAAGTTAACTCCTACAAACTGTATATAATTTCAACTCCGAGTGGGAATTAAGCATAGCGAACCGCAAGAATATATTTAAATATTTAATTGTATCAAATTGATCGTAGTCGGAAACTTTTATATTTGTCAAAGTGAATGGGGGAGCTAGGAGCCGGGAACTGGGACAGAAAAGTTTGCTTTTAAATAAATTGCTTTAAGCCGGGACTGCTCCAGATATCCGTTATAAAGTTTGTAGAAGTCTCTGTTAAGATTGAATAATGAATACTTTATATTTCTTACCGTTACTAGTTTTTAAACAGAGCGATTGTCATATGACCTCCGAAGAGCGAACCAGTAGCTCATTGGGTAGGTGCAAATTATCCAGTACTAGTTAAATATTATTATCAGATGTTATGGTACCGGGACCGACAGCTTAACGTGCTCTCTTAGGGCCCCGTAGGGAGGGCCGCAAGGACAAACGGCCAGACCGAGACAGATATTTATAATTTCAATGACCCCAGCGGGAATCGAACCCGCAATATCGAATCGAATGTTTATTTGTAAATGTTTGTTTTTTCATATAAAATAATGTAAAATTATTTCACAGTAATACTTTTTTAACTTTTTCAAGCCCGGTTTAAAATAAGAAAAATCAAAGTTGAACTAAAAAATTGTAGCATTAGATAGATAGATAGATAGAATAGTCTTTATTGTACACCACTAAAAGCGAGTTAAATTCAAGAACTTAAAAACTATAAATAAATGTACATGTAGGCGGTCTTATCGCTAATCAGCGATTTCTCCCAGACAGATTAGTATTGTTTTTTAAAATGTATGTAACATATAATAAATTAATAAAGATTTCCTATTAATTAGTACAACGTAGAACTTGTGCTACGCAGCAGGTCCGTACCGTAGATGACGCGACGTACGCTAATGCGTAATATAAAATCCACAATAAAAAAGTAACAGTTTAGCTATATAAATCATTAGGAAACATGTTTATTTATAACCCGTTGAATAAAGTATTTACAGCTATGGAAAAACTGCTTCTTATAGGGTAAACATAAACAACTTTCTTGAAATCCATTTATGTATTTCTTTTTAATTGTACCAACAGTTTGTCCCACGAATACGTCAAGTACGGCCAGGAGTGGCAGGTCGCGGCAGTCCCCTTCCGTGGTGGCTGTCGATAATTATTACTTTTGTTGAATTTTTTCGTATTCATTCAAATGTGGAGGTGATAATTTGAAACAAGTATTTTTTTCTTCCAAAAGATAAGCGTCTAATTAGAACGATTTACAATTGCAATGATTGAAAAACAAAATCCACGTACCAGACTCACTTGCAATCATGTAGAAAAGCGTCAACGATTATATTTTTTTAAATGTTGCAAACTTACCTAGTAATATTTTGCCTAAAGTTGAATTACTGTAATGATATTAAAATTAAAGTTATTTTAAAACATCAAAAACAACAATGATCATTAAAAAAAGTCTGATAATGCCATGCTTGTGAGAGGTGGCGAATGTGTTCAATGCTTTTTTATTGGAAGATTTTATTCGTATTTCGAATGATTTGTACCAGTTTGGCACTAATTATTTATGTAAGTTTGAGGTTTAACGAATATAAATACAAAATTTAGACTTGTCATTGCGTCAATGAGAGACCTCTGAAAAAAACGCCATACTGGTACAAATTAACTAATATTTTGTGTCACCATTTCCCGGTCTAAAAGTCGCCAAATGAATGGAAAGTCTGAACATGTACTTAACAATCAACAACGATTATTATTTATCACCCTCTGACATTATGGGAATGTATTAAACTATTAAAAGATGAATATATAAATAATCATTGCATGTGTATTAATATAATTAAATTTATTTATGTGACATTTAAGCTATAAGTATTTACCGTATTGTGTGAGTCCGAAATAACATTTATACCTAATTCAGCTTGTTATTTGACATATGAATTTAAACAAAACACTGTTTTCATTTGAAGGTATTAATCATAATACAAAATAAACTATGTCCCAGCTTTTACTATAAATCATGTCATGCGATGTTTAATATACTGCTCAGAACACCATACTTTGTCCATATAGAATTGCTGAATATAAATACGATAACATACCATAGCCGTGTTGCAATATTCTTATGTAGTCCATAAGTATATATTGTATTCTATCCCATCCTATCCTATCCCATCCTATCCTATCCTAATCCAAAGTCACTGACTGATTATCTGTCAAAGTAATGTTTAACTTTTGAATTCAGCACTATATTATAAATGCCTCTATTGCAGCGAAATTACTTTTTTTTATCGAATCAGAATGGCTAAATCCATTCTTTGCCGATTGATGTTGTAGTGCAATGAGAATGATACAATTATCAATATCTAGGAGGAAGATCAATAATAATAATAATAATAATAATAAATTTATTTCTCTCCCACAGACATTTTCATATACATTTTTGTTTTCAGAGTCTTAATTATAACGACAATGTATGCGGGAGGCAGGAGCCCAAACTAGGTTGCCCTGTGCTAAGGGTCTCCTGACTCCCCCTCTATGATTAGGAACTTTTTTTTTTTTTACAACGACTATAATATAATAAAGTAATAAGTGCTAATAACAAATAAAAAGGTAAGGCGTGTGAGTGTTCGTGAAAACGGGTGTAAATGCATGTCTGTGTATAAGTATGACGGCGTGTGGGTGTGTGTATGAGCGTGTGTGTGTGTGAGCGTGTGTGTGTGTGTGTGTGTGTGAGCGTGTGTGTGTGAGCGTGTGTGTGTGTGTGTGTGTGCGCATAGTGCGTATGTGTGTGTGTGTGTAAAATACTCATATCCCAACTATTTAATAATATTTTTTAATTTTTTTTTTTTTGCTACTGTTTATTGTTTAGTATCAAGAATTAATTCAATGGTTTGATCAACATTTAAGATAAACATGTAAGTCAAGCTATATTATTTTAGTCTGGTTGTTTGTACGCCCACATCGGATACTTGCTTACACTAATGCAAGGAAGATTAAAATAGACTCGAAGATAAAAAGGCAACATAAACTCCAATTTTATTTTTGAAACGAGTAAACTCCTGTCGCAACATTATATTAGTAAATCTGTACGTATGTAACAGCTATACCTGTGTCAGGCTCGAACTTGGCCCGCGCTCGACACGCGACCGTGCCACGAGAACACGAGCACAGCTGTTGGGGAAGCATTGATTTTTATAGCCAGCTATTTACTTTTACCTTTTGATAATATATGAGTATAGCTCTCATAGTCTATTTATATTACTAAAGACATATTTAAATACACAATTAAATACTTACGTAACTATACTTTAAAAGAAGCGGGCTTCAGTTCAGTCAGTAGAGCCCAATAACATATCAAATGCCAAACTTCGTAAAAACGCAGTTTAGCATGGTAGCTATAAATCTATACAAATAAATAAAATTGAAGTGTCTGTTTGTAATTCCAAATTAACAGCTTTTCTCTAAATGCATATGAAAATATGTATGGAGCTTGCCTAAAACAAATATTTTTTATTTTTTTATTTTATGTTAGAAGCTAGCAAACAAGCATACGGCCCACCTGATGGTAAGAGGTTGCCGTAACCTATGAGCGCTTGCAGCACCATTAGTAGGTGTTCACTAGCGTACAGTGCCCTTCAAACCGGAACACAGTAATTGCCTAAGCACTACTATTTGGCGTTTAAATAGTGTTGTGTGCTATATATAAAAATCAATACACCCCGCGGGTGCAACTAGTGAATTATAAGAAACGATTGTAGTATAAAACGCTGTTATTTCCTATCAAACCCCCAATATTCAATCTGCCAATAGTCTGAGTACTAATTAATTACCATCAACACCTTTTAAATACACTCGTTGTCCAGTCCGCCGGTGTCGCTCATTAGTTAGTTACAAAGATTTTAAATATGTACTATAAAACAGAATGCAATGACGCTTCAATCTCTTTGTCCTGAATAATTTTGGTTCCATAACGATTACTAAACAATTAAATACTGGATTGAATATATTTTGATTTTAAACTTATTTTGATTAAATTGAAATACATGCTAACTACACTTGGGTCATACTTAGTGGGTACTGAAATAAACACCCCCAATTTCATACTAAGCTCTTACTTTAACTATGCAAAACATTATTATAGAAATATATTAAATAAAGGATAAATAAAAAAGTCTGCAAATTGTTTTTGAACCACGACTGTCTTGTTTATTGACCATTCCAAATAACTAAGTCAGAGCATCTCATGTGTACTTGATCGGATTTTAGTCCAGCGATCCAGCAGGAACATCTAACCGTGAGATCTGTGAAAATATACATACTGTGCCTGCTCCAAAATCAAGTCGATCAGATCGGACGATTTAATATTTCGGAATATAATATAATATTTCGGATTTCGGAAAAAATTATAACTTAATTAAAGTTAAGTTATTCAAAAAAGCAACATGGCAACACAAATTATAAGCCAGTTCAGTGGTCATGGTTAGGTTAAATAATATTAAAATAATAGTTTCATTTACTACCCCTATCGCTCTCTGTATCTCTATAATAAATAATTTTACTAGTATTAGTAGCAGAGCGTTCTCAGAATTAATTGCCCGCTTTACTGGTGAAATACAACCCTTACAAAAAATATCTACGTGAAGTAGCATTACTCGTACTGCTACGTTTTGTTCAATGAGAGGCTGTTGCCCAAATGCTCTTTCGCATTCTGTTTCTACTTCTCTGTTTTCTGCTGCTATCCCAAGAAGCAACGTAAGCTTCTGCCCCTGGCTCTACCAATGAACAAATGCTACTGATCTTCAGTAACAAACATATTTTGCCACCTTTAATTGCATGAAAATATTGTTCATTGAATCGTAAAATACATGTTGCAACGGCTACTGATGTTCACAAATGTTAAAGGTATGAGGTAACAAAGTATAAATAAAATTAAAATTATTATGAATAAATAGTTCAGTTGCAGTTAACATTTAACCTATTAATTCAGAAGCAGTGATCATTAATTAAAATACCTCATTTTTCACTCTATTGATTATGTATAACGAACATCAATTTCGGGATCTAACAAAAGCAGGTTGAAAAAATTATTACTGATTTTAAATTTTCCTCCATAAAACTATAATTTAACGACGGTTTGGTGATACAGAAGAGCGGACCATCCTCAAGCCACGATAGTCATGGGTTCGATTCCCATTCGGGTCAGATCGCATTGACCATACAGAGATGTGTTCCGATCTACGCTATAGACTCAACGGCCCCCATTAGGATAGTAATATAGTAATTGCAGGCCTCAGCTGAAAATCAGCGCTGAATGACTTGTAGTCGTGAAGCACATGCTGAGCTGTTTGGCCTTTCGCTGTTTTGTCTATATTTTTCTTTATACTTTACTTTATATTTTTTTTTTTATAAAATAGAATTAGTTATTATATAATAAGCTTACTATTTAGTTTTTAATTAGAATTTAAGTTAAATATTTGTAAGACATTACAGTGATAAATAAATAAATAAATAAATAAATAAATAAATAAATAAATAAATAAATAAATAAATAAATAAATAAATAAATAAATAAATAAATAAATAATATCCTGTATCAGAAGTCCGGAAACATACACAAAGACAGACACCGTCAGACCGGAACAGATGCCTGTATAGTCAATACAAACATCTGCTCCAAGCAGGAACCGAACCTGCGACCTGAGGTTGGCTACCGCTCCACACAACGTAATCAATATAACTGTCCTACGCGGAAATGTATTTTGTATAGTATTTACTATAAAACCGTAAACCGCACACCAAAATCATCAACTAAAAAACCTTTTTAACTACTATAAAACTTCCCATTGAAACTTTCGTTCCACATACATCGTGTAGATTTGAAGAAAGTTTTATGAATTTTACGAACTGGCATTACGTTTGTAACAATTCAGATAGCATTAGTTCGTTTTGAAGTTTCGTAAGTTCGCCCACCAGACCTGGATGGTATGAGGGATATAAAAATGGCCGCGGTCGATGTCGGCGCGCATGCGCCGTGACGGGACGGCGGCATGCGTCACACACCGAAAATATATTATTATGCTAATCACTTATCTGTTATTTAAATGCGTTCAGACAAATCATTTGTATTTGTTTTATACGAATGTGATATAAATAAATAAAAAACTAGAACGAATATGATGGATTTTTAACAAACTTTATATTATTTTATTTTTTGTTTCATGGACTCCGGCCGGCCTTAAACTACTTCGGTGAGTGTGCTTATGAGCTCCATAATCTAATCTCGCTATCTCCATTTTATTATGGATACCAGGCTCACTGCAGGGTACCACCCATATCTGGTCAATATACCCAACATTCGCACTATGCACTTTCGGTGATCTTTCATAATGCGCACGGCCAGGGACTGCAATGCTCTTCCGGCTGTATTCCAGAACACATACAACCTGAATCTCTTCAAGGTGCGAGTACACAAGCTTTTTATGAGTAAGCTCGTTCCACCGTATTATAACTTATCTATGCCTTCGTGCTTGATGGTCAAAACCCATTTTTAAATAAAAAAACGAAAACTCCTGCAGATAGCGGGTTATTTATTTGTACGACTTTTTTGTGTGACTATGTGATATCTTTGGCATCTGTTAACCGATATTATGTTTTGTGTTCTTTGCAGGACTGCAGGCTATATATAAACGTGTTATTTGATCTAGTATTCCCGATCACATACAAAACAGAGCTCCTTAAAATATCAGAGCGAATTACCCGCCACCGACTTCCATTAAAGAATTGTTCTATGCCAGAGCGAACTTACTGTAATTTCAAGGAAAGAAAAGATATTTAAGTTATCGTTATATAAAGATTTCTATTGTAATAATTATTGTAGCGATGTGTAAAAGCAATGCTTTATTACGAATAAAACTTTTTAAGCCTTTATTAATCAAAAGGTACAATCTTACTTTACTTAATCCTTCTTTCGCCGCCGGGAAACACATTCATCTCTATCAATAGACTCTGCGAAATTTAAACCTTATTCCTTTAACAATACAGTTCAATTACCGGTGAGTATGAAATGTTAGATTTAATACGTTTTTACTTAAAGCCAGCAGCAATTTCGAGCGAACTTTTCCTCCTTGTAAAACAAATCTTATTTCCTCGGTATAAGGCTCACAATTTTGTAACTTTTTCTATCTACTAGACCTAATTTCTAGGTTTTTGTGGTTATCTTCGGTCTAGAATTTCAAATCAGACGCCAGATCCAAATTGAAGAGATAATAAAAATGCGAAATAAATTCGTAGATAAAATAAAATTTCCTTCGTCTGTTTGTGAATTTTTAAAATAATGTGTGCAGACTATTTTCTTGATAGCTGCAGCTTAAGTTGGGATACTTTTTAAATAATGAATTGAATATAAAGTTTTGGAGAGATCAGAGATCAGAATACAGGAAAAATACCAACAATATACTAGAAGATATATAACAATATATCCCCAAACAATATATGAAATTACAGACCTTATTGTGTGTGTTGGCCTTTAGGTGACTAAGTCGCCAAAGATTATAATTATACCGAAAAGATCTACCTGATGAAAAGCAGTTACCGTAAACAGTGCTCACAGCAATAGAAACATTACGGTGAGCCCACCGAGGATAGGAGGAGAGAGAGGAGAATGTTGAAAAAGGAAAAAGACTAAAGGGGAGTAATTTGAGGCTCCGACAATCTCAATCTGTGTTTAGTATTCGGAAAAAGGGGCCATTACTCAAGACAGGTAGTATTTCCAATTATTGGAACACAGATTTATTAAAACTTGTTATTAAAATGTCTTTTCTCACATCTAATTTGTAATAATACGAATATTTCATAAAAATCTTCCGTACTTCTGATTTGTTGGAATCACAAAGTGATAAAATCTCATGTGTATGTAAACCGCAACGAAATGAAATCGATCTCGCACTAACCCTACTTTTGTTTATGTAAATTTGAGGTAACGTGGGTATTATCTTATTCCCTGTCTGACGTGACGAGAGTGACAGATCAAAACTGACAAGAGGTATATGTAATTGTAATTGAATTTCGCCTGCAACTTTTTCCACGTAATTTTCTTTTTTCTATGTGACTAAGTTGACAAGCACCTGATGGTAAGCGGTTATCGTAGCCTATGAGCGCTTGGAACACTATAAATTTGTAGGTGTGACCTTCTCGTTGCCAACCTTGAGATATTATTTTGTTCTTAAATCTCCTTGGCCTAGTCTTTACACTGGCTACAGAGTCCTTCAAACTAAAACACAGTATACTGCTTTACGGTAGAACAGCTGACACTGCGATGGTACCTACCCGGCTTTGCGCAATAAAAGACCTACATCTATCTATGAATAATTTTTTATTTTCAACTCTACTATAGACCGTTGCGGCGTGTTTGTAGTGACCCTGCCCTTAGCCTTGACAATCGCGGTTTATATTCCCGCTCGGGGCAGATGATAGTACGTTTATTTCTTAAGTAAGGCGTTTCTAGATAAAATCTGCTTCTGGATGGAATCATTTGCATAGGGATGAAAAATGTTAAGAATCACGGCTATTCTTTATTTTGAATTGCTCATTGGTAACAATTATTTCAGTTCGCGATTTTGTCGTTCGTGAAAATTATATACGAAGTGACCCTTGAAATATAAGATATCCTAAATAACATATATTAGAAGAATTGAGAACACACTTTTTGAAGTCTGTTAAAACATTATAAAATAGATTCCCATTAATATAAAAAGCAATAAATGTTAAAAATTTCTAATGAAAGACCATTAGTCTTACGAAATTGCTCCTTTGTGTGTTAGTGAATGAAAGTCGCGGAGAGATAGGACAGGAGGACGGTAATGAACGCCATTGAGATTGATGTTACAGCCCTAATGAAGCCTGAATGAAAAATAGATCGGCTAATTGGTAGAAACTACGACGTTGTGATTGTGGCTCTATTTGAAACCAGTTGTTTAGTTGAAGTGGAAGTGTGTACTGTTGCGTCTCATGAGTTATCTTAATAGGAAATGAACTCCTGTTTGGACTTATCCCGCCGGTAGAATATCCTTGCACAACTACATTGTGGAACCAGATTTCGTTGGTCGTCTTTCTGAATACCACTTGGGTACCGTCAAGAGAAGAGCTCATTCTTTCCTTAAAGGTTGGCAAGGCACCTGCATGCCATCTTGTGTTACAGATGTTCATGAGCGATGGTAATCGCTTATTGTATATTACCATAATTTGTTTGAAAAAACTTTTAATTCTCTGTGAAAACAAATTGAGAATGTTTGTACTTGACTGGACTTTTATATTTTTTAATATTAAGGATAAAAGCTAAGCTTTATTCCTAAAGAAATGCCTATTTGATGTAGGTCCTATTATTCATAAACGCCATGCAAGTAGTCTGTTTGCTTACAATGTTTGTGATTACAATGCAAGTGTAATATTTAATAGTTCTATTTTGGTAGTAGATACTAATGCTAACTGTCCAATTACAATATTGATGTTTCAATTAACATTAGATCTAAACAGGCATTCAATTTTATTGTGACTAAACTCCGTCTGTTATGGTTTTTTTTTTAAATTTCTTATTGTATTTTTCCTCATCAATAGTAAAAATTTATACTTCATTGAATTATTTTTTTATTTTTTTATTCAATGTGAGTCAGCAAATCGACCTTAACGCGTTGAAGCTTAAGCTAACAAGTCTCGAAAAATATCGAAGTGGAAATATTTTTTTAAATTTCTCTTGAATCTTGAAAATAAAGCCTCATTAATAATATTTTATGATGATTCATATTTTCTTTCAAATCCCGGAACACTCAAGTAAAAAAAAAAATTATTTTAAAGAGTAGTCAATATCAGAGTAGTATCAATGACACGGTTTTTATATCTCAACTCCTTATGAATTCAATTATAATAAAATCAGTAAAATCTGGTCTTAGATAAGGGAAATCCGAGCTCAAGGCAAATCTCTCATCAAATAGCCTTCATAACAAAAGGAACACATTCAGAATTATAAATACTATTGGGTTTTCCAATTGGCAGTCGATCGGAAGGTTTTTCATATCTTCGTATCGACCGAGCCACGCCCACTGAACGACCCCGGGCACGCTCACGTCCCCTCCCGCCACGGGACGTGCCAGCACAGATACTAATCAAATTATACACGTCTGATTTGATACTGAAGTTTGTCTGAATGTAACTAATTAAATATTATTATGGTACCTATAAATATTAATGTCAAAGGTTATGATAATATAAAGAATATTAAGTACTATGTATATTTACAATAAGTTAAAGCCAATCTTTTAAAAAACTTTAATAATTTTCTTATAATATTACTTAAATCAAAATACTTATGAAGCAGTGATTTTTTATTCTCTGTGGGTGTTCTTGACTATATCTTTGCCACCTCTTTTCATAATATTTCAACCTTCGTCATCCATCCTTGGTCTCCATCTGGATCTGTTCAGCAGTTCAGTAGAAAAATAATAAATCAGGGAAACAGAGCAATACCTATTTGCTATATTTGCATCTTTTCCATTTTTCTTAAAAACTAAACCTCATATTTTATAACATAATACAAACAATATGATTACTTTATGCTCCAAAATATTATGAAATTATAAATGTTTATAAAGTAATAAAGTATGTACCTACGATTCAAAATATTAAATAGTAATTACTCATATTCTTAGGCTTTTATACTAATCAAAAGCAAAGTCATTATTACGGTTACAAGATAAAATACTTACTCTACAAGACGAGATCATAATCAATTACACATTAAAAACTTAGGGGCACTTTCTAGCTTTTGTATAATATTAATTACAGTTTATCTTCGCCGAATGATGAGATTCTTAGCGAGATAAGAATGTTTACACTTAGGAGTATGAAAATAATATAATCTTCAAGCTTTGGAGTTGTGACGTCTTAAGATTTCGTCTACTACATTTATATTAAACACGAAGGGCTTGGTAGACAAAAAATCCTGGAATCTAATCTCAGCACTATTTGGCGTCCAGTAGGACGTAAGTGTAAAACCATAGTAATTATTGTAATTGCGCGGCCCCACCGCTACGCAAGGAGATGCTGCGGACGTTCATCTATCTTCGCTTTGCAAGAAAATGCATGTTATAGTGTCCACTACAACCCGAAAACACGTTGGCGAACGCTATTCACACGGTACACGAAGGCCTACTTAGCTTCAGTGCGGCAGGTGGGATGGGCGGGGAAATGACGTTAATATTCTTGTTTGTCAAATAAACGAAGACATGCAGCTAACGTGCTTCACGTGGCCATGCTCAGTTGTATCATACGACCGGCTAATTGTCTTCTGTCAAGGAAAGGATCATTACCAATACATATTCCATCTCCGATGACGTTCTTAGCCGTGGTTCGGCTTCGCAGGAGGAACCCTAAGAAAGGAAATCAAATTTGCGCCCCCGTGAGGCCTGTCCCTTTATCACGGCTGAGTCTCAGTACACATTCCGAATAAATAAAAAAAATAGATATTCCGAAAAATACAATGGGCAGCCGTATAAGAGGAGTTAGTGACAAATACACCTACAATTATTAATAATTATTAATTTAATTTGATTTGATTTTTATACATACATACGTGTTTTTTTATACGCGTCTATATGAGAAAAAATCTAACAAATATTTTCGTCATGAATGAATGTGGGCAAAGCAAACGCCTGAGCAAAGTGTACGAGCAATTAATTCCGGTTTGCAACAAAGAGTCATAAATTTACCTTTATTTAATAATGTTATTCGATTTTAATCCACAATTTATTGCTTAAACAGAGTTATCGGTTAACCGGCGTCGGGATGTGACGACCCCATCGCCCGCTGTTGGGATAACCTCTGTCACAGCAGAGATTATTCCACCAGTGCAATCAGTCACACTGGTGGTAGGTCTTTTGTTGCAAGAGGCCGGCTAGGTAGGTACCACCGCAATGTCCAATATTCTGCCGCCAAATAGTAGTGCTTAGGCACTACTGTGTTCCAGTTTGAAGGGCATTGTACGCTAGTGAAATTACTGGGCGAACGAGATTTAAGAACTAATATCTCGAGGTTGGCAACGCGCGAGTGGCACCTACTAATGGTGCTGCAAGCGCTCATAGGCTGCGGCAGCCACTTACCATCAGGTGGGCCGTATGCTTGTTTGCCAACTTCTAACATAAAAAAAAAAAAAAAAAAAAAAAAAAAAAAAAGTTATTTATCATGATTTATTATATAATATAGCGGATTTATAATTATAGATATTTTTAATGATAGTGTTTTTCATTAATCACTTAAAGATTAAAATGCTATTTCATATTTAATAAGTCATTTTAATTTGAAAAAGAGATAAATATTTTATTATATAATATAAGAAAGTCTAAGAGAATTATGGTCATTATAAAAATAACAGGTATGGCGTCTCATACGAGACATGATTAAATATATTTTACATATCTAGATAATTATAACAACTATCAGAACGGAAAAAAAACATCTATTTTAGTGATTACATTTTTCATAGTTTTGCTTTACACTCTCTCTCTCATCTAATAGAATAAAATGATACCAAAAATTCCTATTACAATACGTCTTTAAAAAAATCCAAAGGTTTTCGAAAAGTAACATTTTTTATAAATTTTCATTACAAATAATCGAAATAACATCAAACATGCATTTAACTAGCCTTGTTTAACACATCCAATAATATAATAAACATATTAAATTATAACTAAAAATGTGAAGCTACGTCGATATCCATACCACCTCGGATCATCCGAACAATTCATAGCAAAATCAAATGAGTATTGCTATTACAAAGCAAAGCTATAATATATACTTTTGTTTCATGACGGTTGGCAAACAAGCACACGGTCCGCCTGATGGTAAGCAGTCACGGCAACCTATGAATACTTACGATACTTGAAGTCACAATACGTCAAATATCACATACGCGTTGCCAAATCAAGGAACAAGAAAGAAGGGATGAGAAGATACGATCTAGGAACCTTCAAGAGAAGAGCGTATTCTTTCCTTAAAGGTCGGCAACGCACCTGCATGCCCTCTGAGGTTGCAGATGTTCATTGGCGGCGGTGATCGCTTAACATCAGATGAGCCTCCTGCCCGTTTGCCCCCTCTTACATAATATAAGAAGGGAAAAAAGGAATAGAACAGAGGTATGGGAGATTGGGCCTCCGGAGCTCTCACTCATCTCACGAAGCACCGATACTGTTACTTGATGCTGATTTTCTTAGAGAGGGTAGTACTTTCCAGGTCAAGCCCATTTATACCGGAAGAAGCATGGCTCTGACACCGTTGTGGAGTTGTGGGTAGCCTTTAGCGTCGTGACGTTGTGGGTCGTTGGTCGTTATCAAGTCTTCCTTTAGTCTCGACGGTTGCGGGTTCGATACCCGCTCGGCCAGATGTTTGTTTAAATTTCTGTCTCGGTCTGGGCGTTTGTCTTTGGGTCTCCCCACCGTGCCTCGGAGAGCACGTTATGCTGTTGGTTCCGGTTGTTATCTCATAACATCTGATAATAATCGTCAACTCTTGATAAGTAAATTGCTCTTATCCAATTTCTTACTGGTTCGCCCTTAGGGTTGCGGAGGTCAGATGGTAATAGCTCCGTGTAAAAACTAGTAACCTGTCAAATCCGAATTAGAGTAATAAGCAGACCCTGGGTAAAAAAATAAAATACCGTTAATAATGCTAGGACGAAGAAGAAGCATGGCTCCACTACCGTATTATTTTGAATTATAGTAATATTAAAGGTTGATAAACTCATCTTTCCGGAACATCTAACAATTTGACAGCTACCGTATATTACTCAGAATTGGACAAAAAATCCCAACTGTATTCGCAGAAGCTGATTGTATCAAATGTAAAACTCGCGTGCCAAAGACGCCGCCAGGAACCGGTAAACTTCCGTTGTTTTGACACTTGTGTGAAGTAAAACTATTTCAATGAAAGTATTATTCTCTGACAACAAAAACTCAGACTACGATGCATTTTTTACGAAGTTTATAATTCTATACGCGCGAGCAATAACCCGAAGAGCGGCGGTATGTTTTTTTGTAAATAAAAATCGTTTATTTGTATATACCTAAGTTTTACTTTTAATAGCGTCCATCAACAAAGTCTTACTTTATAATTTATTTATTAAACCCATATAACAGTTACATTTAATGCTAGTATACATTTTAAGAATTTCTAACAATAATATATTATATGGGCGGGCGCAGTAGAGTTATTATAGACCTGAGTGATTGTACTTCAAATAGCCTTGTTATTCCTAGCATATTCTCAGTAAATACCCAGGGCCTGCTTATACTTTTATCTTGATTTGACGGGATACACGTTTTTACACAGAGCGCATCCCTCCCTCCGCAACTCAAAGCGAACCAAAGTCAACGATTATTATTAGATGTTATGGTAACAACCTGGACCTCCACCTTACCGTGCTCTCCGAGGCATGGTGGGGAGACCCACAAGGACAAACACCCAGACCAAAACAGATATTTTTAGCAAACATCCGCTCCAAGCTGGAATCGAACCCGCGGCCGTCAAGACTCAAAGCAGGCTCTCTACCACGCCACGACGGTCATCAAACTGTACTTTAAATAGTATGAAATGAAGTTGATAACCTTCGTAACAAAATGTTTAGTAAATTTGTAAGAATTAGATCACGAAAATGTCCCACATGGAATGCAAGTGGTATATTTCCCACATCCTAACGAGCTGTAATTATTTAACTCCCGCTTGCTTTTAACATTTATAATTTACTTCAGATCCTAAATTACCTTTGACCTTTTCCACAAGCATCACTCTTCATAGTAAGGGCTTCTTTAAATATTAAAATGGTCATATTATTTACTCTATTTAAAGAAAAAACAGATAAGTAAACGTACCTTCGCCTAGGAAAACGTTGATTCGCCTAGGAGTAAAAAGTCTAGGTATTTCTCAGTTTTTAGATATTTTTTCATATTCCAGAAGTAAATAGCATTCTTTAGTATTTTTGTAAAGTTGTTACCTAAAATTTGCCCTTTAAAAACTTTCTAAGAAAGTATAACGAAATCGTTAGTAGAATTTTTAAATTTGCTAATCCTCACCACCAATTTTGATGAAAATTAAAATACTCTATACCCTAGATTAAAACATAGGAGACATACGTCTTACCATTATCTGTCCGGAATCATTACGTTGGTCTTATCCACAGGGCTATTGTTTTACGAATAGTGAAAGAACATCAATCCGTTTGTCGGCCCAACTTGCGTGTTCAAATAAAACTCAACATTATAATAAAAGGAATAATACTTGCTCTATGTACTAGAACCTCCCTCATTAAAAGGTTAAAACAAAAAAAGAACCTAAGGTTGGCAGCGCGCAGCGCCTCGCCGGCGACCCTTGCCAAACACCGCTAACAATCTCAACACAAATGAATACGTATGTTTATCTACAATTTTACGTCTATGCATACCTGTTACCTTATAGTCCGGATCATTGGAATGCATATTCTTAATTTTAATAACTAGTTCTCCATGTACAAGCTCCATAGGCTACTCATGTTAGCTACCGGTGGTACGGCTTTTATTGCAAGTATGGTCGTTGACAGATAATCTACCATAAAGTAGAAGTATGTTTCTAATTACCTTTTTTCGGTTTAAAGGAGATTTAAGAATCAATATCTCAAGGTTTTTTTATTTTTATTTTTATGTTACAAGTTGGCAAACAAGCACACGGCCCACCTGATGGTAAGTAGTTACCGTAGCCTATGAGCTCTTGCAGCACCATTAGTAGATGCCACTCACGTGTTACCAACTTTGAGATATTGGTTCTTAAATCTCTTCCGCCCAGTAATTTCACTAGTCTACAGTGCCCTTCAAACCGGAACACAGTAATGCCTAAGCACTACTATTTGGCGGCAGAATATTTGACACTGCGGTGGTGAACTTACCTAGCCGGCCTCTTGCAACAAAAGACCTACCAGCAGTGTGACTAATTACACTGGTGGAATAATCTCTGCTGTGACAGAGGTTATCCTAACAGCGGGCGATAGGATCGTCAAATTCTGACGCCGGGTTGGCAACACGAATGGTGTTGCAAGCACTCAGAGGCTACGATGAGCATTTATTGAACCATATGTTTGCCAACTAAGTCACATAAAAAACCTAATTAATATTATTAATAATTATTAAAATCTAAGCTAACTGTAACCAAAAATAAAAATAAATCCTTATAGTAAATAAAAATAGCCGTCTCGTCAGTTTGTGTTATATTAATTTTATTTCTCACGCCAACGACAAATATTCCCTCAATAGAAACAATTAAAATTATAAAATATGCTACACATTAATATGTGAGAGATAAAATTGTTATGCCAAACACAAACATCAACCACGCAGATCCTAATCTAGCGGATTCCCGACAAATATAATTGTGTACTTAGAACGCGACACCGTTAGTAGTATTACAATATCTAATACAACAAACATATTAATACAAACAGATATATCTAAATTTTACACACACATTTAGAATGGAAAAGTATGATATAATCTTTACTATGTGCGAACAACTTCAAACTGACCAACGGCTTAAGGTCACTCGACATTTGGCCAACACTACGCTCTTAGCACCAGACAAAAATCGTCAACCGCAAAGGGCAAACGTCAAATATTTTGAACAAGATAAAGAAATTATTCAATTATGTAATTGTAAGAGAATGTAATGCGTAAAAAGTCAAAAATCTCTAAACATGCTTACATGTATTTCGTAATAAAGATGGTGACATTAATATTTACCTGATAGGAAAATGTAATTATACAACAAGTACAAGTTAAATCTTGTTAGTATAAATAGTAACAGTACCCTCAACTGGTGAGAAAATGTTAAGATCATGGTGGGCACATAAACTCTTCAAAAAGTATCTTCTTCCCCCGTCACCCCTTCCACTTATTATAATTTTATATACAAATATTCATTGATAACTGCATTACAAAGTGTTATCGGATAACACTACGGTTTACGACATACAAAACGCAGCCAACCAGATAGATCTAAACACAGACCTGTATGGCCAATACAAACATCGCCCCCTGTTGAAATCGAACCCGCGATATTTGGTGTTTAAGGCAGATTCACAAACACTGCGCCACAACGATTTTCTAAATCTTAACTCATAATAGATAACAATACTCCATTTTTATTAACCTTTCCTTTCTTTCACAAGATACGCGAAAATAAACAAGCTTCTCAAAATACCAGACAGACAGGCAATATAGTATTGTGATTTAAAAATAAAAGCACAATAAAACACTTAAATGTATAATTAATTACACACGAGAAAGACATTACAGCATATTTGTACATTAAACAAGCGCAAGAATTAATGTTATTAACTCAAAACTGTTGTCCGTAACACGCTTACGTAAGATTATCTTAACATTAACATACAACTGAGGAGATCGCATGTAATGTGTTAAGCTAATCATCATTGTTTATTTAATACCACAAAAGTGACAAACAAGCGGTCACCGTTGTCTATAACCGCTTGCAACACGAGAAATATCACAACAGTTATGTTGACCCAAGGAGCTGGAAGCGGGAAAGAATGGGATGGGAGTTCGGGCCTCCGACGTTTCAGCATCATCATCGTCAGGATAGGCTTCTCCTAATGTGCGCAATGTTACTCGATCTTTTCCTTTTTACATCCAATAGATGCTAGCCGCTTTTTGATCGTTGCTCCATCTGTTAGTTGGGCGTTTTATTCCACGTATGTGAAAGCGTGGTCTCCACTCGAGAAACATCCGACTCCATCGTCCATCGGTTAGCCTTAAGATCGGTTGCGGTGCTTACACACATCAAAATCAACAGCATAGATACTGCTACTTAATACCGATATTCTGAGTGGAATTATTATTTCCTCGATGCATGGACCGCATACATGATATTATTAAAATAATTATTGTTATTATTATTGTTATTATTAAAATAACCAAAGAAGTTGGCTTAAATCGTCAGTAATTTTTGGTTTATTATTATCACGATGATTGTTAAAAGGTCTAATAAAGCCCTTCTAAGATCACTTACGCACCCGTCTATCCAACTGTCATGGCTTATTTACCGAATGGACGTAAAATTGGAAATTGACATAATAATGTATTGAGTTAGATGTGGGTCTAATGAGTTTCGGTTCTTTCGGCTACTTTGAAGGGTAAACAGAACAGTAATATGATGTATCAAATGAAAAAGAATATGTATATATGTTACACATATACATATGTTTTACAAAAAATCTTCCCAAAGTCGCCCTTATTCATGTAAAAGAAAATACACAGATTGCCAAGTAATAATTATAGTTATACAAATGTCTCATATTGACACAGTCACAATATGTTATCATAGGATATAATATCACATAACATCGCATTATACATCATTAATATATATATTTTTTTATATAAAGAATATTAGCAATCCTTTATCAAGGCATTACTAATATTCCTATGGCCCCTCCAAATAAGCTCGAAACTTAGGAGTGGGTACGACAATAGTCCAAGGGGGTCAGGATCGAATCCTCGACTCTCGTGTTAACGGAGCGAAGTCGGCCCTTCTACCGTTGAGCTATTGAGACTTCAAAAACTAAACATATTTTGTTTCGATCTATATTTTCGACATTTTATGTTTTGGATAGTACAACTAGATTAGTTGCTGACTATTAACAAATACATTTTCACTTGTTCTAAGTCTCCTTGGTCGTTTTCGGGTTTACAAATTAATGTGGATTCAGGTTGTAATTAGCCTTTAAAGATTAAAAGTATCATTGTAACAAAAAAAAACACTCTCTCCAGCTCCAAATGATATCCACATTATATCATAATTTATCATACATTAAAAACCAAGTGATATAACACATATTGTACTATCGCACTATAAGTCATTACGTCGTAGGTTAATTACTTTAATTGTGAGCTGCACAAGACAATGCTCCCGAGACATGCGGTACACTCGAAACCACAGAAAGAATATTTACCATAACTTAACACGCTTCAGGAATTATCTATACCAATATCATCAAGTTGAAGAGTTTGTTTGTTTGTTCTGTTGAACGTGCTAGTCTCAGGAACTACTGAATTGAAAAATTCTTTGAGTGTTGAATGATCCATAACATCCGCTACGACCAATAGGAGCGGACTATCAATGCAAAATGTGGCAATAATGAGAAAAAAGATTCCTTTCGAGCTTTCGTTGCGTGCACTCCGTAAACAGATAAATTTACCCAAAAATGATGTATGATGGAATTGTTGCTATAATTTCACGCTACGACACAATAACCATAAACGCGGGTGAAATCGCGGGCATAGCTAGTTATTAATAAAGAGATTGAAATAGAAATTCCAAAATTAAATGCGAGACTTATTAGTATGCCAACTTTTAGATGTAGATTTTCTGTTATATAACTAATTTAGATTTAAATTATATATTAAATACGACCAATTAAAGTTATATCAAACATAAATATGAACGTTATACAATCAGAAGCCCCCATTAATATAGTAATGGTTTGTGTCGGGGGTCCAAACACAAGCACATGGACCACTACCCAGAGCGTTAACAAAGCACGTTAGATAATAGTCGTGACGTCATATTGATAATAATGAAGAGCTATTTTCATATATATGAACGCTTTCAAAATATTTAAATTTATGAAATTCAATATGTATTATGCATGAAATTGTTATTTAAATAGCCTTCAAACACCTCATATAGAATTATAATATAATTAATTATATATTTTTTGTTCAATGAATATAGTTAATTGGGCACGCAATTTAACTGACTTTTATTACTATAAATAACTTTGTTGCTGCCTTATATTAGCATAACTTATTTTATTTTATTTATTTATTTTATATTTTTAAGCCAACGACGAACGACTGATTCAATAGTGACAACCTTATTTCAATCTTTACTTTTAAGATGAGCCTAAAGATGTACTAATTGCACTTCAGGAAACTTGGCATCGTCTTAATTGACGTAATTTAAATTCATTTAAAGTGAAATTAGGTTATTACTTTTTCTATAATTAAATAGTAGCGCAACGCTTTCGTTTAAATATGTACATATTAATATTTTTTGACGACGTTGTGGCGCAGCGGTAGCGAACCTGTCTTAAACGCCACAGGTCACGAGTTCGATTGCCGCTCAGAGCAGATGTTTGTATTGACCGTGCAGGTGTTCCGATCTAGGTGTGTTTTTCCTTGTCCCTGTATATCTTTTTACGGACCCCGACACAGGATATAACTATCGTAATGGGGGCCGTTGAATGTGTTGCGTTTATGTTTTATTATTATTTTAGATATTGCTCCTACCACCTAACTAATAGACTTAAAACGTCCGATAATCGTAAGTAATAATGTTTATGTATCTATAAGCGGAAAAGGTGGTTACAAACTAGCGTTTTTTCTTTCGACCGGAAACGGTCTTGGTTGCAAGTAGCATATTTATAGCACTTTATATTACGCACTTATACGAGTTTATAAGCGTCTCAACCCTCGTACGAGTTGTGTGTATAGTATGATTGAATGATACTTTATTTGCTTAAATGTGGTTACAAGAGCTGATTCATTACCAGTATCTTGTGTAGGTCGCTCACATTTGCCACTGGGAGTCATGCAAATTGTCATAATTTTATGCAAATTACTTTCAAATTTTCAAAGTAAAATATACATATATTAAATTAAATCTAAAATAAATAATAGAATAATATAATATTCATGATATTATATATGTATATGAATCCAATTGCCAACGTGCAGTCGTTAGTTGCATAATTTTTAAATTATAATACAATTTTTATTATTATTATACAATTTGAGTCCTTAATTTAGAATTTTAAAATAAAGAAATAGAGTGTGCAACGTTTAATTTAGAAATTCGCTTAGACTATAGAAACACTTTTAAAGTAACCATTCGATAAACGGTCTTACACGCTCGTATAAAACGCTTCTCTGTAACCGGCCTAATGTACACTGGCGTAGTGTCCGTCCTTGCGTGTCACGCATAGCTCACGTAGAACCACGTCATTGATGACAGATGCAGCAAATTGCAACTGTTTCCTAACTCTAACTAAGGGTCACTACACGCGGTAACTACTCATAATATTGCATACAGTAATCTTTAAGAGACATTACTTTTATATTAATCCTATTCCACCGCCTACGTATAAAGACATTGGCAGCAAATAGTCAAATACTGTTCAGAAAAGGGTGTTAAAAAGTGTACGGCCCGCATTAGGATAGTAATATCCTGTTTCAGGGGCCCGAAAAATACACATACCCAGACCAGAACAAATATCTGTATGATGAATACAAATATCTGTCCCGATGATCTGTCGGGAATCGAACCCGGCGCTTAAAGCAAGTTCGCTACGGCGCCACAGCGGTTCATGGTAGTTTGCGCAAGCGACGTCTCACTATGGCGATGAGGGTTCCGCAGAGCTTTAGTGGGTATTACCGCCTGATTAACAAGCGGTCGAGTCCCACACTACCACTCACTTGTGTACTCGAAAGGATACACTACGATGAGTGTTGTGCGTAAAAGCATTTCTCTGCGAAAAAAAAAACGGCGCCACAGCGGTCGTCATCAACGAACGAAAACTTGATCTGACAAATGAACTATTGACCATCTAGAAACATCAATATCCAATATTTGTACGATCGTAGTATAGAGCCATGCTCCTCTCAGGACAAGTACTACCCTCTCAGAGAAAATTTACGTAAAGTGACAGAAAACAGAGGTAGATATATTTTTGTAATTACCTCTGACGGTCTTTCTACTAGAAGTTAACTTAAACTGGACGGAAGCAAAATATATATGAAGCTGTTGATTAATACCATTTTAAAGAGTATCGGTATCGGAAAAAATGTCTCATCATATTTTTGTCGGTCGTTCCCATCCGCTCAGAGTGTGTAACGCGCGATGAGGAACTTTGTTCCAAAAACAATGTTTCAAAGAGTTAGCGACTCGTGTGTAATCGCCCACACACAAGACACACGAGTAGTTAACAATGCGCCGCGATGAATACTTAATTCTTTTGACGAGTGTTTCTTCATTTTACTATCTAATAAATATCCGAAGCTTAACGAACACTTTGTATGCGTCACTTGTGATCACTATATTTCGGTTAGTATGAGTCGAGGTTGTTTTTTTTAATGTTACTAACTTGACAAACAAGCATACGGCCCACCTGATGATAAGCGGTTGTCGTAGCCTATGAGCCTAGCCTTTCTTAAATCTCCTTAGCCCAATAATTACACTAGCGTAAATTTCCTTTCAAATTGAAACACAGAAATGACAAAGACACTACTCCTTTGCGGAAGAATATTTGACACTGCGGTGGTACCTAGCCGGCCACTTGCAACAAAAGACCTACCACCAGTATGACTGATTGCACTGGTGGAATAATCTCTGATGTGATAGAGATTATACAAACCATGCGCGAAGGGGTCGTCACGTCCCGACGCCTAAAATAAGATGCTTTTTCTAAAAGAAAAGAGCTTTTAAGTCAATAATTTCAAAATAAAATGTGAGATATCTTAAGTTTTATTATTTTAAAAGGTCCTCTAAAAAGCGTGTGTAATGAAATAAATAAATAAACGCTACACGCTCAACGGCTCACATTAGGATAGTGATGTCTTTTGTCGGGGGTCTGGAAACATACACAAGGACAAGGACAAACACTCAGACCGGAACACATGCCTGTAGGATCGCTACCGCCCGCGCCGCGCCACAACATCGTCAATTAAATAGAAATATATTTCATTCAAAGTAAATACGTGAAACAAACAAGAAAGTAGCTATGAAAGTACTTTTGAATAATGAAGTATCTTAATATTTTATGTTATTGGAACAAAAAGAACAAACATAACACAATATAATTTTATTAGTTTAGGTACTGAAGTTGATTTGATTGAATTTGAATAATATAAGCTGTTTTGATTAAATTGGCTCGATATGAATGTATAACGATGTTAACTTGGTCGGGATATTATTCGAATTAAACATATTATTATTATTCAAGGAGGAGGAGGTCAATTCGCAAATCTCTTTGTAAAAACAAATGCACCGTACTCATGATAGAAGTGAAACTTCTGACACAGATATACAATGTATCTGTAGCTCTGTTTCTCCTTCTCTAAGTTCTCTCTCGTGTAACGAAATGCGACTAAACTTATCTAATTATCAATTCGCCGTCTGAGAAGTTGTACTTCAAAAAAACCCTAACAATTGTAAAAAGGTTTCATATTTCTTAATTTGAAAAGTAAGGCTGACGACTCTGCTCCACATGACGGTAAGTGCCACTAAAGTCAGAACCCGCCGCAGCGCAGGCGGCTAATGCAGTTGCGGAAGGCACCCTACTAGCCCTGCCTACCCGCAAGATGCCTCTTTACGCCTCGTTTAAAGGAGCCCAGATAACACTTAACAGAATAACATTGAACAGAATTGGCATGTCTTGCATTGCAAGAAAAGCCATGTTATGTGACTTTTGTTTAAATGCCACAAACCCATGCCCCATGGGCACCATGAGCTTCCGTTATGTTGAGCAATATCTCGCGTGTCGCAACAAAATAGCACAGCAATGAGATGTCGAAGAATTTATATAACTACTAGCAGACCCGGACAAGCCTTGCCGTGGCACACTTATAATTCTTTCAATTATTATTTATTATTAAAATACTTAATATTGTTAAGAAGGTTGAATTTGGGTAACTAACTTGGGGTTTACCGGATCCCTTAAAATTAAAATCTTGTATTTTTCAATAAAAAATTAAATAATCGTGATAAAAGCTATCCTATCTTTTTACACATTTAGCAAGTCGCTCAGTTCAACCTTAATCACCTATTGAATGGATTATTATTTGTTGAAAATCCGAATTCAGTTTTTATAGATACTACGATACTAGAGAGTCTTCCTGCTTAGACCATTTTATTCTGAGACTCGATAAAAATAAAGAAACCGCTTTTGTTGCAATTTTGAACACATCAATAACAGATCACGCTATGATATTTCTAAAACTATCCAAAATAAAAAAAGAATTTAAGCCCCTAAAAACTAAAACAGTAATTAACTATGAAAGCGCGATTACTACTTTAGCTCAGAATAATATATCTCAATTACTAGCAGAAAGTAATCCTCATAAAGTTATCGACCAACTTATAAACAAAATACAAAAATCCCTAAATGAAAACACTAAAATCATAAAATTGCCTAAATCTAAACGCATAATTAAACCGTGGATGACAGTTGGGATGTTATGGTGCATTCAAAACCGAAATAAAATGCAGCTAAAATTAAGATCTGAGCCTAACAATGCCATTCTAAAATTAACTTTTAAAAGATATAGGAATTTTTGTAACAGTAAAATTAAACAGCTAAAACGTGACTACGAGAGAAATATACTAGCAAATTCACTTGGAAATACTCAAAGTCTTTGGAAAAACATCAATAACATAATAAATTATAAAAAGAATAAAGCACATAACCTAGATCTAGCTAATATTAAGGCATCACCTGATGAATCTATAAACTATGTTAATACGCACTTTGCAGAGGTAGGTGCTACCCTTGCTGGCCAAATCCTCAACCGTAAAAATTCACAACAGACTCAAAACTCATTGAGTTCTTTCGGCTCGCGTCTAAATTCTTTTGTTCTCATGGATACAGAGCCTCAGGAAGTTAAGAATATATTGATGAGTCTCAAGTCTTCTTTCTGCACCCGGGTGGATAATATCCCAGTTAGCTTCTTAAAACTGGCTAAAGATTTGATGGTTCCTGTCATCACTCACTTGGCTAATTTATGTTTTAGACACTGTGTGTTCCCTGAATCTCTTAAGCTAGCTATAATTACCCCAGTTTTTAAAGGTGGAGACAGAGACGATGTTAACAATTACAGGCCAATTTCTGTGTTACCCTCAATATCAAAAATTTTAGAAAAACTAATTAATAACAGACTAATAAATTATTTAGATAAAAACAGCATCATTTCAAACTCCCAGTTCGGATTTAGACGAGATAAGTCTTCTGAAGACGCAGTTATTGAATTAACTTCTTTGATCACTAAGCAACTTGACAGTGGAAATAAGTGTTTAGTGGTCTTCTTGGATCTTAAGAAAGCTTTTGACACCGTCTCTGTCCCCATCCTTTTACAGAAATTGGAAAAAGCTGGTGTCCGGGATATAGCCCTAAAATTATTCAATGATTATCTCCATCAACGAAGACAAAAAGATCAAATTGGTCCACACATTAGCGAGGAGGCTAATATTACTTTTGGCCTGCCTCAAGGAAGTGTACTTGCCCCGACATTATTTTCATTATATATCAATGAAATCTGTGATTTTGATATGTTTGGTTCCACTGTTTTCTCATACGCAGACGACACGGCTATTGTTTTCTCTGGTAGCTCGTGGGATAGTGTGCGTTCAAAGACAGAAAAAGGCTTGCGTGAAATAGCTGCTTGGTTAGAATTAAATCTTTTGACACTAAATGCTAACAAAACAAATTACATTTGTTTCTCGATATATAACAACTCCCAGCCAAAGGACGATTTTATGATTAGAATCCATAACTGTACAGACAGTACAGCCTCAAATTGTTTTTGCCCAGCTATAGACAAAGTCTCATCTACTAAATATTTAGGAGTAATGCTTGACCAGAGGCTGTCATGGCATTCACAAGTCGAGTTAGTTGCTGATAGGGTTAGGAAGCTTATTTGGGTCTTAAGAAAGCTAAGAGATGTAGCTCCAAAATATTTATTAAATAGAACTTATATTGCCCTCGTTCAGTCGCTAATTACATACTGTATCCCTGTATGGGGTGGTTCATCTAAGACCAAATTTTTATTTTTGGAAAGGGCACAACGCTCGCTGCTAAAAGTAATGTACCACCTCCCTTATAGATTCCCAACTAAAGAACTATATGAAACTTGTGATCTCTTGTCGGTAAGAAAACTATTTATCCTCCATATTACCTTAAAAAAACATAAGACCTCTGTCTTTGATGCTAAGATTTTCTCTAAAAGACGTAATTTCACTATATTTAAGGACAGCCAAACAAAAACAGCCTTTGCTTGCCATCAATACTCTAAACAATCTGTAAAGTTATATCATAGAGTAAATAAAAATTTGAACATATATCCTCTTACTTATAGAAAATGTAAGATAACAATTACAAACTGGCTAAAGACATTGACTCTATGAAGATGTAGAAGCTCTTATCTCTTACCTTTCGTGATATTGACTCGTCATATTGGAGCTAGTAAGAGATTTGCAAAGGGTTTTTACACAATACTCTTTGATCCCAAGACTTGTCGCAGGGCATCTCAACTTACTCATTCTGACATATTTAATTCAATCTCGCCACACACACTCATACTATAAACATTCACACCAAACACATTTACACTATACACATTCACACAATACGCATTAATCACACATACCCACACATACCTACACACTCACAAACATTATTGTTTTATTAGCTTGTAATTAAGTTTTTATATTATTTCTTTTTAGATTATTCTGTTTTTTTTTTTTAATTTGTATAAAAGTTAACTATTGCTAAATTTGTGATGGATATGGAAGAGCGAGCCACCTGATACAGGTTTCTGTAAAACCTACTAGGTGGCTCCAACCTAGTTTAAGACTTTGTACTGAAAGTTAACCAAATAAACATTTTCATTTTCATTTTCATTTCATAGATGATTTCGGACACACTTATGAGCATCGTATGCTTAAACATCCCTAAAGCTTAACCATGCTTCAGTCTCCATAAGCAAATTTAATTTCGTTTTAATAACCCATGTATAAAAACGCTCTTGTATTTTACATTATAATATAGATTAGATACAAAGATATGTAAGTGTGTGTGAGTTTAACTATAAGGATGTGTGTCACTCTTAGAACCGCACATACTACATGTGTTGAAGCTTAAGAGAAAACCTAAACAAACGCTCAAACCTCAATAATAGATTAGATTTAGATTTACTTAGGAGTCGAGAACCCACATGAATAAAGAATGTTTTGATTTTGATCTCACAATAGTTCTCATTTATTTATAACTACACGCTCTCGCATTCGTGAAAGAGACTTCATGTGGTGTTTTTTGGACCCAATCTTTAAATTAAACGTAACCTGCATCGTAACTTTTTCCATTCTAGTATACACAGCCTTCATTACCAACTTTTGGGTTTGTAAAATTTTTGAAAGTAATAAAAACCTTAATAATTTATATTAGTAATAAATGAATACTCCGTTGTCGTAATATTTTAAGAATTTTATTGTTTGATTATGATAGCAAGCAGATACAAGCAATGCCTGTAAAAACGATTCAATAGTCGATTCTAAAGTCCAGAACATATTATACTTTATATCATTTTTTTGTTAATGAAATATCTCGGTTTAATTATTTTATTAGATTCAATACAAATTTGCACATCACATGCGCCATTGGAATTGCAATGATTATTATGAACATTAGCGCCGGTGATTCTGTCGCGTTACGACGATCGTTACACAATGGGAGCTGCGTTATGACCATGTGTCAAATTGTCAGAATATATCAAATGCTACAATTACGCTGCTTGTGCGCTGATCTAGTACGACATCCGATAATTATCGATCCGGATTTACTGATCCGCCTTCACAACCCCACGATTAGCTCTCTAATATAGACTTGCAGCTGTGGTACAAACCTGTTAAGCTCTAAACATTGTCCCCGGCATTTATCGGATACGAAAAAGATACAAGTGACTTACTTAAGATCCAGATCAGAATGAAATGATCGACTCGAATGAAGACTTTTTTTATTTTATGACGGTTGGCGCACAAACATACGGTCCGCCTGTTGTTAAGCAGGCACCGAATTCTATGAACGCGTGCGATAATTGAATATAACATTCGCGTTGCAACAACCCAAGGGAAAGGAGAGAAGGTGATAAAAGGTGGGTGATTGGACCTCCGGCGCTCTCACGCATCGCACGAAACGCAACCGTACTCTATTACTTTATGCCGATTTTCTGTAATGGCAAGCACACAAAAATCGTCTGCCATTTTATCTATTCCGGACATGTTACAACCGATGCCGGATCGTAACAATGAACAAAAAGCGTTGGCATAGTTTAATGGTGTTCTATTAAACGATATTTTAGCCTTCTTACACGATTTGACCTCAAAATATAATGTAAGTATGAGTGATGAGTGATTTCGAGTTATGTAAGCACTCACGGTTCATTAGTATATAAGCCAGTCATCTCTCTGTGCTAAATATTGTATCCATTCTAAATTCTTTGTTATGGAATCTTATTAAGCCAGTGTTTTAACAGTGAAAGCATGGCACATTTGATGCGTGTCGTCTGTATTAAGTAATTGTTTTTTAACTTTCTTTATTGTTTAAAATATAATATAACAGTAAGCATAAAGTTTTTATTTCGGTCCCCACATAAACTTAAGATATACCCTTGCTGATGATGAGACATAGCCCACTCACGATCCACGCTGTTTTAATCCCCAGAGCTATATTATAGGAACGACGCATTTTAGGCCTGAATCGCCCCCCGTAGTATACTTTGTGCTTACATACAAGAAATATTTTGTGTAAGTTTTCATATTTACATTCATAACCAATAAAAATATAGCACGCCAGGCATTATTAAGTAATATAAGAATTGCACGTCACGTTAAAGCGAGCAATGTGCAAATTGAAATTACGAGTAAATGTAAAAAAACTTCTTTGACGCTGCGCCACCACACTATACGCTCCAACTGCTGATATTAATTAAAATAAGGGTTTAACTACCTGTATAAAAGCAGAAGACCTGACTGACTAATAAACGCTCAGCCAAAACTCTTGGAACTAAAACGCTGCATTTTTACAGGTATTTTTTTTAAACGTTAACGCACAATAAAAAAAGATTTTTCGAAATTCAACCCTTAAGTTGACAGTTTGTGGAAATCCGTCATTTTGGAACTAAAAGCTAGAATTATTTTTTAATGACAAAACAATTAAACATTAAGAAACCCGTGTTTTAACATTTCCCAAATATCTAGCCCTAAAGTGTTGAAATAGAATGAAAATTAAATGAAAGTTTTTATTAAAATCGTTAATCAGGCGGGCGAGTCTGCTGCAGAAGCAGAAGAAAGAAGTAATACAACAACCATTAAATGTATAGAAATTACGCACAATATGATTGTCAACAGTGGGATATATTTTTAAATCAAATGATTCCATGGTGGAGATCTCTTGCTCTTGAGATGAAACGAGGTCAATGCCAAACCGTATTGTTACCTCCACGTTTCACATAAAACCGCACGAAATGATGACACACCTACATGCCGAATCTTTTATAGACTACGAACGCGATCAAGACGGTTTATGCATGTTCATTAAATTCACACCAATGATCAGTGGGAAAAATATTACAATAAACAAAATAAATAAATAAACGCCACACACGCAACAGCCCCTATTTATATATAGTTATATTCTGTGTTGGACTCTGAAACATCAAAACCCTACATTTCTACTCCAAATTTGTGGCAGTAAAACCTATACTTATAAGTGAATTCAGAATTAAATATTGTTTTAAAACCTGCAAATACTTCTCCAATTGAAGATTTTTTCTTTTTAAATAACGATAAATAATCAATGATCTTCACATCTTTACGTATGTCCGCTTCTGCACGCTAAGCTCTACAAATTCATAAAAGTTAAAATCAAAACCGCATAAATATTTTTTCTATTTCGCGGATTTTCTTAATAATCTGTAAATTATTGAATTATGAAAGAATGCGGATAACAACTAATACTGCTCCTGCATAACAGCCGCCCACAGCTTGGCCCTAGTCTAAAGCTTTCAATATATTAAACAAAAAATCAAATTATATTTGCCCTTAAATGATTTATTGTAAACTTCCGTTAATAAATGTTATAAATTCTTACAGGTCGTTGGGGTAAGTTTTCCTTACCGATAAGCTATTTCAATCAATTATGATAAAAGTCTCATCGTGACCTATCACCATACATGACGTAACTGTCGACATAATGATAGCGTAACGACGATGCGAATTTTATAACAACATAAAAGATCACTTTAATGGATACAAAAGTACTACCATTTTGCGGAAGCACTGTAAGCTGACATTTCATTGTACCTAGACGTATATTTTAAGATGAAAGTCGGAATTGAAAGTTCATTTATCTGTCTAGACTTTTGTGCGGCGTGTTATATAGGTGACTCATTCTATATGTCGGTTATGATTATTAAAGATGACACCGTTGTGGCGTTGTGGGTAGCGTGTCTGCCTTTAGCCTCGACAGTTGCGAGTTCGATTCCCGCTCTCTCCCGGCCTCTCGACCGTGCCTCGGAGAGAACGTTAACCTGGTTACCCTGGTTGTTATCATATAACATCTGATAATGATCCTTAACTCTTTATGCAATGAGTTATTGGTTCGCTCTTAGGGTTACGGAGGCCAGATAGCCATCGCTCTGTATAAAAACTAGTAACCTGTCAAATCCGGATACAAGTAATAATCCGACCCTGACCATGTTTATTATTAAATATGTACTGTTATAATTGAGAGTTGATTGAATATGGTATGTATTTATATATGTAGTTGTTTAGACACTTGATTACTTTATTATTATTATTGGATAACATGTAAGGATTTACGATCTATACATACTATACAGTATATGGCAAAAAAATATATTGGCCGCATACCTAAGTTGACCAATGCACTATTAAAGTCCGATTTCACCGTCCACCGACACGCCTTTCCTTTTAGCTTTCAGACTCTGTTAAAAATGCATGTGGGCTGCTGGATATCTAGAACACCTTAATCCAAAAAATTCACTAACCATCTTTAAATCTTATGAACGCATTCGGTGACACATTTATGTTGCCGACCCAAGACATGATAAGAGGATAGGGAAAAGGATCCAACAGGAAGGAGGAAGGAGGACGGAAGGAACGGGTAGAGGTTTGTACATCATCGAACGAAGCGCCGCAGTACATATACTGTTACTTGAAGACGATGTTCTGTGGATAGGTATACGCCCATCCGTACTCAAAACAGCAAGAATCTATACAACTCGCGGTCACCGTACATCACGTAATGATTGACAAATGCACTTGATCGTCTCGTGACCGCTTTAAGCACGTGACCTTTCCTTAATAAGAAAACTATTTGCCTAGAAGAAATGAATAGGCTATTTACTTTTACATTTACACATTATTATTATGTGTATTTATAAATACAAGCTCCAATTGCAGTGTGTCTGTCTATCTTATTTTTTCACTGTGTGCTAAATTATACTAACTACACTATTTTTTTTATATTAATAGGGGTAGCGTTCCACCTGATCCACGTAATCGGCCACTATCGCCCATGGACGCTTACAACCCCAAGGGGGTCGCAGACGCGTTTCCGGCCTTATCTATTATAGTTTTCTTGCTTTGAAAAACCGCAAGAAATAATAAAAAAATATATAACATAAAACGACTAAACTGAATGTTTTTAACCCTAAGATAAAGATATATTGGAAAGTACTCTGTTAGTATAAAAATGATACTATTATAAATATATAAAAACACATATTATTCTAATAGCACGCGGACGACGCCATGAGCATTGAGCAAACGCTCATAGTAACATAAGATACACTTCACAAAACGAGACAAGTCGAAGCATCGTCACGGTTACATAAAACAAAATCCCAAATGTACAATTTACAACTTTTACGAGCTAATAGCTTTAAATTGAATATGAATAATCATTCTCATAATGAGCGATATACTTTCGCGTTCTTCACAAAAATTTAAGAACTGTCATATTGCAGAATACCCGGTAGGAATAACTGATATTTTCGTAAGCGATCTGTGTTAACAACGTCTTGAAATACGCAAGACAGCTATTAATCTTTTAAAAATTGATACTTCGATATAATACGATTTACACCAATAACAATAATATAGAACGTTGTCAATATATTGCATTTGCTTTGGTGTGACAGCCAGCTTACCGTGATACTGAAAGTCAAGATTTTGTAGAGGATTATTTAGCATAATATTATGTTAACGTGAATTTAAAATTTGTCATACCGAAAAAATAATTATGTATTCTAAGTGTACACATAATTTAATATTTATAATTTTATTATTAAATAAAATAAATAAATAATGATAGTTTTATTTTTAGTCCCAATTGGCAAACTAGCGTACGACTTGATTGAAGGGTAGTCACTGTAGCTTTAGTATACGTGTCATACTAAAACCATCACCACGCTTGCGTCTTGAGATTAGGGGTAGCAGAAGTGAGAGCTGGAAAGAACCGAACATGAGTTTAGGCTTCTGAGACACATTAAACAAAACAAAAGTTTACCGCTTAGTTCGATGGCTTTACTCGATAAAGCCGGCCCTAATACCGTTCATTACTTACTCATAATATACTTTATACTTTATTTCAATCGCACGGACTAATGCCTCAAGATGTTTATTAATATAACGCTAATTTAAAAATGTGCTTAAAGATTGCGTTAAAAATATTTCTATGTATTATCTGCCTTTTTATTTAAATAACAAAGAGAATAATGAACCTCTAGTTTACTTAGCTTCGGGTAACAGAAACATTTAACAGCTGTGTAACTACTATGTTTTTCTCTAAATCCTAAGACGAAACCTCGTCAAACAAAATCACGTCCCAAACATAGCAGAGTGGGCAATAAAATAAAATGACATAACCGCGTAACGCGGTGTACACATTCACGCGAGTCGAAACAATACGGCGAGTGCGTTAAATCAATTACTATAGGTACGTACTTACCTATACATTATGTGTTACTGATGTAACTTTACGGGAATTTACAATGTATGACGGGAGTTTTTCATGATAAGAAATAACCGTTCTGACCTAGATTAACAAATACCCATTCATTAACCCAACTATATAAATATCTTTTCACAAACTTTCACGTTTATAATATTAGTAGAACCTTACATGGTATAAGTGTAGGAAAGCCTAGCTTTTATCAGCATGAATGCGCCGGCTCGCCTCGTTTTGTGTTCGATGAGTGTAATCACCGGGGCCCAAAATACTGTCTCGTTATCCCATTCTTTTCTTTCCTCAACATTCCCCTAATAAATTTGTGTTTTTTTTTTGAGTTTGAATGCGATGCCGCCTTGTGTAGAATGCTTCTAGTATTTTTAAGCATCGACAAAATACAGTAACGTATTATAATGAGGCGGTCTGGAACCTTTTTTGTCACATATATAGGGTATAAAAACAACAAAAATTAAAGATACATTCGTCTTGGTACCTATACATGACATAAAACGTTATTTTCTGTACGAAAGTAAAGTTCTATCATAGCGATATAAAGACTGAAGAACTCCACAATTTATATTCTTACGAGCGTGTTTTGTATCCCTTTAAACAGTAAATACTTATCACGAGATTCCTTACGCAAGTCGACGTGATTATGTCTAACTTGGTTACTTTGTGTCAGTAATATGTTTATGATTCAACATACTGGGGGAAGTTGGTCGTGCAAATGTTTGTGTTTGTTTCTGGAACTGCGATGTAAGAATAGAAAGAGACATTCATTATTAATAATATATTATTCTGGTTAGTTTTATTTCTTTACTTTATTA
This sequence comes from Hestina assimilis, assembly GCA_023373885.1. Taxonomy (NCBI): domain Eukaryota; kingdom Metazoa; phylum Arthropoda; class Insecta; order Lepidoptera; family Nymphalidae; genus Hestina; species Hestina assimilis. The sequence continues at coordinate 289,440 of CM041750.1, read as the reverse complement.
TGATTTCTTATATCACAAAGGCGGTCTAAGGTTGGGACTTCTGGCTGTAAATGAGAACACGAGTCGAGTGCTGGTAAAAACTAACTTGCATGAACACATCCTACAGTGGTGGACTTCTTGATGGCAAGTAATTACCGTCGTGTCTACCGAAGTGAAAGGTGAGTCTCTCGAGTTATGAGGAGGAAGCGGACAGAAGAGAAGGCCCTCCAGCCTCCTCCACAAATAGGACGCAACGCAAAAGTAGATACACTGCTACTTCACATAGATTTCTTGAGAGGGTGGGTCCTGGTCAAATAATTATTGATTTATTTCATATGGCTAACAAAATAGGTAGCAACTACAAATAATTTAACAGAAACATGCATTAAATGTTTTAAACAAAGTTGGCACATAAGAACATGTGTACACATCTTAATTAAATACTGAGCTAGCTACAGTTACTTATTAACAAATGAAATTGAAGATTGCATATTTATGTATAATACAATCATTAATAGACTATTGTTTTATTATATTTTATTAATCAATCATAACAATATAAAATAGCTTAAAATAAAATGTTGTTGAAAAAGAAAAATAAATTAAATTCACTATTAAATTAGGTACAATGTTTTAAAAAGGAAACAAAAATTGTACACGTCACGACGAGGATATGTATTGCTGAACAGTTTTCTCAAATATTATTATCAAAAATTTCTTTATTATTATTTGTCGCTGCAATGTCATTGAAATCGGAACATTATAACCTAAAAGCAAAACTTTAGTCCCGAAACGAAACCGTGTTTCATGGAATAAACATAAAAACTCCGGCATGAAATTTTTATTATACATTTTTATAAGAAACATTAGCAATGATTTGGGAATCGTTACCAATATCCCTATATCTCCTCTTATTCAAAAGCATTTTCCTCTTATTCAAAAGCATTTCAAATTGGGCTGATAGCTCTCGAGAGTAAGGTCTTCAAATAAACAAAGTAAGCTTCAAAAATATTAGCAGTAGATTTAGAATTATAATCATTAACACCTGTCTTGGTCAATAAGAAATGGACTCTGATATAACACTGATGACATTTTACTGATGAACAATATAATCGATGTTATATAAGTCCATTCGAATACAATTTGTGAAGACTCACTGACTGTCGACAAGGACAAAACTTCGCGATCCATACGTAATTGAATTACTTAACAATGTTTATATATAATTATATGGTATTAAAAACTAGTACTTGGTTGTAAAAGTTAGATTAAAAATTGTATGGCTCAATTTTTTTTCTTTTATGTTAGTTGCCGCCACTAACCTATTATTTTACCTTTCTGTACATGATTATTATCAATATTTTCATGACTACTATAACTCGTGAACCCTCAAACGCCCAAACCCTATTCAAATTTAAAAACACTATTTTTATTACTAACCACTAAGTAACAGATTACATCCTTTCCCTCTTTTCTCTTGGGTTGGCAACGCGCATGTGATACTTCAAGTATCCTAAGCGATCTTAGGTTGCGTTGACTGCTTACCATGGCATACACTTACAAGGGGACCGTATGCTTGTTTGCCAACCGTCATTAAATAAAATATAAAAAAATAAATGCATAAAATTATTTCAACGGTTCGTTAATAAAATAAGCCCGATAAATATACAGTTACGAATACACTCATGCATAATCGTACATACATACATACATACATACACGTATACATCGCTAATCTGTCTAAAAGATGAAATAGCCCATAAAGAAATTCGTAGTCCGATTCAACGACATAAATGATGAATAATAAGATCTTGTTACATCACATAAGTAGACCAGAAAATTTAAAATCGTAATGTTTTATCGTTGTTGCTTTTGTCACTAAGGAAAATATAGCTTTCATTAAATATGTAAATTTTTGGATGGATGGATAGATGTGTGTGACTCTTTTACGTAAAAAGTAGAAGACAGATTTGGATGAAATTTTGTACACAGATATGTAGCATATTACCTGGATTAACATATAAAACTACTTTCTATTCTGGAAAAACGTTGGGATCCCGTGGGATCATCAAAAAACAACAAACGCGAGCAGAGCCGCGGGCACAGCCAGTGCTATATAATTGAATGCAATGGCAATTACAGATTTCAATGCAATGGTAATTAGAGATTTCATTTCAGAAACTAAGTCTATGGCTTTACTACTATGGTTCCACGGAACAATAGAAAAAACAGGTGCGCCTAGGGATTAATAGTACACATACATTTTTTGCTTGCATTTTGAATTGCATTACTCTTATTGTAATTAGCACCGGGGCACTAGCTGTGTCGCGGCTCTGCTCGCAATCATGTAGCTTTAGATAGTACCACAGGAACCTAACATTACTCCGTGACACAAATGACAATTATATTGGCTAAGCCGTTCCTAAAATTACCATGAACAAACGCGCAGACAATCTTATCTTATTGATAAGATATTTACTTACGACTTGACCACAGTAATTTTTTTTATTATAATAACACTTTTATTCAGTACTTGAGACACCATAAGGAGGTATGCAGTGTGGTCGCGAGAAGAGTTGCCATCAAATCTAGTGCTGTATATACAAGTAGAAGAAAATATTTAAGTCTCATAATGTGTCTGCTAAATTTTCGTCATTCTATAACAACTCTGATGACATTTTTATAGCCTGTGCTCAATCTTACATGTATAACAATTGATTAAATTAATTATATAATAAAAATTAATGTACATTTTATGAAATGTTAAGTAATTCGTCGTCTCGTAATTTTGATTGGCTTTAAATTATTGTATTACTTAACTCAATACTTACTTTTATCTCATGCCATGTTTTTTTTATGTAAGTCGCAAGCAAGCATACGGCCCACCTGATGGTAAGCGGTTGCCGTAGCCTATAAGCGCGCGCAACACCATTAGTAGGTGCCACACACGCGTTGCCAACCTCCAGATATTGGTTCTTGAATCTCCTTTGCCTAGTAATTTCACTAGCCTAGAGTGCCCTTCAAATGCCTAAGCACACAGTAATGCCTAAGCACTACTATTTGGCGGTAGAATATTTGACACTGCGGTGGTACCTACCTAGCCGGCCTCTTGCAACAAAAGACCTATCACCAGTGGGACTGATTGCACTGGGGGAATAATCTCTGCAGTAACAGAGGTTACACCAACAGCGGGCGATGGGGTCGTCACATCCCGACGCCGGTGAATGCCGGTGTATTTCGGTGGTTATTATGGTGGTTATTATTATTATGGTGTGGTGTTAATTTTGTTTTTTTTTTAGATTATAATCCGAAATTGAAAACCTGAGTTGTCATTTCCTAATATTCTATTCCCAATATCTTGCAATACACCATAAGCAAACTCACCTTTCTTAAATATGTATAGAGGCTCTTAAAAACTAATAATAAATATTTAAATAGACATATATATTTGTGCATTAACAGGCGCTATTACGGTAACCATTCAATCTGGAAGGGCGTGTCTTTGTCTGAAGATGAGAAAAACATTACAAAGCGTCTATAATTTGATCTAGTTTTTTTAACATGCCACAGAATGCTAAACTACCTTGATTACTATAGATTATCTACAAGCAAATTACCATACGACCCTCAGCGCTGTCCCCTCGTCTCTCATTACATTAAGTACGCGCGAGCACTTGCTCAATCCGTCGCCCGCCACCGTCGAAGCCATTACGATTTTCGTAATATATCATCAAAATCCTCGAAGCCATGTACGTTTAAATACGTGATTCAATAATAAACAACGCCAAATTAGATAATATTATGGCTTATTGAAATGGTACATGCCGTTTTGCATGTGGCAACGGACATAGATGCTATATTTCAACTTAAATATATACTAAATTAAAATAAAAAAATTCAATACATTGACATACAAAACAACTACGTTGCCTAAGAAATTTTATTGATCTTTCTTTTGGATAAAATTAATAAATATCTTGCTTCTACTTTTCATAATTTTAATTTATAGATCAGGAAATAGGTGAATAGGTGATATAAAGTATCAACTTTACATGGAAGCAAGAGCCATTGCCAATATGCTGCCAAACACCTGCCAAGAGATCAAAGATAAATTCTGTTCCAAAATTGATCTATACGATATTCTCTTCAGCTTAGAACTAATAAGTATTCATAAATGTAAATGTCATTACAATGTATTCCAAAGAAAGTAAGGATTAAACTGCAAATCCAGACCCTTGCCAAGATAAAATATATATGTTAAGAATGACAAATATCCTTGTTTAAAAGCAGCGAACCTTCCATTAATGCTGGAAATTTTGAAATAGGTAGAATCCTTTGAGTCTCATTATCCCTTTGATCCCGCTAGTAGGTACCGACACTGAATAGTCGTTAATCTGACCCTAAAGCGAGACATCAAATAACAATCTCAGAGTGTAAAATCTTTTGAAATATAAAACCTGAGTTAGAGAATAATACTCGGTAATTAAAAGACGATAATTTGAAATTTTTAACAGTAATAGGTACTACTGAGTTGCCCAGCTCGAACGGGAAAGTACAACGCCCTCGTGTTTGCGTTTCGTTAGACGTGTGTGAGCGCTGGAGGCCCAAGGTAATCCCTGAAGAGTGTCTGTCACTTTCTTCAACCCTTTCTCTAAACTAAAGTTGAAAAATAGCATGTGACACTTTTGTCACAAGCCTCTATAGGCTCCGATAAATTATTATCGGTGGCCAATACCTTTATTTGCCATTATCATGGTACAAAACAAAACTGTGACATTATTCAAGTGAGCAAAATTAAATATTAACAACAAATGACCGAAGAGATATTTATTTTGACGAAGACATGAGTTATATTTATCATCATCAACATACTTTGTAATAAAGACGGGATAAATCTTACGAAAAATCTTTTTTCATCTTATAACATCAGCTTCAAATTATCTTCGTGGGATTTACTCAGTTTTTCCACGAAAACGAAAACTGTCTATCAAACTAAGTGGATTAGGTTGGCTGAAGCCTTTATTGAACTCTTTTGGGCTTTTAGAAGATGAATTATTTATGTATTGAAAATAGATATTTCGTAAAATAAGTCTTTAGGTTGAAATATCTTTAATGCAAAGTTTGGAAGAACTCTCTGTAAAAGTAAATTCGTTCTAAGATTCTGAGAATGTTTATACATGACTGGACTTTTATATTTTAATGTTAGAAAGGAAAATCAAGCTTTATTTCTAAGGGATTGCCTGTTTTATTTACGTTTACAGTCGAGTGAGCAATGCAAGAACAAGCCGAAGAATTTATTTAACACACAGCAGCATTATTTAAATTATATTAGAGTATATAGTAATTAGATCAAAAAGCAAAGACAACGATGTTGTAAGGGCGGTTTCAAATCAGCGTTATTACGCTCGTTTTTTCCTAGAGGTATTTACCACGCGCGCAACTCGTACGGGCGTTGACGCGCTTATAAGCTTATACGCGCGTAGTATTTTTTGTATCTATCTGGCGCTTTTTTATTTCATGTTGGAGGGCAAACAAGCATACGGTTCGCTCTACGCCATATAGACGCTTGCGATACTTAATAAAGTATTACATGCCCATTGCCAGCCCAAGGGATAGGAGGGTGGTAATAATGAGATGGGAAGAAAAGAAAGAGAACAGAGGGTGGGAGATTGGGCCTACGGCGCTCTCACTAATCGCACGAAACGCAACAGTACTTACCGATACCGTTACTTTACGTCATTTTCTGTGAGAGAGTAGCACTTCCCCTGTCGAGCCGGCCCATTTGTGTTGGGAAGAATGCTCTTCCCAACATAAATACTAACGAGTGTTAGTGAAATATATTTAAATAAAAATGAAGGTCATGGACAGTGAAAAAACTATCGACAGACAGTAACAGGATATGCGGCGACTCGCTGCAATCTTACACTTACAAATAATATTCTATTTCAATTTAATATGATCTTTAAATGACCCTCGAAACGTTAAAACAATAGTCGAAAAACACAGAAATATTGTTTTACTTTACCTTCAAAAATATCTTCTAAATGAATCAAGTTAACGAATTCTATGTTAGAAGCTTAGGACATTTCAATTTATGGACAAGATTAATAGTAAAACTTGTCAAAAGCTTCAAAGTTTGAATTGTAAAACAAAAACCATCAATTAGGGTTTCCAAATTTAAAAGAAGATTCCAACGTTTTATTGTATATTAATAATTCATCTTACAAACGTCACCTCAGGTAATTGAATAAATAACCTATCGACGCAATACAATTAGCGTAAAAACCAGCCGAGTGTGTTAACAGCCTCGAGATCAGCTGATCTACCTCAGCCTGTCCACGAAGATCATCGACTGATAGCACGTGTTGCACTTAGGGTAACCATTATTCATATGAAATGGGCTTTATTAAACATACAAAAAATATTCTTCGATTTCATTTCGATGACGTTGTGGGTTGTGGCGCAGCGGTAACGAACCTGTCTTAAGCCTTACAGGTCGTAGAATTGATTCTCGCTCGGAAAAAATGTTTGTATTGACTATTCCAGCATGTGTTCCGGTCTGGGTGTTTTTGTCCTTATCTTTGTGTATGTTTCCGGACCCCCGACACAGGATCTCACTATCCTAATGGGGACCGTGGCGTGTGCAGCGTTTATTTATTTATTTATAACATGATGTTATTATAATAGCAAAATTACATGGAATACTACAGGATTATGAACTTAGCATAACATCGAAAAAACGTATCGCATACAAATTAATGATGACATAAAATAAAATAAAGTCAAATAAATCTTCAAAAATCACTTTAATATGACAATCTTGTTTCTTTTACGATCTTTTAGTATTTGAAAATACATTAAGTTAAAGCTAAATAACGAATTATTATTTCTTTTTCGATAATTATCCTGTTGAGAGAATTACTCCAAATTATATTTTATGAAAATCTCACGAAGCACTTTAGAAAGGATGGAACTGTTGTATGACTACAAATGGTTAATCGAATTAATGTTTAATTTATCGTTGGCCATAACTTTGCCGTCGTCCAGTTACTACGAAGACAATAAAACTAAAATAAATCACAGCGCACTCATCGCGTGGTGTTCCTACTTCATCCTCGCGTCACTGTTAAGGCAATATAATTATTTCGAACCTGCCCGTTGCCACCTGTGATAATTCGATTCGACCACGACTTGTTTAATAAGAGAGTAAATTACAGCAATACTTCGATAGCACCAAGTAATTATAGATTCAAGGAACTATACGCTTTTAATGAGTTTTTATAAGGAAACAAATTATTTATAATAACATTATTTAAACTTGTTATGTTAAAAAATTTTTATTTGTTTACGCAGTTCTAAAGAATTACCCTATTTCTTATATGCCACAATATCTAAGATTTGTACAATATTCTAATACAACATCTACAGAATTATTACTATGTTTTAGAAAACAAAGCTTTTTTTCATTTTAGGTTCCGTAGCCAAATGGCAAAAACGGAACCCTTATAGTTTCGTCATGTCCGTCTGTCCGTCTGTCCGTCTGTCCATCTGTCCGTCTGTCCGTATGTCACAGTCATTTTACTCGGAGACCATTGGCTCTATCTATATGAAATTTACCTAAATTTAAGGTGTATTCTATGAACCGGACAACGATTTTGTAATAAAATATTAAAATAAATAACAATTAAGGGTAGCAGTCCATACATGTAACTGACGATTGAAAAAAAATTTCAACGTATGGCAATGTGTGAGATATCTTTGGAGTTTGCAGAATACCGCACGAACTTTCATCCACATTTGGTTTGAACAAGATAGGTCTATAAATTTAAGAGATATATAAGTTTTTCCCATAACTTTGTTTTTCATATTACTTTTAATAATAACTATGATATTACCAACTTATCTTTGCGGTCGATTTATATTCGTTATTATTTTTAAAGTCCTTAAGATTCTTCATAACCAAGCTGCGGAACCCTTTAGTTTCAACTGTGCGTGGTTCACTACGCACTTGACTGATATTTTTTTTAATATTCATGTCTCAAAAGAGCAAAAATTAACGGGCTTTCAGAGACATCAAATCCATTAAATTATCTTTATCTCGTGTAGAGTTATTTTTATCCATATCAAAGAGAAAGACGTTATCAATTTGTCTAAATGTTGCCATTGTATTGTATGTTTTTTACTTGATTACTCTAAGGCTGTAAGGAACCGATTTAGATGATTATTCTTTTTGTTATACTACCGAGGTGAACCTATTGTAATCAGGTTAGGACCTGATGATAGAATCCTGGAGAACTCGAACCTTCGAGGGAACTCTTTAAGTTTCATAAGCACACCTATTATGATTTTTTAAAGCATTTCCTCGGGAAAAGTACCAATTAGTGAAGTAGAATTGCTGATGATGACAACGAATGCCCACCAGAACTTAATACTAATAAATATTTCTTTTTTCATAATAAGAAATGCCTTTCAAAAATAAAAAAATAATAAAAATCTACAACAGCATTCGATATAGACATATAAAAATTTAATATTAATTTTAATTCAAAGAAATATTATGAAATTAATATATTTAGTTAAAAATATTATAATATCGATTAATTCATAAAATAAGAGGTTTTTATGATCTATAAATTTACCACAGTTTGTCCATTTCCAACGTAAAATATTTACTTTCAAACGTGATTATTTTTAAATTGTCCATATTCGTAAATGATAAACAAAATCTTTTGTCATAACAATAGACGCAGTTTAAATCAGCTAAATCCATTGTTATTACGCGTTATACACATAGATACTAGTAAAAATATACCAGATCATCATATTTTAAATAATTGGGTAATCCACTAATTTTAACGATACGTCATCATAAAACATTTGCGATTGATAATTCTATAGGGTTTTTGGAAGTAATTGCTCCCAATTTTAACTTAAAAATCAGGTTAAAACTATATTATTTTGCAGCTCACTAAATAATTGTTGTTACATTTTAGGTAAGTCAGGTAAGAAAAGTTGTTCCATGGATACTAAAATAAAATCTAATATCACAAGCAAATGTTTGATGGTTTTTCAATCAATCGTTGCAATCACTCAAGGAATCATTAAATTGCGCATAACTTTTCCTTTTAATTCCAGAAAAATGATCGGTCCCTCGATGAGATACAATTTTATATAACATGTGGTCGCATTTTAATGCCTCATTATATCAAAGAAAAATTACAGTAACATAGCTAATTAGAATATCAAATATGTTTACCACAAAACACACACAAGATAATGTAAAACAAGTTATTTTAGCGAAGATGACACAAGGAAAACATAAACTAGCAATAGAATGTTTCAGATTAACTGAACTTTTTTAAGAATAATGAATTAAACCTCTCACTGCAACCAAAAAAATTGTAGCATATTACACTTAGCATCAAAAAAATGATGCAGTGGTACACTTGATCTTATTATTATCCTATTACCAAATTTAATTTGATTTAAATTGTATCAAAAGATCAGTAAAGATGTGTCGCGAAGAGGGGACTCGCATATATAGAGAAGATGCGCAAAGGCAACAACAACAGTGCTTTACCGCGCACTCGCGGTACTTTTACGTTCTCAAACCAAATCAAATTTTTAAACACAGTCCCGCGAATATAGTAATTTATTTTGTGTGTTTCGGATTCTGTGAGTTTGTGGTGAGTTCGATCAGCACATGTTTGTTGTATTTCAAAATTTATTTTAAAAAATAATAATTTCCGTTTGTACGCAAATATTTATTTAATTCAAACTTTAATTACAACATCGCTTGTAATTTTCTAGTCGTGACATAATTACGAGGAAAAAATAATTTTCTAAGTTTTATCAGAAGTCCGACCGCAGCCATCGTAATTATTATTATTTATATATAAATTAAAATACAAATTGTTGCACTATCGTGAAATATATCATATTGTGTCTGTTGCAGAAGAAAACCGGAGCACCGCACAAGATGCACACCCGACTTATGGTACGTTCACATAATAGATATGTATTAATAACTATTCACACGTTATATTTGAAAAATATCATATTGTTATTAGGTAAATATTAATAAAAAATGTCTATGTGTTAAATTATAATTTAATTACATTATTTAGTTCAATTTGTAAAACTAATTTCGTACTTTCTCGCGCGACATTACTTATCTAGAAATATTTGAATGCGGGCGGACTGTTTGTTAATGGCGCTTTCATTTGATGTATTCAGATAGAGGCTTGTTACAAATATAATTTAACTAACAAAAATTAAAATTCAATAACGAAGTAATGAAAGCAGAGTTCGTTTTTGACAACTAATTTATAATTGTAGAAATTTAAAGAATTATATGCTAATAACAACTACAACTAATTTAATTAATAAATAAATTATAGGACATAAACTAATTAATAACCAGATTATAACATATATAAATAATTAACATATTAAATTTCGAGTCTCCTAAAATATAATATAATTATAAATATACATACCTGTAAGTAATATTATATGCCAAATTTAATTATTTATTTTATTTTTTATTTATCTTTGGAAATTTAAATTTTCTAAAATCTTTTAATATAAACCCCTTTTTAATTACGAAAACTATTAACAACATATACTACCTACTTTAAACTACCTAACCTTACTTTAAAGGTTATAAGAAATCGTTTTTGAATATTTTCATATACAAAATGAAAATGAATAAATAAATGTTATGTTTCCACAAAAAGTCTGAAAACATGTAACATTTACGTCGTTTTCGCGGTATATTTCGACATTGGCCGGGTTTTCTAGATTATCCTAGTTCAGCGAGAACAATGCCCGACGCGCGCGATGTGTGAATATCTGACTAACTGTTACACGAGAAAAATGCAGAGAACGCTTGTTACGTCACGCGGTTTTGTCTGCCCTCTCAGTTGTATTATGTGGAATACTACTACAAGTATTACAAACAATTACAGCCTTAATCTGTAACTGTACTGAAAATTTTTAAATTTACTTTAATTTAACTTAATTTCATTTTTAGTAATAAATTTTTGTAACATTGTGTAATTAGGATAAAGCAAAATTGAGAAATGGAAATAAATTTGATCCAACTATATGAAATTTAAAGGTAATTAGTTAAAAATTAATCTAAATGATTCATAATCTTATAATGTTTAAACAATAATATTACATTTTACAACTGTTTTTGGACAACAGCTCTTTAAGTCCGGCTTTCGTTATATAAATTTGTTTTATGAAGCAGAACCAAGAAATTAATATTCCATATAGTCTAATCGTGAGTATAATTTTAAAAACGAATTTTGTAGAAATATTCAAATGAAATTCAACAAAAATATACGAAACAGTTACTACAAATATTTGTGCTTAAATTTTGTATAGGGACTTACTATTATAATGTTATTATAATTTTCTTTGTGTTCGCTATCCAAAACTTAGTCAAAAAACGTAAAGTCATAGTTCATGCTGTCAGTCCAAGCCACCACTAACGCAATTAGCCCGTAAGGCCGGTGTCACACGCCGCGAACGGGTTGCGTCAGCAACCGCAGCGTTACGTCACGCCTCGCTGCGATATTGACGCTCAGACGACAGTCAAATTACGTTGCGATTCTAAATTCCTACCCTTAGTATTTCAAATGTATAACACAAATAAATGGAGAAGGTATATTTTTTGTCTTAGACCCTTTTAATTATTTCTTAGCGATTTTTCTGGCGTTGTAGATTTTACACGTTATCAGCCCCATGTCGGTCCTTGCAATTATTTAAGTATTATATCTGTCTACTGTCTCGAATGTAAATGATAAACAAAGAATTGGTAACGCCGTTAAGGTAGTGAATCGATTGTGGTCGGGATGGTACTTTGTAGAAGAAGAATATATAAATACAATTTGTTTCGACTGACGTTAAACTGCGCTTGTTTTAGTGATTTATTTAAATCATTTGTCAACTAGTGACCACCCTGGCGTAATAGTATCGTATAGTAGACCAGCCCAGACGGCAGCAGACCTATGAAAATATTTTAAATAATAATTTTAATACAAAACTTGAAATCCCATTCCAACCCTTCAGGGTGGTGTTAAAAATATTAAAACATGTATTTCTTAATCTTTAATTGTTACCTAAAAACAAAATTACATGTTTCTACTTTAAAAAATGACGGACTTTGATACTAACATTCAACCTCTTTTTCACCTCCTTATGGGTTCAATTCCTCGAGAAATCCTTTCTTAGTGCTCCTTTACGTTTTAAAAACAACACCTGGGAAAAATGTCAAATTTCTATATAAAAGGCTGGGCGTGGATATAAGTATCTGTTTGTGTTGGTAAATGACACGTGTTTATCCTGTGCCCAGCCATAGTTAACAATGTACATGATACTTATTTTTGCCAATGATGATGATCGGTGAGTGTATTACGTTATTTGTAAAAAAAATAGCTTTAGTGCGAGTAATAATGGATTTCCCCTTTCAATAAAGGTCATAGTAATATACATTTATGCACTTTCACACTCATATTAATGAACGTCAATTAATTTGATGGGAACTCTTTTGACGGACCGCAGTATCGTTTATAATTAACGCGCGGCTATTATTGTTATTGCGCTTTGATGGAAATTGGAAATACATTTTCACCACTAACATCGACTGGACTTGACGATACGTCCACGACACGATATACTAGATTAGTTAAGTATATTATCACCTGAAATATCGAAGCCACTTTACACTACACGACACTTGGTTGTTTTAATACTTTATTGCACATAAAATAAATGTACAAAGGCGAACTTAATGACTTATGGCATTTTCTTACAGTTAACCTGCTTGATATAGAACATAAAACAGTGCGTAGATCAAGTTCATATAATAAAAACTTATACCTAACTTACTTATAACTTATGTTATAATTGTTTGAAAAAATAATCTATTTTATATACTTCTATAAGTTTACTTATATTTTGCGTACCTATATGTATTATGTAAAATAATAATCAGTGCTTAAAACCAAATTCTATAACAACGAAGAACTTACTGGCAATAAAACCAAGGTACTTTTACATATAAACGTATGTAACATTCTGTCATAATGAAACAGGAAGTTTTATTATTTCTTTGCTCGCGCTAATCTTATCTGATCGTACATCCGACTTATGAAATGACTTGGGTTGTAAAAGTGGCTTCAGTAAAAGGTTAAAGGCTAAACTATAAGGCTACGCGACGCTGATATATTACTGTTTTAAGACCATCAGCTTTTCAAAAGTAAGAGATCGGGTATTTTTACTTAATTATTATTAGATGTATATCAATTTGTATATTTAACATATACATATATAATTGTATATAATAATATCACATTTCTATAAATCTAGCTTACTACCGATGTCGTCAAATTCTTTAATTCCTGAAGATTTTATTATTTTTTTAATTTAAATTACAATATATTTTAAAATTAAAACACAAATTATATTGACAATTAATTACTATTATATATATTTTGTATAGTATTAATAATTTGTATAATATCTAATGTTTCAATATCAGTTCTGCGGTATCATTTCAAAAACTAGTCAATAGCTGTAAATAAAGCGAAGTGGTCGCGCTTGACGATTCAAAGTTCAAAACTTTTTAAAAATGTACTTGAATAAAAATAATTTTGAAACATGAGCCTATTCAGGTAGGAGTCCCAGTCCCTGTACCTAGTGCTCGATTCTGGAGTATAAGTATATTTGCCAGTCAGACTTTTTAATAAAATCCTTATTAGGACCGTGTTGTTAAGTTTATAAGTAAGTGTGCTAAGTGTGCTAAATGTATCAGAAGTGTAAGTAGAAAGTGCGAAGAAGGTTAAGGCTGACACATTTCCGCTCTGACGCAACGTGAAAACTGCGCACATCTCGCGCACTACCGCGGAACTTTGACATAATGACGAGGCAAGAACAAAAAGCGTTTGACGCTTCTACGCACCGCGTATACGAGCGTATATTACCTTAGTTATTACGACTGCTTTTTGAACGACACTTTCTTTAATAATTCATTTTTAACAGATTTTGCGTTTAGGTGACGTCAGAACTTATGACCTATATGTTGTATAGAATTGAATAGCCCTACTAATTAGAATCTAACGTGTGGACCTGCAGCATAAGAAACGAGGTCAATGTTTTTATTTTAAAAACAGTCATTTATTTTAAAGGAATAATTTAAATTTATTTATGATTTAATTGCAATTTATTTATCTCTCACAGTTGCTCGACATAACAGACAGTCTAGTCTACCAACGCTAAATACAATTCTGTCGCGCTACGCAAAAACCTTTCATACGAAATCCGTCCGAGTGTAGAGCTTAGGGTTACTATAACATTGCAATCTAAAATCGGAGTATTCAGTTATATATCAACAGCTCTTTGCATATTCCCGATTCAAAGTCGCCGCAGGCCGTGTATAATTCCCTCGTGACTCGCCTAACAATGTGTAGATCTGTTCGCAATGGTTTCTATCGGAGTCGTCTCATCTATCCGCTTTGAATCTGTGACCAACATGACAATACTGGACGTATTTGTTGTTTACGGTAATAATACAAGTTGGCATCACGGTCTATTTTTAACCGACTTCGTAAAGAAGAATGAATTATTCTCGATACATGTTGAATCGGATAATCAAAATTAAACACTTTCAATAAGTATCTACACCAAGTAAAAATATCAAATTATACCTACAATAATACGAAGGACTGTACAAATTTATACCCCTTTTACTATTTTTGTAAAATATTTTCCAACATTGTAATTTTATCTTACCAACAGGGGGGTAAGATCCATATTTAAAATATAGATATTTACAAAATGATTCAATATAATAATGATTTTCTTTTATTAATTGTAGATAACAGATCCGATCACATCTCAGAATATCTCACTCTCAGTAAGGCTAAAGTGTGTTCCACGTATTGTGTATTGTGCCGTATCTTAATATAGTTAATAGAGAGTGAAATCGTTTCGCTAATCGCATTATGATGATCAATGGGAAAGTTAAGGTTTTGCGAACGACAATGGCGCCTTTTATCAGCTAACTAAATACAATCATGGTTTTTCTTAGTTCCCTATTACTTGCACTCTGAACATATGCACAAGTACATTTAAAACAACAGTTTGTAAGTCTGTGTTGAGAAAATAATGTTAGTGACTCACTATTCAAGAAACTCTTAATTATATTATAAATGCGAAATTGAGATTGTTTGTTTGTTTGTTTTTTGTAACGCTTTCATAACTAAGCCACTGGCACCATTATGATGAATTTTTGTATAGTTATAGATGTGACCATGGAGACGGATTATAGGCTTTTTTTCTCTAAAACAAAACTTGGAGGGGATTAAGGAGGGGACAACAGTTTTTACACAATGTAATCATTGACTTACTATAAACTAAAGAACGAAATAAAGAAAAATTTACCAAAAATTGGATAATGCTCCATCGTAAATTCAACACGAATGCAATGAAACGAAGTTAGTCACGCGCAACTTTATTCGATTATGTTGCAAGCTTCATTTCATTGCGTCGATGTGGAATTTACTGAGGAACACCAGCGTCTTTTTGACATTTTGTTTGTATGGAAGAGGATCTTGGCTATGGACAGGCCATATTTTATTATTTTTTTTAAAGATTATTAGCAATGGTTTTTTTAGGCATTACTAATATTCCTATTGCCCCTCCAAATAAGCTCGAAGCTTGCGCTAGGAGTGGGTTCGACAATAGCCCAAGGGGGTCAGGATCGAACCCTCGACTCTCGTGTTAACGGAGCGAAGTTGGCGCTTCTACCGTTTAGCTATTGAGGCTTCGAAATAATACTACGCTTGTAATCATATTTTTGTTCCGTCATATTCGATTGATCGATGACCGCGGCTTAGATACAAACATGACTTAATTCGGTTGTTACGATATTCAAAATGCGACTTGGATTGTGTAATATTAATGTTTTATGTATCCTATAGTTATAATACTAATCCAGTACAAGCTATGCATTCCATAATTATAAGTTAAACATGGCTGGAAGAGAACCTCTTCTTATATATAAATATTTATTTAAACGATTGATTATGATTTTATAACGAAATTTCTGACACGCTCTTTATTATACACTTCTGCACTTCATTATATGTGTATTAAAATAATATTAATTTTGACGCAATACTTTTTATCCACTTAATCACTGCGAAAGTTCTGACATGCTGTCATAATTTAAGATACATGATACGTAATCTACAACAAAACGTGACAAGAGCTCGTCGAAAATGCTTTGTCATTGTTCACATACGGAGAAGATTATATAATAAGTCAATTTTGACAAAGACCTAGTACATTACTGGATTCCTATTGATTTTTTTTAGAAACGTTTGATAAAAAAGTGAATGTATAGTGTTTGGAATAAAGCTATCATATGACTAATGGCACTTTTACTTCCGCCATTCCGCTACAATCTTGCCAACTCTCCGAATGCACTAACCACAAATATAATTTTGAAGTTTTATAACTATGACGATATTCTGAACCAATTTCGTAAACCTTATGTTTAGAATTTTAGTTCAAGTTCACAATTATTTTTGGAGACTTAGCTGCTTATTGTTTATTTAATATGTATTTTAGTTAAGTTACTTAATTTATAAAAACTGAATAATTTTTCCTTAAAAATAAATATATAAAGAAATTGGCCACCATAAATAATAGCTGCATCAATATATACCAAGTTAGATTTGTAAATAATAATCCATGACAATTAATTAAAAATATAATCGAAAACATAACCACAATTCAAAAATTAAATATTCGTAGTAAAACTGTAATTTTAACGATGATTATTGTCCTTTAACCTATGAGACGCATTTCATAATCACGCAACGCAGGAAACGGGAAAAGTATTTTACCTTTACAATAATGTTGGAAAGTTTCTGAGCGCATTGTGCTCTGTTCTGACACATTCTACAGCGCTTCTAACGTTCATAGATCGAACCTAATCACTGAACTCGTGGGAAATTAAAAAATAGAAAATAAATACATCATTACTTATCGTCTTTGTTTACATTATGTCTGTGTTGTCTAATTAAAAAGATTATTACCACTTAAGAATACTTTATTACCTCCTCAGTATGATGTGACAAAAACTAACAGCTGAATGACGTAGGTACCTTATTATACACACTTTTACAAATTCAAAAAAGTTAAAGCAAGTTATATCATTTTTAATCTATAAAATAAAGAAAAGAGCGCTTTATTAAAAATTAAAAAATTGCTTTGAATTCAATTCAATAAAAAATTAAAGAATTACATACATCTAAGCGTCTTTAACGCTTTTAAAATAACATGGGAATGGTCTTAATTGAAGCGTTTAAAATAGTATTTGTTTAATAGTAGTAAGTTACACGCTTATACACAACAATGTTATCTCTTCGCTCCGCTTACAAAGTTGTCTTGCACGAAAATAAATACAGTGTTGCGAATCCGATTTGCACAATTCGTAACAACACTACGTTTTAAGATGTTTCGTTTGTATTTATGTCTGCCGACTTACCGTGGGAGTTTTATGAAACAGGGCGTTGTAATTTTAATCTTGTATAGACGTTAGTATATTACATCAATATTTATAGCAAATTATTAATTTAATAATAAATAAAAACAACTCGCCATTACATTACTTGTAATTTTTATACTGGAGAAGAACAGTGCCCACGAAACTCTCGCTCGCGGATCAATATAGGCAACTCTCTATCCTCGTGGCGTAGTTTTCATTCGCATCCTCTCTATTATTCGTATCAAAATATCTGCTAAGTACTCAAAATCATTAACTAGTGCCGATTTTAGTTCGCTTCCTATGTCTATATGCCCCCGTACCCTAAATATTCAACTATACAGCTTGCATAATTAATGAAAAACCGCTTAAATAATACATAAGAGGGTGCGTCACTCACACTTTGCTATTATGCTATAGTTTATTATTCAATTCAATGTTCGATGAATATCTTTACATATCTATTATACAGAAGGACCAAACTTTTACCCCTCTATTCTCTTCCTTGCCCTCGTCCTTGTCACTGTCTTCATCTTCCCGTCTGAATCTCAACACACAAGTAACAATCCTGCAAGCGTTCCAAGTGGACCTGGCGATTACTGACTTTGTGAACTGAAAATATTCCAATCTAATTACATATTAACAACAAAAATAGCGCGAGTATAAGACGACAACCAAACTTTTGTATTTTGGTTTCAACATTAAGGACGGACTAATATAAACGTTACAACTTTAAATGTCTTATTCCAGCGTACAACATTATCTTAGTGCTTAAAACACATAAAATGTAATGTACCGATGCAATAACATCATGTTCTGGCGACGAGTGCGGAGGGCTATTTAAATTTGCATGCTATAATGACCCGCCTTTGTTTCACCAAAGTACTCTTACGGGCCGACGTACCGTTTCATAAGAATGACTTTAAATATTTGCCTTAGCATAGATAGATAATAATGCTGTGTCTTAAATATTACACAATGGTTATTCCTTTCATAACTATTTTAGTTCAAACTATTTTTACCTTCTCCTTCTACGAATAGAAATACTCCAAAGACTGTAGTAACCCATTGTTCACTAGAAATTAAAAAGAACAAATTAACTAGCACTTCTGAGTCCAGCGCTCTCTTTCATCAAACAGAACCTAACAGTATAATTGCTACTCCTGGTCGATATTTTGAGTAACTTTAGATATATTGATATCCTGTGTCGGGGGTCCGGAAACACATACAAGGACAAGGACAAATACACCCAGAACGGAAAATGGTCAATACAAACATATTATGTTCCGAGTGGGAATCGAACCCGCGACCTGTAGTGCTTAAGGCAGGTTCGCTACCGCTGCGCCACAACCTCGTCAAACGATGACTATGACCTATGACTTCAGAACTATCGAAAACAACTTTAACTTTACTCTCATGTACCTACATGTACTTATAATAATAAGTACATATTTTTACTTCTTATATGCAATATTTTAAAAACTAAAATGTATGTAAAATCAACAATCCAACGTAAAATATAAAAATTTCTTGTACCAATTACACGTTTTAGATTACCTAGACAATAGGAGTATTTTACCTTATAAAACGTTTTATAATCTCGAAGAGATTTGAGAATTTGAGAGAGGCTTCATGTGAACCTTAAAAATATACTTTTAAATCAAAGTTTATAAGAACAAACAAAATAGTAATCATGACGTTTAATTTTATTATGTATCATTCAATGTAAATAGCAACGTATTATAGTAACTCAACTTAACTAATTGCTGTTTTGACATAAATAGGCCGGTCCGACCAAGGAAATACCTCTAAGTGATAAGACCGCCTTTTGTGCAAATCTAAATCTGTTCATTTGTGTTGTTTTTATCCTACTTTAATTTTTTTTTTTTTTGTGTATACACCCATTAATTTATTATAATAAACAGTTAAAATATCCTCTACAAGAACATCGAAACCGTGAAGTGACAATTAACGTAAAACGTCCATTATTTTCGTTTTCCTTTCTAGAGGAGAGAGTTATTTTATTTTATTAATTTATTTAGTTTGTGCCGGTAATTGGCAACACGTCATGTGAAATATAGTATTTATAGTTGCCACCGTCAATCAATAGACTTCGCTGACCGCTTCCCATCTGGTGGACCGTTCGATTTTTTTACTATGGCGTAGAATAAAAAAAAACATTCGATTTTGTTCCAAGAACAGCATCCACATATATTTGCATGAAGTAACTATAATTTCAAACAGTTTATATTAGAGAAAGCTGCGGTCACTCGCGTACAACTCACGATGTTTAACTACAAAGTACTCGTAATGAGGAGAAATAAAATATTTTCAAGTAAATCACCCATTTCACTCGATCTCCTCTTTTATTTATCTCGGTTTGACGGCGCTGGAATCCAAATTCGCTTTTGAACATTAAATTTCTTTTCAATTCGTAAACAGAATGAAAGAATACAATGTGGGATTTAGAGAACATAAAAATGCTTTTTTAAGCGTATATGTAAATATCTTTATATATCAAAATCTCCATAATTGTATATATCTGTAATATAATTAGTATTAGTGAAAATGTTCTTTAAAACCTTACTCGGATCGACAGTATAGACAATGCAACAGCACAAATCAATACAATTATATATTTATTTGCTTGTATGTTGTAGACACAGAAACGGGTATGTAAACAGATTTTACCAAGGGTTCTGCTGTTTTTAATTAACGAATAAATTTCTTGTCTCATTCTGATAACGCAGTGTTGGGTATTCCTAGCCGAAATACAAATTATCATAAATACTATTTGTATTTTTATTTATGTTTGCGATCGAAATCGCAAGTAAAATTTAATATAATTAATTATAAATCATTGAACCGCACCAGACACTATACAACAATTATTTATTATTATGTCTGTGAAACGGTAAGTTTAATATGTCAATATTAATTCATAGTAATTGACAACGATATCTATGCACAAAAACAATTTAATGAATTTTAAAAATAAGTGTTATTCGCCATAATGGTCACTATAATAGTGTTTTATCAAAAATAAAAGATTACGAAACTGAGGTTAATAAATAATTTCTATTTTAAAATAACTTTTGAACATGTGTTTTGTGTGCTCTGATGGCTGACGGAATGCGTTATATAAGAGAGTGTAATTGGCCGTGTTTCCACTGACACACAAATAAATCAAACATTCTCAAAAATATTTTTTTACAAACAAGTTATACATACAAATCTATATAATTATCATTAAAATAGCCCTGACTCCATATTCGTACTTGTTGAATTTTTATCTGTCTTGTTTTGGTTAATTTGTTCAAGTACGACACAAAAACAAGAAAACCGATTTTCTCAAAAATGGTTGTGTTTTAAGGAGACTATGATGAATTTGTCATACTGTTACCTAAAAGTTGTATATTATTGTAGTATATTGTGTAGAAATTTCACGTTGATTACCTAGTTACATTTTTAATACTTTTCATTATTCACTATTAGCATCTGTATGATCGCTCGCGTGGTCTGCATAGTTATTGTTTAGTTAAACAAACAAACGAACAATTCTCTCGCTTTATTATTATGTTACTGTTCCACGAACTCACCGTATCGCATCGCCCGCCTGCGGTTTCTTATTGCTCAGCTTCTATGTATCATATCATGATGTTATAAAGCCTTTAGCCTTCCTCAAAAAGAATTTTTAAAATCGGACCAGTAGTTCCAAAGATTATCGCTTTCAACCAAACAAACTCTTCAACTTTATAATATTGGTAGAGATTTCTATTTAACAACTGTAACCGACATTGACCATGGGCAATCGCACGTGATCTTAGACATCAGCCACTATTTTACATAAGAGTATTTCGCTCACGCAAACTGCTGTGTAAACCGGATTTCCATTGAAGTTTTTTTAAAGAACTTTTTCTATTTAAGAATTATTATTTATGAGTTGAAAACAATGACATAATCTATTTATTTTCTAATCATTAAATTTTTATTAGTGAAATCTGTTTATTAAAATATTATGAATTTAAAACATTTAAAAAATGTAAAACAATGCTTATTAATAGAAATTAACTATGGCAGTATCTCAAAATTTGTGGACCACACAATTACATACAATACGTTATTACATAATTATCACAATAGTGTTATGCGGTAGAGAACCTTCCTTAAGCGCCTCAGGTCATGGGTTGTTTCTCGCTCGGGGATGATGTTTGTGGAATAATTTTCCAGTCTGGGTATGTCTGTACTTGTCCTTGTATGTGTTTTGTGTCCCACACACATAATATTACATGTCCTACTTTTGGCCGTTGAGTGTATCGTTCATTTATTATAAAAAAGAAATAGTAATTAAAATATCTTTGGCTGATGATCGCCTTCTTCTTTCTAGCTGCTGGGAGTCCTGGCGGTGTCGCTGGCCGCCGCCACGCCGTGTAAGCGCAAGAGAGATGGTAAGTGTCAAATCAACCTAATTTATATGTAGGACGGTCTTACTATTTGTATAGTTACGTTTAATTTGAAGGGTGTGGGCAAACTGCTTATGACACTTCTAGTGTCGCAAATACTTATACGGTAATGTGGCATTAAAAGTGCATTACACTTGCATCCCACCTTTGTGGTGCACAAACCATATAGTATTATATTATGTTCCATTTGATAAAATGAACTCTCAAATTAGTGTGATGTGAAAAGATAATAAATGTTATTACTTTCATCCTTTACGAGCTGTTTGGATCTTTTATAACAACCATTATAATATTAGGTATGTCATATCATCAAATAAAGAGCCAAATTACGTCTGACGAACTTAATAATCTGGCTTATCTACACAAGTAAGATTCAACCAGCTCGTAGTGTATCCGACTTTGTATATAATAGTATCTTTTGATAAACCTAAGGTTTGTTCTTTATGTGTTACCAACGACACTGCTAACTTAAAAGCCGCCGAAATTAAAAGGACCTTATTATAGTATTATATTAATAGTATATTATAGGTATATTTATTATATTTTGATTGTGTTATTTTTGAACATGTAATTGCACAAACCACTTTTTGATAAAAAATTGTAATGTTTTTAACTGAGAACAAGTAACGATATATGAATTAAGCACCAATACCTCTTTTTGCAGCTCCACTGAGCACGTCATATGGGGCACCCTCGTTCGGAGGTGGCGGCGGCGGTGGTGGCGGCGGCAGCGGTGGCTTCAGACCATCCTCCAATTACGGTGCACCTCGACCGTCATCTAAATACGGACCACCATCACGACCATCGAACAGCTACGGTGTACCTTCACGTCCTTCAGCGAGTTATGGTGTCCCTAAACCACCATCAACAAGTTATGGTGTTCCGTCTGGTCCGTCTACATCCTACGGCGTGCCAAAGGGTTCCGGCTCGTTTGGAGGATCAGGCTCTTCTTTTGGTAGCTCCGGATCATTCGGTGGCTCTAAGCCGTCAAGCACCTATGGCGTTCCATCAAGCACTTATGGCGCTCCATCGTCAGGTGGATCATTCAGTTCAGGAGGTAGTTCATTTGGATCAGGGGGAGGTGGTATTTCATCTTCTTACGGTGTGCCATCTTCAGGTTCTCATGGTGGTTCAGGAGGTGGAATTTCTTCCTCTTATGGAGTTCCATCTTCAGGCTCACACGGTGGATCAGGAGGTGGTATTTCTTCCTCCTACGGTGCTCCATCTACAGGCTCACATGGAGGGTCAGGAGGTGGCATTTCTTCCTCCTACGGTGCTCCATCTTCAGGCTCACATGGAGGGTCAGGGGGAGGTATTTCTTCTTCTTATGGTGCTCCATCTGCATCTTACGGCACTCCATTGTCTAGTTCATTCGGCTCAGGAGGTGGATTTGGCAGTGGAGGTGGCATTTCTAGCTCTTACGGTACACCCTCAACTTCTTATGGTGCTCCTTCGTCATCTTATGGAGCTCCATCATCAGGTGGTTTTGGTTCTGGTCATGGTGGCAGCTCAGGGTTTGGAAGTTCTGGATTCGGTAGTAGTGGTTTTGGAAGTAGTGGTCCATCAAGCAGTTATGGTACGCCATCTACCTCTTACGGTGCTCCTACCAGCGGTGGAGGTCATGGTTCTAGTGGTGGATACTCTTCTGGTGGATCTGGGGGTGGCTACTCTTCTGGTGGTTCCGGAGGTGGCTATTCTTCTGGCGGTTCTAGTGGTGGATATTCTTCTGGTGGTCATTCTTCTGGAGGTGGGTCAGGTGGATACTCTTCAGGGGGTCACGGTTCCAGTGGCTACTCCTCAGGTGGATCAGGTGGTTACTCGTCTGGAGGTGGATCAGGTGGCTACTCTTCAGGGGGTCACGGTTCCGGTGGCTACTCTTCAGGTGGATCAGGTGGTTACTCGTCTGGCGGTGGATCCGGTGGCTACTCTTCTGGGGGTCATGGTTCTGGTGGCTACTCTTCAGGTGGATCAGGTGGTTACTCGTCTGGCGGTGGATCAGGTGGCTACTCTTCTGGGGGTCATGGTTCTGGTGGCTACTCTTCTGGTGGATCCGGTGGTTACTCCTCGGGTGGTTCAAGTGGCTACTCCTCCGGAGGTCACAGTTCCGGTGGGGGTTACTCGAGTGGCGTTCCAGCCACCATCAGCCAAAGCTACGATTCCAGCGGTGGTTATGTGTACTAAGTTTCCTCATATCTTATTCAGCTGTGGGTAGCGGTCGATTATGATTACGAGTTTAATTTCATCAGTCAACGATCCACACCGCAGCAGTAGAGTGTTCAGTATTAAGCAGTTACCACGATATGTGACAATATTTAAACTGTAATTATTATTTGTGAGAATCAGAGGTGTACTCACACATCGCTTGGTTGTTATTGGAGTCGTATATTATTTATCAACCAGGTCTCTCTATTCGTTTAGTCCACGTTATCTGTTTCAAAACTATCTTTAAGTTATATTTAACAATTAATGTACAAAAAATATAGTTTAAGTAAAATGATTTTGTATAGAATAAAATTTGTAAATAACTATAATTTGATTTTAATTTCAACCACAAAAATATACGATTTTCACCTAACAACAGAACATTTACACTTGTCATATTAAGGTCAGATAAGGGTAAAAAAAACAAACGAGGCTCATCAACATACTATACGTTTATTTACGCAGGGACAGCTGCGGAGTCACAACATTACACGGTTTACATTCAATATTCAACAAGAACTAGGAATAAGTCAATAGTAGGTATAACTACCAGCTAACAGTGGACCCGCCCCCTCCTAACGTCATCGCAGGCGGATATCGATGTTGCAACAGTCACATACATTTCGAAATATTAAGAAACCGTATCATACATTTATACTTATACAAATAAAATGAACATATAATTAAATAAATAATTATTTAAAGCTTTTTAAGATCAAAATCATTAACGATCTTTTTATACAAATGAGGGCACGGTGGCGCACGGCCAAGTGCTAAAAATATAAAATTCAATCTGTGATATAAAAATATATATAATTATACAAAGTACTAAATATTAAAAAAAAATAGCAAGCTACGTAAAAAGTATATGACAATCTTCAGACGTAATGAAATGGCGACTGCAGTGACGTTAGCACGGGACGTCGAAGAACAACAACGATTATCTAAAATCTACCTTAAACATACTGATATGTATTTGTTTCTAGATCACTAACATACGCGATATGTTTCACATTTACACAATATAGTTATAGTACGACAGTATAAGTCACGTAATGATATGTATCTGTTGAGTCTTAGCGAAATATTAACAGGCAGGTGACTATATCACAATAATCCATTGGTATACGTATATCTATATATCTCGATCTATATAAGAAATGCGTTATATAAATGTTTAGTAAAAGCCTCGATCCTTTAATACATAGAGAAGTTAAAACACGATAAAAATTTATATTAGTGATGTTACGAATTCGGAATATTGTAATTCGAATAAGGTAATAAAGATAATATTATTACACACGTATACTATTCATCATTTTTATGGGAGGCGAAGTACTTTCTTTTATAATAAGAGTACTTTAGTTTGACTGAAGCATATTTAATGTGTTCAATTGTTCGTAAAATATAATTATATAAATATTCGTAACATTACTAAGACGTGGATCAAAAGCCGGGATAACAACACACAGACGGCTCGACGGGAAACACCAATACATCGAATATTTGAACACCGATACATTAAAATTACTTACACGTTAAGGTTCTTTCATAACATCAGCGAAGGTAAACACACATAGACAGAATATTTCATTATTTATATTGAAAAGTTTATATTTCCGATCAAAAATATATGTCATTATAATTAGTTCTAATATTAACCACAACTGTGTTTCGTTCCTCGAAATCAAAGAAGCTCAATAACAGCTGATTTTATGAAGCAACCTCCATTTTTTAGCATACGAAAGTGCCAGTGAACTAACTCTACGCTCAAAACATCTGGTCTAAACAACACGGAACTACAAATTATTTAAATTATATCGATTAATTATAAATCAGGTTCACTTATGAAACCAATAACAGCTACTAAATATACTTAAAACCTAATAAAAATTTTCAGTTTATAAAAAACACTTTTTGAGAAAATATATAGATTATAACAGCTGTATCGAACATACTTTTAAATTTAGATATTGTATATTTAAATGAGTATCATTATCTTTTATTGATATAGCTTCTAAAGCAATATTATCTTTAGTGCTCTCTCCTAACGCTCCAGGAGCTTGATCGCTCACTAGAGGCTCGCAAGTGCATGTTAGATATCATCGTCCTACATTAATTGACTTAAATAAGGAATCTCTTTAATGTAAATAATGTCATATATCTTTCCTAATATCGAGTATAGTTTTATATATTTTGATATGTATGCGTTTCATTATATTATATTAATAATATACAATCATTGGCTACAAAATAAATTCTCTTAAATTCATTATTCTCGCCTACTAATGCAAACTTAATGCTTTCGTTTTCGTAGACGATTCAAATAACGTTTAGTGCTATTTCGATACAAAATTGTGCATCGGGAAGATATTGTATAGTTTGATATGTATGGTTTGAGCACTAATCTAATTTGTAATACTGTACCGATCAGCTTCGATGTGGCGATCGTTGGGTCCTCGCTGTGCCAGAGCGAACTGAGTGACCGAAACTGAAGGTAACTAATAAAAATAATAGTCGTCTCAGAAAGCCGTCTGTTTACCGAAAGGCTGAACCGGTGGGGGAGCGTTGCTGTTCCCGAACAGAGGTGTGGGGCCATCATTGGGGTCATCTAGATCGTCATCATCAGTTTCTAGCGCTGGGTTTATCCTCCCGGACTTCTCATCAGCTCCGACTAGGGTGGATGCCGCTCCGTATAGCCTCCCCGGAACTCCTCCCAGCACCGACATCTGCTCACCAGCCTCTGACGGCTCATCGACGCGACGTATGTCCTCCGGAATGTTGACAACGCAGTTGAAATAGTCCGACTCTGGACTCAAATAGCCCGAGTTGAATAAGAACCTGTGGACAATATAATTTTCTTCGGAATTTCGCAATAAATATTTCGAAACGCACATTAAGGAAAAAAGTTCTCAAGAATGATTTATTCATGATAAGAAAACCTCTTGAATCATTATTTATTCTTCTTGTTTTCTTACGAAAGTGAAATATTTTCTTTATAATATTAGAACATTCATCTAAACCAAAATAAAAAAGAATGTATTTTTTATTAAACAAAACAGAAAGTAATCATCCGTTAAGATTAACTTCAAAAGTAATTTGTGTTTCTTCGTGCTAATATGTACTTATCGCCAAGATTTAAATACCTTGTTATATTTTTGATTAAGTAATGTCAAACGCTTTTCATATTTGACATGGTAACACTTTTCATACGTTTAAGATTAACACAATAATTATGAAAAGAAAAACAAAGAAATCTCTTTTTCAACCGACAGTCCTGCATTGCTTTAATACCGATAAAACGAACAACGAAAAGGCTTATGAATTCGCTACAGAACAGCGTGAAAGGCAGCTCTCCTTTCCACAAGCTATTAGCCGTTCATCTCGCATCACGATCCGTCAGCTCCGCATACAGATGAACACACGATGCTACATCTATTACTGTATTATTATATTTGAGTATGCGCCGTTCTAACTTGCTATACGTGAGTAAACTTATCGAGGTACTTGCTACTTAAACACATAAACAATATGAATAGATTTTGAAAGGGAAACGTCAATAACAAAGAACAAATTGTTGGAACTACCCTAACCTACCTATTTCTTTAAGCTTTTCTCATTCATCACTAAACACAAGCAAATGGGGCTGTATTCAATAGATGACAATTTTTAACGTAGTAGTCGTAGTGAATTTATCTGTAAAGCCGATGACATCTGATTCGATGATTCGCTCAAGGCAAATATTTGCATAAATAATTTTTGGGTCGAAGAAATTGTGTTTCAATATCTTCAGTATGCGACATAATTATCCTCATAGAGGTCATTAAGCTTGTAACGTTATTTCGAAAAGAAAATATTAGAAGCAGAAAAATATATTTTTTGCCTATTGTGCATTGTTATGTAGAAAATGTAACACTGTCACATTTGCATGCTGTATTATTTGTCAATAACAACAAAAGATATTTTTTGTAAGAATAACAATACAATGAAATAAATATTTGTCTTAATATTTTTGTACCAGTTCACTAATGACACATAATTCAAAGACCCCAGCAGCGTAATAGAAAACGTAATTTGTTTCGATCCGCCTCGATATTTCGTCGGGAGGCGACGGGCTTCGACAACGGCCTAATTAATTATTTACCGTTATCGCGACCCCGCCTAGTAACTTATGTTCTCATATTACCTCTTATAGCATTTCTTCAAGATATTACAGGAAGTATAATAAAGGCAGCTCCAAACGACTACTACAAAGCTACACGCTCTTATTAATTTTTTGTATAAGACATTTTAAAACTTATAACTAAACGTAAAAATTAAACGATGGAACGCTGAAATACACAATTTTCGTCAAAGGAATTTTTTCTCGAAATATGTATTTGTCAACAGCTATTGGATTTGAAGATGAAAAGGAATTTGTTTTTGCGATTTAGATTTCTCTGATTTATGTTCAACCGTTAGAAACTGGTTCCACGAAAATATTTGCTTATTTTATTTCGTCCGTTTCTTTCCTTAACAGAATTAGTGAAATAATGAAATGATACAATTAAACAATAGAAAATAAAATACTTTTAAATATAACGGCCAATAAAAAATTGAATAACACTGACTGTTCCCGAATTTTTATTTAAGTAATCCAGATTTACTATCATATTATATTACGCCTATTGGCCTCAAGACGTCACCGTCTGTCTACAGCATAAGACTCTCGAGCCGACAAGAGCTACCTATGTAGCAGTTAGACCTTGGACTCTTTGATACAAAGGGTGTATTACACTTTCTTTAAGGTCTATTGATCGAAGCTGTAAGAGAAAGAGTCACTATATGCTTTGTAACCTTTGTTATCTAAGAATGTTTATAAAAACTTTTTATTTTCAGTTTAAGAGTGATGTAAATTAGTAAGATGTTTCTAAAATGAATCTTGAGGAGTCCCGTGAAATTTTCTTTAAGCTTTCCAGTTTTGTAATTTCCAGTGTATACATATACATGAATGCTATAAAAATAAAGAATAATAATGCATTTTACTAACTACATCTTTGGATTGAAAAATGTCTCAGACGGTTTAGTAAGGAAAACTGAAAACTTATTCACCCTGTAAAGAAAACTGGTCAATCGTTACCGTTCACCGTTCAAAGGACATTGTAGTAAACGCAATACTCACACAGACAGCCAGGATATGAAAGCCAAGGTGAAGAGCGACAGCGTCATGGCGAGCGTGCGGAAGGGGAACAGCTGCACCTCGTTCTCGTCGTCCCAGCCGGGGTAGTGGATGAGCGCCGGCAGCCCCAGCAGCTTCTCGCCGCCCGAGAGGCGCACCAGCAGCGCTATGATGTAGGCGGCCAGCGACCCGTACGTGTTGCAGTACTTCTTGAAGTGCACCACCATCAGCAGTTGCGGGAATAGTATCACGTATACGAGGTCCGAGCACATCGACCTGCACAGAAAGAGCTTTACTAGCAAGCACCGTAGGAAACACAATGTTTACTGGGAGCATCTGCGATGAGGGGAAGATTGCAGTCTCCCCAGAAGTGGTTTGTACCTTCGGCGCTCACACTCAGCGTATGACATGCAATATAACGATACACTGTTAGAGAGTATAACATGTATATAAAAATAATCATCAAAAGATTAATTGCTTTGATGGTTAACTATTAGTTTATTATGAACATAATGTGCTACTTAATCGCTTTTTTTAACAGTATAATTAAAACCCCAAATACCACAACGAGCTTAAAAATAAATCAGTCGAATCAAGCTGTGTCGAGCAAAGCCTGTTCACGGCGCTATTCGCCCTAAAAAAGAGGATAGCCTGCAAAACCTTGAGATCCCAACAAAAACACAAATGTAAAATAATCCAAGTCTAGCAACACATGTTTTGATGAATTACATTTTATTTGTTCATTATATCTCGATAGAAAGTATCACATCAATTTTTGTTTTTATCTATTATTTACATAGTATATACCCATATTAAACTGTACACTGAAATGTGTCAATCAAAAATTAGCTCAACCAAACAAATATTTTGAAACGCAAACTCTAATAATCTGTAGTAAATCACATTTTGATTACACGCTCTGCATTCAAGATACATAACTATCATTGTGTATCATACCGCGCTCTCCGACGAGCTCGTGCTCGCTATCACGATCTGAGCTATCGCATTTTATCTAGTCTATGTGACTAAATCTACATATCAATCATAGGAATATCAGCTTACATTCAAATCTTCAGTATAGTAAATCAAGCAATAAAAATTTTACTTTATTCTTCTAGTAACATAAACGCTACATATTCAACGGCTCCCATTAGGATATTCATATCCTGTGTCGGGGGTGCGACAACATACACAATGACAAGGACAAACACACCCAGATCGGAAAATATGCCTGTATGGTCCATACAAACATCTAATCCGAGCGGGAATCGAACCCGTCACCCGTGGTGCTTTAGGCAGGTTCGCTACCGTTGCGAAACAACGTCGTCAAGTTCAACAATACCTGTAAAATTTAAGTGTTTTGTTGCTGGAAGTATTTTTCTTATAATAAGATTACACTTGGTATGCTGATAGGTTATACGCAGTAACCTCTTATATATTAGGAATAATTTAAAGTCTTTTAGCAAAAATAGTGATATACATTCAGTTAACACTAGAAACAAAAATAAACTTTGTAATCCTAGCTTTCGTCTGCGTAAAGTCAGTAATTCTTTTAAGGGGCTAGGTATTCGCATTTTTAACAAAATGCCAGATTGCTTATTGGAACTGCCAGTAAGCAAGTTCCAAATGTACATAAAAATAAACTTATCAATAAAGCCTATTACTCGTTAGAAGAATATTTTTCTGATAAAAATGCTTGGGACTCTTAATATTGCTGGATCTCATTCAAGAACCAAATTTTATATTAAAAATACAATTGTAAAAAACATATATTTGAAAAGAGTAACTGTCGAGTTTCTTGTCGGTTCTTCTCGATAGAATCTACCTTCCGAACCGTCGGTAGCGCTTGACTATTCAAAAGTACTTTTAAAAGTCTACTTGAATAAAAATAATTTTGATTTTGATTTTGATTTTGAGTTGGCCAAACATTTGATGTATTCGCAAATATTACAAGCATCAACAAGAATAAACTCTTGTTCGGAATATTTGAGTCTTTTCGTATGATCATAACTAAACCGAAATGAGCACTCGCTTACACTTTTTTACTGTATATCAAATGTAGCGAGTATCTGCTCCACACATCACATAGACACATAAAGCAAAATATACGGAATAGCAAGTGAATTTCCACCGTATAGACCGATTTTCTAAAAACCCTCAAACAATTGTTAAATGATATTTATGATGATCTCTTTATTTATGTTAAATCGTTTCGACCGTGTAAGGTTTGTTATAATGAAATAGCTAAATAATATTTTTGCTGGGTCATCAGCTGCTAAAAAAGTTTTCCAAACTTTGATATTACAATATGCTCTCAAAAAATTAATTTCCATAAAAATGTAATTATCTTAATTTACAAAATGAAAGTTTAATTGCAGTTCTTAAGAACTTGACTTCCTTTGTTTATCCAATTAGGGCCATAAAAACCTTATCATGAAAATTTTACGGCTAGCTTTCAGAAAATTGGCCAGGACAAACAATTAAAAATTCTTTCAATACCTGTTATACCTCAAGTGCTAATCACCTAAATTTAAAAAACGCAATAGAAACTTTACCTCATAAAGGCTAATCAAACACTAACAATTAGATAACTATTAGCAAACGAAGTGTTTAAGCAAAACCGTTGTAACATTATTGTATACATTAGTTACGTGTATTCTTCGCGGATCATTATCGATTACGAAACTGCTTCCACAAATCTCTCATCTCAAAACGACTTTAGACTTGCAAGTTTTACTGTTAACTAGTATAATGACAAGATTATAGTTTGTCCTGAGGGCGTGTACTTATTTATGTGATCGTATTTATTAAAACATTTCCAAGGGTAGTAGTGTCACAGTCGCTAAATATCAGAAACGGTTCCTTCTCACCTCTTCGATATAAATGAATAGTAGCTATTCGCATCGTAATGTTAGGCAACACGCACCCACAATGGACTATAAAACGTTTTTGTCAGGATACGACCCAACTGTGGCTGTTACCACATCTCGTTTGATTAACTGACATACATCATGGCGGTTTGATATCGATTTATTTATGTTGATTACATGCACAATCTGATATTGTTTGATGCTTTAGAAATAACAACTGTGAAGATTTTTGCTCTTAAATATTACTTCCGGAGAATTTTTGGTGATCACAAGGGTGGTTAAGTGCTTTGTAACATTATCGAGGTTGTTTATTCATGGTTTTAAAGACACAAATAATACGTACAAACTGGTGTTATCTGTCCAAGTCTATTATCATTTTCAACTCTATTATTCGTATATCTTGTTGGATGCTGTGTTAAACCTTCACTGTAAAGCCGAAAATATTGTGAGGCATACGTATCAGGCCACACTTGTACACTCACCACAGGCCGTAGATTGAGGGAATGGTGAGCGCCATGATAGTGGACAGCACGCCCACCACGAGGATGGACACGCGCATCACCCAGATTATCTCCATCTCAGAAGCGTTCTGGCGGAAGATCAGCTTGTACACGTTCCTGCACAGAGATAAATAATTAGAAAACTATATATCGGAAAGTGTGCATATTGAGGTTTTATAAAGTGTAAATAAATATTAATATTATATTAAAGTAACGAATGGTTACTCAAAAAAAAAGCGTGTAGTCACCTAGCGAACATAGAGGAGGCGCTCAGAACGCTGGAGTCGGCCGAAGACATGACAGCCGCGGAGACGGCTCCCAGTCCGAAAAACGACACAAAGTCCGGCGTCAGGTGCTGCAGCACCAAAGGCAGGATCATGGAGGTCTGGTCGGAGGTCAGCTCGCCTTCAGGGGTCAGTGGGCCGTGGTAGTTGGTCTCGTTCCACGCTGGTAGCAAAAACTCATATTGTTTTCTTTTTTACTTATTAAAGTTATTGACTTAATATTATTGTAAATTATTAAAAAGCGTAAATTAGTAGATATTTAAGCGCATCAACACCTTACATATTCGATGTAAAGAACAATATTAAGGGTGTGTGTGTGTGTTCTAATTAAAATGTGATCTAATAATAAGTGCATATTATCTCACCGGTTCCCTTAGCGATGGCGCCGATGAGCACAGGCGGGATGGCCATGAAGATGCAGCCGATGGCCGCCACGTACGACAGCACTTGGGCGCGCCCCGCCGTTTTGCTACTCAGCACACGTTGGAAATACACCTACACAAATAAGTTCACATTCCTTTTAAATATTTCTGCAAAAAACGGAGAATTATTCTTTGAAAACCTAACATACCATTTTTCATTAAATAACTAAGAAAAAATGTATCTTGCGATATGTCAAATTTTAAAGTATATTTATTTCAAATGATAAAAATTATCTTTATCTGTAAAATGAATAAAAAAATTCAATAATAAAAATCTATACAAACCTGCCAAGGAATCCCTCCAAAACGAGCAGCAGCCCGTAATCAATGTAGAACCAATAATACGCCGGGTCGATCTTCCCGATCCAGTCTACCTCCATGGAGCTTAGCGGCTTTACGTGCTCGTTGGCCCAGGCGAAGGGGATACACATCCACAGACCGATGAAGATGCAAAACAGCTGGATGACATCAGTGTACGCGACAGAGTAGAGGCCGCCGAACAGCGTGTAGAACACCGCTACACAGGCGCTGAAGATGACGGAGGTGCGGTGATCCATGTCGATGATGACTGCCAGGGTCGCTCCTACACGAGAAAGTCACTATTGATGACACTTATTGAATAACCGAACCCAGAGTTAGATAGTCAAGCATTTGTATGTATGTGTTAGTTCAATGACATCTATCTGCCAATATCAATAATTAAATCTTTATCGTTTCTGGTCTTATTTTGTTGTAAAGTTCACCATAGTCGCTGAAAATGAGTCGCCTTGAGCCTTCTGATTCTCTTAAGAGAAATATATAGGTCACAACACGGGTATCGTATGTTACATATAACCAGGGTTGTAAGAAATAAGACAACAAGAGACAAGAGTAAGTCCTTTTTACTCATCTAATAGACTTTTTATTTCAATTCTATATGGTAATGTAATATTGATTCTCACAAGGGAAATAAATATGTGTTCTGGAAAACTAAATTGTTACATGTAATGTTTTCATATTTTGTGAAAAATGTGCTACATGTTTTCATATTTTGTGAAAAATGTATTACAAAAACTCGAATATTCGATAACGCAAAATAAATAAGATTACAGAAAAATGTTTGCGCAATAAGCCCTGCCGTGACATGTTCGGAACGTTCCTCATAACGAGCACTACAACGTAACACAACGAAACATATATGTGAAATTAGGGATCGCCCCAGCTGTGAATATTGACTTGTGATTGAAGGCGAGCGGGGTGCCACGACCCTCTAAAACAACACCCCTACTACAAGTCATCAAAATATTCAACAAGACATTCATAAGAGGACATTCAGAAATTATATTCAGATAAAAGTTAACAGTACAGGACGGATAACGGACGGAGGACGGAAGGATAGTAAAACTTAATAGTATAATCTCTTATGTGACATATTGGTATTAGATTTTGCTGACACTAAAATAACGGTTGTATACTTGGATAGTCATTGCATAGCAGAGGAATGAGGTAGATGCGGTAACAGGTGATGTATATAAATGTACGGATACTTCTACTTCGCAACGATATTCTGGGAAACTTTTGCGTTTCCCTTTCGAAATGCCACTTCTACGACGAAAAGCACTTTTTTAAGTATCAGCTCCATACATCGATCTAGTGTATTTGGAAACAGTATCTAACAGTAATTATTTTTTCCGAATAACCTATTTCCATCAGAATCTGTGCTATATTTCAGTTATATGGTTCATAGTAGTGGCTGTATTTGAATGTTTCCGTCCCTAAACCACGACATTGTAACAGCGTCGACCCTCGTCTTTCACTCCACACCGCTTTACATTAAGTTTGAGCCGAAATTCAATTATATTTGAAGCAGGTCGAATAATTATAACATTAAAACTTTACCAAACTCAATATATTCGTAATTAAAACTTTTCAATTATGAAACTCGTTTTCAATGTTTTATAAAATCTTTCTCAATATTACCAAGAATACCTGTACAAAAGCTTTCTCGAAAAAAGGAGCTTGTTAAATTCAAATCTCATTATAAACATCGCTCTTGAGTTCGAGGAATTTGTAAACAAATTTAATAAACCACTTCTCTGAAACTCCTCGTTACATAAACTTGAAATTTATTTACACTTACCTATATATTTATCTACTCGTGTAAATCAATTTGAATAGGTTAGTGTCACAAAAAGTCGAAATTGTCTTTGCCGAGTTAAAATATTTCTTTTTATTCGCCTCGCATGTACTATTGTAAAAAAGAAGACAACTCTGTCTCTATCGCCTAACTGTTTTCATCAGTTCACAATTCAGAGAAGCTTCAGCCTGAAGCTTTACGCTCAAGTTGAAAAGCTTTGAATTTCTGACACATAAATTAAATTTGGAGTGAGCCAGTTAACAATAATAATTTAAGCAGTTTTCTTGACGTTTAGATCAAAATCCACTTTGAAATTGGTCATTATTTTATGTGAGACACAAAATGTATAGCCAGAGACATGCTAGTAGACTTAGTTATATTTATTTATTATTTATTTATTTATACTTTATTGCACAAAGTGCACAAAAGGTGGGCTTAATCCTAAAAGCATTCTCTACCAGCCAACCCATTACACAACAATTATATGAATAAGCTTAATAAGGAAAAAATAAATAAATAAATAAAAGTACTCGAGACTTAAAAAACAAATTTTAAAAGTCTTCTCTTTTTGCCATAACAAATAGACGATGCGAGCGAAGCCGCGGGCAATGCTAGCAAAGAAGATAAAATTAGATTCTTGTAAAACTTTTGGCCGACCTGAATTCTTAATTATTCTCGTTAAACAACAAATGTGAAACTTATTTTAGCTCAGTCGTCAGGTTTGCAAAGGCTTGTAAAGTATTTCGGTTGGGCTAAGAGCGGCGCGGCGCTGTGTGCAGAATTGATGAAGACTTAAAAATACCCTTCCCCGACCCGTTGTTGCTTTGCTACTAAATATTTCACTCCCTATCGTCTGCTCAGCGAGGCTTGTTGTTTCAAGGTAAGAATGCTACTAAAATACCACATATTGAATTCATAAAGCATATATAAAGCACGTATGTAGGTATTTGAACATTGAAAACAACTTCAAAAATATAAATCCACTTAGGATGAGTGGATTTTTGTGTTACATATAATTAACATTAAGAACATTAACAGTTAGATGTCTCAGTGGCCCTTTCAACCGAAACTAAACTCTCGAACCCAACTAAAATAGTTCTCGCAAAGAGCTTATTTCATAATTAATCGGATGATTAAAAAATATTTGAGTCTACAGAGACAACAGTGCGATCTATTGCGTCTAACTATATGTTAGAAAAATACAAGTGAGAAAGAGAGAGGAAAAATTATTAATACACCGGGATTTTCTATTTAAAATGTTGACTATTGTAATCCTATATTTTTGCTAAATACCTCAGGCATATGAAATATGAAACCCAAGCAAACTCAAAACATGAAATCTTATAGTAATATTTCATATATCGTAATGGTGATCGCTAGTCTCCTATTACTAAACTTACTGTTCTATTATGGGCATAATTGACAAACCGTTCAGCGAAAATATATAAATAAGAATATAAATAAAAACGCAAATCACTGATCATAATAACTAAGAACACTCCCTGTAGAAACATAAAGTAGTGATAAGGGATAAATTGCGCCTTTCCTTGCCGTTTTATTCTTGTATTTCAAGATATAAGAGCCTTTCTCGCAACCGGCGAAGAACAAGGCAGCTGATACTCGAGATCGTAAAAAGAAATCTGCGAGCTTCGCTTAAACTAATTGAGAAAGGCGTGATTTGCTCGGTGAAAAGTTCTTTACAAAAGTATTTATATTCAGTGTAGTTACGTTAAATCTTTTACAAAGTACACTCCAGTAAATCAAAATGCTAATATTATTTAAAGTTTTCTTAAAATAGTTTTAAAAGTCAATTAAGTAATAATCATTTTACGTTGTTTTTCTGTACCTAAAGTATAAGATACACGACTAAGCGAATGGAGAGTTATAATAATTAAAGTACTATTAAAATAAAATAATTAAGAATCGTATGAATGAAGTCTGCAAGAATACTTCAGTGGTCATATAACGGTAACGAAGTCACGCTGTAGTATTCTGACCTTTCTGTCCTCGCCACGAGTATCACTCGTGAGATTCGGTCTTTATGAATTTTCTATCATCTGTGAAAAACATGTTGAGCTGTTTTTATTAAAGTTCCATTTATTACAATGAAACTTACCATAAGGTAGTCACTATGTAAAAACTAGTAACCTGTTAAAGTTATATAAACATTTTATATTAAAATGTAAAGTAAAAAAGACAGCTTTGTAATTATATTGTAATAGTATGTGAAATGATGACGTGTGTATTCTCACCTAGCGCGGCGAGGATGCCGGCCGCCCAGAAGACCTCCCCACAGAGCGCGGGCAAGAAGAGGAGCCCGCCCATGCGGCTGCCGAACGAGTCCTGCAGCGGGTCCAGCATCGTCACGTAGCCCTGCTTGCGCATCGGGTTCGCGAAGAATATACCCCCTGAGCACCAACACGCTAATGTTATATCTTATACCAAACAATTATCTAATATGTAAGTCTGTAGTTTATTTATTATTAAAACACTTGCTTAAAAATAATTCAAATATTATAACTAGCATCTGCTCGCTACTTCCTCTGCGTGGAATTCTCTACACATCCGATCGCTACCAAATTTCATTGTCATCAGTTCAGTTTAAACTGCCTAGCTTTTTTAAAAAAACCTGTAATATTTTTTCAAGTATTTACTAACGTTTCTATTGCCCGTCAAACTAAGCGTAAATAGCCTTTAACCTAACGTAACTGTTTACATGTCGGCCCTTACCATTGAGCTATTGGGGCTAGGCTTTTAAGCAAAGTAATGAATGGATTTTATGACTCTACTGAACTTTACTACTCTACTGATATTTAATCCATGTTTAGCAGCTTGCGTGCTTTATACATGAAGCGTATGTCCAGCAGTAGACGTCCTTCGGCTGATATGATGATGATTAAACAAACGAACAAACATATAAAGAATCGTTGAATGAGAGCTTGACAAGTTTCAAAAGCTTGATGTTACACTGGTTGTAGACAACAAATTAGATATTTTCTCTTCTGTTTTTGTTTCCGTTTTCCTTCGCATGCGACAGAAGAGGATAGAGAAAGAAGATGTGTGGAGAGCGCGCGACGGTCAGTTTGCGAAATGAGAATAAACTCGTTATAATCGCAATGGCGCGCTGTAATAGTTTTGTAGTGGCTGTGAAGGGGGCCTCGTTAAGCCTAAATATGTGTCGAGAGCCTCTCGAGTTTGGCGCGCGCGGATTCTTATAGCAAAATTTTAATTAAATTATCACACATACTTCAGTAATTTCTCAAAGAATCCTCTACAATTCTCAATTTTGAAGCCTCAATAGCTCAACGGTAGCAGGGCCAACTCCTCTCCGTTACAGTCGTTGAGACTCGAAAGTCGAGAGCTCGATCCTGACCCCGTTGGGCTATTGTCGTACCCACTCCTAGCGCAAGTTTCGAGCTTATTTGGAGGAGCAATAGGAATATTAGTAATGCCTTGAAAAAGCAAATTACTTCTTTAAAGTAACAAGTCTGAATTGTTTGAATCTAATCTTTCATGGTAATAGCTACTGTTAATTATATCCTAAAAATACGTACAAACCATGTGTATAATTATGATTATGTATTTGATACTATTCATTAATCATAAATAACCTTCATTTAAGATATATGCATATTACATATTCCGGCATCGGTACGTGACGACCCCATCGCTCGCTGTTGGGATCCAGTTCCATCGCACTGGTGGTAAGTCTTTTGTTGTAAAAGGCCGGCTAGGTAGGTACCACCACAGTGATAAATATTCTACCGCCAAATAGTAACGTTTAGGCATTAATGTGTTCCGGTTTGAAGGGCACTATAATAAAGATGTTGCTCGCGCTCATAGGCTACGACTTTAAAAATAATAACGAAATGAAATCGACCGAAAAATAAGTTGGTAATTTCATAGTACATAATTATCAAAAGTAATATTAAAAATAAAGTTCTTCAAAATCAATGTTGTTGAAAGTTCTTTTGAAATTCTGCAACCTCAAATTTTTCTAGAATTTTTATTCCCATAAATTTAGTAGCCACTTACTGACTTAATAAAAAAAGTCAAAATGAAAACTCCTTAATACTTTGAAAGACCTATCCAAAAATACCTCACACGTTTCCATACGTTGATTTTTTTTTGTTAACCCTCAGTTATATGTATGGACTGCTACTCTAATTTTTTACATATTTTATTTTTTTACGACAAAATTACTAAATTTCGTATAGATACAGAATAGTCTCGGAAATACGGACGGATAGAAGGACATGACGAAATTATAAGTGTTCCGTTGTATCCTTTTAGCTACGGAGCCCTAAAAACGAGCTAATAACAAAGGGCAGGCGCTGTTGCCTAGCAACGGTCTCGTTTGTCGCAGCTTACTCAGCTCACTTACATTATATCCAACTCACCGAATACAAGCGAGAGCGCGTACCCGAAGGGCGCCTGACACCACACCAGCCCGGAGGTGTAGATCGCCTCCGCCGTGCCGTTGATGTACCCCCCGCCGACCCACGTCGCTGCAAAGACCACACAGTTACCTCACTTGCTCATACATTCATTTATACCAATTGCCATCACATACGTTACATGGTACTTGTTCACTCTTAATTGTCTATGTAGGGTACTTTCCATATCGGCGAAGATGTCTAAACAAACCCTGCGAAATGCCAGAGAAAATACTAGACCGAAGAAAAAGAACAATGGGCGACTTAACACGTTCGTTATCCGCTGAGCCAAATATGGCTCAGTTCAATTATTTATGGTATGGTTGATGTTTTTCTAGCCCCAAGGTTGCAATACCTGTCATAGTGAAGATGCCCACGAAGAGCCCAATAGATCTCCCTGCCAGCATGACCTCCTCCTCGGAGTCGTTCCCGGGCGGCTTCTTGCGGCCCGCCCATATCCCCACGGCTAAGATGAGCACGTAGAATATGATGATGGAGATCACGCCCGCTATGTTAATCATTTTCGATGCTCTGCAACAAAAACATTTGTTAATACCAATAATTTCATCATTAAAATATTCATGATATAATTGCAGTACACAAGCGTTAAGCCTGAAACCGGGTAACAATAGCAAATAACAGGAAAATCTAAAAAAAAATTCCTGACAAAATTATTATTTCCATACAACCGACCAAAATCATGTAAAAAATTGCTTAAATGATGGTCTTCATATTTGAACTACAAATAAATCCTACAACTAAATATTTAATATTATCTTTATTTATACTTCCAATATGCTGAATAAAGCTTTTGTAAACTAGCTTAAGCGTATCTATAAAACAATTTAAGAGCTACTCACTTGTTACCAAAAGCCCTTAAAAACTGACGCCTCTCCTTCACACACAGTCAGCGTCTTTTACAAGGAGCATGCGAGACAAAGAGTATAGTAATAATAATCCATCATAAAATATAATTATAATATAAGTACACTATCGTAATGTCACTCGCGCTTCGAAATAACCTATATGGACGTGCCTAACATGCGTAAATTTTAGGCCTGGTGCAGCTGTCGCCCCATCGAAGGGAGGTCTTCTGCGAAGGGCTGTTTCTGGTCCTAAAGCTTAGTCCGCACATGAGCGCGCGTAACCCTTGCCACAGACATGAAAACCGAGGTCCTGTCGCGCGTTACATAACTCGTCGTGTCGACATCCTAGCTCACGTGCCAGATGTGACAGGTCGCGAACAGATCGCTGGCCGAGGTGCGCCGCGCGCTGTACTCTCCGTCTCCGATCGATCCCCTGACGTCATTGGTCGCTGTTCCACGCCAGAGCGCATGCCCCGCAACTCCCACTCGCCCTCTACCCTAAAACGAAACACCCACGCCATGCGAGCTCTACATCTCTGGGTTTAATCTGAAATCCAAAACTAGCTTTCAAGGCCTACACCTCATGTACGTTACGCAGATATATTGTAGCTTTTTGTATAGACGATTAGGGCGTTCGAATCGTAAGAAAGTGGTACCATCTCGTATTCTCATTGACAATTTGATTGACGACGACCGATAGTTGTTGCTCTTTCTTCTTGGTCGAAAATAGAATCAGGGCTCTCCGGCTCTGAAACCGCGTTAAGGTCAAAGGTGCCCTTTAATGTCAGGGGTCGAAAAGTTTTTAAACTGAATAAATAATTTTCATTTATATAACATTTTTTTATATTCGATTATATTATCTAATACTGTTGAAAATACAGTGAAATACAAGGACGTGAAGGCGTATCTCATTTGTAAAAAAAAGGAACTGAAGGAACTAAATTTTAATAAATAACAAATCTATCAATGGCAACAAATAAAAATTTTGAATGTCATTATTTGATTTTTCATTTTGCTTATTTCATTGACTTTACAAAATTTTTATTTTCAATTTTTTAACTAAATTATTTCGGTAATGTACGTAACTAAAAACAGAAGATAAATACGAATTTTTGTTGTCACTTCCGACCAGAAGCATATCAAGATGCACGATACGGTAATTATTATAATGTATTACGGTAATTATTATAATGTAATGTTTATCATTACACATACAAATTAGGGTCCCTTGTAATGGTAGGTGGTCACCGTAGCCGGTAACCAGCGGGACGTCTGCCGGCGCTTTGTCTCTCACTGCGGTCACTACTTTAACACATCGTCTTCTCTATTTCTATCAGTTCTTCGAATTCTGTTTTAAATTTGTGTCGAAAGAATTACCGAAAGAAAATCATACTCCTAAACGTTTTAACTATGCAGCAGTGTATGCAGCAGTGTGGACGTTTTTATTAAATAATCACAATAATAATATCGAACACGCAGATAGTACGGCTAGCGGATGTATGGAAGACCTGCAACAAAATCCGAGCGGCGGCGTTCCGCGTGGGAGTCGATCTGTGGCAGTGGTACAAGCCGCTGGATCCTGAGGGAAACACACTTATCTCTGGTCAGTGATTAAGTACTAAGGGTTAAACATAAAATGACATCTCAACTTGAGTTAATGTTTGATTTAGTTATATGTATGTTAGATTTGAGATTACAACCAAAAGGTTACGCCATACATACATTTGTTTAAATCTAGATGGTTATGCTCTCTTGGAAATTTGGCTAAGCATGCCAACACTGCACAAAGTAAATACTTGAAAACTCAGAAGTGCCCACTAGTTATTAAAACCCGCAACGGTCGCGAAGTCTACCTGTATATTTTATCCATTTGAGACACATTTGAATAAAATTTGTAATATATGTAAACTTTGTATCCATATTCTTAATTCTTTGAATAAGCAGTTTTTTTTTGGCAGAGTCAAAGTTCGTGTCGGTGTTAGCGGGTCCGCTGCGCTCGGTGGTGGGTCTGTCTGACGCGGAGATCGCGCAGCTAGCCGACTACTTCCGCGCACAGGATGGACGGATCCTCTACCACCAGCTCTGTCAGGTTATACATGGGGAAGGTGAGATTACAATAACATAATTTAAAGAACAAATAATAAATAATAATTGTAGAAAAATGGAGATATAAATGTGGGAAAATGTGTTACGAAAGAACAGCATTGGCCCGAGGGTTCGTGGAAAGAATTAGAAGAAGCCGTGGATGCATAATCCTACGATCCTAACATGAGGCGCATCATAGCCTATACACAAAGCGGCGGGAATAAGAGCGATTTACATTATTTCATTAGAAA
The DNA here is from genome assembly GCA_023373885.1 of Hestina assimilis. Classification (NCBI taxonomy): domain Eukaryota; kingdom Metazoa; phylum Arthropoda; class Insecta; order Lepidoptera; family Nymphalidae; genus Hestina; species Hestina assimilis. The sequence continues at coordinate 246,245 of CM041750.1, read as the reverse complement.
TTTCTTGTTTTACATGACACATCCATCACAAGAGACCAGACGACGAATTCACTGCTACATCGAGCAATCCCTGATTATAAAGAGGCTTATTGCTCTTCTTAGCCTAATCTGGTAGCTGAATAAAAGATACAAAAAAATTATACGATGATAAAAAATATTTATCACATAATTATAATAATTGTTACAGATTATCATTGTTTTAAAATCAATAAAAGCTCATTTAATTAATTTATTTTATTTAAGTAGTTAATTAATAGAATAGTTTCAGAAAACAAAGAGGCGTGGCAGAGTCAAATAAAAAAATTATTAACACCAAATTTCCAAAAGTAAAGCAACTGAGAATAAACGACAATAAGTAAGTTGGTAGCGAAACTGACAATACGTTTTACACATCTGAGCAGAAGATAAGACCTTACTAGATTATTAGTACCTGCCTGTTCGCTATTTAAGTGACAAAGAGACATATATTTTATAGACCAAGGCCAAAGAGACAAAACATCTTCGGACTGCCTGCTAGAGGCGTGTCCACCGCCGCCGGAGCCAGAGTGCCACAAACTAGATCAGTGGCAGATGCGCCGCCTCTGCTGTCTGCTGGCCACCATCGCTCAGCGCGATCTACCACTAAGACCTTACTTCCAAGATTATGAACTTGTTAGTACCTCTACTTGAACAGAACCGTTTCGAATAACCTACTATTTGGCAAATCCGGCAATAATATTCAACGCTATACACTCAACGGCCCTAAGAAGACGGTAGTCTCACCAACCAGTGTCGGAGGTCCGCAAACTTACATAAACCTAAGCAAAACCACCCGGACCAAAACCGGAACGGGGATACAGTCAATACAAACATCTGCCCCGAGCGAGAATTGAACACCCGAAAATAGTCGCGTGGAGCAGTTTCTCCGCCACAACGGTCTTCAAAATGAACCCACTATTCTATATTTATACTTTGACTATTAATACTCGCGTTGAATGAACATGAATAGGATGGGTCCAAGAAGGAATTAGTGCTATCCTACAAATATATTTTGTGTAGAAGTAGCAGTGTAGGGCAGTAGAAATATATTTAGCTCCTCGTCCTCCTCTTTACTTGGGTGGCAAAGCACGGTGATCAAGTCTTCGTTACTCGTGTCCATAGGCTACGAAATCTAGAAATAGAATGCATCTGCAATCTGTATGCTTGTTTGTCACTTGTTATTAGGAACGCAAACGGAACATAAATCTTGCAAATAATTCAGTTTTTCTTTCTAAAAAAACAAAGCTTTATTCTAATGCCAACTTTACAAGATAACCGAGCCTATTAGAGTACTATATGTAAAACTAACTGAAATTGACCATTTAAAGCCTACTGAACACCTTTTTTGATGCTAAGGACCGAGATAATAGTACCGAAAACAATTTAATATAGTTTCCATTGCTGAATTATTAAGATTCCAAAGTCAAGCTTGTACTATTATCCTGTTTTGATATAAAAATACTACCAATAAATTACCGGTATTGCTGTTTTTGGCAAGAATAGGCTGCCCAACGTACACAATTACTAACCGCACCACGAATTGAAAAACATCCATGTTAGCTAAGCTTTTAAGATGCGAGTAATATTTTAATAGCTGTTATAGAAATTTATCATCATTCATCACATAGAGTTTTGTTGAAAACCCCTTAAATTAAATATAGCCGAAACTTCCTAATAAACATTTAATAATTTCGTATTATAGGTGGCTAAAAATGATGGCCGAATAACATTTGCCCACTTCGCGCGGATCTTAGACTACATCGGCATAATCGTTACACCCGAAGACTTCAACCTGCTCGTACGACGCTTCATCAAGGACTCGTATACACTCGATTATGTGGAGTTTTTAAAGGCAATTGAGGCTGTGAAAAAAGAAGGTATTCAGGGGCTTGGTCCAGTAAGTTTTTACAAAGTACCTATTTTGTTTAATTATATAAAACAGCATTAAAAAAATGCATGATGTGCTGAATTAAGTGAATTAATCAAGTTAATTGCACTACGCTGCATCATTGTGTTTCAACTTTCAGCATATCCTCCGAAGCTTGCAGTACTCCCCTAACAACTTATTTAATTACTAAAGATCACAGCGCGTATTGCTGCCACAAAATGCAAGCTAACGTATCGAAATGTAGGCGCTTATAAATTAAAATTAATACAACTCATGAAGCATACTTCAACATTGACAAAACGCGCAGGTTCTACATTATGAAATTTTTATAAAAACAATAAATAATTTTGTCAGGCATACAATAATCCAAAAGCGGTCATCGACACTACACTCCCGAAACTGACACGACCGGAAATCGAAGCGGGTATTTCTCCAGCCGTTCTGGGTGCTTCTGACGTCTTCCACCCCGCTTTGGACCCGCCAAAGCCTTCGCGGCAGTTGCTGGAGCTAATGATGCGCGTTCAGGAGTTTGTGTTGCAACGGCGTATAAGGGTCTCGGAGTTTTTTAGGGTAAGTGATTTTTACTTTTAAAGCACAGAGTGATTTGAAAGTGTCGCGGTTGAACAATAATAATTTAACATTCAGGACTACGATCCCCTGAACAGCGGGCGCATCGCCCCGCAGCAGTTCCGGCGCGCGCTCGACGCGATGGGGCTGGCCGCGGTCGCGTCGGAGCGCGAGGTGCGCTGCATCGCGCAGCACTACACCGACCCCAACGACCCGCTGCGCGTCTGCTGGCGCACGTTCGAGGACGACTGCGACCAGGGTGAGCGAACATACGACCACCACTACGACTATACCACTAAACGAATATTAATAAGTATATTTTTCAGTATGCGATAATTGCTTCTATTAGGTGGTTGTTAATTTAAACGCCTCTCAGAAAATTATAAAGGTAAATCTTTAGATATTTAGATTTAAGACTTTTTATAAAGAAGGAATAATTAACAGTCATGTGCGTTGTGGACCACGCACAGTCGCACAGTGGAAACTAAAGGTTTCTGCAGCTTCACTATGAAGAATCTTAAGGATTTAAGCGCTTAAATTTAATAACGAATTAAAATCGACCGCAAAAATTAGTTAAAAGTAATTATTAAAATTAATATGAAAAATAAAATTGAGAGAAAACCTAACGGATGTCTAAAATTTGTAGACCTATCTTCTTTAAAATAAATGTAATTGAAACTTCTTTTGATCTCCTGCAACCTCACATTTTTCCAGAATTATTTTAAATCCCATAGTTATAAATAAATAAATAAACTCATTAGGATACTAATCTCCTGCGTTAAGGGTCCGAAAACATACACAAGGGCAAGATCAAACACGCCCTGACCAGAACACATGTCTTTGAACCCGCTATCAGTGGCGCTTAAAGCAGGCTCGCTGCCAATGCGCCACAACGTTGTCGTTTTTACATATTTTATTATCTCAAGACAAAATTCTGTAGCGACATAGAATACACCTATTTACTAAATTTCAAATAGATACCAATAGACTCCAAGTAAAATGACTGCGACATATGGACGAGCAGACGGACAGACGGATGGACGGACATGACGAAATTGTAAGGGTTCTGTTTTTGCCATTTGGCTATTATTAGATTAACTTGAATTTTTCTTGAAATGTTTATGAATCTTTTAGTTTATTTTTAATATTTATTTTGTAATGTTATAATTATATAATTAATATTATGTAATGTTATAATTATATAATTAATATTATGTATAATGTATTTTCAGTGGCGGATTTATCAGCAGGCTGAGTAGGCTTGACCCTAGGGCGGCACATTTTTGGGGCGGCAAAGGGGACCGATCTTTTTTTTTTGCTAACTCATAGAAATCAAAAATATTTCTGCACGACGGTTTTCTGATGTTGTACAGGTAGAAATCTGCAACAAATTTGCCGATGATTTTCCCCTCTCCCCTACACATTCCGAGTAGTTACTTCCATATTCTAGAGTAAAGAAAAAGTAGTTCGCCGCCACCCAACCAGTAATCGGCCTTTTGCTAGATTGTAAAATAATATAGGACTAGACAATTGTAGAGGCAAGGGCGGCAAAAACCTTAAAGCCTATTATTGAAAATGTATAAATCCTCCACTGTGTATATAGTAGGGACTACAATGAATGCAAAGTTTTAGTAGTTCGATTCACAAAATTCACAAATACGTCAATAGAAGGGTCAATCACACACGTCCACAGTGTTCGCAATAAAGGAACTAGAGAAGCACCCGGAGGTGTCGGCGGGCGGCGCGGTGGCCGCGCTGGCGGAGCTGCCCGCGCCCGGCGCGCCCACGCAGAGCGGCGCGCAGCTGGACGCGGCGCAGGCTGCGCTGCTGCGCGTGAGGAGCGCCTGCGCCGAGCGCTCGATCGATCTCAGACCTACCTTTGGAGAGCACGATGAGTAAATATTATACCCGGAAAACGTTATTTAATTTGATAGACACACGACTAATTTTGCATCTTTTGAAGAACCTGTTTGTAATTATATAATAATTGTAGTGATTCTCTTGACTTGTGTTGTTTTCAGTGGGTGCACTCGGCTATTAGCGTTCGAAGTAGTAGGTACATAACGCACACGCCACTGCATATTAGGTAGAAAGTTAATTCCTATTCCAAGAGGAAATCGCTTGGAAAAATAGTGAATACATTTTGTCCAGATAATCATATTTTCTTTCAGAATCTCAAGACCAATAGAACTGAAAGACCAATTGGCAGCTAAAGAGCGGTCATATTAAGAAAAAATGACATTACTTTGTTCTTCAGTTTATGAAATATTACTCGTTCCGTGCAGGCATAGAAACGGTCACGTGTCACGCGCGCAGGTGCGGCGCGTGGTGGCGCGCGCGGGCGTGCTCGCCACGCCGGAGCAGCTGCGCGCGCTCGAGACGCGCTACCTCGACGACTGCGGGTTCAACTACTTCGCACTACTGGATGACGTAAGACATCTGACTTACCAAGCCACCCTGTTAAACAGCGGACAGCTTGGATGTTAGACGTGCCAAACGTTAGTCTAGACGTTAGCCGCAGCTGTTTTGTATCAATGGATACTTTACGTATCTAAATTACTACGACGTTATTTGTGTAGTGTTTCGTATAGCTGTTCTTTACTTTACGTAACATTCACGCCACGCCTGTACAAATGCAGCGAGCATCGCGTCCAAGCCCCCATCAGTACTGTCTGATTTATTATTTAGAGGACCTATTTATTACGTATTAATCAAGTAATATAATAATAACAACTTATTACAAAAAATAAAGTTTCCACTAATTTGTAACAACATTTTTTTTCTTATCGAATTTAATTTTTTTCTGACGTTCTAAAATGACTATCATTAAGCTTTAAGTAATCGGTTTCTCGCCTTTCAGAAGGCATGTAGTAACAAAATATTAAATGCTGGTAAATGTCTACTGTATAATATAAAAACAAGCAACTCCCGCAGTTGGAAGAGAAGCCAGTGGAGAGCGCCACGATCGCGCGCACAGCGCCTATACGTCGCAAAACTACACGCGAGCACGACCCGCGGGAGACAGACATCGTTCAGATACTCGCTAAGATAAAAGGAAAGGTATTTGGCGATGTTTTTTTCCTTACTATCAGGTACTAGGGGATCTGCCGGTGTCGGTAGTCACCTATAGTTACACATAGTACGTAAACCGAGACACTGAATCAGGAGGATAAAGTATTGCGGAATTCCGGTTCCGGAACAAGAGATAATTTTGAAAGCGTTACTTCGGAGCGTGCAATGCACATATCTGCACATAGATCTCTGTAAGGTCAGCTTCGGTAGGTTAAGTGGTTTCTATTAGATACATTCGCACTCCCGTGATTGGTGGATTTACCTGAGTTACATTTACGGAAAGCCCCTTACATTTTACCAATAGCAAAATCCCTGTCTAATATTTAATTAGTATTCAATAATTGATAATATTGTCTTTTAATAAATTTCGGTGTAATTAGGTTAATATTTTACTAACATAGGCTAATAATATTGTTACTAACACTCATTTATATTTATATGGATTTACTTTGGTCTGAAATAAAAGTGTATTATTATTATTATTATATATTAATAGTTTACTAATGGCTACCTTTTTCTAATATCTTTACTTTTAAAACAATAAATCTACAACCTCAAGTCCTTGTTTGTTTACTAGAGACGCTTATCAAACATGTACAACGACACACAAAAGGATCTAATAGAAAGTGGACTTTACAATTTTCTTGAAAAATACGCGCCTAAAATGTTGGCTGTCACAAAAGGACATATCCACACTTATCCAATTGACCGCATCCAACGTAGAGCGGCTCGAATTGTCGACGATCAAGCCCTTTCCGATCGGCTTGATCCTTTGGCATTGCGTAGAGATGCCGGATCACTCTGCATATATATCACGTGGAATGTTCTGAGGAATTGTTTGGATTGATCCCACCGGTAGAATTTCACCATCGGACATCGCGGCTAAACTCTAAATTCCATCCATACCACCTCGATGTCTGGAAATCCACAACAGCGCGATTTAGAAGACATTTTCTTCCTCGCACAACCACTCTGTGGAATCAGCTTCCGCCGGCGGTCTTTCCGAACCGATAGGACTTGGGAACCTTAAAGAGAAGAGCGTATTCTTTCCTTAAAGGTCAGCAACGCACCTGCATGCCTTCTGGTATTGCAATGTTCATGGGCGGCGGTGATCGCTTAACATCAGGTGAGCCTCCTACCCGTTTGCCCCTCACAAAAAAAAACCCTTATCATAATGGATGTTGTGGTCCCAGAGCTCACACTTAAGTATCTCAACTCCTCTTTCTTAGAGGTTCTACCTCTACAAATAATTTTGCCGGCGCCCATACCAACAAAAATCTAAGAATTCAATGTTCTATTTACTTACAAATATTTAGAGAATATAATAGACAAAACATTATAGAGAATATAATATTAAAAACATTATATTTTGTCGTCTTGGTAGATGGTGCGCGAAGGCGTCCGCCCGCTGGAGTTCCTCCGTCAGTTCGATCCGCGTCGCGAGCTGGTGGTGCCACGCGCAGACTTCTACCGCGGACTCGCCTCCGCCGGCCTCGCCCTCTCGCCCAACGAAATGGATACGCTAATGGAAGTGTCAGTAAAAAACTAACTTACTGCCTATTTTGGTTTTTTTCTAATTTTTCTACGATGCATGTATATGGACAGTCGACAGAAGTGAATACTTCAAATTTGAATATTGTTTCTAAATTGACTGTTAAATTAAATAATGCTTAGTATGGATATTTATGTAACTTTCATATTTCGTAAAAAAAAAAAATCTACGTTCAGTTTCTGCTCGCCGGGTCGCCGTCGCTTCGTGGAGTACGAACGGTTCTGTAACACGGTGGGCGAGGCGCTGGTGGCGGGCGGGCTGGAGCGCGCGCCGCTGTTGGAGCCCACGCCGCACGTGCCGCCCGCCGTGCCGCTCGTGCACCTAGACTTCGAAGAGAGAGGACTGGTCGCCGGTGCGCTCGCAAAGTTGGCAAAGTTCCCCGACCAGGTTTCTAACATACTAGAGGTTTTCAAGGTAAGTTTATTACCCCATTCATTCATTCATATTATGCGAAGTTTTGACGATCTATATGGTCTACTACAGTTAAGTCGACAGAAAATAGGTAATAAGAAAATAAAATTGTAATCATTTGTCAGGACGCGGACCATGAGCGCTGCGGCTCGTTGGCGCGCTCGTCCGTGGAGCGCGCGCTGGCGCGACGCGGCCTGCTGGAGCGAGTGTCGGCTCGCGAGCGAGACGTGCTGTACAAGTGCTTCGGCTACAAGCGCGGCTGTCGGGACGAGGTGGGTGCTCACATTTTATCTCTCATTATATAGATCGCGTCCGCAAATGCAAAGTTTTGCCCATCAAAAATTATTAAGTAGTGTCGAATTAGCTGTTATTTAATCTATAGTAACAATTGCAGACAAAAGATTCAAATACCTATACATTAATCAACAGGTAAACTACAGAGCCCTGTGCAACGCTCTAGATATCGTGAACGCAACATCAAGTGCACAGCCCTGCTGATAGTCTTCGAGTTCGATATCAGAACTAATGAAATTCTTAATAAAAATGTTTACCATATAATTAGCTTATAATTTATTCCCTACGGGCGAGAGATATAATGGTAAAAAAATTTAGAGAACAGATTACACAAGACATTGTATTGATATTTATTAGTATTTGTAGTTAAGACTTAGGTATAGTATGAAGTGATGATTAAGTCAAAGTACAACAATTACAATATTTTAATTAAACTACTAAGGTTTTAGATCTGTTTGTTCTAATTTCTCAACGTTTAACAATTATTATGAGTCTAAATTAGTACATTAAAATAATTTATTCAGATAAATGAATAAAACAATCCAGAAAGTAAATTATTAACGTTCAGCCTATGTTTATAACAAAGTAGAAATTAATCAAGACAGACAAAAAGTCAACATTTTATTTACATATTTCTTTTATTTAGATTTTAGACATACACAACTCGTATATCTCCAGAAGTTTGTTCATGTCCTAATGCTTAAAACTAATTTCTTTCTACCATTGGAAGAAACAGCTACTTTGTATAAAATACATGATTCTGATTTCCTTGTTCGATTACCAAATTAAAAATTATAAATCTACAACATTTTCTGCAATGAGATCCAGAACAATCATCGCTGAGTGGAGGGCGGCTGCTCATACGCTCATACATACACACACACACGCACGCACGCACGCACGCAGGGGCCCGGCGCGCCGACGGGGGCTTCTGACACTTCTTAACGTTAAGCTCTGTATAATTAATATTACTCTAAGAATCAGTTCAAAAGGTAAGATTTCGATTCTATAATGTCAAAATTGAATCTAATTAGCAATAATACTCAAGTTAATCTATAAATCCATACTATATTATATTAATTTAATGCAACGACCGCTCCGGACGTGGTCACGCCACATGCGACGCACTTTTATCCTTAAAAATTTCTTAAAAGATTTCTTAAATTAATTATGTGGAATGGAATGTCGCGTCCCCGGCGCGGCGACGCGGCGCGCGGCGCGGCGGCGGCGCGGGACGCGCACGACCGATCACTTAACCTGGAACACGGACTGCTATTAATATACGACCAATGACTACACTAAAATAATATATTACATTATATTTGAGATGAATATTTCGGAAAGCGTATCGTTGGCTTTAGTCCAATAAATAATTAAGAGAGTAAACAAAATGCAGGCAAAGAGAAAACTAAAAATGCTGACATGTAAAATGGCTATGCGACATAATCACCTTACTATTGGACTGACATGACTATCGGCAGGTACTGGTTTGTGTCTAGTAGGGCTGGTGCCTCTGGTTGGCGCGCCCGCCGCCGCCCCCGCGCTGCTTGCCGCCCTGGTAGCCTGCTGCGAGAGATTACGGTGAGAACATCGAAAAGCTTAGCACCCGTTTGTCAGGAAACTGTTAACGATCACAAAAACTGCTTTGAGTGCTCGTTAGTCATGCGACAAGTAAGGGTACGCTCACACGTGTGCAGCGAGGAAAACATTCAACTCTAAATTGTTATTGGCGTGAGTCCAAGCATACAAAACTATAAGTATTACATTAATTATTGAATAGTGCTCAAAAATTAGATTTATTTTATGAAATTGATACTTTTATTCTTTAAAATATTAGTGTAAGCGTATCTTTACGCAAGAAGAAGCAAACATTTAACAACAATGAGATTTGATTGCAGAATCATAAATTGGACAACTATAGACTGAGAACATCAAATTTAAATCAACAATACAGCTCTAAAATGATTGTTATTTAAAAACAATACTAGTATAGGACGATTTTATTTTAAAGGAATCAAAAAGCTTTCTTGTGCTTACATGAAAAGCAATGAGAGGTTACACTCCCATAGGGCCTGCTTATATATTTTAAATCAAATGTTATAAAATAATAATGCCTATATTTTTGGACACACTAATCAATCATATAGCACAGTACTTATATAAAATAACTTTAGCTATTATATAAAGGAATTCTACAGCTAAGCCGAAGTTGCAAAAGTTCCCATACAACATGCCCAAGATATTTAATCTCAGGCAATGTCAGGGTCAATGTCTAGCATAGTCAAATATTATCAGCAGAGGGGATCACTTACCATCAGATCGCCCCTCTGCTTGTCTGCCTTCTGTTTCTTCCATAAAAAAGAAAAAAAAAAACATTATTACATTTTTAACACAAATTGCATTTTATAAATCTTGGTCCTATTAAGCTAAAGAAATTAATAAACCTAAGTGTCCATTTGTCACGCGTTAGTTCAATAGAAATATATTTGTGTATGTCTTTTTGTGTGTAGATTTTTTGAGTAGAGTGATTAAATAATTATTTCCGTTAGGAATTTGCTGCCCATCTAAGTTTATAAAACTAATTCATGCTGACCAGTAACATTAAATCATTGCTAATGATTGCATGTTTTCGGTAACATAATCAAGAGTGTAACCTCGCATGATTTTATAATTACTAATACAAAAATAGATTTAGTCGATCTCACTAGACTATACATACGACTGAACTATATTAAGCTAAAGTTACCTCCAATCGCATTCACACATGCATTTGATGATAAAAAGATCTAATAAGGATGAATTTAACATTTCAATGACGCAATCTACTAAATACGAGCACCTAGTCGTGCGGCCGAACACGAGAGCTACAAGGCGGGGTGGGGTGGGGGAGGACGGCAGTACCTTTCCCGCGTGGAGCCGCGCGTGCGCCGTAGCCGCCCTCGTACCCTCCGTACCCGCCGTAGTCTGCCCGCAACACACAAGCCATTAGTCTCCCTGCGCACTTCTCGCATCAACATAACGACATTACTTTGGCTTCGCTAAACTTTGCTCATTAGCTCGACATGCTATATGTTAGCGAGACGAAATTATTGTGCTACATAATAGTTTTCTTCCTTGGATACTTCTATTGTCAACTACTTCCTCCTCAAATGGGTTACAAAATTGACATTGTCAATTTCAGCTGGATGAGCTTTATTTGCATTTTAAATTAAAACATTAATTTTAAACTATAATCAAGTGTTAATTATTTTGAATGCAGTTGAGTAATGTTAAAGTTCCAAGTCGAGAGGAGTCTGCGCGCACATGCGTGTTAGTGTGGGCAGGGGCTCGGGAGCGCGGGGGAGCGGGGATCGGGCGGGGTATATATGGAAACACATTGATTTTTTGGTAACAGTGCTTTATTCAAAAGCTTCATCATATCTTTATCACGTTCACAATGTCTCTCCATATATTACCCCAATTACCCAAATGTAGCATGTGGCGAGAGCGTTAAAAAGGTAAAATGAAAATACCAAAAAACATAAAACTCGGGCGACATTGCTACATATGTCAAAAGTGGTATTACAAATGAACACTTATATAAAACGTAAGGCGGTAACATATATGTACAAACATAGTACCTAGTGAAACAATGATAAAGAGTGATCGACAGCTGCGTGGGCACGGCTACTGCCGCCGGCACGCGGGCGGCTCGCAACAGTGATGCAAATTAGTGGAAATAAACTAAGTAATGCAAATTAAAATGATCTCTCAGAAATGTTATAAGTATGAAATGATTTAACTTTAGATTACACAGGAGCAAGTTTCCTAACTACGATTGTTATCAGAATATACTGTCGCCCCGACGACATTTACTACACATTATCTCGATAGAATATCAATGTAAATACGCAGTTATAATAGAAAAATAAATATTTTCTACGCACTAAGACATACACCTAAGGTTCACGCGACTCGATATCTCAGCGAGGAGGTATCTCAAGGACGGAGGGCGGCCCCACTACGCTAACCTAGCGCGGCGGGCGACCCGCGACTCGCCGCTCGCCCGCCGCCTTACTCTACGTTTACATTCTAGGATCAGGTAACATCAGTCGAGGTAATGTGTCGGAGAGCAGGCCGGCCTAGCCGGCTCACTAGTGCTGCTTGCCGCGTTTACCGTAATTGGGGTATCCGGAGTAATCGTATCCGCCGTAGCCCCCGTAGCCGTCGTATCCGTATCCGCCGTAGCCGTAGCCGTCGTATCCGCCGCCATATCCTCCCTGGCCGTAGCCGTAGCCGCCGTACCCCTGGTTGCCCCAGGCGCCCTGTCCGCCGTAGCCCCCTCGGCCCCCGCGCCCTCCACGCGCGCCTCGCCCCCCGCGCCCGCCTCGCCCGCCCATGCCCCCGGGTCCATCTGGCTTCGGCGTCGCCCTCTTTACATCAACCTAAGAATAATTAATAAATATTAACACATTACAATTCACATCATAAATTATTTCAATAAAAACATTATGTATTAAAGAAATCGTGGCAACTATACCAACCTCTTTGCCTCCAATGGTTTGCTTGGGAGTCTTGAGAAGTTCATTGACCACCTGCTCAGACTCAAATGTGATGAAACAGAAACCTTTTCTTTGATTCTTTGTCTTGTCAAACGGCATCTCCACTTCTATAACCTGAAAACAAAAATTTCAAATAATTAGTAGTCAATTTTAATTCAAACCCTATTCTAATATTGTAGCAAAACAATCAGTGGCCCGGTTTTATCTTCACTACCAATCAAGATTTTTTCAATCTCACCAATTCCGGATTTTTCATCATTAAGATGCTTAATATTAACATGAGTGATATTAAAAATTAATAAGATCTCACCGTTCCAAAATTATTGAAGAAATTTTTGATTTCATCATCAGAGATTTCACTACTGAGACCTCCAACAAATATTTTGCCATGTCGCGCCTTCGCCTTCTTAGGGTCAACTTTTTTGTTGTTAATTGTGTGATCCCCAGCAGCGATGACTTTATCAATGGAGTCTGGCGCCTTGAACACGATGAAGGCGAATCCTCGCGACCGACCCGTGTTCGGATCAGTCTTGACATTAATACTTTCAATCTCTCCATAAGCACTGAAGTGGTCACGAAGTTCCTCTGAAATTAACAAATAATTTAATATCTTTGACCATAACAGAACAAATAATAATATAAAAGAATTCGTCAGTATTGTGGGTAAAGTTTTCTTCAAATAAATTCAGAAGCAGAACTGAAATATTCATCATTTCAACTTATAAATAAATTAACTTAAATAAATAAATTTTAAATAATTAATAAAAACATAACACTTACTATCTGTTGTTTCCCAGCTTAGGCCTCCCACAAAAAGTTTTCTGTAAGTACAATAATGTTATCAGAATGAGAAAGTACAAAAGGACACAAATTTCCTTGCTTTAGAAACTGACTTAAAAATTACTATTTAACATTAACACTATGCAGTACTTGTTTACAGTACTTTACAGCTACTATTTTGTTACAAACAAACTCCAAGCACTGCAGCAAAACAAAATCAGAAACCTGTAAGTTACAAAAATTAAACTGCAAAATTTAACATTATCAAGACAACGAGAAATGAAAACAAGAATGTTACAATGATAATATCGCAAGATTTGAAATTGGCAAGTGTGAACGAGGCCCAAAATTAAGTGGCCGAGAAAATCTAGTCAGTTTGGTCGTTGTTTTACTTTAGTGTGAGCCCTTGCGGATATATACCATGACGTCCTTCGGCGGCAGCTGCGGCGGCGGCGCAGGCTCACACCTGCAGAGAGACAGGGCGTTAGTAGCGCTCCAAACTGACCGCGACGCCGGGGGCCGATCACCCGACGCCACATTCGGCGCCATACGCGGTACGCACTACCACCGATTTAAAATCTTGCAAGACGCTAAATAATTAGCTTACACGGTCCACGCCCGCACTAAGACCGTTACATTCAATCCATTAGTCGAATGTGAAAAAAAAACTGATGCAAAAATCAATAACGGGACCGCGCCGGCGGGAAGTGAGCAAGTGACGCGCGAGTGACGCCATTTTAGGACGAGCGGCTAGAAAATCAATTTTAATAATATCTAAGCCTGGAATTTAGCTGAAATAAGAACTACGACATTGATGACTTTATTTAATACGCGAAGAATCCACTGCAATAATAAAATCATAGAATTTTGAAAAAACCTCATGGATTAAAGTAGATTACAATGCCGATAATAATTTGCCGGACCGACGCCGCCATTGCGGCAAGCATAAAATTACTGTAAAAACAATTTTACAACGCAATAAGCTACTGTATAATTAAACATTTATTATTTTATTTTAAAATGGTTATAAATATATTCTTTAAGAGACTGTGATATAAAGAAAACATATTTTACCTGTCGTCATCGCGTCCTGGGGCGTCTGCACTGTTATGTTCTTGACCATCACCTCCACCGTTTTCCGCATTTCCATTCACTTGATTATCCGTAACGTCTTGTGCAAAATTATCGTTATTAGCCATTATTATTACTAAATTTAGACTTAAGTAACAATAAACTAAATCTAAGGTCTATACACGACCTTCAACGCTGAATGCCAAATGCAGAAGAATGAAAGAGGGCGTATGATGAGTCGGCGCGAACTATTTCGTAAAGTTGGCTAATAGCAGAGAGACGCGCTTTTTTGCAGACCTTTTCATCCCTTCTACGATTGCAGCCAATACGAATCTAGAAACAGCTATGAGGTCAATGGCATGTACCGGTATCAACAAGGATGGCAGTATCAAAACATAGCAAGTAAAAGCGAGAAAGATATATTTGGCAATTAATCAATAGTTTTACCAACATTCAGAAAAAAGTACCGCCGATTGCAAGAATAGTTTCGTTTGGAAATGTATTTATTTACAGAAATGAAATTGTAATTTTAAAATAAAATGAATCCAATTACATATTTTTCAATTGGCTTACATTCAAAATAAAATATCAAAATTTAAAATAAATCAGTCCAAATAACAGATTGGAAATTATCACTTTTTATTGTTGTTTCACAAGAAAAGGCTTTAGATTTAGAATTCTATAGATGTGTAAATAAATATTTAAAATTGTATAATGAACAAATACCGATTCACTAAAAATTATCAAGTAATATGCTATTTACAGACATATGTACAGACATTACATATGTCTGTTATTAGGTCACCTAAACTCTACAAGTAAATTATTGCTTATTGGGGTAGACAAATAAGTTATGACTGGTAAATCATACAGAATACACTTGCAGACAAAACAAGAGTGATCCATATCCGCTTTTCATTTTATAATAATTATAGCTAATGCACGGCATTTTAGAGACTTAGGTATTTTAAATACACTACAATGTAATGAATTTAATATAGGGTAAATACATTGTAATTCTAACATAATAATTACGTAATTTTAATGTAATTAAGAGATCATATAATAATTATTGCTGCCGCACTATTCTAATTTAGACTTTAGGTCAAAATTCAAATCTTGCAACACTATAGCTAAATTGACACCGAACGGTGAGGTAGGCTATTTTTCTGTTTTCAGTCCTTATTTATCGTGAAAATTAAGCGATTTTCGTGACGATTCGTTGCAGATTACACCATTTTGATGCCTATAATTTACTGAGGTAAGTTGTTTATTAGTAATAAACAAAAAAAAGTACGAAGAGTGCATTATTTTTATTGTCGGCATAAAGATTTCTTTCCATAGGTTAAAGCACTAATGTTTCTATGTTGTATCAACTACCACTCGTTTCAATGTTGTAGAAGCAATAAATATATGAGATTCGTTATTTTACTCTAGAATTAACTTTCTGCGAGTTGAATATTAACAGATTCGTGAAAGCAGGTTTGTTAAATACTCATTAAAGTCGCCATGCGTGGTTTGACGAACCCTGCACAATTGGTCGTATCAAGCATACTGTATATTCTAAGACGTTATTTTTACGTTGGTAGTAATTTTTTCGACTCACTCGTGCCATTTACTGAAGAAAATAAGTTAGTTCGGAAAAATTGTATGTACTTTATT
Source organism: Hestina assimilis (assembly GCA_023373885.1). Lineage (NCBI taxonomy): Eukaryota > Metazoa > Arthropoda > Insecta > Lepidoptera > Nymphalidae > Hestina > Hestina assimilis. The sequence continues at coordinate 230,389 of CM041750.1, read as the reverse complement.
TCTGTTATGGAACTAAAAAAGCGAAACGAAAGAAACATGTCCAGCTACCATTGTTCAGACACATGCTACTTCAAATGATCATTGATGTTATTTGATTACTATAATGCTGCTAACATTTTTATAAGTAATTCCTTTTTTATGTTTAAATATCTCTATTAAAATACTTAAATAAGGATGGTAAAAAGAGACAAAATAGTTCATAGATTGTGTATTTTGATAAATAATTATATTTGAATAAATATAATATTCATTTATAAAGTGAGATTAAATTTGAATGATTATGGAATGAAAAAAAATTAAGAAAGTCAATGGCAATGTGCAGAATCAATAAACCTAGAAAGATTGCACTTATATCCATTCTAATCCAGACATACCCATCATATTCAATATAATCAATATATATAAAAATGAATCCCTTACATCTCTTGGTCACGCCATCATGCGTGAATGGCTGGACTGATTTCACAATTTTTTTTTTGTTGTATTTGTTATTGTCAGGAGAAGGTTCTTATGACAGAAAAAATGTAATAAATTGTGTGTCACATTGTTTGTCCGTGATGGACTCCTAAACTACTCAGCCAATTTTAATAAAATCTTGCACACTGTGCAGTTTCATCCTACTTGAAAGATAGGATAATTTATATCTCAATTTATAATCGAAATATTATTTTATTGCATATTATTTGTTTATTAACAAAAGGTCATGATTATCTGTGTTAGTTTAATAAGAATCTAAGAGATTGCGGTATAAGGTAATTCGTTGACTGGGTTGAGTAAGTATCCAGTAGATGGTCCCACGTTAAAAATACATTATAAATAAATTCAGAAGGCCTGTACCAAATCAGATTTTTGTTGTTTCGTTTGTAATTTTCTAAACAAAGTTTGTATGGAATTGCCGGGTAGGGAAGTTTGTATGGAAAACATTGTATTACTTAATGTTTGTATATAGGTAGATAGTTTATAAGTGGAAGAACCAAGCACGGAATTTAAAATCCCACGGTATGGGGATAAATGGAGCAATTTACTATGCACCTGGATGAAGTTGGGGCAGCTCCCTAGTAGGAAATAAAAACAATTTTTAAGAATATGTCAGACCCATGCTTGTTATAAGTGTGATTACTGATTATAAAGTTATTGCAGCATTATTAAAAAATATTTATGATAATATTTTGTGTACTTATAAATATACATATATTTTATTTACATAAATTGGACAATTCTCAGCCCTTTAGACTGAAGATTCTTTTAGTTGTATGAGGTTCCCTGTAAGAGATCACTTTTAGTGACAAGCCACTTTTGCACCTATTATGTACATTGCAGCATTTGTTTTGTTATATTTATTTTGTGTATGCAATAAAGAATTTAAATAAATAAAAAGAAAGATATTATTGGCCTTAAATATTAAACACACACACACACACAGTTTATTATTAAAATTAATCTGCTATTATAATGAAGTTAGTATTAAATTGTAAATATTTTGTAATATTGGTTGTGTTATAAATTAAAAAAAATATATTTGTTACTATTTTAATCCCCACGGACAGGCACTGCCTAGTGTCTAGTGAGGTGCCAGATATAAAACTTGTACCTTTATTTAAAATCAATACTTTATTCAATATATAGATTATGAATTGCAAAAGAAAATTAGATAAAAATACTGAATATACTTGATAAAAATATACCTACTAGAAAAAATGTTAAGGAAAAAGTCAAGGCCAGTAGGGCCAACAGCAATACACATTCCGAAAAAAAAAATAAGGAAAAAGCCTCATCCTATTGAACCTGGCTGCTTCACCAGCTTGGGCTGTAGAAAATGTTTTCTTCTTGCTCTTTAGTGTTGAATTCAGTACGTTTTGTGGACAATATTTTAAATTTCTTGTCTTTTTAAATACCGTTTAATCGATCCAAAAAAGGAAAATATGCTATTTTGTTTACTAGGGTGACATATTCATCCAGCTATTTGACTTTAATTGAAGACAAAAATTTTCTGAATTGATTTTGATGAAATAAATACAATTGAATCGAGATTAAGACTTTATTCTTTATTTGAACTTGTATAATACGATTTGAAACATGCTATCAAAAATTTTAAGGATATTTTTAGATTCTTTTGTTCAATGTTGGCCAAACAATAATGCTTGTTTAACCATAATACTTTCATTGACTTTATATCCTTTATAATAGTTTTTTTTTTTATAAATATATTGTTTCATTATTATTTATAATTAAGAGTGCAATTTGAATTCCAGTTAAGCTAATAAAAAAGTTTCCAGTTAAGCTAATAATAAAAAAATGAAAATATATTGAATTACCTATATATATATTTTTGTTTATGATAGGAAAATGAAACAAGGAATTGAAATACACATTACAATCAAAGGTATTGTAGGTAAATTAGTGATTGTAATGATGTTACAGGGCAGCGTATAGCGGAGGCCTGTATCGGCGCAGTGTTATCACAGCGATGGTAATGGAGGCGTCCCCGTCCCCGCAGAGCGTTGGCCGCGAGTTTGTCCGCCAGTACTACACGCTGCTCAACAAGGCGCCCGCCCATCTGCATAGGTACTTATCTCAGTGACATTCATTGAAATGGTAAAAACTTGACATACGGTACAGATTTTTGGCAATTGTTGTAGTCCTATTTTTACTAGAGATTTAATTAAATCAACTTCTGCCCTTTGTCTGTATTTTGTTTACAAAATAAAATGTAATAATACAATTTTTTTCTGTTATCAGTTTATTATCTATGTTATCTCTCTCAAAGGATGATAATGACATTGAGAAGTGATGTCACTATTGTGTACAAACATGCTCTTTATAAATAGTATGTTTGCTTGTTCTTACTATAAATGTCTATATAATTATATGAAAACCGAATCTTTCTAAAATATTTGACTTGTATATATATTAAGAAATTAAATTGACCATACCGGTCAAATGCATGGTGGACTATGCATAGTGGAGACTGAAGGGTTCTGCAACTTGATAAAAAGCCTTAAGTATTTCAAATATTTATGTCTATACATTATCTAACAACTATCATTAACAAATTAAAATGAAATCTTTTTATTTTAAAGACCTCTCCAAATAAGCCTCACACATTGCCACACGTTGGAATTTATTTTATTAAAGCGTCATTTACATCTATAGCCTATTACATTATTTTTTTATATATTTTCTATTTGAATACAACATTTTTTGTAGCGGGTAATTGAATGCAACATAATAACTCAATTTCGTATAGATAGAGCTAGTAGCTTTAGTCTTCGATTAAAATGATTTTCATTTATGGAAGTGACAAAATTATAGTGGTTCCGTTTTGTAACTTTGAGATGTCCACAACGTCAGGGCTCCACCCTTGTGCGAAGGTAATGAGTGTGATGTGTCGCAGATTCTACAACAACTACTCGTCGTTCGTGCACGGCGGCCTGGACGCGCCCAACCGCGAGACGCTGCCCGTGGTCGGGCAGAAGCAGATCCACAACCGCATCCAGCAGCTCAACTTCCGCGACTGCCATGCCAAGATCAGCCAGGTTCGGTTCCCCCGAGTGCGCCCGTCGCGCGGCGGTGCGGGAGTGACGGTGACAGTGACGGTGACGGTGACAGTGACCGTGAGCGCTGCCGGCAGGTGGACGCGCAGGCGACGCTCGGCAACGGCGTGGTGGTGCAGGTGACGGGCGAGCTGTCCAACGGCGGCGCGCCGATGCGCCGCTTCACGCAGACCTTCGTGCTCGCCGCGCAGTCGCCCAAGAAGTACTACGTGCACAACGACATCTTCCGCTACCAGGTACGGGGCACGGACGCGTCGGCCGCCACCCCCGTTATATTGACAATCGACGTTATTGCAGATCACGCATGCGGTGGTATTTTGTTGCTAGCTACTCGTTCAGTATTCTTTGTCATTTTACGCCATATCGAATTTTACTCCATATCAGTTCAATGGATCGCATTAATGAATAAACTAATTGTTGTAGTTTGCACTCGAAGCTGAGCGCTGAGGTTTTTTTTTTTATAAAATATGCGTTATACAAAGTAATATATAAAGATTTTAATACAAAATACCAACTTGAAACTAAAAAGTATAAAATATTTATAATTTTAAAACATAAATCAGTGCTAACTTGCTAAGTAAAACATTGCCATATAACTTCTTCACACCTATTTCTGCTGTTGCCAATATTTATTTTTTAAATTTTAGATTTGCAGTTAGTATTTCTTTCTAAACCTTTGTAAATATTTCTTTTTATCTACAGCTATTATTACAACATATTTACAATTCGATACCAACCAGATTTACTAATAATTACAACTGTCACTAATAATTACAAATCATGTCCACGGGAAATGGTGGCAAGAATGCTAGCTGCATTTCCCCGCTGAATCGCAATACCGATTCTTTGGGCAAAAAATGAACCTGTAACCTGTGGAGTCAGGGTATAGTATCTTGTAGATTTTTTTTGCACTAACCTTTTATGGCTCAAGTGTTTCTACTACAAACGGCACAAAGGTGTAATTATAAAAACTAGAATTTGTTACATTTTTAAGTATAATCTCTGTAAAGAAGGCACCTGTTCTAAACTAAATTATCCTGCATGCTTAAACTTTGTATAAGAAATGGGTATTTGTAAAACTATACTAGAATAAAACTTAAATATTTTTTCATGTTGGTTAATAATTTAGTACGTTAGCAAGTCACATATGAATGACCGCCCGCAGGACATCGTGTTCTCGGACGAGGAGGGCGACGGCTCCGGCCGCTCGGAGGGCGAGGAGGAGGAGGGCGTGGCGACGGGCGGCTACTTCCCCCCCGCGCCCTCGTTCCCGCCGGCGCCCTTCCCCGCGCCGCCCGCGCCGCCGCACGCGCCGCTGCTGTCGCCGGGCGCGCCGCTGCCGCAGCCCGCGCCCCCCGCGCCCTCCGCGCCCCCCGCGCCCGCGCAGCCGCACCTCAACGGACACCCGCCGCAGCACGACGACCCCACGAGGCACCTCGTCGCCGCGCTGCAGGGTACCGACCGACTGTGCCGATTTAAATTATACTTGGGGTTCCTCCGATTGCTAAAACAATTAAAGAATTATAACAGTACATAAAATATTTTGTAGGAATATATTAGTTTTATTAATTTGTGTCCAGCGAACGCGATCTCCGATGCCGCGGCGGTGAGGCCCGTCAGCGTGAGCGCAGCGCCGGCCGAGCACGAGGTGGAGGCGGCGCCGGAGCCCCCGCCGCAGCCGGAGCCGGAGCGCGAGCCCTCGCCGCCGCCGCAACCCTGTAATAATCATTACAATAAATAAATACCTCAAGAATTGATACGCTAATAGATATGCAGATGAAATAATATTTGTAACGTCGCAGCGACGCCCGCGCCGCCGGAGCCGAAGACGTACGCCAACCTGCTGAAGTCGGGCGCGTCGCGCGGCTCCCCGCCCGCGCCCGCGCCGCCGCCCGCCGCGCCGCCCGCCGCGCCGCCCGCCGCGCCGCTCGCCGCGCCGCACGAGCCGCGCGCGCGCCGCCGCCGGCGCCCGCGCCCGAGCGCGCGCCGCTACTCGGACGCGCAGCAGCTGTTCCTCGGCAACCTGCCGCACTCGGCGACGGAGGAGGAGCTGCGCGCGCTGTTCGCGCGCTACGGGCCCGTGGCCGAGCTGCGCGTGCACAGCAAGCCGGCCGCGCCGGGCGCGCCGCGACACCCCAACTACGGGTTCATCACCTACGAGACGCCGCAGGCCGCCGCCGACTGCCTGCACGCGACCGTGAGTGTCTCCGTCCGGTGGCGCGGCGCGCATGTGCCCGGCGGCGCGCTGTACCGTGTGCTCTCTGCCGCAGCCGATGTACTTCCCGGCCGAGGGCGGCGAGGGCGCCGTGAAGCTGAACGTGGAGGAGAAGAAGACGCGCAGCCGCGAGGCGCCGCGCCGCCGCCCGCTGTCGTCGCCCCGCGCCGCCTTCCAGCCGCGCCAGCCCTACCGCCGCTAGCCGCCTGGATCGCTCCAACTCTTAGGTGTATCACTTCGCGTCTACTAAATTCCAGTCGGGCACGAGTCGACTCCCACGCTTCGCATATCGCTTTTTTTCGTTAAGTAGTTAGATAGTCAATTAATTTGTCGATGAGGGACCTCCCGCCCCGCTCCCCCTCCGCCTCTCCCCTCCGTGCGACTGAGCGGTAGTCCTGCGTTAACTTTTCATCCCTATGGGTTTCGGAATTAGATACGAAGTAGACCGGTCAATATTTTTCCCATTCCGTTTGTTAAAGATGATACAAGTGGAATGATAGATCGCTACTCGCTCGGCTGCATCAAGCGGTAATGTCAAACTCCACTTTCCCCTGTACCCACCAGCTCCGCGTGTCGCCGCGCCGCAGTGTCGCGTGTGGGCGCGGTCTGTAACGATAAATAACGATTGTATGTTTGTAATTATTAAAAATAAGTTTATATTAAGCAGTTTAAATTTAATTTTTTCTTTTGTTAATTATAACAAACTACCCTGTAAAATTATCTTGCGTGTGAATAATTATTTATACAGTGAAGTTAATGAGCTGCACCGTGGTGTAGTGTTCGCTTCATCGCGACGGGCACTCGGGCGGCTCGCTCGCGCCGGCTCGTCTCCACGAGCGAGCGTTAGGAACAAATACTAGTCGTGCCGCCGAGAGTCGGCCGCTTGCGGTAGTAATTGACAGAATTAAAAGTGAACATGTTCCACGGACGGGTCGTCCTGCGATCTCGTTTGTACTTATTGTACTGAAGCAGCTCTGCGACGGAATCAATCGGCCGTATGCCGTCAGCGTTGCGTCACTATCGGCAAACATACTCTCGACTGTTTTGAGAAGACTGTTGAAGATAAATCGTTGTTATCGAAATGACTTGACCTCGCGAAATGGTCATTTTAAATGGGCCTGTATTTACTAGTGCGCAGTGCGGCGCGACCGATCGAGTCCCCGTCGCAGCCAGCGTCGTCGGCGACGTCGTGTCGCTCGCCGACATTCGCTAATGATTTGTCGACTTGAAATCGTCATCGTTGAAATATCATCGGCCTATAGACCATTCGTTTAGTATTTCTAATTATTTGTATCGATAAGTTGACGCGCCTCCTATCGACCAATGATAATTCACCTCGCAGCAGAGAGACGATTACGCAAGGAACGGACGGTTCGCGATGCGGCCGCGCGTCGCTCGTGTCGGAGTCGACTACGACTTAGGGCTTAGGAATTTTTCTGATCATGGAAATTTTGTGATTTTTTTTCAACTTTTTGTATATTTTAATTGTATACTAGGTTATTATCCGCTGGCCATACTTTAGGGTTCGCATTTTTGTCACGGGCTGGCAATGTTATTTAAGTCGTTATGTGGCGAGCCGAACGTGCCGGCGAGCCGTCTGTCACTCGTCGCCGTGTTAAATTGTCCGTCTGTCCAGAAACATTGAAAGCAATAAACCTGTCGATATGTTCATGTAAATCTCCGCGGTGCGCTGTCGCAACGCGAGCGAGATGTGTTCAATGATTTGTCTAATATTCTATACACATGTAATTTTTCCACATAGAATACATTAACAACATCAACTATGACCAATATTACATAATAATGCAATAATATTTTGTTTTATTCACAAACACCGTCCCCCGCGCCGATCGTCGTCCCCCGACGTACGACGGACTGTTGTATCGAAAAAGATTCTTATTTTAACCCGTCCGCGTGCGCGCCGGCGGGACCGGCGATAGGGACACTATTGTGTCTGTTCACGGCGAGATGACATTCAAATTATAAATATCATTTCATTTTCTATTAAAAACCAGAATATAATTCAGCCTTTTTGTTAATGTAGTAAATATTAGATTTTACGATTTAAAAATTTATTATTTTTGTCGAATAATGAGGAAACCCATTCAAAATTGATTTCTCCAAAAAATATTAATGATTAGGTCAATGAGGTCACAATTTCCGACGTAAAAATAAGAATAGGGCTGTGATATTGAGCAATGACATTCAATGCTGAAGTACATATGGATGACCCATTTCAAGAAGTCCCTAAGTCCACTTAGGGACTTTATGCACTAATAACACCAAAATGAACAGAATCTCATTATCTATCGTTCAGTCTAATCGGTTAATTTCTAACTAATTTCTAAGTCGTACTTTTAAAGATGTTTTGTGCTCAAGTTTAAAGAAGTACCTAAGTCCACAAGCCTAGTCTAGCCTCATCGGTCTCATAAGTCATAAGTCAAATCCATTGTCGCCATCAAAGAGCATAAAAGATATGGAGATGCTATATTCGTCTACAGAAAATTTTAGTCAACAAATATTACATAAAAAGACGAAGAAGTAATAAACATAGAGTTGCGTTATTCATCGTGTGGTTGTAGGAGAAACTCCAAGCATTTCCCAGGTCTTGCGACCCGGTTGTAAGTTTAAGGAGACCTCCTTTCTGATATGCGTCAACGCTCACCTTGCACTGCCTGCATTCCTCCTCTTCTCTAGCCAAATTTAAAAAGAGCCCGTCAGAGCTGCTTTAGATGCTCATTCTAAAATAGAACTCACTGCAACTTACTTAACTATTTCATTTTATTTTCTTTACTTGAGCTATTTACTGACAACACTAACAATATAAATAAGTCATTTAATAAACATTAAAAACATATGAAGGAAAATATAATAAAATCTTTTGTTTGGAATTAGTAATAATGATTATATTTTAAATTATTTTATAAATATATATGACTCGATTAATAGAAATGCATTTAACCGATTTTCAGAACATTTTTCATTTCTTGGCAGCCATTTCGAGTCACATTTTGGCATTGACCTTGATACCCATTATTTCGAGTTAGTTATCATTTCCGTAGTTTTAATCTCTATGATCCCCATAGTTTTTATACAACATAGAATTATGAATTCAATCCAAGAATAGAATTCAGTAGAACTCGTCAACTCTCACAACCGTCATGAACGTCTTTCTCAAAAATCGCAGTTTGTCAGCACGTTTCAGTCGGTGGTTGTCTCCGTTAAAATAATATTTTTTAAAGTAATATCTATATGTATCTATATACACGTATGAATTGAGTAGGCTATCCCGTAGCTATAATTATTTCATGTAAGCATTATAATATTTAGATACTCTTTTTAATCTTTATGAATAAATATAATTAATTTATCATATCATAATAAATATTGTACAATATTTATTATAATAGTTGAAACTTAAAAACAAGCTATGCACTCTCTAGGTACAGCGGACTTAATTACTTTATACCTCTATGTAGTTCAAAATGTTAAATCAATGTTCAAAAACCAGTGTTTCCAACTCAGATGTTTTCCCCTAAATTTAGGATGAAAATAAGTGAGTTCAGATTTTATATTTTTATATTGTTCAATCAAATAAAATCAAATATTTTTATTCAACATAAAAACATAACACTTATTTGTAGAAAGTCAGATAATACCAAGTAAGGAATATACATAAATCCTTATGGTCTGAATTATATCTATCAGCATTGATAAGTAATTATCTGGATGATTCTGGAGACACTTATAGACATCGTATGTTAAAAGACCTTTCATATTATTTCAGCAGCTTTATGTTATAATATATGCCTAATTGTTGTATTTTGTTTGTGATATTTCCAAATAGTTGAGCGGTTTCAAGGGGTTTTGACAGCAGTTTAAGGGTAAATATCTTTTTCCGAATTGGTATCATCATATCTGTCATGTTTACCTCCCGACGCAAAAAACGTTGCTTGTGTGTACCATCCATGTCTATGTAGTTGTGCCTACCTGTTTTGCAAAAAAGCCTAATAAGTCCCTAAGTCCATCTATTTTTTTAAGAAAGTCACTAAGTCCATCATAAAGTCCCTAAGTCCACGTTTTTTCCGCAACATTTTTCCGATTTTCTTCAACAAATTTGAAAAAGACATATTTATTTTAAGCCTATGGGAAAAAAAAGACTTTAGGACCTACATTTGGATATCACAAATTTATTTCAAAGGTAAAAAAGGCGAAGTAAAACATATTAATGCACTTTTCTCAAAAGGGAAAAAACGGACTTAGGGATTTCTTGAACTGGACCATTGATATGTACATGCGTTCGATGTTATTATTTACATTTGACATATAGACCTGCAATCTACCATTCTTCAGCTGCGGTGCTCACCGACCTCAATTTTAATAAATAACGCCGATAATTACTATAAAGTATAAAGTAAAAAATAGGAAATATAGACCTCAAAAATTAATCATCTACGATAATCCAGAAAACTGATTCAAATTATATATAATTTTAACTTTAAATAATTAATATAATTAAATAACTTTACGCGATTGTAGTCGTTTAGCTCGTTTTTTTAATTAGATTTACCTAAGTATTTTCGGAGCGCAATGAAATATGTAATAAATTCTTCATAATAATTGGTAAAACAATAATATCCTTAGTGTGGGCGCATGGGCGTGCGCCTCAAGGGGCGTGTGTAAAGACTTGAAATTAATATGATAACATTGTGGGGAAGTCATTTAGCACAAAATTTATGAAATAAGAAATGTTTTCGGTTTTAAAGTTCGCAACATAATTAAATTCCAATAGAGCATAAAAAGTTTCAGAGTAGTTCTGCCCCCTGGATTCGCCGCCGCATACGCCCATGCTCCTGCATCGTTACAGTGTTTTTTTTATGAATATATTTTATATTGTTTCTGTCTAAATAAAAATAATTATAACATTGTAACAAGATATTTCCGTTAATAAATTAAAATGAAATAAAAAATCTTTTTTACTCGATGCTATTTATTATTTTAGCTGTAGATCAGAGGGTTCTAAACTTTTTCACAAATCGTCCGCCGATAATTATAGAGGATAATACCTACTTTACTTTTTTATGAATAATTTATAAGACTAAGAGTAACGATAAGAGTAAGGACACTCGGATTTCGTGTCAATGTGATAGAAACTCTGAAGAGATATTCAGTAAATATGAGGCATGCCCCACAGTCCCCATAGATGATAGCATTTTATACTCTTCATAATGTGACTATGCATTACTGCAATTAGCACAAGACATTGATTCAAATAGAAAACAATATGTCGACGAGTGTTGCATTATTATTCAATTGCAGATAGGTACTTGCCATCAAATCCGAGCCTTGCCAATTATGTCATCGCTCCAAGCGCTGCGGGTATGCTTCCACTAAATTGATTTATCGCCAAAAATGATTGAAATATAATTTTATGCGTTCAGTGCGTTCCAATTTCTAAAAATTTGGTATCGCTGTACTCGTAACGACAGTATTTTGATGCTTTTATTTCGCGAATTTCTAATAGTCATGTGGGATTACTGCATCTGCATCATTTTTATAAGTATTTTTATTCTTTTATGTTACGAATAATAGTAAGGTTACCAATTACCATATTAAAGTATCTATCGCAACCTGTGAAATATTAATTTAGTAAACCTCTGTTCATCATAAGTAGTTGCACGTCGACGAAAGGTATTTGCGATACCGTCTCACAGAACTGATCTGGCTTTACATGCTCCCATCGTCTCGTGCGCTGCGCTTACTCAATGATTTGGTTCGCGGAAATCCGCAATTGGGATGTGTTTCGGCACTCCACCACTTCAGCTTGTAAGGCAGATTAAACTATCATTAGAAATGATATTAGGAACTAGGTAGTTTTGTTAAATATTAATATTTTTTAATTTTAAGTTAAGAAGTAGTAATGTTTGATTGTATTTTATAGCCTAGGGAGATGATTTGGGTAACTGTGAAGTCTCCCTGGGTATGTCTGCGAATAAATAAATAATGGCACCAACTAGAAAATATAGCCTTTAAAAAAAATAGAATTATCCAATTCGGTCGAGCTATTGAGGAGTATGTAATCTGTATATAAGCGGTTAAAGAGTATATAATCTGTTTACAGGTAACAAACATACGGTCAGATTAATAACTTAAAATGAAAAGAAAACGTACATGTAAGCAGTATAATTGTAAAGAAATATATTATGTACTTATAGCCCGTATATTCAAAAACAACGCACGATAACTTCATTCAGTTATGTTGTGCAAATATCCCCCAATTAATATTATTTCTCTATTTATTTTATTTGCGGGCACCCATTGATTCACTATAAACCGCGGACTGGCCCTCTCATACAGAAAAAATATATCCAAATATTCACTGATACTTTTTCGTAAATTCAACAGTAACGCAACGAAACGAAGTTAGTCACACACTAGCTTTACGCAATTAAGTTGCAAGCTTGTGACTTACTTCGAACTTCGTTTCATTGCGTGCGATTTTGATTTACAAAGGAGCATCAGCGATTAGCGATAACCTTAGGACATGACACTTTGTATGGAAGGCCTTGTCCATATTATTAATAAGTCTGTGCGGGCACCATATTGAATTAATAATAATTTACCCTATGATGTCACACGTACAACTGAGTCGAATCTAACACCTCTCAAATTATGTTGAAATTCGTCACAGGGTTTATTTAGCCTGCAGACTTGCGTATCACGTTCCAAAGAATATTATGCTCTAGTATACATACTATGCATACATACATAGTATACATAGTACTTATTCATAATTATAACTATTATAACAATGTACGCTCGAAAAAAAAACTAAAGGAGCCCTATGTTTAAATTTCCTCTTTGCAAAAGACCTTCATTACGTCATTATGATTGATTAAAATATAATTTTTAATTTGAATGAAAATAACGGATATAGCCTTAATTAAGTTCAACTACATTCAAACGAAGTCAGAGCGGTGGGCATTGGGCACGGGACTCGGGAGGCTCGAGGTGTGGAGGCGAGGGAGAAGGCGCTGCCGTTGGAGTGGACGTGGAGTGCTCCCGCGCAGTCGGCGGCGCGCGATCGACGGCGACGCAGCCCCGAATTGAAACTGTAGCTACTGCTGACGGTGAGTGAACATTACATTATTTTATAATATCAGTTTATATCAAATAACGTATTCTAATCATTTTTCTATAGCTTTAAAGTAACATGAGAACAATGTATGTAATAGGCTTTGCATATGCAACGTTAAAATTAACATTCATTACCTTATTATTATAATAATATCAAATTTTTAAATTAGTTGAGTTAATATTGTAACAACATAGTTAATATATTTTTCAAAATTTTATTACTTAAATATTGAACGTAAATTGAAATATGCACACTTAAAAACTAAATCTCGCAGGATAAAGCTTTCCCGTATCGAATAACGAAAACTGGTTTATTGTTAAGCTTCTCAGTTTTTACTGGGTACCGGTGAGACTTATTATACAGGAGACGTACATAATCTTTGATTAAATAAGTATATAGTATATACTTATATCAAATGTTGTTAAATAAACCAAGATAGTCCGGAAATCGGGATTAGGTAATACATTTCTTAAAGTAAATGCTTTGATTTGTCCCCTTTAGGTAAATAATCTAACCCTTTTTAAAATAGTAACTTTTTAATAAAATTTCATAAATAATTCTTAATTCTCTTTTAACTACATTAAAGCCGAAATATTTTTTTTTTCGCTATTAGTAAAGGAATCAAATATCATTTGATCGTGTAATTCATTATTATTACTTTTCATCACTGAAATGTTTACATTAGAGAATAATTAGTGCAGTGGATAGCATTGCTCACTGTATGTTGACACCTCGTGTAATATTCACATGCATCGGCATTTTATTTACGTGTAACATTATTTGTTAGCAGTAAACAAAGATGTGGGTCATACCAATAATAAACCACGTCTCTGAAACTAGAATAGAGTTTTAAGACCGAACCTTAATCTTTAACTTTCCTACGAAGCGCGGTACGAGTCCTACTAACAATAGGAAAACATACAAATATCGCTAATAGCTTTTAAGCTAACCATATTTAATTATACAATATATAAGTAATGACTATAGATTTACACTATCGATACTTAAAAAGCACATTATGTATTACCAAAAGTAGGTATATTATCAACCTAATATCAAAAAGAAATAACATTTTTTTTCTTATCTATACCGTTCAAATACACAGCGTTCTCCTTCACCATATGGGCATACGGGCCAAGTGCCCAGGGCCAAAAACCGGGGCTCCTAAATTTCGACATAACCTTAACACATTTTCAAAATAACAGAGCTCATTTTTAGTCTATTTTTGTATGGCGAAGAGCTCTCAATTGTTTGTGCGCGCAAGGGTCTTAGCATGGCTTTAAACAGCACTTATTTGATTGCTTTAAATAATTGATATGAAGACTTTTATTATAAATTATCTTATAAAACGTTCATGTAACACAATAGCGAAGTTTTTATTTTTATCTGTCGGCGGGGTCGCGGCTATCGCTCGGCGGACACGATATCGCCGCCGCGCCGCGCTTCCGTCCGCGCTCGCGAATAACCGCCCAGCGATATTCGCAGGATCATTGTCATTATGACCTATTTCACAAAGTCGTAAAAAAGCTGTTATCTGCTACCAAATATTTTCCACGTTGTCGATGGTCGCAATTAGCTATACAATACAATAAATAATTTATATGATCCAAGATTTAAGCTGAACCTCGGCAGAGTCTATTATCTGCAAACAAAAGTAGGTAACATATGAATATTATTTATTTTTGGAAATTACAACTAACCATATACATATATATTATTTGTACCTACTAAATATTTATTTTGGGTGGTAGGTCTTTTGTTCCAAGTGGCCGGCTAGGTAGGTACGACCACAGTGTCAAATATTCTGCCGCCAAATAGTAAGGCATTACCTTGTATCGGTTTGAAGGGCACTGTAGGCTAGTGAAATTATTGGGGGCAGATGAGATTTAAGAACCAATATCTCAAGGTTGATAACGCGTGAGTGGCGCCTACTAATGGTGCTGCAAGCGCTCATAGGCTACGGCAACCACTTACCATCAGGTGGGCTGTATGCTTGTTTGCCAATGCTTGTAACATTAAAAAAAACACGACATTAAATACGCTTATTGACTCAAAAACAATAGTTACATTTTTGAGTTTATCAAAACTAACATTAATCAAATGACTATTATCGCCCAAGTGCAAACCCTTTCATTCTAACTCTGTGATCATTCCACCACGCGATCACCGGTAGTGGTAATACCGGTGGTAATAACAATGTTACTTATAGTATTCTTTTTTAAAACTCGTAAAACATTGTTGACGACACAGATTCACATTCGGTAACGAGACTGCCGGTCGGAGGTTATCGCCTGTTATCCAATGTTTAAAAATATTTGTGACACACTTCGCCTTCTGTATCTCTTTAATGATAATTATAAGTAAAATTACTATTAAACAAAACATTTCTTGTGACGAACATGTAAAGCGAACTGCTGTTGTCATACAATAAAATACTGATACAGTTACATTTGTAAAAAAAAAAATAGCTTGTATGTTCTTAACCCACAAATTTTTGATGACAAGAATAGGTTTTAACTTAGCGTAACCTGTCTATTTTTATTAAGTGTGTAATAACTACTTATGAAGATATCAATGATCTTTAATACTCAAATTTGATCCTTGATTCTTTCGTAAGACATGTTTCTTATTACTTTACCCCATCCCCTAAATGTTAATCCTGCTCTACATATAGATAAAATATAAAGATAATGAAATACACAATAATAAAAATTAGAAGTCGATTTAAATAACTAAATCAAAATGCACTCAGCGCCAGACCTTGGGGTTAAGGTAGATGGCAAAAAAGCGCGACTTGTCCTAGACACCTCCCTGCATGTACTGAAATGCCGAAAAACTATTTAAATCTCTGCTTTAATTTTTATAGTCTAAAGCGTCGGTCTGTGTTCGATCAGTCTTAAAACCCTTAAAATTAAATTCAAGACATAAAAAAGCTAGTTTTAAATTAATTTCCGTAACACCAACGCGAGGTATCACTAACTCGTTGCATATTTAGGTCAATAGAAACAAATAGAGGCGATGCGATCCCGCTCTCGTTACGACAATTATTATGAATATAAGTTTCTTTCTTCGTTGTTCAATGGCCGAGATAAAGTAGGTAAATGGGTCGCGGGCACGATGTGTATGGCTTTATGAGGCTAACGATTAATTAATTAAAATCCTTCTATTCATATTTAAATTCAATTCAATAAGATCTGTTGACTGTTAAAGGGAAGCTACATCGACTTCCAACAAGTATTCTACTGTTACAATTGCTACATTGATACCTATACGTGTACAAAAATCCCTCAAACCCTAACCCTGGGCTGTAACTTTATACTTAATGAACTATTTATTAATTTATTATTGATATTTGATTTCATAAAATGAGCTAACTCATAAGTTTTCTTTTCACAATTTTACTCAAACAAATAAAAAAACATAATGTTATTATGAAGCTTTCATCTTACATTTAACCTTAAAAGTTTTACCGTGTGACATAAAATCGCCGGGAGTAAAAAGTACTTTTTAGAAAAAAACCTAAAGCATACAGGTATATAATATATTTATATAAATATCCAAAATATTATGTATTTGTAACTTAGCTTAGGTTGTAAATAAGCTCAAAGGCTTTACGGTCCGTTGCTATATTATCACGATGTCTCTGTTATACATAACTACGTCAACAGCCGGAATTAACATTTTAAAATACTGAGCTTGTATAAATTGGTAACTTGTTTGTTGATGTCACGTTCAATTTGAAGATATATAGCTGCGTTGACCCGCAGCCATCACTGGCGTTGAATACCTAATGACGCAAACAAATGTGATTTCTATGAAAAACATCACTATCAATCTTATAATTTGCGGTTTCTTATGATACTTATATTTCGTATATTTTACATATTTTTTAAAATTGTAATTGAAAATATAATGTTTGAAATATTTTTTTCGAGAATAACAGGCTACTAATCTTTCTTGACACGATAATATAACTTTATTTCAAAATCTAGCGAAAATGCCTACTTCACTATCAACGGCGCCTATATTTATGGATATTTCTGTAATTTCTTATCTCTGTCTCTATGAAACTCTGTGCTATTATACCTACTTATTATTTTTGCTAAAGTTTATTCAAATCCTAGACGTGTCGACAGCGATCGTGGTTTGAGCTATATCTTAAACAGATGTGATGAAGTCATTGTGTGCTGATGCAGTTCGCAGAAAATGTTTATTACTTAGGTATTATTATTGCGGCTATCGAACACGAAGTGCCTTTGCACTCATTTTTAAATACTTCTGTCCTTTTTTATTTTGCCATTAATGGAGTAGGTATTGATACTAAAAAACTAGCACATTTTTATTAACGAGTTAGTATTACACAACTGCCTCGTGTTTTAATTAAAGAATATTTTATCGTTAGCCATTGGAATTCATTTTTAATATTAAAATTAGTTTTGTATTCGTAATTTACATTTACATCAGCGAGATTGCCTATACTGTGATTTTGAGCAAAGCTCTTCGTACTTTACTGACTACAGGCAGCAATTCTACACTTGAAGGTTTAATTTCGCTCATCATTCACATCAGACATCCGCGAGATTTTTTATATTATATAGTTATCAGATTCATTCAGTTTTCAATTTGCAATGAATTCAGCAAAACACTTTCGCAACAAGATTCGCTTGCCTTCCACTAATTTTCATAGCATCAATTTTTGGGGCTGTAGTTGTATGAGATATAGCAAATTTATAACAAAGACTACGATTTGTTCTTTAAGTTTAATTCAATACCATTTTTATTAGCGTTAATTTCCTTGCGGAATCGAAAATAAAATTTAAACTGGGTTCTTTTATTTTAACTTGGGAAAAAATATTCTACGATATTATACTTTTTAGCTTGTGATGAAATATAATTACCTACCTAAAGATGATTCACGGCTCCCGGCCGATAAATACCGGGAAACGAGCATTTTATGCATTCAGTGTTTACTGTATTGCCTATTCGATACTGGGCCTACATGTGTGTGTTGGCCTACTGCTGCCGTAAATACACCGCGGGTGAACGACAAGGAACGCGTGACGTGACCATTCAACTGATACAAGATTGTTTAGTATTAATAACTAAGTTAACATGAATTAATAATAATATAATGAACACACAAAAACAACTACAATTATTTGCACTTTATCGCAAATATTATCCTTAGCAGTTCTGTTATACCGAACATATATTTAAGTAGAAACCCTTTGACGTCAATCGACTCTCACCATCCACCCATAAACTTCTCTTTGGGCTTTACGCAAGTCAAGCATTTAGATTTCAACTCTAAGCCTAGATATTTCTTCTACAGAGCTGACTATGACAATATTATAAAGGACCTCAAAAAAATATCTTGGAACACAGAACTTGGTGTTTGCAATTCTGTGGATGAGATGCTAAAAAAATTCTATAGTTACCTAAGTAAAATTATAAGCAGGCATGTGCCAATGTCTAAACCTCAACATAATAAGTACCCTGTTTGGTTTACCAAAAACCTTAAAAACTTACTACGCGAAAAATATAAAATTAGATTAAAATTAATAAAATTCAACCAAAACCCTAGAGATCTTTTATCTTTTGAAATTTTACGTAAGAGGTGTGATCACCTGCAACTAATATCTTACCGATTGTATATATCAAGACTAGAGACACTATTCAGGTCTAATCCTAAGTTGCTATGGTCCTTCCTTAAAAATAAAAAACAAAATAAGAGTTCTTTTCCCAGCTTAATGACTCTCGATGGCAAAGCAGCTTCTAAGGGGGATGATATCTGTAACCTCTTTGCGGCTCAGTTTTCTTCTGTCTATAACAAAGAAAAAGTTACAACTAATATTTCTTTCAATAACCAAAGTAATAATAATACATTGACTCAATCTGGGAGCTTTTCTTTTTCCGAAGTAGAAATTTTGAGAGTTTTAAAAAGAATGGATCCTCATAAAGGCGCCGGTGCGGATGGAATACCGTCAATATTTGTAGTTAAGTGTGCTTCAGTACTGTCCCGCCCATTATCAATTATATTTAATAAATCTTTATCTACAGGATGTTTTCCCTCTCTCTGGAAAGATTCCTTAGTTATACCTATTTTTAAGAGTGACGAAATTGATTCTGTGAAAAACTACAGGCCTATTTCCATCCTTTCCGTATTTGCGAAAGTTTTTGAGAAACTTTTGTGCCCGATAGTAAGCTGGCATTTCAAGCCTTTCATTTCACAGCATCAACATGGCTTTGTCAAGTCTAGGTCCACCAATACAAATCTCGTATTATTCACTGAAGATCTCTGTCATGCTATTGACTCCAAAAACACGGTCGATGCTATATACACGGACTTCAGCAAGGCATTCGATAAGGTACATCACAGAATTTTACTTAGTAAGCTTTCAGAACAGGGCATCTCAGGACAACTTTTACGGTGGTTTGAATCTTATCTAGAAAACAGACACTCAGTTGTTGTAGTTAACGGTTTTCACTCTGCACCTTTTAAGGCCCTATCTGGTATTCCTCAAGGTTCCCACCTGGGACCTGTACTTTTTAATATATTTATCAACGATATTTGTAACTGTTTTCTTTTTTCGAATTACTACCTCTTTGCGGACGATTTAAAATTCTCCAGATGTGTTCAAGATTTAAATGATATTACCCTTCTGCAAAGTGACCTGAACCGTCTGGCCTCCTGGTGTGAATTGAATCTTATGAGCCTCAATGTTGATAAATGCTGTACTATTCGCTTTACGCGATCAACTAAATACGTTGCACCTCCTTCATACTTTTTAAATGACTTTCCTTTAAAAACCGTTGATAAAGTAAAAGATCTTGGGATAACACTAGATTCAATGTTGCGTTTCAACATCCATATTGATAACATCTGTAAAACTGGCTTTAAAACTCTGGGTTTTATTATGCGCAACTGCAAAGAGCTCAAGAATCCACTTACCAAAATTGCTATATACAATTCACTGGTGCGTAGTGGTCTCGAATATGGTAGTGTTGTATGGAACCCCTACTATGATATCTACACAAAAAGACTCGAGAGTGTGCAAAAACGTTTTCTTTGGCATCTCTGTTATAGTTGCAATATAGACAAAAGATTATGTAGGTACGAGGATAAATTAAAATACTTTAATATGAAATCTCTGGCTGCTCGAAGACATCTGCTCGATAACCTTTTTCTTTTTAAA
The DNA here is from genome assembly GCA_023373885.1 of Hestina assimilis. Classification (NCBI taxonomy): domain Eukaryota; kingdom Metazoa; phylum Arthropoda; class Insecta; order Lepidoptera; family Nymphalidae; genus Hestina; species Hestina assimilis. Next base: position 210,286 of record CM041750.1, on the reverse strand, counting down.
CTGATGAGAGGTATGTTAGATTCCATGTGCTTACTTTCACGTATTGATATTTCTGTTCCGTCTAGACTATCAAGATTGGAATAGATTCACTTTATTCAAAGGAAAAGTGTCTAAGTCTAATCTGGGTTATAATGCGCCTCTGAATAGAATAATAAGATCCTACAATACATTATCGAATGGTCACAACATTGATATTTTTGATGATTCTAAACCTAAATTTAAAAAAATCATTCTGTCACTGTAGTTTTTTATTTTCTTTTTTTTTTTTTAGTTCGTGATTTATTTATCCATACATTAAATTTTAAAAGTCCTAAGTTCTTATTTTGTTTAAATTGTGTATAGTTTTGAAATTTATTTACCTTTGCCTTACTAATGTAGTGTCACCTGTAATTGAGACACCATTTATATTTGTATGTAAATCGATTATGTACTTTTATCTTGTATTGATGTGTGTTTTGTTGGTGACCTTTAAATAAAATAAAATAAAATAAAATAAATAAAAAAAGAAAGTCACATCGAATTGACGAACGAACAAGATGAGATTTAAGTGCACTCAAAAATTAAATGCTTCGGCAAAAAAAGAGTTTAATATATTCTTATTTTGGTAATAATATTATATGTCGATATTTTTTTTAACACGTAAGTCTCTTGTTAACAGTTTTTAAGGAATGCGCCTGACCAGTGTAAAATTACACAGAAAGCAATATCAGACAACATTCAGTGTTATAGTATTACTTACTGTTTTTCGAAATTTTTTATTACAATATTATAACATAACATTAGACTTATTTCTATTAGATATCTTTTTGGTTAGAATAATAACTATATAATAGCTGGCTAACTGTGTGTTATGTATTTGTTACCAACATGATTTATGAAATTTAATTTTTACTTAATTTAATGATACACTAAGCTCAGTACGTGATAAGCGGTGCAATGCAAACGGTTTCAGGGTTCGAACCCCGACAATAATTGACCACATGACACATGAGTTTAACGTAGAACGCAAAACGAATTCCCAACTAGTTTTTGAGCTACGTGGTTTTTGAAATCCGTTACAGATTTTCTTGTCAAATCCGTTCTGATGATTAATGAATACTCAATACCTTTCGCCTTTACAGACAGGAGTCAGGATGAGGAGTTACCTGTTGCTGCTGGCCGTGCTGGCCGTGGCGATATGCTCTTCTGAAGCTGTTTTGGTAAACATACGCCATACGGCCTGCCCGATGGAATGCAATAGCGTAGCATACACTAGCAGCACCTCGACATCACCATGCGTGCCGACTGGGATGAGGGGCCGGGGCGAAAAGGGGATTACATTGAACACTACGCAGTAGTATGAATACGGATTTCATTTTGTTATTGTGTGAGGGTAGTACTCCCCCAGAAGCACTTTTCTGCTTTATTACTCCCTAAAGTGTGTGTGTAAAAAAACATCGCTTCAGAAGCATTATCACAACGTTGACTTTGCGCCACATATTTGCCCTTGTGTTACAATCAACATCGCCCACGCTTATCGATAAATATTGTTGAGTTCTGTCTGATTTTGTTCATTATTATATTGGTGCCAGATTAATTAAGTGCTTCAACATTTTTGTAAAATTCAACGACAAGTACAAGACAAGACTATTAACTTATTTATGAGAATATCTAGGTTGATGAGATTATGGTATTAGTGAAGATAAAATTAATAAAGAAGAGAATAATATTATCATATGTAGTAATGATGTAGGTTTATTTTCCGTGAAGATCTGGTCCATTGCTGAAGCGTCCATCCGAGTAGATACTTCTTCTGAATCGGAATCTATGTAGAAGAAGAAGATAATAACTAAATTAACTCTTTTAAAATAAGCTAATCACAATGTTTATTATACTTGTGATATATGATTTATTGTTAACATTTAGTTATCAAAGTAGTGTCGGAGCTACGCTCCTCCCAGCACAAGAGGTCCGGCTCAACAGGGGAAGTACCTCCTCTCTCTCAAAAAGTCGGCTTAAAGTAACATACGACGATAGAGCGCCGGATGCCCAATCTCCCACCCCTCCGTTCCCATCCCTCGTAGCCCTTGGGTTGTGGGCTCGGAGTAACCGCCCCGACACGCGCAGAAGCGGCGCCGGCACCGGCGGCTGCGCACGACGAGCACGACGGAGCCGGCCATGCTGGCGGCGGCGCGCCTGTTCCCCGCGCGCGGCGAGGCCGAGCACATCGAGCTGGGCATGGCGGAGCGCCTCGACGAGAAGCGCTACCAGGTGAACTGACGTACCAAATAAACTAGTTTGTGTATTCAATCCGACGTCTGGGCTTGACAACTTGACAGAGACCGTGAGACATCTAAAAATGTTTACTTACAAAATTATATATTCCAAGTTTTTATATAATAATATCAAAATTACTTAGTTAATACACATAAATTGAGTATAATATGCTCTGTGGATAAGTAATAAAGTAATAACTCACAGAGGCTAGATTGACAAACTCAGAGTAGAATGCACAAACACTTACCACAAACTGAACACAGCGACACAGCATCAGCTGGTTCTGGTAGCTGTGAATGTTGTCGTAAACAAATATATATGATATAATTGGTATTATCGTCCTCAGGAGGCCGAGAGAGCTCGTGTCAATGAGTTGATGAACGAAGTTGGTGACGAAAATGACAACGAGGTGTTCATGGAGGGTGAGAATCACTTCTTTATATCGATAAGATGTCTAATACTACTATTACACGTTTTACCGATATAAATCTTTCAAGATTTATTTTTGATACTGTGTAAATTTCTTCAGATTGTACGCTTAGCTTCAAATAATGTATTTCACGATCGTTTTAGCGCAGTGGTAGCGAAATTGTTTTTTATTTACATTCCTAATGTTGTATGTCTTTTCAGATCCGTGTGTGAAGGTGCACTGCAGCGCCGGACGCGTGTGCGAGATCGACGAGCACGGCGACGCGGTCTGCAACTGCATCAAGGACTGCCCCTACGAGACGGACTCCCGCCGCAAGGTGAGCGAGCGAGTGTGCGCGTGAGTGCGACTCGACAAGTCGACAGCGACTGACCGCCCGGCGCCCGCAGGTGTGCACGCACCACAACGAGACGTGGCCGTCGGACTGCGAGGTGTACCGGCAGCGCTGCCTGTGCCTCGACGGCTCCGAGCTGTGCCGCGGGCCGCAGTACCACCACGTGCAGATCGAGTACTACGGCGCGTGCCGCGAGATGCCCGACTGCAGCGAGAGCGAGATGTCGGACTTCCCGCGGCGCATGCGCGACTGGCTCTTCAACATCATGCGCGACATGGCGGAGCGGCGCGAGCTGTCGCCGCACTACCTGCGCATGGAGCGCGAGGCCGAGTCCAACCTGACGCGCCGCTGGACCAACGCCGCCATCTGGAAGTGGTGCGACCTCGACGCGCACGACAACGACAGGTACGGCGGCGACGACGACGCCCCCGCTTGACGCCCCCACTGCCCCACTGACCCACTGACCGCCCGTGCGCAGGTTCGTGTCGCGCCACGAGCTGTTCCCGATCCGCGCGCCGCTCATGTCGCTGGAGCACTGCATCGCGCCCTTCCTCGACCGCTGCGACGAGGACGACGACCACCGCATCACGCTCGCCGAGTGGGGCAAGTGCCTGCAGCTCGACGAGGTAACGCGCACACACACACACAAACATATAGAACTGCTATAAACACCTGAGACGTCTATATTTTAGGAAACAACAACAATTACAAAATTTTTTCACCGACTAAAACAAAACTGAAGCACCACCATTCTTAGAAACTGCTAAAATTCAAACTACTAAAATAAAAATCAAATGCTAAAATTAAAAAGTGTTCTATTTGCGCTACATTTAACCTTACGTACGTATTTTATTTATTAAGCGAACCAGAATACGTAAAAACGACTAATTCACCGTGAGGCACCCAATCTGACAGACCTGGTCATGATAAATGTTGCTGCATCACTACCGATGTTTCATATTTTAATTCAATCAAATTTCAAAATACTACTAAACGACTTGTTGATATCGTTAACATTAACAAAACAATGAAGCGATTATAATATATCAGTTTTATTCGAAGCTTTTAAAGTTGAAAGGAAAACATCAAAATAAATTTATTAACGTAAAGATTTTTAACATAGCCAGAAATCATAATATTAGATAGTAATCATTTTCTTTATATATAATTATCTAAATACTAAACAATTCAATGGTTGCAGTACGAGCTGGAGGACCGCTGCGACGAGCTGACGGACGAGGCGGCGTAGGCTAGTGACGTCACACCGCCGCGCACCGACCGAGCTCACTCTGAGACTCGACTCATTGTGGGCACGAGATTGCGGGATATTTTTAATTTTTTATATCAAGTACTTATTTTTAATACAACAAAATTATTATAGCATAATTCAAATAAAAATCATAACGAACTAGTAGAGTTACTTCCATAAATAATACTTAAAGGATTATCAGAATATTTCTACTTTATTTTTATAACAAAATGTTGTTCACGGTTCATTAATACTATTCAGTGCTTAAAAATTCTTAGATATAACGTTGGTTATACAATAATTTAAATATACAAAAAAACATTACTTGCGCCATACTGTGATTTTTAACCAAAAATTAAACATACTTAATAAAAAAAATTACCTGTGTTTTGTTAATTCCCTCATTCTTCTAGACAGCTTATTGTGTATATACCATAGAATTACTATAAGAACAAGAACAACCTCTTGTAATTTAATGTTAAATAAACTCATACTTTATACCTAAATGTTTAAGTTCAATTTTCAATACTTCATACTAAAACGAAAATTTGTTCGAGAACGAGACACTCAAAATGGTATTCGTGTCCCTTTCCCACAGGTTGCCCTTACAAAAAAATAATTTTATAAGGTGGTAGTTACACAACTTCCGAATATATTTATAATTTTTGCAGCTTAACGAAAGTCTTTTATAATTAAAAACAATTGTTACTAAAATTAATAGTTTTGATAGTAATATAATAAGCCTTTAAATACACCATTTTCGGTTAAATGACTTTAAACAAAGGAAATATTATTACTATTCTGACAACACAGTTCAAAATTTACCAACAAATTGGCGTTATTTTGTTTCCTACAGTAATGTCAAATTTTCAAATCATAGATTGGGCTCTTCAAAGTAACACATTTTTGGGTCTCAACCGTATGCGATATGAAGGGGTCCGCGTAAATATAGCAACGCGGCGACGCTAGACCCGATTAGTGCACTCGCTCATGGTTGTTTAAGTTCTTTTAAAATAAATTAGTAAAAATTAAATTAAAATATAGATTAATTTTGTTAGGTGTGTTATTTACACTATTAAATTTATTTATTAATTAAATATTGAATTTTATTTCAAAATAAGGTATCATCCCAATAAGTGACAGTGATTAAAAATGTACATTAACTATTACTATTTTTTTATATACTTTTTTGTATACTATTTATTTGTTTCATTTTATTTAAGTAATTAATAACGGTAATGAATAAATAATTAATTGAATTTAGAAGAATCAATAACTATATTATAAACTTAATTCAGTTTTTCCACTTTATAAAAATTCTATTTAAATAGGACGAAATCAATATTTTTGTCCATGATTGTACCTGCGCAGAATCTGCCATTTTGGTTCAGTTTAAATTGAGAGAACTTTACAAGAAATAATAAAGTTTTATTATACATTCATTCCTGTAAAGTATCTTCATAACCATTGATAAAGTATGAAATTAAAGGCTACCTTTATAATAAAAACATAAATAACTTAAGGAGGTCTCATAAAACCTAGTGAGTAAATAAATAATTAATTAGCATTGTTATTAATTTTTAATATATGTATTACATATTTATTCAAGTATGGAAACCATCGCGCAGAAGACGGTATGTCAAAAAATTAATGACGTTCTGTGTGCCCGCGGGATGATGTCGTCGAAATACTTTGTTTTACAAAAATATAATAAAATATGTAATATAATATATATATATATATATATATATATAAATATATATATATATATATATACATAATTTATGACTAACACTTCAAAATTTTTAGTGGAGCAGTAAAAATAAATCTAAGATAAAACGGTTGTAAGATATGAGATAATATATATGCAGCAGGCGATAAAGAACTATTTTTCTTAATTTTCTATCAAACCTAAATATATTATGTTTTACGACGAAAACACATAGCGTACCTACTAATCTATTACTATACTAGCTTACTGCTCAGTAGAACTAAAAGCCTTGTCTGTCAATATAAAAAAAAAAACATTATGCAGTGCAATTCGTTCGATACCTACGCGAAAATGCCGGAGCTTCAAAGTCCAATCGCCCAAGCTCGCTTTAGCGGTTGTTCTTCTCTTCCTTTCATTCTCTTCCCCTCCGCCCCTCATGCCAGACCAAATTGGTGGCTGACTCCAGTGAACAAAGGTTAGATAGGTGTTAACATAATAAACAGGCATTTATCATAAGTATGAACAGACTAACACTAAATGTTCAGATGTACTGCGTGATAAGCAAAAACAACAAATAACCATACCACCCAAAGATATTGGAATTTTTTATTACTATGGCTATAACCTTTGTATTTTCATTTTTCTCTGCATAAATGCTCCAAATTCTCGAAGAGTAGTTATTGGACTGAGCCGAGTCTTGGATATTATCTATAACCTTGGATATTGTTCTGAATTGTATGATTACTATACCTACCTCGAGGCAATATTTTGGTCTTAGTATAAATTGCAATGATTTTCAATCAATAAAATTTGAAACATATTCATTATATTATTTTATGTAGGGTAAAACCTGCAGTAACTGGCCACTTGACACATTGGCTACTTTAAATTGTTACAGTTCTAATTTCTATCATTTAAATTTGTATCATTAAAATTTAAACTTGTATGCTATCGCCGAATAGAGAAAACAGTCATAATTGAAAAGGGATTGATAAAATAACGAAAATCACAGTTGTTGTAGTTTTAAAGTATATTTCGAAAGTCGAAACTAATACATAGCTTTTCCCGACTGTCGATAAAGAAAAGATAATTTATGCTGCATATGTTAATTATAGAAAAGCAATTTTGAATTAAAATGTAAGTCTATAGTATAAATAATATTATAAAAGGTAAACAGACACATTCTAACTATTAAAATTCTCATTTTAGATAGTTTTGAGGAGATCTGGCTAGTTAATGAAGGTGGCCAGTTATATCTAGACTTACCCTACTTATAATATTATATTAAGCACTTTATTCTACAAATACGTCAAAATAGATATATATAATAAAATATTAATACTCTAATAAATATATTAAATATGACATTAGAAAAGCGTTGAAGAAATTATGATATACCTATGCTCGTTTTTTAATTTTTTAGAAAAATTATCGCCGGTTAATTTCACTAAAAATTAAAAACGAGCTTTTATTTTAGATCCGAATCATACATTCATAATTTTTATTTCACACATATAACGTAATTATTACTTGTACCATATTAAATGACACTACTGTACCTACTAAGTATGTAATGTTAAATGTTGTTACCTATATAATAAATTAAAAATAATAAATACAATAATTACAAAAATAATAATCCATGTAGATTATAAAAAGATAGTCCAGGCTGTCTGGACCATGATCTTTGTTTTTTCGTGTTTCATAAAAACTAAAATAAATTCCTACTTAATCCGCTACAATGGCTTGGCAGCACAATGGTGCCCCGCCATTTTGTTTAGCTTTCATTGGTCATCGACATATACCAACAGACTTGTTTGTTTGTGCGACATTTCCGCTCTGTATAAGGTTGGCCAACCTGATAGTGAGTGAACTGGCGCGGCGCTGCCATCTTTGTCTCATTAATTTGGCTTGGCGCCTTTCCTGTGTTCGTTGTTCAGTAGTGGTGATAGTGTGTTACACGTTTCAAAATGGTGAGTTTTGCAAGATTTTGTGGAAAATAATTAACGTTGTGATAATATAAATGTGGATTTCGGTGGATTATAGTGTGACGTTTATCCTGGCAAAGTTTCATCCTCGTACGATAAAAATTAATGGGATTTTTTACGATTTTTAGGCTGGTGGTAAAGCGGGTAAAGATTCGGGCAAAGCAAAGGCAAAAGCAGTCTCACGTTCAGCTAGGGCAGGATTACAGGTATGTTTATTGGTTTTCTTAATTTATTTAATGATTTTAGAAACTGAAATTAATTGTGAAAACTGATTGTGGAACAATTTCATAAAATAGAATAATACGCATGACCTCTAGTATGGCGGCGGCTAGCTAAGTAATGAAAATAATCAATGAAGATTTGAATGTAATTGCAATTAATTTTTCAGTTCCCCGTAGGTAGAATTCACAGGCATCTTAAAAATAGGACTACAAGCCATGGTCGTGTTGGTGCCACAGCGGCTGTATATTCCGCTGCTATTCTCGAATATCTTACAGCCGAGGTGAGTGACGCCTAGTCAATATGGCGGCTGGCTTGAGTAATAATTATTCTATAGAGTAATACTAGCATTTTCTAGAATAATATTGCAATTTCCTTTAGTGGTGCTAAACCAAATTCGTTTGATTCATTTTTCTCATAAAATATTTCTCGTTTCAATTATTTATTCACCAAAACAACAATATTAAAATTTTGGCGGGAAATTTATCGTTATTTCGCTCTATATTTATTCACTTTATTTAATTGTTTTCTTATTAAATGTTATTATTTTAACATTTTATTCAATTCAAAATGTTAATTATTTTCGTACCTGCAATATATTGCTTTGTTAATATATTTATAAAAATAATTACACCCTTTAAAATTTTTGTTTGACAATTAATCTAGTCATTACGTTTTGGCGGGAAACATTATCAACCAGAATAATACGGGCTTACTAGTAAGAAACTTTAAATGAGAACAACTGTACACTGTCAATAAACATAATATATTTTTGACACATAATATATTTTTGACTAACCAATAACAATGACAATATTTTAAGGTATTGGAATTAGCGGGCAATGCATCTAAAGATTTAAAGGTGAAGCGCATAACGCCGAGACATTTACAATTAGCTATCAGAGGAGACGAGGAGCTAGACAGTCTCATCAAAGCCACCATCGCCGGAGGAGGCGTCATCCCACACATTCACAAATCGCTCATCGGTAAAAAAGGTGGACCTGGGGCACCGGTTTAATTAAGGTAAATATTAGTTTACTGCAAAGATAACTAATTTGAATCATAGCATCAATCATTCTTTTTTGTAGCTACTTACTGTATTATGACTACTGTAATACAACAATAACATTTATATTCTAATATTACTTATATTGTTCTTGGCAGGCTCGGAAAATTGACATCATCAACATTCTCACTGCATTTGACCCGGACACAACAACCTGTAAATTCATTAGCCAATCAGTAAACATAGTTTTCTATATAGGTAGTGATGTGGACAGTGGAGTGACTTCACGGACTGTGGATCCGGACTAAAACTTGTAGCTATTAAGTATTAGTAATACATTAGAGATAAGGAGATTTAAATATGATTGTATTAGATATAAGATTTATTTTCTTGGTTCGATGATGGGACATCTTTATTTCGCTAGACATTGTGTTCAATTTAATTCTACTGAAATTAACTCTCCGCCAGCTTGGCATTGGAGACTGTATGATCCACTTGGCTGCGGTGATTTAATTTCCATAATTTACTGTAACTGCAATTGTTTTAGCTCTAAGCTGTCATAGTATAATTTGCAGCATTTTGTATTTTTTTAAGTGACATATTGTAATAAACAATGGTATAATGTTGTTCGAAATTGTAATTTGGTATGATTGAATTGTTGTTACAAGTTGTAAGAAATGTATTTTGATCTTTAAAATATATTGAGGAAACACTTATACTTGTTTAATATAAAAGTTTTATTCATTTGGCGCACATATTATAATTTAACTGATCCAATTTTTATCCAACCTTTGCAACTATAGATATTAAAGTTCATTTTAAAATTTCATCCTCTAATACAATTGCCAACTATTCTAACTTTAAACAGTTACGCACTTGCTATGTCATACTTTTATATAAGGTATTGTCTGCGTTGACTTCAGAAATCAGTTCAGAGAAATGAAAAATCCATGTAGTAGTAAGCAGAGAAATAACATTGATTTATATGATTATGTGCCTGTAAGCAAATATTAATAAAACTAGATAACAATAGAAACTTTAAATTGGGTAAGTGGGTACTGAATTTGTACAAATTAACAATTTATATAATACTTCTGTGTTGTTGATGATTTTTGTTATAATTCCAATTTGTATGAACCAGGAATATTCTTTTTTTTTAATATGTAATAATTATCATATAATGATAAAACGTATATCACGCTCATTTTTTTGAGACTACAACGTTTAGAAAATAGCTGTAATATCTTTGAACCGCTACACAATTGTATAGTAAAATAATTAAATGTAAAATTATTTTAATTTCATGACGGTTGGTAAACAAGCGTACGGTCCGCCTGATAGTAAACAGTCACCGCTACTTATGAACTTGGCCGATATTTTGAAGTGTCACATGCGCCCTGCATCCCATGAAATAGGAAGGGAATGGAAAAGTGGTAATGTTGCTTAACTCACTGATCGTTGTCCAGCTAGTGTGCTAAACCAGTTATGAGCGTCTTTTGAATTCATTAATAAACGACTATTACAAAATGAATCATAACATCAAAAAATTTTCTAATTCTCTTACAAATTAACCAGAATATAAAAATTTGCTGGTTAGCCGTTAGCCTAATAACTAAGCTCGATCGAGGGGGGCTCGTTAGCCTAATGGCTCGACCGGGGAAATACCACCCTAATATAGCTAGCCGGTTAAATTAGCTACGCCGATCACCTAGCTAACTAGTTAATTTAGCTAACTTATTTGCCTGGCTTAATTGTACAGCCCTAGTACTATAATATGGTATACATTTTGAACTATAAGATATACCTGCTTATGATATAATTAAAAAAAATGTAGAATTTTATGAACATCTTTACCGAAAATATCCGATACATAATTTGTACATGCCAAATACTGTTGATATTATAATGTCTTTTTTATAATATTCTACTGAAATAATATATACTTTTCTAATCTGCTAAGTCCCAAATAGGGGATCTTATTCTGCTACATTCGTAGAACTCTTCTATATCTGGTCAAACTGATATATTACTTTAGTTCTAGCTATTCATTTGGTGGCGCTAGTCGTTATTATTTTTATTAATTTAATATCATTGAGGTAGGCGGTGTGACCAATTGACAATCTTACTTTCAGTGCTGCCAACTTGGGGTAAAAAGTTCGACTGGTATATTTCCCGGACTGTTCTAAATCGAAAAGAATTTTATACAATTGGTTTTGAGCCGGCTTTAACCATCTAGGTGCCCCCGGCAAGTCAAGCATTCTTGGTGCCCTTTTATGCCCTTTTACTCATTTAAGCTCATTCATTCATTCTAAATTCATAAAAGTTAATATGCAGAAACTACTTTTTCTTTAAATCGATAGATATAAGTATTAAAATGAATTAATGATAATATGTTATCGCGTGTGGCCCCCTCTAGACCTCTGCGCCCTAGGCTGCTGCCGGGTACGTGTAAGTTACATACTTCTTCCTTAAAAAAAAAGGTGTGTACGATTCACACACGATAGAAGTTAAAAGTATATAAGGACGCAAATAAGCAATACCATGTCAACCCACAAAATCGAAAAAACTGAGTTATATATGCAGAAGTGTTGGTAAAGGGCTGAAGAACATTTTTCTTTAATATTTGTAGGGTTTTAAGCTTTAAAACTTCTAAAAAGCCATTTTTAATCATGCAATTTATGTATTATGTTAAAAGTTTTGGGTTCTATTATCTACGAAATATGCAGTTTCTATACTTATTTTTGTGAAAATAAGTAAAATAACTTACATAAATCTGAAATTGTCAAAAACTTGACCAATGCATAAAAAAATCATATAAAGCAAGTTGTTCAAAATTTTCAAACGCGTTTTTCTCGAAATGACATTCGTGTGGGTTGACATGGTATTGCTTATTTGCGTCCATAATATAGTTATTGTTTCTATTAAATTCAATTAATTATTTATTCATTTTCGTTATTAATAACTCAAATAGAATAAAACAAATAAATAGTATAGAAAAAAATAGTTAATGTACATTTTTAATCACTGTCACTTTTTTTGTCACTTATTGGGACGAGACCTTATCTTGAAATAAAATTAAATGTTTACACAGCCGACGACAATAATTAATACTTTAATATAATTTTTAATAATTTATTTTTAAAGAACTAAAAATTTATTTTTTAACCGTGAGCGAGTATACTTATCAGATTGCCGCGTTGCTACAATTACGCGGCCCCCTTCATACCGCATATGATTGAGACCCAAAAATGTGTTACAGCGCATGGTTCAATTTATATTGAAAGAGTTATAGTCGGTTTTTCTATAAATATTTCCTATCCCTATGCTTTCCCTTATTCGCGGTTGCACAGTTTTAAGCAATCACAGTTTTTTTTTAAGTTGCAGCTAATTCACTGAGAGCGCTAGTTTATCCTTAAATTTTTACCAATTGCAAAGGATTAAATATATTACTGGATTATATAAACTACATCTAATTTTATCGCCTTATCTTTGTACTTTGTCATGTGTGTGAAATGGGCATCGATACATCTTCATATAAAATGTCAATTTTCTAATCAAAATCAAAATTATTTTTATTCAAGTAGACTATTAAAAAGTACTTTTGAATAGTCAAACGCTACCGATGGTTCGGAAGGTTGATTCTATCGAGAAGAACCGACAAGAAAATCGACAGTTACTCTTTTACGACAAAAAAAAGCAAATAGATAGAGAGAGAGATGTCCAAGTAACGGAGGCGATGGTAGGGGTTTTTGATAGCAGTTTAGGGGTAAATATTTCCCAGAGTTGGTAGCACTCCCTTTGACTGTTCTCCGAGTTCCGTCATCCATGTCTTCATGAGTTGATACTTGCTATGTAGACAAAATTATTTACCACAACCTGGATAAGATTCATTTTAACAACCAGGTATAATGCATTTGTTTACCATTTTTCAAAGAAAAATCAATTAAAAAGGCTTTGAAGAGCCCAATCTATGATTTGAAAATTTGACGTTACTATAGTAACCAAAATACCGACAATTTGTTAATTAATTTTGAACTGTGTTGTCAGAATAGTATTAATATTTCCTTTATTTAAAGTCATTTAACCGAAAATGGTGTATTTAAAGGATAAGCCTTTATATACACCATTTTCGGTATTTAAAGGCTTATTACAATCAAAACTATTATTTTAGTAACAATGGTTATTAATAATATAAGACTTTCGTTAAGCCGCAAAATTTATAAATATATTCAGAAGTTGTGTAACTACCACCTTATCAAATTATTTTTTTGTAAGGGCAACCTGTGGGAAAGCGACACGGCTACCGTTTTGCGTGTCTCTTTCTCGAACAAATTCTCGTTTTAGTATGAAGTATTGAAAATTGAACTTAAACATTTAAGTATAAAGTATGAGTTTATTTAACATTAAATTACAAGAGATTGTTCTTGTTCTTATAGTAATTCAATGGTTTATTCTGTGCTACAGCTAAAAAATGCCAAAATCGTAGTGCTTAGGACTATATTTTTTCTGTCTGTGGCTAACTTCAGTGGCTTATGGCTACAAACCACAGCCTCTGTGACCACAGCTACAAACGTCAAACATAGAGTTAGAGGTGTACGGAAAATCTATTTGATTTTGTCGGCTCCATTTTGTATTGAACTTCAATAGTGTGTTTATTATTTATAAGTCTTATAAATTATAAATCCTTATTTCGGATTTTAAGTTTTACCTTGATGATTATAAATAATAATCTATACATGGTCTGTTAAGAAATCATCAATTACAGTAAATATTCGTCTTATTTAAAAATGAGTTCTCGACACAGGGATAGAAGTCGATCCCGGTCGCGGGATCGTGATCGACACAAGGAAAGAGATAAGGGTCGTGATCGAGATCGTGATAAAGATAGGGATCGTGATCGCGATCGGGATCGGGATCGTGAACGGGATCGTGATCGTGATCGTGATCGGGACCGTGACCGCGACCGTGAGCGGGACCGCGATCGAGATCGTGACCGTAATCGGGACAGGGATCGAGATCGAGACAGGGAACGTGACAGAGATCGGGATAGACACCGATCTAAAAGGTACTATCGGTATCATATTTGAAAGTTTCTAGTATCACCTATGAAGCGGCTAGATAGTTATAAATTCAACAATTCTGAAACGTATTCGTATTCTGAACTCAAAATAAAAATTGTAATCTGAAAACATTGTTTTTACATTGTAGAGATAAGGAGAGGGAGCGAAGTCGCAGCCGTGATCGGCACAAGGAGAAAAGACGAAGTCGCTCCCGCAGCCGTAGCCGGAGCCGGGGACGAAAGTCAAAAGATAGGTAAATTATGTTATTATTTTTTTTAGCCAGTTGTCAGACCCGATTTATGAGTTTTCTAAGAACTACACTAAAATACCTAAATTTAATAGACTGTGTATAGCTGTCCATATTCAATATTAATTATATTGTCCAATAATAGTCTACTTGAGTTGTCTAGTCCGGCATTGTATATTTTTGTATATGATTGATGATGTATGTCACAATGGAAAACAAATGTAAAAGTTGAAAGTATCAGTAAAATTTTTCTTAGATAAATTAGTAAATATCTGCATTGGACTTCAAAATAGAAAAACAATGATGTGTGAATTTAATTTACATTTAGGGATGGCACAATTGCGCTGCTGGACCAGATGGTGGGAACTACCACCAAGGCTACTGCTCGTCAAGTGGCGGCACCGACAACCATCAACCCAGCTACTCAGGCCGCCATATTAGCTGCTGCTGCTGTTGCACAGGTATATACTAATTAACACACCCTTTCTGCTCCCATCCTTTCTTCCTTGTTATCATTACCTCCTACCAACCCAAGTGGGTAATGCATATGTGATACTTCAAATATTGCATGCCTTCATAGGTTGCATCGACTGCTTACCATCAGGCTGATGCTGGTTTGCCAAATGTCATGATATAAAAAAACATTATCAATGCCCAACTTTTATAACTTCATTATAATTTTGTTATTGATGATATTTAAATCAATAACAAAATAATTTAAGAAGTGGAAAAGATGAAATGAAGTATAATTATAATGTAACCATTCGATCACAATATTTGTTTGTTTGAGTGTTTGGCATTGATGGTCATGTACATATATAATTGTAGGCTTATTGTATGCTTTTAATATATAAAATATTAACATTTGCAGTACAATGCTGAAGAGAGATAGTTACCTATTAATGGAAAAAACTAACAAAAATATGCCATCATGTGGTTTGATTACCCAGATCTATTTTATTAAAACTATTTTCAATTTTATATTTTTAGAAATATATTAACTACATGGTAAGTATCAGTCCTATACAATCTTTCTTTGTTGAGTTGTCTATGTAGAGATCAAAACAGACACTCAGTTGGGACAGGGATTGTGTTACTCCTGATATGCTCTTCCATCTTTAAGGGCGCGTTTGCAAAATAGATAGGTACCGAATTGCACAACTACATTCACACAAACCGATCATACAAGAGCACAACTGTGATGTGCAGGAATAATGATCGGTAAACTAACTTTGAGTCTTTAAATGTTTAATTTCTTTTTTTGTATATGTTATATACTCACAATTACTAAATAACTCAAGAATTAATCCACATGTTCAGATGACAGCCAAGAACTGAAACTTAATGTCACACTACCCACAAAGTCTATACATAACAGTATATTTTAAATGTTGTAATACTTTTAATATTTGTATACTTTATACTTTGTGTACGAGTACATAAATATTGTAAAAACTATTTATTTTCGATATTTTTATTATTTTTACTGAAAGGTTATTTATAGGTAATAACAATAATGTATATTTTTTATTATTGTCAATAGAAAAAAAATAATAAGATAGAACCCCTGAGCTTGATGGAGTTACCTGATGATGTATTTCTATGATTGCTACTGGAACTGCAAGATGAGTAGGACTATGTGTGCTGTGCTTGTGCTCCTTTTGTAAGTTACAATGAGACCTTAGCTTCGAAATTATTAAAGTGACCTGAAGGTGAACTTCAATGACTTATACAGGAACTGCAGCTAGAGTAATGCTATTGTCAGCCGTTTGTGGTCTTGTTTTGTAAGTTACTATAAGGCCTCACCACCGAACTTGTTGGAGTGACCGGCATGAGTTGGGCTATGTCTACCGTGGGTTGCCCAAACACAACAAGGGTGGCAAGGTCTCATAGTAACTTACAAAACAAGCTCAAACACGGCGGACGTAGCATTACTCTAGCTGCAGATCCTGTATCTGTCATCGAAGTACACCTTCAGGTCACTCCAACAAGTTCGGTGGTAAGGCCTTATAGTAACTTACAAAACGAGCTCAAACACGGTAGACATAGCCCAACTCATGCCGCAGATCCTGTATCCGTCATCGAAGTACACCTTCAGGTCACTCCAACAAGTTCGGTGGTAAGGTCTCATAGTAACGAGCCCAAACATGGCAAAAAAAACTACAATCATCCGAGACTTCCACTAGCAGTCAGGGATGTATATCTTCAGGTCTGAGCAATAAGTCTAAGACGAATTAGAATTTATAATCTCTTAACAAAAAGAAAATATTTATCAAGTTATCCTTAAAATAAAGTATCAAGAATTGTAGTTATAGTAATTTTTTTCTATATAATATTATATTTTAGCGATCTTATTTAATATAACCTCCTGCCTACAAGCGACATAGCGACTCACGAAGGCGTCTCTGCGCCGACTAATATTTTACTAGAAAATTTTGAACAATAAATCATGGCAGTCATCAAACAAAATAGGCATTAATGCAACAGCTTAAGGTACAACTTTAGAAGCAAAATATGTGAAAAAGATACATTTGATATTTATTTTTTTCTGACATAATGTGTCGTATTATTATAAATATCTCCATGAAGGGTTTGAGTTGAACATGTCTTACTACTACAGGTATTTTATTTAAAATCAATATCACGTAAGAAATAGTTTTTAAGACTTCCTAAACTCAGCTCGATATCGTTAATTTGGAGTGAAGAGGCTCCGGATAATCGGTTTTACTATAAAAAATAATAAGAAAATTTCATATTCTTTATATTATTATTAAAGATAAAGGCCCGATCTATTCATAGCAATTAATAGTTTCATTAAATTTGTCGAAAATTAGACCGAAAAACATCTATTTTTCGTCAAATACGTAAACGCGCCCTTAAGTTCATTACCCAGTTTTAAAATGAAAATTAGAAAATTGTATTAAGATGTTACGGCAACTAAGTTAAAAGTTCTGTCATAGATGGCATTCGTTGGTTTCATACTAGCGGCATGACGAGAGTCGTGCACACTTGCACAGATCAGGGCGAGCAGAGTCATAATGAGTCAGTAAGAATTGGTCGAAGCCGTACAATAATAGTGTGGTCGGTGCCAGACGTTCGTGGCGCAGCGGCGCATGGCGGCGCCCGTGCAGCCGGCGGCGGCGGCGGCGGCCGCGCTGTCCGCCGCCACGGCCATCCCGCCGCCCACGTCCGTGCAGCAGAAGCTGGAGCTGCTGCAGGCGCGCACCGAGTCGCGCTACCGCGAGCGGCCGCCGCCCGACCACCACCCCGACGACGACGCGGACGACGGCCAGGGCCCGCCCGGCGAGACGCCGGCCGAGCGCCGCGCGCGCCGCCGCCGCACGCGCTGGATGGGCTCCGAGCACGACAAGACCTTCATCCCCGGCCTGCCCACCGTGCTGCCATCCACGCTCACGCGCGAGCAGGAGGAGCAGTACCTCCGTGAGTATCCCCCCACCGACTGCCGGGTACCTTACGTCAGTGACTCCGCACTACTAGCATGATAATGATTACGATTGACCTAAGTGATATCTCGATTGAAATACTGTATTGCTATATGTGGGGGTGGGTGTCGGCAAGCACTAATGAGCGGTCGTGGCCGCGCGTGGCTAACCCCTTCCCTTGCAGTGCAGCTGCAGATCGAGGAGGTGAGCCGCAAGCTGCGCTCCGGCGACCTCGGCATCCCGCCCAACGTGGACGAGAGGTACTCCGCCCTTTATACTGCCCGGCCGCGCCTCGTCGGAATGAGGGACTTACTTTTACATTAGCTAAGAGTGACGGTACCAGACGCTTATGTTTCGTTTCAATTACAAACTGATTAGTGTAAACGACTCTAGGACAGGGCCCGCGTAGTTCCGTGCTTATGAGACGTCGCTATCCTAATGACTAATGCGTCATTTTGTTTTGCAGGTTGCGCACAGCCGCACTTATTGCAAATGTTTCGATCAAACTAATTAATATCCCATTAACAGAACTCTTTTCAGCCCAGGTTTAATTATGATTATCTTATTATTATTTTCAGCGATTAATAAATATTAAAATTTCAGGTTTAATAATTTAAATAATCAATATTTTTTTCTCAGGCCGTAATGTAGCTTAGGAGCTAGTCTAATAATACAGTCTAGGTTAACGGAGCATTTTTGACTCTCAATTCGCTGTCATTATTAAGTTATCTAACATTGAAACTTAAGCGTAAATCTAATTTGCTTCCGAGCGCCTCCTATGAACATCTTTATACAAAATTGTAAGAAAGTGACAATGGGTTAAAAAGAGCCGCACTGAAGGCGCTCCTAGTGGATCGCTTGCCTTTTGTTTCTTACTTCAGATACAGATTTTTGAAAAAAATATACAATCAGTAAAGGAGATCATTCATACAAAAAAGACTTATAATCGCAAAAACATAAAAATATTTATAATGATTTCGTTATGTATAATTAAAATGAAGTATTGGTAGAGCAAGCGATGTGTAGCACAAAGCTGGACGCTGAGAGCGCCGTCGGGCGCGCTCGGGTGTAGTCGGGTGCGGTCGGGTGCGGTCGGGCGCGCTCGGGCGCGCTCGGGGGCGCTCGGGAGCTCGGCCTGACGCGGCGCTGTCGCAGGTCGCCGTCGCCGGAGCCCATCTACTCCACGGACGGCAAGCGCCTCAACACGCGCGAGTACCGCACGCGCCGCAAGCTGGAGGAGGAGCGCCACCGCCTCGTCACGCGCATGCAGCAGATCAACCCCGACTTCAAGCCGCCGCCCGACTACAAGTGAGCGACCCCCTCGCCCCGCCCCCGCGCGCTCGCTCGTGTGCTAATGACTCGTGTCGCTGTCGCAGGCCTCCCATCATCCGAGTGCACGATAAGGTGATGATCCCGCAGGAGGAGCACCCGGACATCAACTTCGTGGGTCTCCTCATCGGCCCCAGGGGGAACACGCTCAAGGGTACTCACACCAGATTATATTATGTAGAGCTAATGAAACTAATATATAGTTTTATATTTTGTGTAAAGAACATAATGGTCTGAAAAAATAAAAATATAATAACATTTCTTGAATGACCTGCCTGCCACTTTCATCACTCTTATATAATTATATTATTTTGTATTGATTCTTCTTACCATGTCGAGGCGTTCAATGAATTATTAATGATGCCGAAGTAATCAAATGTCGACTATTGGCAGCGATGGAGAAGGAGACGGGAGCGAAGATAATAATCCGCGGCAAGGGCTCGGTGAAGGAGGGCAAGGTGGGCCGCAAGGACGGGCAGCCGCTGCCCGGCGAGGACGAGCCGCTGCACGCCTACATCACCGCCACCAACGCGGACTGCGTCAAGAAGGCCGTCGAGAAGGTGCCGTGAGCTCCGCCCGCCCCCGCCCCTTCGCCTCCCCCGCCGCCTCGCTATCGCGCTGTCGCCCCTCTCCCGTTGCAGATAAAGGAGGTGATCCGGCAGGGCGTGGAGGTGCCGGAGGGGCAGAACGACCTGCGCCGCATGCAGCTGCGCGAGCTGGCGCAGCTCAACGGCACGCTGCGCGAGAGCGACGCGCCGCGCTGCGCCAACTGCTCCGCCGCCGACCACAAGACCTGGCTCGTGAGTCGCTCGTCTGTTTGTGTGTCTGTGAGAGGGCTAAACGAGACGGCTGCTGCAAAACTTTCAGTGGTTGAGCCAAAAAATAAATAAAAAGCCCCCTGAGTTTGTGTCGCTGGTTGTTCTCTGGTAGTGGTTAAATTTTGGCGCCGAAGGTGGAGTCTGACCTTCAACTTGCAAGTGTAACTGTATAATACGTTGACTGACGAGGGTGTGTGCGTGTGCGCAGTGCCCCGACAAGCCCAACGTGACCAACAGCATCGTGTGCTCGTCGTGCGGCGGCGCCGGCCACATCGCGCGGGACTGCCGCGCGCGCCGGCCCGGCCACGCGCCGCCCGCCGCGCACGACAAGGCCAAGATCGACGAGGAGTACATGTCGCTGATGGCGGAGCTGGGCGAGGCGCCGCCGGGCGCGGGGGCGCGGGCGGGGCGCCGCGCCGCGCCGCGCACGCGCCCTTCGCGCACGCGCACCCGCCGCGCGCCATCATGGCGCCGCCGTCGCTGCCGCCGGCGCCCTTCCCGCACGGGATGCCGCACGCGCCGTGGCTGGGTGACGCTCCTACGCTTACTAATTTGCTCTCGATTGGCGAGGATAGACCTCGACACGTGCCACGACAGTCGTAGCGCGCTTATAGTTAGCTCGCGTCGATATATTTGCTATAAATTTCTGTTTCGGTCTGGCCGTTTGTCCTTAGGGGTCTCTCCACCGTGCCTCGGGGAGCACGTTAAGCTGTCGGTCTCGGTTATTATATTATGTGATAATAATCGTTACCTCTTAATAGGTAGTTTGCTCTTATGTTTGGACCGTGGATAAATAAGGGGAATAGTGTTTGGGGAAAGGGAAGACGTGATTCCGTTCGTTATTGCTTATTTATTGAATTATTTTTATCACTAAATTAAATGATGAAATTAAATCATGAAATAATTTCGAATTAAAAACACGGATAACTTATTATAAAGTTCATTTTTATATAAACAAATTCACTCGCATTATGAACACTGCTACCAAAGTCGTAGTCGTTACACTGTACCGGCGCCGTGCGCGTGCGCAGGCGCGGGCGCGAGCGTGAGCGCGGCGCAGCCCCCGCCGCCCGGCAGCGCGCCGCCCTTCCCGCCGCCGCCGCCGCTGCAGGGGGACGGCATGCTGGGCCCCCCCGGCGGGCCCGGCGGGCCTGGCGGGCCCGGCGCGCACCTGCCGCCGCCGCCGCCGCCCGGCCTGTGCATGGGCGGCGCGTGGCGCGGAGCCTTCGCCCCGCCGTGGGCCGCGCCGCCGGCCGCGTTCCTGGCGCCGCCGCCGCCGCCGCCGCCCGTCTCCTCCGACTAGCGCGCCGCGGAGCCTTCCAGATCGTTACTTACAGACATTTTATATTCTAAATGTCAAAACTAGAAATTCGACAAAATACATAATTATAGTAATAAATGAAATCGACAATTTGACGAGGCGGCCCTTGTACCCGGTGAGTGGGTATAGTGGCCCTTATAGGCGTGTACTGTTGAGAGTTAACCTACTCGTCGGACAGATTTCACTTCCAATTTGATTCAACAAAGCAGTTTTAATATTTTAATTTTATCCTAAATGCATTTTGTGAATATAAATAACATATTATGAATTAAATAGAGTTATGTTGCACAAAATATCAATGACGGTGTTAGATAAGAAAATAAATAATTAACTATACAAAATATCGTTTCTTTTTATTACCTTTTCTTTCATTTTACATCAAGTTAAATAATGTCCCACGATAGTTTTAATAACTTAATACACTTTTTCAAGTTTAAACTTAAAGAAAAGCATTACGACATAACTCAACAACTTCAGTTATTATTATTATTTAATTTATTTCTTGCATCATAAAAATGTTTACAAATTGTTTTGTAACCCAGATAATTGGTTTGCCTGTAAGATCACAATTACAATTTAAGTGAAATAAATATACTAATAACAAAACTTCAATTAAACAAGATAGGTAACCGATGACACTTTATGAAAGAATTAATGATATGGAATGCGTTTTTTCAGGGTGTCTCCAACTCAGTTAGTAGTGCTGGTTATGTTAAATCTGCCGGTAGCTATAGAATGTATATAGTTGAATGATGTCGTTATGTTTTGTTATTATATCGATGAACAGTTATGTGGGAGTACTACTCGAATTCGTTAACTATCACTACCCCTTCACTAAAGCTGATCATCCTATCATATAAGTATAATATGGCAAAATCAGTTAAAGACTATATATGTGCTGTTTTTGGTTGTTTAAACCTGGAAACTCCAAAAGTTTATTTGTTATTAATATCCTAACTCCATAAGTTAAATTGTTATTAGTATCCTTGCGATTTAGGATTGTAACGTTCTTGCCTTTTATCGTGTTATAAATGTTATTACAACCAGATTACAACATTTGTAAAGGAAATACATTAATTTTTAAATAAATTTATCAAGTAATATAACATAAACAAAAAAAGAAATTCTGATTCGAGTAAGTATTTAATCAAATTTTGCTTTTGCGTGTTTCAAGCCATTTTTCGGTTTTTCCTCAGGGAAAAGTTGAACAAGTAATATTTTTTAAACTACATTTCCTAAAAACAATCAGCTATATAAGAAAAACTTTGTTTTACTAGTTTAGATTACATGCAACATGGTTCTTTAACAAGCTTGATCTTAATAGTACTCGTTTGTAGGATTCTCAAAGTACAATTGAATTTTATTGATCAAACTTATTATATAAGTTTGATCAATAAAATAAGAAAAATGTATATACAAATAAGAAAAATGTATATATTTTTTAAATTATATATAATAGTATTTTTAAGCATACAATGTTAGCGCGAGTACTGAACGTGGCAGCTTTGATGAACTGACCTGTAGTCCAATATACCGAGAGGTTTCCGTAAAGGACAGCGGCGGTGCACTGACTGTACCGATGACCATCGAAGGGGCAGAACACATTAGACAAAAATGTTTTTATAATTCGTATATTTGTTTTGTATTACATAGTTAACATAAATAAAAAAAATCAATTATGTCAATCTCGCGTTGATCAGATACGAATCAAAATAAACAATAAATGATTGTAAAAATGCGCAAAATATTTCTATTTAACTTAAGTAATTATCTTATATTTATATAATTATAGTAAAAAAAAATAACGTAATCCGTTGCACAATGTTATAGTCTGTTAAATGTAATTTGAACCATGCGCAGTAACACGTTTTTGGGTCTCAACCGTATGCGGTATGAAGGCGGCCGGGTTTAGTACACTTGCTCACGGTTGTGTTAGTTCTTTAATAATAAATTATTAAAAATTAAAATATAAATTTTCGTTAGTAATAGTTTTGTCAAGTGTGTTAACATTTATTTCAAGATAATGCCTCGACCACAATCAACTTTAAGGAGACGGGAGAGAAGGATGTTATTTGACGTTTATAGTTATTTTTTAAAAGAAAATAATATAACTAATTCTCTGAATAATACTGCGCAAGATACGAAGAAGTCTGTCTCACTATTAATAATGTACATTAACTTTTTTTATATATATAGGTACCTTTTTCTATACTATTTATTTGTTTTATTCTATTTAAGTAATTAATAACGATAATAAATAAATAATTAATTGAATTTAGAAGAAATAATAACTATATTATATACTAAATCCGTTTTCCCACTTTATGAAGAATAAATAAGATAAAACCAATATTTTTGTCTAACATTTTTGTCCATTATTGTACCTGCGCAGAAGCGGCCATTTTTGTTCAAGTTACATTTAAGGAACTATAATTGCGTTCATTTGATAATCACACTAAATAAATAAGGAACTTAAATAAAGGCAGCTTCGCGCCGCCTTGCGGAGCGGGGGAGGGGGTAGTAAATAACGAGATGATCGTTCCATTTCAATATCATCTACTTATCTACCGTATTTTGTATCAAATCTAATTTACTTTACAAGATATAAATAATCTGTAACACATAACAGTCGGTCTGCTCTCACGCGCGGCTCGCGGCCGTCGTTTTATACGAGTATATATAAAATTGGACACATACTTATAGCTACAGTTAAAGTCGAGCCGCGAGCGCCTCTCGACTACATCCAACGACCAGTCTCCAATTAGTTCATATCACAATTTCATTCACAAAATATCAAAACATTAGTATTATAAATTGACGCAAACAAGCAATACCATGTCAACCCACAAAATTGAAAAAACTGAGTTTTATATATATGCAGAAGTGTTGGTAAGTGGCTGAAGAACATTTTTCTTTAATATTTGTACGGTTTTAAGTTTTAAAACTTCTAAAAAGGCATTTTTAATCATTCAATTTATGTATTATGTTAAACCTTTTGGGTTATATTATATACGAAATATGCAATTTGTATACTTATTTTTTGTGAAAATATGTAAAATAACTTACATAAATTTGAAATTGTGAAAAACTTGATCAATACATAAAAAAAATCATATAAAGAGAGTTGTTCAAAATTTTCAAACGCGTTTTTCTCGAAATGACATTCGTGTGGGTTGACACGGTATTGCTTATTTGCGTCCAAATGAACGTCAAAACAAAGTCGAGATTAATTCTGATTAGATCAACGGATATGTTAACGTTTAAGTGCGGCGCGCGGCTCACCGCGCCTCCTTGGCCGTGAGCTTCTCGATGAGCTCCTGCAGCGGCGCCAGCTCGCGCCGCTCGATGAGGTTGAACTCCTGCGGACGGACACGCGCGCTATTTGTAGCTTCGTTGCGAAGGAATCGATTTTGAGGCTCCCGTTCATTTCGAAAAATTGCTGATGTGTTAGCTTGGTATACAGATAGCATTACATGTTTTGTTATATAATTATATTTAAATCAATAATACAAGAATTTGTTGCAGAAAAATGGCCGTAGCAAAATATAAAAAGAATGTTTTTTGTTCCAAATAAGTATTGATCATGCTTGCTTAATACTGGAAAATTTTAACTCACTCTTCAGAATATCGAAAGGCGCCGCACAAACAAAATAGCAACTAAACATTTGTTGTTTTTAATCAGCTACGAAATCAGTCGATTATGCTCATTTGAAACTCGAAAATCTTAAACTCTCTACTGGCGAGTACGATTCAGCTAGCACGATCCGTGATTTCTCAGGATTCACCCTTGTTTTGAGCTACATATGTTAAGCTCATTCGAGGTAGCCTCGCGGGGCCTGGATAGATAATTATTAATTTTATCTACAATATATGTTTTATTTAAATGGAATTGTACACTTTAAAACAACTAGATCGTCTGTTATATGTAGAAATGTTGAAGGAACATCACGCAGTGCTCCGGCGCTCGGGCGAACGCTCTTTCGAGTCCGATGGGCTAGTAAGTAGAAGTGACGGAGAGAGAGAGAGAGAGAGCCAGTTACCTGAACGAAGAAGATGAAGTGTTTGAAGGAGGTGTTGAGATGCGCCTCCTCGCCGAGCTGCACCACCTCGGGGAAGTGCTGGTGGTAGATGTGCGCGTAGACGCGGAACAGCCGCTTGAGGATCGTCTTGGCCATCGACAGGAAGTTCTTCGGGAACGGCACTCCTATCTTGGAGGGGAAGAGCGTCTCGTCGTCGAGCTGGTCCTGCGCCCACGTCATGAGGTAGTCGATGTACTTGGGCGCGGAGCACTTGATGGGCTTCTTGACGGTGTGTCCGTCCGCCCAGTGGTACTCGTACTTGGGCCCCGCCGACATCACCGCGCACGACTCCTCCGTGCAGAACTCCGTGATGGTGCCGTACAGCATGTTGATCTGGTTGAAGAAGTCCACCGCTGCAACACATTCGCACCGATATATACACACCAGGCGAGCCAACGATACTGAATTATAATAAAACTAAAATATAAATACTATAAATGTCAAAAATAATGTTATCTATCATTTTTATGATTGTTTATTTCATAATTAAAAACTAAATTAAATTCCGAAAACGCACTCAAAATCATATCTCAGCATTTATCTTCTAATCTTTAGACCCTTAACGCTACCAAAACAAAATTTATTACTTTTGCTCCAAAACAAAACTTACTACCTCCTAATACGTACACAATTAAAATACACACTTGTGGGTCAACAAATAATAGTAATTCCTTATGCTTAGAAATTGAAAGAACTAACCATATAAAATATTTAGGAGTTCATATTGATAGTTCATTGAACTGGAATATCCATATCTCTAATCTCGCCAATAGGGTCAGAAAACTAATTTATATATTTAAAAATATCAGGCATATAGCTGACGTAAAAATTCTTTATATGGTGTATTGCTCTTTGTGCAAATCTCTAATAGAGTATTGTATACCAGTTTGAGGAGCTGCAAATATAAAGAAACTCAAAACCTCACAGTAAGACAATTATACATTCTTAATGTTATTTTAAGAAAACATAAAGAGACTCCAGTGGACTATACTATGTTTAATAAACGTAAATCTCATTCTGTTTGTAAGATCACCCCGCATCGAACTGCCCTTGCTAAAAAACAATATTTTGTTATAAGCACAATATTATATAATAAAATATACAAAATAAATAATGTACACTTATTACCTAAAAGAACATGTAAAATTATACTTAAAAAGTGGTTACTTACCTTAAACTACTAAGAGACTGAAGATATATTATGTATAAGGAAATAATATATTTACAAATAAACTCAGACATACACACACACATACAACACACACACAAACACACACACACACCCACACACACAAACACACACTCACTCCTTTTTTTTTATGTTATAAGTTGGCAAACAAGCATACGGCCCACCTGATGGTAAGTGGTTGCCGTAGCCTATGAGCGCTTGCAGCACCATTAGTAGGTGCCACTCACGCGTTGCCAACTTCGAGATATTGGTTCTTAAATCTCGTTCGCCCAGTAATTTCACTAGCGTACAGTGCCCTTCAAACCGGAACACAGTAATGCCTAAGCACTACTATTTGGCGGCAGAATATTTGACACTGCGGTGGTACCTACCTAGCCGGCCTCTTGCAACAAAAGACCTACCACCAGTAAAACTCGTGGGCCTCACCCGCTATATCCATATATACTTCACAACTATACATTATTAAGATTTTATATATTCTTATCATGTGTTGCCATTTTTACTAATTTTTGAATATTTTTTGTTTTTTTATTTTTCTCCTCGTATTGTATCTTTTATTTTTATTATTATTTTTTAATATAAACTAAATCTAACACTCAAATTTGTGAAGAGCGCTGACTTCTATGATACAGGCTAAGTAAGCCTAGTTTAGAAGTCAGAGTTCCATATAGTTTTGCTGATTGTGTATTTATTTGGCTTTGGTATAAATAAATAAATAAATTGTATAAAATATTAGCTCGAGTTCGGAACTGATGAGTAAACTCTTAACCTCCATCGAGCGCGAAGGCATAGATGAGGTCTACGGTGGAGTGAGCTTACTTGTGACAAGTCTGTGTGCTTACACCTTGAAGAAATTAAAGACGGACACACCAGTAGAGCGTTCCGCTCCCTGGCCGTGCGCATTATATATGATCGATCGAAAATGCACAGTACGAATATTGGGTATGTCGAAATTCAGCTGGTACCGCGCAGTGCGGCCGGTGTGCCGATAGAAAAATAGAGAACTGTGGTTCCTACGCCTCTCAGAAACATCGAGGTGCACGATAGCTAGCCAATGAAACATAAGTATCACGTCATTGCCAACCAATCACGGATATTTAAAGGTCTTATTGAATTAGTGGATAGGGCTTCCATGATATTAGCGGCCGGGGCGACATTTTCTATACTGTATCTTAGAGGAACCACTTACTTCTTTCTAATAATACCACATATGACACTCTGATTTGCTTAGTAATTGAAGGAAAAAACAATATAAATAAAAAATATATGAATTAATAGCCTAAAACCTTCTACAATTAATTCCGCGTCGAATGGTCATGGTCTCATGTC
Source organism: Hestina assimilis (assembly GCA_023373885.1). NCBI lineage: Eukaryota > Metazoa > Arthropoda > Insecta > Lepidoptera > Nymphalidae > Hestina > Hestina assimilis. The sequence goes on along the minus strand of CM041750.1, from coordinate 182,281 downwards.
GATCAGTCCAGTAGTTTTCAAGTTTATCGGTAACAAAAATATATATATATCTATATATATATACTGTACCGACATCTACACGCAACATGACGTAACGCAATAGAAAGACAAGATTGTCACAATGTCGCATCAAGCTACAACGACACCTACAGGGCATACTACGCAACGATATGGACGATCAACGAACGTCACGATCCTAAATCGCGCTATCAAAGTTTCCTACCCACTTGAGGTATATATACAACTTTCCAACGTAAGTCGTCGGGCTTCGATCCGCCAGGCAATATCACCCGCCTGGTCGGAGGATTCTCCCGTCGTGTTGAGACACATTTCTCACGTCGTCATACTTCCACATATACTACAATGATCTGGGTTTGGACAAATTATAATTGAACACTAAAATATTAGTGTAAACATGAAGATATGGTTATCACCGTTGTGGTGTTGTGGGTAGCGAGTCTGCCTTTAGTCTTGACGGTTGCTGGTTTGACTCCTGCTCGGGCAGATGTTTGTTAAAATTTCTGTCTCCCCACCGTACCTCAGAGAGAACGTTAAGCTGTCGGTCCCGGTTGTTATCACAAAACATCTGATAATAACTGCTAACTCTTGATAAGTAAATTGCTCTTATCAGATGTGTTACTGGTTCGCCCTTAGGGTTGCGAAGGTCAGGTGGCAAAGATGGCAATCGCTCCGTGTAAAAACTAGTAACCTGTCAAATCCAGATACGAGTAATATGCAGGCCCTGGGTAAAATAAAAGATACCGGGAATAATGCTAGGACGAAGAAGATGACACTTTCATTGTTATTTTTGATCTTATTTTTTGCACTATAATAATTTACTAGCGGCATATTATTATATATATAGCGGTATAATTTTTTTTTTCTCCTCTATTTAATGAATGTTATTATACATATAGACCTTCCTCTTCAATAACTCTATCTATTTAAAAAAACGCATCAAAATCCATTGCCTAGTTTTAAAGATTTAAGCATACATAGGGACAGAGAAAGCAACTTTGTTTTATACTATGTAGTGATTATGTTGTATGTATTTTATATAAAATGTTAAAGGAGCATCACACAGTTACATATATATGTGAAATTGAAAAAAATTATGGTAAGTTGGATATTAATATTAATTGTTTCCTTTATTTGTAACTGGTTTTCTCAGAGCGAGGTAAGTAGTTTTATATGATTTATAACTAAGAATTTCAATGTATCACTAGCCAGTACTACAGGTAAACCAACTTTTATAAAAAAGTGCCAATACCATAATTATTTGGAAATTTGTACTTAATTTATTTGTTTTATGTCATAAAATGAAATATAAGTGAGGGAACATTGTGTTATAATCAATAAGCACCAACATCCTGTTACAATTATGCTTATCAGCTTGTTGAGTCACTTTACCAATACATAAATGTTGCTCTGGAGAAAATAACTCACAATGTCATTGATTTTTAGTAGTTTACTCCTATTACTATAGTTTTCTATATTAAAGTGAAGTTCAATTGTTAGAACATACTATTGACTGCAACCCATTCATTGAGGTCTTCCCCTTCTGGCAGCATCACAGCCAGCCGAAGATTGCCCGAGCCCAGTGTGGCAGCTGCATGTCGCATTAGGTCATACTGATGTGTTCCTTCAGGAATGTTTTTCTTTGGTTTAAAAGTTTTATTTGATCGACTTCCACTAAAAATGATTGATTAATTTTAAATTAATAACAAACAAAATATGTTGAAACAATTATTCTTGAAATAATGCTTGGAGTAATAAAGTATTTGGATAATAGGATACCATTGTTTCAACTAACTTAGTCATGTCACCAAACAAAGACATGCCTACAAGCTCTCAACTTATTTGGTCTCGTTATTGTTACGTTGATTTTAAAATCTAGAGAAACTATATAATTATTGATAAAAAAATATATAAAATGTTAGCAACATAAACAAGTTATGTCAAGAAAACGGAAAATATTCGGTTATTATTAGACCCACATACAATAGATATTAATACTCACAAAAGAAAGCTCATTTTGTTTAGTAATATAATTTTCTCAAATTATGCACTATCCTCCAGCAGAATAGAACCAAACCATTAAAGTAGGTTATTAATTTAACTATTTTAAATCAGTATATTTTTTATGGATCAGCTTGTCAAGTTGTCATACATACTTTTTAAAATGACAGAATCAGAATTGACAGATCTTGTCGAGCTTGCTTCTTCAACGAATATAGATACTAATAGTAACTAGTTTATTATATGTGTCGTCTGTCGAAACCACAAAGTAAGGATGATATGGGGATATTTTAACTAGTGGTAGTGCCACGCTGCACAGCTCTTTCTGTGCAGCCGAATTGGGCCGGCACGCCCGGGGAAACACCACTCTCTAACAGAAAACCGGCGTAAAGTGGCAACTGTCGCGTTTCGTACGGTGAGTGAGAGTCCCGGTGGCCCACTACACACTCCCCCTCCAATGAAAGTGCAGAATTCGGTTTATTTACCCCAGGAGGGTACCACCAGCTTCTGCTGTGGAGAATCCCTCTCTGGATGTCCATCTTCAGGACGAACCCTTCCTGAACATGGATACCCAGGCTGCCCTCCGAATTCTGGGGGGGCAATTTTGTGCTCAATACTGTTCGGGGCAAACGAAGCAGGCAACTTGAGGCAACCCCTTCCACGCTAACTGTGGACTTTTGCAACATTAGAGGGCTGAATTCCAACTTGAACGCCGTCCATCACCACCTTGAGACGGCGAAGCCGGCCTTGCTTTTTCTCACCGAGACCCAGATATCTTCTCTGGCTGATACTTCTTTCCTCTCCTACCCGGGATACAATCTGGAACATTCCTTTGTACCCCGGGCTGGTGTGTGCGTGTACGTCAGGGAGGATGTCTGCTCTCGTCGCCTCGGCAGCCTTGAAGTAGGGGATCTATCGATTCTTTGGCTGCGCGTAGACTGCGATGACCATCCGCGAATCTACGCGTGCCTTTATAGGTCCCATAGCGGAAATGCCGAAACTGACCGACTCATTGAGCACATCCAAATGGCTACAGATTCCGTGCTGCAACAGATCCCATCTGCTGAGATCGTGATTCTTGGCGATTTCAACGCCCACCATGCCGAATGGCTTGGTTCACGTACCACCGATCACGCGGGGAGATCTGTTCTCGACTTTGCTTTGGCATATGATCTGACACAACTGGTAATCTCGCCTACGCGAATCCCAGATGTAGAGGATCATACACCTTCACTGTTGGATCTTCTGTTGACCTCTCATCCGGACAACTATCTGGTATCCGTCGATCCTCCTCTAGGCTGGTCGGACCACTGCCTTGTCCGGAGTACAGTGCCGGTCTCGCGCCCAGCACGGCCCCGCTTCGCGGGCTACCGGCGCGTTTGGCACTACAGGTCGGCAGACTGGGACGGGATGCGTTCTTTCTTTGCGTCCTACCCATGGGGACAGATTTGCTTCTCGCCGGATGATCCGGACGTCGTTGCCAACTCTGTCGCCGATGTGATACTCCATGGCATGGAACTTTTTGTTCCGGCTTCTGCAGTGCCCACCGGAGGCAAGTCTCAGCCTTGGTTTGGTCGCTCCTGTAAAACGGCGTTTCGCCGAAAACGGGAATGCTACCAAGCCTGGGCTAAGGCGTCGACGTCTCGTGATGTAAATACCAGCGCACTTAGAAAAGAGTACAACTCTGCCTCCAGGTCCTTCAAAAGAGTTATTGCCAAAGCAAAGTCGGAGCACATCGGTAGAATTGGCGAGAGACTAGTGCGTCTTCCTTCGGGTACACGTGCATTCTGGTCCCTCGCCAAGTCTGTCTTAGGGAATTTCTGTAAGCCATCATTTCCACCTCTGCATAGGGACGATGATTCGGTGGCCCATGCCGGGAAAGAGAAAGCTGATCTTCTGTGCTCTCTCTTCGCGTCCAACTCGACTGTGGATGACCAAGGAAAGTCACCACCAGCAATCCAGCGGTGTGATACCACGATGCCGGAGGTTAAATTCCGGCAAAGTGTAGTTCGCAGAGCACTTCTTTCCTTGGACATTCATAAGTCGAGTGGGCCTGATGGAATCCCCCGATCGTGTTGCGGACATGTGCTCCTGAGTTGGCGCCGGTTTTAACGCGTCTTTTCCGGTACTCCTACTCATCAGGCGTCGTCCCGAACTCATGGAAGACGGCTTTAGTGCACCCGATCCCTAAAAAGGCAACCGCTCGGATCCGTCCAATTATAGGCCAATTGCCATTACCTCCTTGTTCTCAAAGATAATGGAGTCCATTATCAACTGCCAGCTCCTGCGGTATCTAGAGGAGCACCAGCTGATTAGCGACCGCCAGTACGGTTTTCGTCGTGGTCGTTCAGCTGGTGATCTTTTAGTTTACCTGACACATAGATGGGCGGAAGCAGTTGAGTCCAAGGGGGAGGCATTAGCGGCCAGTCTGGACATAGCGAAGGCCTTCGATCGGGTATGGCACAAGGCGCTTCTTTCGAAGCTTCCTTCCTATGGGCTTCCTGAGAAATTATGCGAATGGGTCACCAGCTTTTTGGCAGATCGGAGCATCAAGGTCGTTGTCGACGGTGCATGCTCTGACTTAAAACCCATTAATGCTGGTGTCCCGCAAGGCTGCGTACTGTCCCCTACTTTGTTTCTTCTGCATATCAATGACATGTTGGAAATTTCCAACATTCATTGCTATGCGGACGACAGCACTGTGGACGCTTTATACACCGGCCGCGCTAATATTTCTCGGGAAAACGTCATTGAGTGCCGGAACAAACTTGTGTCTGAAGTCGAGACTACATTGACCAAAGTCTCGGACTGGGGCCGACTAAATTTAGTCCAATTCAACCCCAAGAAGACACAAGTTTGCGCGTTAACCGCTAAAAATCACCATTTGTCGTATCTCCTCGTTTTGAGAACACTCCCCTGACTGCCACAGCTAGTATCGGAATACTTGGTGTCGACATTTCGAGCGTCGTTCAGTTCCGCGGTCAATTGGAAGGAAAGGTCAAGGCCTCTAAAAGGCCTCTAAAAAGCTTGGTGTGCTCAGCAAGGCGAGGCACTACTTCACGTCGGCTCATCGTCTAAAGCTCTACAAGGCACAAATTCGACCACACGTGGAGTACTGCTCTCACCTCTGGGCGGGAGCTCCCCAGTACCAGCTACTTCCAATTGACCGCATCCAACGTAGAGCGGCTCGAATTGTCGACGATCAAGCCCTTTCCGATCGGCTTGATCCTTTGGCATTGCGTAGAGATGTCGGATCACTCTGCATCTTCTATCGCATATATCACGGAGAGTGTTCTGAGGAATTGTTTGGATTGATCCCGCCGGTAGAATTTCACCATCGGACATCGCGACAAAACTCTAAGTTCCATCCATACCACCTCGATGTCTGGAAATCCACAACAGCGCGATTTAGAAGACATTTTCTTCCTCGCACAACCACTCTGTGGAATCAACTTCCGCCGGCGGTCTTTCCGAACCGATACGACTTGGGAACCTTCAAGAGAAGAGCCTATTCTTTCCTTAAAGGTCGGCAACGCGCCTGCATGCCTTTTGGTGTTGCAGATGTTCATGGGCGGCGGTGATCACTTAACATCAGGTGAGCCTCCTGCCCGTTTGCCCCTCTTACATAAAAAAAAAAAAAAAAAAAATATATGGGGTTTTCTACTGGGACTGGTATATTGACCAGTGACATTAAAAGTTTTTGTAGAACATGCAAGCAATACAACGATATTATTATTAATAATATATTCTTTATTTAACATACAAAACAAGAAAAAAAAGAAACAACAAAAATTTTTATATGACTAAAAACAATAATATGCACAATCAATCTCTGCCAGGCAACCTGGGAGAACAGAGATAATAATACATTAATTTAGGAATGTAGGTGGCGTACAATAGGTGAGATAAATAAAAATTTACAGAGATAAGTATATGTATTTACATAGATAAATTAAATAATAAGTAAATCATAGAATAAATAAATAGATTAATTATAATATTATATACATATACATTAACATAAATATATTTAGAAATATATATACACATAAATATACGTATATACATATACATACATACATATGCAAGGAAATTCGCTAGACATTGGCTATATTCTAATATATAAAATTCTCGTGTCACAATGTTCGTTCTCATACTCCTCCGAAACGGCTTGACCGATTCTTATGAATTTTTAATGCATATTCAGTAAGTCTGAGAATCAGCTACTATCTATTTTTCAAACCCCTCAGTGATAAGGGGTGTCCACCACAATTTTTTTTTTTTTAATTTTTAGATAAAATTTTTATTTTTTTTATTATGTGGCATTGAAAAATACATACGACCCTAAATTTTCACTTTTTATCACCAACCCCTGCTTTTTAATAGCCTTATTAGTCAATCAAAAACTTTCACCGGGTAGAGGGCGCTGCTATCGGGTCCCAGATTTTTTCGGGGCAGGACAACGTCTGCCGGGTCCGCTAGTAATTAATGTTATTCATTTAGTAAATTTTCCTTTAGTCGTTTTTTGAATATGCCTATATTTTGAGCGCGCCTAATGTGAGTTGGCAGTTCGTTCCAAAGTAAAACAGCTTGCACTGCAAAGGAGCTTCCGTAAAATTTTGTACTGTGCTTGGGTAACCGTAATATAAGATTTTCAGACGATCTCAAAATTTCTGATCTAACGCCAAGAAATTCAAATTTTTGTTTTAAGTAGGAAGGTGTCGTTGGATGAAACAGAATACAGTAGAGTTAAGATATGAGAATTCCGGCGAAGGCGAATAGGGAGCCTTTTGAGTTTTTTACGAAAATCTGAGACGTAGTCATATTTGCGAAGGACAAATATAAACCGAAGAGCAATATTCTGAAGGTGCTCAAGTTTATTTATTTAGGTTATTATTTTATTATTTAGTTTACCATAGCCACCTGTTTGATGGTGCTTCAATTTTAAACACTCATTTTACTCCTTATAGACACGCAATCTACACTAGTGTATCTTTTTTCTATATTTATGTTTTGTAAGCATTATAATATTATTTTTCTAACTAAGCAACACTAAATTCTTTAGACATTTTCACTTTTCAATAAATCGATAAACTTTTTGTCTGCATACGGCAGGGCAAAATTAGGTTTTAAAGACAGCTCATACTAGCTGAAGTATTAAAGTTGAAGAGAAATAAACGTTGATAAAAGATCGAAAATGCAGGGCCTCTCTATTCAAAGCTTAAAGAAACACAAGGCTGTAAGTAGGATTTAAATAAACTATTTTCATTTCTACGTCTCTGCTTACATAATAATTAACCTATAATCTTTAATCTTATTTTTTTTATTTTAATTCCATTATAATTCATTTATAATTTTAAGAACCCTTATGATTTTATTTAATGTAATGCAAAATACAAGCTTGAATGTTTTATGAAATGATGTTAATGTTTTTTTTACGCAGTTTATATTTATGTTTACACTTTGCAGTCATTACTGATTCATACTGATAACCAGTATGTTATTTAGAAATAATAAATTATCTATTACTTCAAGTACTCAACTAATATTATTCTAATAAAATAATTTTAAACTAAAATCTTACTAAAAATATTTTTCTTAAATATTTTCAGCTGATTCCACTGTACATTTGTGTGGGTCTGGGGTGCAGCGGCGCGGTACTGTACTTGGCGCGTCTCGCGCTTCGCTCTCCCGACGTCTCATGGAACAAGCGCTCCAATCCTGAACCCTGGCAAGAGTATAGGAACAAGCAGTACAAGGTAACAACAACACCACTAAATTATTTGTAATAAGTATAAATATGTTCTGAACAAAAAAATTATCAAATATGACATTTAAACATTGTCAGTTTTTGTAGATAAATTCAACTTTCAAATATGTTCACCTACTTGTTACCTTATGATCAATGTTCTGTGTGAAAATAGCTTTTTAGATGTCAAGCAAGGTCAATGTGGATAGAACCAGTTGTTGGATAGAATTATTTTATATTGACTTATATTAGACCGGCAAGTTTTGCCTCAACAATTTTTGCTTAATCGTCTCTTTATAAAACCCTCTGATATGATTATAATCAGTCTTTGATGACTTCATGACATATATATGGGCGGCAAAGGAAGCATATATAGAATAAAACAAAAAAGAAGGAATAAATACAATTGTGATCAATAAAGTTTATTCTTATTAATAATTTACAAACATTGAAGATATGCTTAGCATACAAACTAAAAAGCAAAAATAAATAAATTTGTGCATAAATGGATCAGAAGTAAAGTAAATATTTCATATTATAATATTGCATAAGTGAATGTTTTAATGTAACAATAAATATTATGGACTCTCAAAAGCCAATTATTCTAGGTGCCTAGTCATAAAAAACTTACCCCTAGAACCAACTATGGATACAAAGTTACATGCCATACAGCAGCAGGTTTATGGTTTTTATCTGGTGCACTATAATAATTGTTTATTGTTCACAGTTCTACTCGCCCATTAGAGACTACTCGAAGGAGGAATCCCCCGCACCTAAATACTAACCTATTTGTTTACTATGAAAATATCATGTTATAAATAGAACAGTTAATTTAATAAATAGTGCTATGTGATATTAATTAGAGTTTTATTTATACCTTATTGTATAAAAATGTTTTTCTTTCATTTTATACAAGCCGGTGTAAGGTCTTTATAGGCAAAATCTATGCGAAATTAGGCCTGAATTACATATATCAGCATCTTAAATCTTTAAACTGCAATAGTTTAATAGTGTAGTGTTAAGATATATAAAAACTTTAATTTATATAATGCATGCTTCTGTGTACATCCTTAAAATGTTTGTATTTTAATCTCTGTATAAGTGAACAGTATGTTCTTCGTGAGAAATAAATGTCTTTAAACCGAAGAGTTAACGGTTGTCATATGTTTTCTGATAACAACCGCGACCGACAGTCTAACGTGCTCTCCGAGCCATGGTGGGGGGGACCCACACAGACAAACGCCCAGACCGAAACAGAAGTTTTAACAAACTTCTGCCTGAGCGGGAATCGAATCCGCAACCGTCGAGATTGAAAGCAGACTCTCTACCTACAACGCTGTCCGTGCTCAATGTTGCCGGCACTTATAAAATATTTTTATTCAAGAAAAACTACTTTGGATTTATCAATCTCTATCAGTCTTTCAGAAAGCCCTTTTTACTGAGAACTACCTGAAAAAAAAACTAAATAGTGTACACCACTGTACTTACCTACTTCGCTAAACACTTCAATCTGAATCGGGCTTTAGTCTAACTAGTGATAAATGATAATTATCTCAGTGGTTTGAGGAGCAAATAAAACAAATATAGTAAGTAAAATATTGATTCATATATAGCTTATTATTAAATTATTAAACTAAAACATACTTTGGAGATTATTAATTCATTTTATAATTTTAAATACAATATAAACAGATCACAATGATATAACATGTGCATAGAACCATCACGCGAGTGAGTCGCACCGTGGGCGTGGAGTGAAAACTTATAAAATAATTATTAAACCTCACTTCATCTATCATCATGCAGGTATTTTTTTTTTCAGTCTTCGATTACAATTAAATGTGAGTCTGTTTACGAATGCTTAGCAGATATCATCATATTGTAGATTTGATTTTGATATTTGTTTTATCGATGAGAACAGACAAACTCAACGTTTCATTACGATCTTTAAGAATTTTGTAAAACTTTTTTAACGATTAGTAAAATTCCAACATCAGTAACATTCATTAACAACAATAAAATAAATGTTAATCATCTACTGCACTTACGTAAGTGTTAGTTATAACATTATGCTTATAAATAACCTATACCAAAAGTTAAATTTTATTTTTTCAAAGAAAAGAAAGTTTATATTTTTACATAAAAAAGAACGTATCGTTAGCACGTGGCTCGGCGGCGCTCGGTCGCGTGTCTACTGCTGCGGGTAGGGGTTGTAGCCGGCGGGCGGCGCCTGCGGGTAGCCGGCGGGCGGCGGCGGGTACTGGTAGGGCTGGTAGGGCGCGGCGGGCGGCGCGCGCGCGTGGTGCGGGTAGGGCAGCGTGGCGTACGGGTTGTACAGCGCCGGCACGGGCGCGTAGGGCGGGTAGGGCGCGGCCGGCGCGCCGTACGGCAGCGGCATGCCTGCGGGCGAGCGGCGCGTCAGAGGCCTCACCCACACTGCGGCGGGGAACTTGCGCAGGTGTGGATGTGTATTGATTTGTAAAATAATTATGATTATGAGTTATCATGTTAAATGTAGAGGAATCGCTATTTTGAGGACACTTTTTTTTTTTGACGAATCGTCAATACTTTATCTGTTGAACCATTCAGCAGTTTATAATTGCTTGTACCTTGTGGTTGTGCCGGGTAGGGCAGCGGCGCGGCGGAGGGCGCGGGTGCGGCGGAGGGCGCGGGCGGCGGCGGGCGCGGGGCGGGTCCTCTTCGCCACCGCCGGCGGCTCGCTGGCGGCGGCGGGCGGCTGCGGCTGAGGCGGCGCGGGCGCGGGCCGCGACGCCTCCTGGGTGAGGTCCTTCAGCAGCTCCTCCTTCTCCGTCTTGCGCGCGAAGCAGAAGTCGGCCACCTTGTTCTGGAAGGCCAGCAGCAGCTGCGTGAGGTCGTTGTAGAACTTGACGCCCTCCTTGAGGTTCCCGGTGAGGTCCTGGTAGGCGTCGAAGGCGGCGCACAGGCGGCCCAGCGCCCGGTCGCGGTGCGAGGCGCCGCCGCGCGCCGCCATGAGCGCGGCGTGCGCGCGCTGCAGGCGCTCGGCCAGCTCGTCCTGGCGCCGCAGCGACGCGAGCGCGCGGCGCTGCAGCGGCGCCAGCGCGGCGCCCAGCGCGCCCGCCGACAGCGCCGGCTCGTCCACGGCGCCGTCCGCCGCCAGCGCCGCCAGGAACGCGGCGCGCAGGTCCACGCTCGCGCTCTTCAGCTCCGCCTCCAGCGCGTCGCGCTCCGCCTTCACCTCCTCCACCTGGGCACAGACCGACCCCGTTACACTCCGACGTTTTAAAACTTTAATAAATGCCGTCTGTAATTTTATTGTTAAGACAATACATATTTAAAAGTGTTTTATGAAAGCTAGTTCATACACCTTATCTAATATTTTTACTATTCAATGATTTTGCTTCAGATCGAGACCACAGACGCAGATCACAGACGAAGATCGAAGACGCAGCAAAGTATGTAATGTACGTACAGTATTCATGAGTGTCCGTAGAGTCTGCAGGGCGTCCTCGTCCGACGGCTCGGCGTCGGGCGCGTGCGGCACTCCCGCGTCGATCTCGCCGTCGCTGCGACTCAGCAGCTCGATGCTCTGCGGTTACAGACGAATATCAGTTTTGTATCCAAACGACGTACGGACGGTACGCGCCACGAGCCTACCTCCTCATGCTGCTTGAACTTCTGCTGCACGATGGAGTCGGCGCGCACGGCGTTGTCGATGATCTGCGCGTACTTGGCGGCGTTGGCGCGGAAGGCCTCCGTGAGCTTCTCGGACTCGGTGCGGCTCCAGCGCGCGCCGAACTGCGCGCGCAGCGCGGCGTCCGCCTCCGCCTCCTCGCGCAGCATGCGCTCCGCCTGCGACACACGGCGACGTCAGTCGAGCGCCGGCGCCCCCGCGCCGCACCCCGCGCCGCGCCCCCGCGCCGCGCTCGACACGCACCTCGGTGAGGATCTCCCGGTTGCGCTGCAGCAGGTCGGGCAGGTCGGCCATGAGGCGGCGCAGCGCGGGCGGGCCCCCGGCGGCGCGCACGGCGGCCGCCTTCTCGCGGATGGACTCCGGCAGGCCCGCCGCGCCCGACGCGCTCTCTGTGCACGCCGGCAGGTTCAGCGACGCCAGGATGCTGTCGCATACAGTAACCATGACTCTATTTCAACTGCTCACGTCTTTATTATGACTGTTGTAATAGTACTAGTAATCCTCGAACAAATAGTATATGGGGCATTCCACGCGAAGCGGACAGGTAAAAAAGGTCGATGTTTCCGATTTTACTTATTTTACCGACGGCAGTTACCACAACGATCGATGCCTCAAACTAACATTTTTTATGCTATAAGAACAGATTTTTTTTAAAAAGCCGATTTGACTCCTCAATCACAATACCGGGCACAAAAAATACCATGCCTTCATTCCGACTGCTGAAAGTATTATGATGAAACGAACGAGTCAAAGTAAAGATTATAAATTTTTCAAACTATGTAAATAAACCAGTTTATCCAAACATAGTTATGTGGTTTTATTGTAATTTTAAGTACATCAAAATACAAACATATTGTAAACAAAATTAATTACTCAAACAATATGCCGCTCCGCATCGACACTAACTGATATAACTCCTAAACTACTTTCGTGCTCATTATAGAACTTGGCAAGGATTATCTATATACTATAAGCTATTTGTAGCAAAAAATTAAAAAAATTAAAATGGTCTAACTTTGTGACATTCAAGTTTCAAAAATTTAAACATATTTCTTTCCAAAAATAATAAAAATCGTAATATTCAAAAATACATTAAAAAAGCTTATTCTATCAAGAATAAACGCGACTGCTTTATTTATTTTATTGTTACTTTTTAGACTGAATAATGGGACTCGAAGTAGTGCATGCCTTCGGGTTACTCAAATCTTCAAAACACTGTATATCGCTATCCATACTTCATACGGTAAAAAAAATTGTATACGGATCGAGGACATACATAGCTATAACATAATCAAAAATAAGTGAAATCGGAAACATCGACCTTTTTTACCTGTCCGCTTCGCGTGGAACGCCCCATATATTTTAGCGGACGTCACCTGTTGAGCAGCTGCGTGGCCTCGCGCAGCTTGTTGATCTCCGCGCCGACGAGCTCGCTGCGGCGCGCCGCGCTCGCCTGCAGCGCCTGGTGCACCGCCATCGGCACCAGCCGCTCGAACAGCTCTGCGGGCGGGGCGCGGGGGGTCAGTGCGCGTGCGGGCGGGCGGGCGGGCGCTCGCGTGTCACACTCACCGCGGCCGTCGTCGGCGTAGCGCGGCTGCGGCGGCAGCGCGGCGGCCACGGGCGCGCGCGGCACGGCGTCGAGCGCGCGCGCGTCGGGCACGCGCTCGTGGTAGATGAAGTCGTTGTCGCGCACGGCGGCCGCGAGCTGGCGGGAGGCGCGCGCCGCCAGCGCGCCGGCCGGCTCGCTCGGCTTCAGCGGCCGCAGCAGCTCCGCCGCCAGCTGCGGAGCGGAAGCGTGAGCGGGGCCCGACTGCGTGCGCCGGAGCGCCGCGGGGCGGGTCCTACCTGCAGGCGCGCGATCTCCTCGCCGACGGCCTTGCTCGCGTGGCACACCTGCGCCTGGTAGAAGTGCGTGAGGCCGCGGAAGATGCTCTGCTTCGCTTGCACCTGTCATTTATCATACATTCCGTTAAATTTGTACGTTACAACCTAATTCATTTAAAACGACCGACCGACTAAACGTATGAACCTCTTTCCTGACAGAAACCAACGTTAAGATCCGCTTAACGTTGGTTTTTCGATTACAAAATAAAGAAATGAATTATTCCCAGTGTATATTCCCAGGTTCCGCTTACTGCTATCATCTCGATAGTTTTTGCATTTTCTATCAGACATACAATACTGCTGGTTGGCGAAAATTGACAGAAAGTGACTGAAATTGAAGCGCCAAGAATCAAATTTACCGGGAACTAAATAATGCCATCGCCCGCACGCGCTCCAAAAACCAAACATAGACAACGAAAAGAGCTGTTATTTTCAGAAAACTAGGAATAGTAACGGTCCACTATGTAAAACTTTAGATTAGAATATTTTTAAATTATAGCTAAAAATCTAAAAAGTTTGAAAATTCATGACAAATTTTCAAAATGAATTTATAAACCCAATGGTTTAATATAACAGAGGGCGCGCGTGACGAGTCCCGCTCCCGCACAACGTACGTAGCCGCCGGCCGGGCGCCGCGCTCCCGGCGAGCGCACGCCTCCACCGTACTCGCGCGCTTCCTATCGACATAATCTTCAACAATTTTAAGTCTTTAACATTGATATATAAATTTAATGATGTAATATAATCTATAAAATGTAACAATATGATAATTGAATACAAAGTAGTCGCGCGCCAGTATCGGCAGCGAGGTGTACACACGGCGGGTATCCAGTCGCGCTCCCACACGGAGCGCAGCGCGTCCTTCTGCAGCGAGCGCAGCGCGTCCGTGTACAGCTCCTCGCACTGCGCGCACACCTTGGCCACCATGGCGTCCTTCATCTCGTCTGTCGTCGACGGGAATATATGTCTTATTGTATCGTAGTAGTTTGTTGCAACATTTAGTATTTCTGCATTGTTAAACGATTTCTTACTGTTTTTGATCTATTTGTGTCGTTATTTTCCGTTCATTAAATCGATTTGGAAAAAACTCCTTCTAACGTTAACGTTTACTTTGAAAACATATAAATAAACGATAAATGTCCAATGGCTCCCTTTAGGATAGTAATATCCTGTGGCGGGGTTCGAAAATATACACAACGATAAGCACAGACACACCCAGTCGATATGAACATCTGCCCCGAGCGGGAATCGGACCCGCGAAGTGTGGTACGTAGGGCAGGTTCGCTACCGCTGCGCCTGCGCTGGATCATGAATAACAAATAAGTTCATTAGCACTTATGATCATAGCACAGTGCCATTCTGAGTTTCGTCAAATTCTATCCTCTGTGCCGTAACATATTGGCACAATGTATATATGTTGTACTAGCGCACGTTACATTACAAGGACAACATTTTCATTAAAGCATGTTAGTAATTATATATTGAAATAAGGAAGAAAATTTTTAAGGTAAGCTATAATGGCATTATTAGTAGTTTGTCTTAAGAGTTTTTGACAAGCACCATTGGTTTCGCTACTCACCTCTGATGCACTTGTAGGCGATAACTTCCTGCGCCTGAGCCAGCATGAGCTGCGACAGCGCGCCGAGCGTCTCGGGGTTGAGGTCCGGCGTGGTCTCCTGGTGCACCGCCATCATTATGTTGCTCTTTAGGTATGCGAATATACCAGCGGCTTGCTGATGTACAATACTCATTATTACACATGCTACAAGTCAACTTACATTTTATCAGATCATTATGCCAGGTATTGATTAAAAGAAAATTAATTAAAAAAACGTTTTTTTGGTAGCCAAATAAAAATATTATAATATAGACGTTCCACAAACAATTGCAAAGTACTCATTGACACCGAAGAAGTTGATGCTGAGTGTTTGATAAGAAAGCAATTGCCCATCTTGAGCTGCTCAAACCTGGTCAAACCATTTCCAAACACTATAGGCCAGCAACTAGTGCGATTGAGGCAGACAATTAAAAAACGAACCAGATTTGATTAACAGAAAAAATGTTGTATTCTGTCACAACCAGTAGCTGGGAAAAATTGAGATAGTTTGGATGGGAATTGTTGATGCAAAAACATGTAGCCCGGACGTTGTCCCATCTCATTACAATTTGTTTCAATTGAATCTCTTTTAGTGGTGTAAAACTGGCTTCAAGGGTGTTGTTAAAATTATTAAGTTCAGTTGTTCCCAGAGAAATCTAAGATATTATACAGTAATGAATTAATGGTTGTACGAGAAAAGTGATAAAAGCTCAATAATCAAAATGGTACATATAAATTGACACTGTGTTGATATTAATAAAAAAAAAATTGTTTTGAAGAACAAGAAAAAATTCAAATTACTTTTCCCCCAACGCAATATGACTTCACAATATATTTTTGTTGTTAATTTCATAAAAAGCTGATTAGCAGTTATATCTCTCATTGATAGATTTGTCATTGCAAAATATAATAATTATTATATAAGCTAACAGTCAGTTTCACATGACCTTCAACAAACAAACACAGACACACATTTATCCACAGTTTGGAATCAGGAACAGAAAACAAAAATATTGTAATGTTTTTGATAATGTCTTCAATACACTTTTGTTGGTTTTATACAATAGATCATCAATATATAGAATGAACATGGTATGTACTGTGCGTTCTTCACTCTTACCTCCCACATGTAATAAAGGCCTGCTTAGCAAGAGTCTGTGTTGTTTGTAATCAGATTAAATTAGATGACTTTTTTCTCTTCAAGAATAATGGATTGTGATTGCTTCAGTTTGTAAACTGGTTTATATATTAGGCAACAGATTATTTTGTGCCAGTAACATCAAAAATTGAACCTGTAGTAGCTTAGCTGCCAATTTAAGTGAGTCTTCAGTGTCGAGTGGCTGTTGCGATGCAATGTAGCTCTGCATGGCTGCCATGTTGAACAGGATACACATCCTCTCATAGGACAGAGAACTTACAGCTAAAATAGTTAGAGACTGCTGATTCATACATTTCAAATGTATTGAATAAAATATATATTTCAATTTTCCTCTACTTTGAGCATTTTAAATATAATTCAAATAATAAAAAAATATATTAAAACATACTAAGACTCATCCGGCCTCCAAAAAAAGATCCCTTATAAAATGCATCTTTCCATTTGAAAGGAATCTGAACCTCCTGCGGCGGTATTTTGCTCTCCAGAGACACAAGTTGATCGTAATAGCTGAGAAATAAACAATATTTGTATAAAAAATGAAAACTAATTACTAACAAGAAAAGTGAAGGTAAATAATCATTTTAAACTCAATATAAATTGGATTATTATATTTTATATGAATCAGATAAATGACTCATACAATACTAATACCTGTAAATAACGTCTAATGACGACTTTTCGAACACTTTCCAAATAGCGTTTGTTCTAAGTCGATTGAGCTCATTGATGGCGTCGGTGAAGTCTTCATTGGTTTCACTAGTGTTATATGTAGACTGAATTAAATTTTTAAGCGGCTTGACTAAGTCTACGTCGCTAGACTTCTTAAACGGTACGAACAATAGCTCAGCCATTTCTGAAAATGACTTGACTTTGATCAGCTTGTTCGTCTAGGCTCTCGGTTGACTAATTCACTAATCACTTTGTTTATGACAGGCGACAGCAGACAGATTATAGCATAGACTAATATCTATGGTTCGTAGTGACTTCACAAACTCACATTTTTTTCATGCTTGAAACCATAGATAAAAAAAGAACCACTAGCGTTTCCATTTATTGTTATCTTTTCCCTTTCTAATTTTTTATATAATCAGTCGCTATAACTTTTAGTGAGTGCTACGTGCACCCTTAATAGAAATATTATTATTAATTGTATTCCATTGTAACTTTAACTACGTACTGTCAAATATTTTACATGTATGTTTTTGGTATTTCTAAAAGACACGTGGCAATATTCGTACCAAAGTACATATTTTACAGTAAGACAAAAAATAAAGAAATCCTACAAATTCGGGTCGCTCGGGTTGGCTTGAACCGGGAAGCGGGTACTACCCTTATACGAAATATCGTCGTGAAGTTGATATTAAACTTTTAGTGTCGTAAAGAAATATGTCACTGTTATCCACCTGATTGTCGAGAAAAAGTTACAGTTTTAATTAATGCACTAAAATATTTCGTGATTCAGTAGCCCTACCATATTGGAAAAATACTATTATCCAATTCAATTCGACATAATCTTGGGCTATCTAGTACTAAAAAGAAATACAAAGTTCAGTGGCGGATTTAGGCTTGCTGCCGCCCATAGGCTGCAGCCTGTACGGCTTATAGACAAATCCAGGACTATCCCATTAAAATTCGCGACATCACAGTTTGCCTTTGTTGCAGCTGTATTTTGGAGGTGCCGGTAAAAATCAGGCCACTCTCCTCACTCAAAATTTTTAAACCTTTCCACTTAAGACTATCCCGCTATCACTGATTTATAAAAGAACCGAAGTAGCCCGTAGCCGTTATATCTAGTCAAAGGTAAGTTGCTATTAAAAAGTTGCAGGAGCAAAACACTGTTATTATAGATGTTTTAAAAATATATCATTGTATTTATGTGATTGCTACTAATATATTTTGGCGTTTATACTAAATCTATGGACTATATATGTTTTTTTTTCTGTTATATATTTGAAGTTTTAAGTTTCCGCCAACCATAGTAACAAACTAAAAATGATTCTAAATTTAAAATATATGTCTTCGTAAACAAAGGATATTTAAATAAAAAATATAAAATTTCTAAATTATTGTGTTTCAAAAAATGGTATTAGGCTATAATAAAGCTTCGTCAAAAGTGTAAGTACAATTTCACAATTAAAATAATAGTATTATTCCTATTTATTTTTCATAACACGTTATTGTCATAACAATGTACAAAAGTTTTTACACACATATAGCTAAAGAATCGAAATGGTACCAAATAAAATGAGTAGACATGCGCGTAGATATCCTTTACGATAGTCGCGTGGCTGAAAGCTAGTACGCCGGGTGATGGGGCGAGGTCGCGACGGCGCCACAAGCCCTTGCACTACGATACGCTCCTGCTGAGAAGTGCTGAGGGTGAGTCCGGATCCCCTTCTCGCGAATATACTAACATTGTAACGACTCTACCACGTTAGTACGATGTCGATACTACCGATGTTTATATCACCGACGACGGTGGCACTAACTGTTGCTCGTACGATCGATACGGTCAGTGTGGTTTTGTTTTGGTTACACTGGGACGTAACGTACGTGACACTTACACACGTCTGATATAATAACACTAATATAGAGTAAGGAAGAAGGTCGTTATGTTTTAATGTTAGGAAATATTGAACATTAATGATTAATTTAAGGTGAGATCGTAGAACTTAGAGACCAACTAAATTACTCGCACCATGGCATGGCACGTAATGACAAAAACGTTATGTTACTCTTTAAAAAATGTGCATTAGAAAGTGTATGTTTGTCTATAAGTGTAGTGTAATTGGCCTTTTAAAAGCTTGTTGTGGTCAGCAAGGCGTTACTTTACGTCGGCTCATCGTCTACAACTGGCATACTTCGAAAGCATTTTGTTCCTCGCACAAGCGCTCTATGGAATACCGGCGGTCTTTCCGAAACTTTCAAATGAGGCTATTTCTTTCTAAAAAGGCAACGCACCTGTGTATCCTCTGGTGTTGCAGATGTTCAGGGGCGGCTGCACTCGCTGAGTATCACGCGTGTCTTCAGCCCGTTTGCCCCATTCTAACATAAAAATAAAATTTTATAATATTTAAATGTAGTGTGTTTACTTAGAATTAGAAACCTACAACAAGTTCTGTAGACTTTTTACCGAATTTAAGGAAAGGAGTTTTTCTTCTTCTTTACCTTTGTGCTTTTTGCTTTTATTTCATTGACCCGCCATGTCGAAGGTCTCTCTCATTGACCCGCCAGGTCGAAGGTCTCTCTCATTGACCCGCCAGGTCGAAGGTCTTTTTGTGTTATAAAGATATCGCTTTTCGTATTTCCAAAATTTTTTATTCTTTAATAAGTTATGATTGATCACTTACCTATGCTTTTTTACCCATTGACATTGTATTTCTACGTTTATTAATTGATACACTTACTTATATATTTTTAACACTTACTAAGGAAAATCCATTTGGTTCACAATTCGCAGCTTGCTTTTCTCACGTCGTGCTACAGTTTAACGTCGGCATAGTCACGCTATGTCTGTCATTTAGGTATAAATATTAAATGGCTCGATTAAAAATCGATTGTTCAAATTATACAATATCGTTTTCGCTGCCTGTTTTCTTGGTTCTTTACATTTTTTATTATTTGGTTTATTCGCATATTCAGACATACATACGTGTAATTGTTAACCTAATTGAGGCAATAATGAATAGGGTTACATTAACAGGCACAGATCAGCGTGTGGACTGGGTGATATGGATTCGATATATTATAGTACCTTTGTCTTTGAATGTTATGGTCACAATAGTCATTGAATTAAACCGAAGACCCAGGCGGGGACAAGCTAATCTTTCAATCATTTCTATCACATACACGAATATGTTTTGTCTTTGCTTGTCCTCGCCGGTAGGACCCTTCACTCACGCTATATATAATATTTTAATATTCCGCTTTTTATTCCAGATAAACTTAATTTTTGATGGACAAATTCAGATATAAAACTGTATATTTGTATAGACTTGAATGAAGCAGACATTGAATCGCATATCATCATCGTTGATAACGCATATCAGCTATACACTCAGGCTTTTCGTACATACATGTAATATAATCGTACATTAATAAGTGCGAAAGAAATCAGACATCGATTCCACTCAGAAAAGGGGTTTCGAGTTGAAAGAAATTCTTTTTAATTTTAACTATATGTAGCAGTTCTATTCAGTTATCAAGTTATGATTAATTCTCGCGTGTGCATTTAACGCGACCTTTTGACCCACAGCGGTTAATGGTCGCCTGCAACGCGACGACTTCCTCAATTAATGTTCACCGGCTCATAGGAAGTATATGAGGTACCACTTCGCCTTCCTATGAGCCTACGCTAATTGTTAACTGAGACTAAGACAAACGCCATTGTTATTATTATACGTTACTAGTGAACTGGAGTCTATGAATGCATTGTGAGGACATAGAGTTGCTATACGGCCCTTCGGGATTTTCGTGTCATATCCTTGGTCCCAGAATGGTTAAAAAAAATTGTCGTTATTTAACTTCGTGTAAAAATAGGACTAAAACAAGAAAAAAATATGCTAAGCAGGTAGCTTCAGTAATTGCCCACCTCCGATAGATGCATCGCAGACACAAATTAATTGCAGAATTTCTTTGTTCAGGCGTGGTAGCGACAACTTCACAAAGCCTGCTGCTGCTACAAAACACGAACGCGTTCGTCGAGCTCTTGCCGTCAAATGTGAAATTGCTCCGTGAGTTTTGGTTTTCCTGATGACTTTGACAGGCCTATTATGGTTGATACATTGCGTTACGTTATTATAATTTTGGTAGGCATCTCAATTTTTCACTCTCTGATAATGTAGATTACAATAGGTGTAAATATATTACAAACAATCCATTAGAAACAAACAAATGAAATCTTTTCTCTCTCTGATATTAGCTTTATAATGGCACATGATTCAGGATAGGGCAGGAAATAGACGGGGTAGAGTTTGAGTTTTGATCGAAACGCTATAAGAAGATGACTGCTATAAATCTATACTTCACTTCAATTCAGTATTATGAGTGAGGAACTGAGAGTAGCATGTTTGCGCTCGCTTGAATAGCGAAAGCGCTTGCTAAAAGCGATAGCTTTTAAGAAGTATTATTCTAAAAGTCTAAACAACTAAAGTACTGTTCACGATACATAATATGCTCAAATATGATGTTCCTTTGAATCCGGATCTGATGATAGGATCTTGGACAAATCGAGGGAACTCTTCAAATTTTATATTGCGAAATTATTATTTTTTTATGTAAGAGGGGCAAACGGGCAGGAGGCTCACCCGATGTTAAGCAATCACCGCCGCCTATGAACATCTGCAACACCAACATCTGTTTATAAGTAACTAAGTTGCTTTGGAAAATCAGCATTTGATAAAGTAAAGAAGATGATCAGAAATCGCTGCCTACTTAATTGTAAATATTATTTCACGGGTTCCGTTACAGTTAGGTTAGACTGACAATCATACATCAACATGGTCGCCGGACTGCTATTTCTGCCGTGTAAAATAAATATTGTCTACGACAGAAGTGGCTTATCTGCCGACGTTAGTCGTTAGCTCAGGCCTTGGACTTAGCACCGACATATCTTAAATTTCTACTACACCTCTCATATTGAGTTAAATGAAAAACTAAATACCTTTTTTGTCATTTTAATTTGTTAATAAGCAGTAGACATATTAACAAAAAATATTATAAATATTACGAATCGCAGAGAATTATATTTTAAAGTTTTATTGAAAAGCAACCGTGAAATAATATAGATTTGTAGAGGGTAAAAAATATTATTCTTAGTTGCCGCACTCGACTCAAAAACTACATGCGCTAAGTTTATTGACTCTTCGAGAGAGGTTTTGATGGCCGAAGTCCACTGTACAAAGGATGGTCACATAGGCTCGGTCGCCATGTCATTTTTTAAGTAATATATTATGTAGATTGTAATTTTTACAAAAGAAATTTAATTTTTTTTATTGTTAACAAACGGACGCCCGTTGTAGCCGTGTTGGTAGCGAGACTGCATTTGGTCTCAACAGTCGCGGGTTCGATTCCCGCTCGGGGCGGACATTCCTATAGTGTCTCGGTCTGGGCGTTTGTACTTGTTGGTTCCTCACCGTGCCTCGGAGAGCACTTTAAGCTGTTGGTCCCGGTTGTTATCATAACATGTGACAATAATCGTTAACTCTGGATCATGGATGGGAAATTGTTCTTCTCCAATGAGTTATTGATTCGTGCTTAGGGTTGCGGCGGTCAGATGGCAGTCGCTCTGTGTAAAAAGTAGTAACCCGCCAAATCCGGATAAGAAGCAGACCCTGGGCAAAATACCAGGATAAATGTTAGGAAGGAAGCTAAACAAACGAAACCGAAATAATATTTCTATTCTCGAGCGTTCACCTCGGCGTCGTGACTACTTGTAATATTGTCCAATAGCCTGAAACTTACACTCGCGTATAGTCGAGCCTCGAGCTCGAGTGCACCCGCACACCCACAGTCCCACAGTCCCACGGTGCACACTCGAGTAGTGGCCGAGTGCGTCTGGAATGCTTGACGTGATGCGGGAGCTTACGTATGAGGTAGCTAATTTGTCACATAGAAAACACCTAAAACAATCTAATAGTTTCATGTGCAATCCAAAGATTATTTCTTTTGTCTTTGTACCGATAATATTCAACAGAAATGAGAAACTGACTTCAAAACTAAAGCATCTACGAAAATGTTATTTACATTTTCGTAGATTCGTAGTTTTTATACATAATATTTTTCTTTTTTAAATAAAAAAGTAAAATTTATTCATTTTTATTCGGCATAATAGTTGGACAAACACATTAAAATATTGTATTTCATCGCAACCCGTGAAATACTTAGTAGTTTAGTAGTTTTGGCGGCCATCTGTGATCATCATTAGGAACTCTCAAATCACCAAATAGTTAATTTTCACAGCGCATGGACTAAGTATTTAAAAATAATACTACTCATTTAATAATAAGTAGAACTCTTATGAGCCAAAAGTATTACAAACACGCTTTTAAACTAAAATATCGAAATAAATAATGAGACTTAAATTTGCACTATATTTTTCCCTAATTTTTATTCAAAAAGGTGGGACCCCAGTATAAATAGGTACCTAACAGATTTTTAATGATAATATATTTTGTATGTAATATTTAAATTCGAACCGTATAATATATTGTTACGGAGAACCTTATTACCCCTGTAATGTGCATAAGGTTCAAAATCGCTTGCTCCTCCTTTTGTTTATTTCTACGACCGCCGCGCGGGTTCGAGAAAGATGTATTCTCGAAACATGTAGAATAGCGTTCCGCGGACGGAGCTCTCTCGAACCCGTGTCCGCGTATATAAGCGGCCCGCCGTGTCGACTGATTCATACCTCCCTCCCTCCCGATGACGTCCCAAGTCTAGGCTCGACCTCGCAGG
Source organism: Hestina assimilis (assembly GCA_023373885.1). Taxonomy (NCBI): domain Eukaryota; kingdom Metazoa; phylum Arthropoda; class Insecta; order Lepidoptera; family Nymphalidae; genus Hestina; species Hestina assimilis. The sequence goes on along the minus strand of CM041750.1, from coordinate 158,745 downwards.
AGGGGCCCTTGGGACGGATTCAACTTGTGCCCCGCGTGGCAGTCCATCTTTTACCGGCCGAGGTCTCCAGACCCGCCCCCCCCACCGGTGACGCTGTCAAGGCCACTAGGGCCAACAGCAATGGACACTCCGAAAAAAAAAAAAAAAGAAAATCGACTGATTCATTCAGTTCTGAGCAACAAGCGAAGACACTACAAGTGATACCAGTGAACAAGTGCGATAATTAGTGACCTCGGCTATTCTTTTGGACTGTGATTGACCTGCGACTTGGACCTGTTGTTTGTGAAGTTCTGTTGTTTAATCTAGACCTAGAATAAAGTCTTGTTTAGAGCCATCAGGTGTTTGTTTCCAAATTAGCGAACCCCAGCCCGTAACAATATTATGTACTAAGTTAGTAAGTAATTATTTATTTGATTAAGGGACACTGATGTGGAAGACGTGATTGACCTCGGCGCGCCGATTAAGCCGCGTCGCGCCGCACCCACCCATCGCCTGCCTCGTCTCTACACGCCAAATCCTAGACTGTGAGTGCAACTTACCATAACCGGGAACATAGTTATTCTGGATACCGATGTCTTACGATGTTACAACCAGGTACCCGGGATCCACGACAAAGAGTGCATCGAGGCGACGACCAAAAATACCAGCCGAGCGACGGCCGCGGCAACGAAAGCGGAAATTCGTCCGACCGGTGCCCAACTCGCGCCTGTACCGGCCCGGTCCCGCCCGGGTGAGGCCGGCGCCGACGCCGCCGGACTGGCCACGAGCCGCCTGGCCGCCGCCCAACGAGCGCGCGCTCGAGACCGCGTCGAGCGCGGCGCTGCGCGTGCTGCACGCGCGCCTGCCGGGCGCGGGGGCGCGGGGGCGACGCGGCGCTGCGGGCGCGGGAGGCGCGCGGAAGGGCGCGCGGCCCCGCTGGGCTCGGGCGCGTCCGCGCCTGCGCCGGCGCAGCGCGCAGACTCACCCGCTGGCCGCGCCGCCGTCGTCATGGCCGCCGGCAAGTACTCGACGAGCCCGGACTGCTCGGACGGGAACGATGCCTCGTCTGCGCCTAGCGAGTTCTTAGCTGAAGTGAGAACTCTTTATTTCTAAACGACTAGAAGTAAATTCTTCTTATCGCGGAGCCGTATAAAACGTATACGATTTCGTTGTCGGTCGGTGAGACTTGAGCCAGCGCTGCATGGATTCGGCTGAATGCTACCACGTTTGCTGCGAATTATTTCCTTGTTTTCAAGGAAACATTTGTCATAAGAATTCTATACATTTCCACACTAGGTAAAAATAAGTTACCTAATTACTTATAACGTCAAAAAAAATTAATAGACAATCGATATATTTTCAGTTCTTGTCGGCAATAATGAGGCGGCAGTACGCGGAGGCGCTTAAGTACTGCCAGTTGATCCTGCAGTACGAGCCGCACAACAGCACGGCGCGCGGCTTCTACCCGCTGCTGCAGCACAAGCTGCGCGCGCCCGGCGAGCCCGCCCGCGCCGCCGCGCGCCGCGCCCTCGCGCTCGGCGCAGACACCAGCTCCAGCGAGGGCCCCGGCCCGGCCGCGCGCCCCCGACAGGTGCCCCGCCGCACGTTACACGCGCCGCATGCCCATACCGACCCTAGCCTAATACGTCTCGATCGATTCTGATTCAAGAGAAGCGAAGCGGAGGAGGGCTCCGCGGCGGAGGAGATGGACGAGGGCTCGGGCTCGGCGTGCTCGTCGCTGGAGCTGGACTCGTCGAGCTCGCCCTCCCCGCGCGGCTCCCCGCCGCCGCGCGCGCTCCCCGCCCCGCGCTCGCCCGACTCCACCGAGCCCTCCGACCCGACCGAGCCCACCGACCCTTCCGACAGTCAGTCACTCTCTCTGTGTTTTCTCATAATGTTCTAACTCATTCGACGCTGTCGCGTCGTCGGGGCCAGTAGATCCAACATCAATACAAAAAAAATTCTTATTTAATTGAAAGAATTTTTTTACATGAAATAATATATGCTTCGCTTATTATATCTGACGTAAGTAATATGATTTCTCTAAAATAGTTCCGTAAGAGGAATTTTATCCATTGATGCTTAGCATTAGGCCTGAATTACTTATATCAGCATCGATCAGTATTCTCTCATCAGAAAACAGCAATTTTGTATGAAGATGCGTAAGCATCGATTCTCATTGTAGCATTGATTCGCTTTGCCCATATTAAATGATTATAAATATATAATATGTTAAATTTTTACTGCGGTATTTATACCGATATAATTATACGACAGCGTCCTATTACAGTTGAAAACATGCTCAAGCACACGACGCTCATAAATATGTCCCATCTAGCTAAATGCTGATCGACGCGGACGTAGTGTGTTTCCGCAGTAACATTACACTGTCGTGCGCAGGCTCGTCGTGGCGCTGGGAGAGCGGCGCCGAGCGCTCCGAGTGCGACGACAACGGGAACCCGCCGCGGCGCTCCGCCGCGCCCGGTGAGCCGCGCGGCGCACAGCGCACACTGCGCAACGCACAACGCACAACGCACACCGCACACCGCACACCGCACACCGCACACCGCTTACTGCGAAACGCACAACGCACATCAAAGCCCTCACGCTGCTTGCTCTCAAACTATATTATTACTCTATTAATAAAAAAGCGTAGGCAAACAAGTAGCGTTTGCTTCGTAGGATTGTGTTATATCAAACGTATGCCATTAAGGTAGGTGTTGTAATGTGAGACCGCTTCGCTCCGGCAGGCGCGGCGGCGCGCGCGCCCGGCGACGACGAGCAGAACGACAACGCGGCGGCGCTCGGGAAGGTGAGTGCGGCCCTCCAACCGTGCAGCGGGCGGCCGCGACACTAAGTGTCCCGGCTCAGCTCCGGTGCAGTCGGAGCAGTAGTATTGGTGCATTTGGTATTAAAATGGCAATGTTAGAGATGTCAGAGAGTGTCTTATCTAAGAAACACCCTGTAGCGGTTGTTTCATTATTAAAATTTAACACAACGCTAAGTGGTTCAATGATATATTTTTATTTCTTTGTGAAACGATCACAAATTAAAATAATTAAACAGTAATGATTTCATTCAACATTTCAGGTTTACTGTTTTAAATGTTTCCCGATAAAATATAAGTAACTTATTAGTTCTTAACTTTCCGTAAAATGGTTTTTGAAATCATATTATTAAATCAACTCGATAAGTCGTTACCGTCACGAAACGGAGACTATATCGATACCGGTTGGGTAGTACAATTAAAAAAGTAAGTTGAGTTAGCTGACTAGCTACCTGATCAGCTTAGCTAACTTAACCGGCTAGCTTAGCATTAACATTAGCTTGGCTAATTAGCCGACGGTTTAGCTGAAATAAAGAAAGAATTAACAGGCGAACGGCTAACCAGCTTAACGGATCTTTTTTGTGTATTGTGGTTAATTAGAGAGTTATATTGAATATTAATTCTATGATTTTAGTTCCTAGTTAGCCACACTATCAGAGCTAGCCGGTTAAATTAGCTAGCTAACTAGTTAATTTAGCTAACTTTTTAGAGACTTGGCCGGCTTAATTGTACAGCCCTAATTTTATTTATTTTAGATAGCAATACCGTTAAAACTGGCTATCGATAACACAAAACCATCGATACTACTGAAAGTATTAATAAGCTCGGTTAAAACTAATGGCTTTTCCAATACTATCGATATTATCGGTCACCACTCTCTCTCTCTCTCTCCCGTTGGCAGAGCGCGGACAGCGTGCTGCGGCGCCTGCGCGCGCGCTTCGTCAGCTCCTCCAAGTGAGCCGCGCCGCCGGGCTCATTGACGGTGCAGTGACTAATCCTATCGATATTATAGACTCAACAATATTATGTCAAGTTCCAGAACATGTTTGTTGGAACGACAGCTAAGCCGTAATAAATATTTTAATATAAACCGTAACATTCACAACGATAAACATTATAATTGTCAAAACTTAACCTTCATTTTGCGTGACATCGCCCCTACAGCTAGGCAAATAAAGTTTAATGCGATTACTCGCTTCCGACCACGGCTTGTCCGCATCGCAAACAATGTTATATCAATTATGATAAAAAATGACCAAACTACCCATATCAAATATCATCGCAATCAGTAACAAACACCGCGCAGACGAACATCATTTTTTGCACATTTATGTTGTGCGGTTGTAGTTGTTGCTCTTTATCATTCGCACTCTGTGAAACACTCGCAGTGGAGGGTTTCCAGACGATTGTTACCGTTTCCCTAGTATACTCCTGAACGGTTTCTGTACGTTGTGAGTAGAGTAGGGATACGGTGCCATATGAGATAGATAATGCCTAAATTTAAAGTTATATAAATATGACGTTTTACAAAGTTAAGTTATCAAGATCAAAGTCTAACATAACAATTCTTTAAGTGCCTAGTATTAGTTTATATTTTTGTACAAAAATCACGGCCTACAAACACATGAGCCATTAATCACAGAGGCCCCGAGCCCGGCCTACGGCGATGTCGCCAGCTCGTCGTGACGAGTTTAATGTTATATATAGTTATATGTTAAAGTATTGATTCATTATAGCTTCACGTTTAAGTTTTATCTTGCTGGGAACACGGCTTTAGGCATTGCGGTAGCTTTCGGTAAATTAAATTTATCATGTAAAAAATACATTAGTGACAGAAATGATGACTCAAGTGCGGCGAACTATGGGCTTTTTTTCTTATTTATTATATTAAGTACATTTAATTTTGTAAAGTTTATACTTTTATTCGCAGTTTAATTCTAAACGCTCACGAATCTTTTGCTGTCTCCAGATTTTAAAGACAGTGTGCAGTGTATACTTAGAAACCGCACTTTCGCACCGCATAATCATTGAATCGTCTGATACGTGTTAATAATAAAAGAGATTTTTATCCGTTGTAGAATGGGTCATAAATCAAAGGAAGGTTGGGGCGGTGGTGATCACGATGCGCGGACACAACGTTGTAGATGATAAAAACGAATAAGTCATTAGCGATGACGACGATAAGATTGTACATTATCGATAGCGCTTATGCGTAGAGCCGCCCGCAGTCCCGGCCCTGTTATGATTTATGACGTCCAAAATCACATTTTTTTTTTAAGTTTGCTTAATTCTGACTCTAAAAATTAGTATGTGTTAATTTGGACGTTTCCTGTCTTTTATAGCTACATAAGGTGTAAGCCGCCGTATCTTACAAAATAAAAATATGATAAAATGGTATGTGCCGTGTATTCCGTATTGTATTGTTCCATTAGTAGCTAGTGATTTTTGTAAAAAAAATAGCAGTAGATACGAATGACCAAATTCATAGGCTTTTAAACCAGAACTAGCGCTGCGTAGCCTTACTATCTAGGATGTGTTGACTGTTGAGTAACTGAAAACATATCGATGCATACATAGGTAGGTCCCCCGTGCAGCTTCCTACTCCAGAAGTCACCAAAACCTTGCAGGCTTAGCGCTGCGAGCGCTTGTCATGTTCTGTATGAGCTGAGAGCAACGAGAAGACTGAATGAAGTATATACCTACTTTTGTTAAAGATTATCCCCCTTCGACGACCTCAACGACACGCATACTCTCCACATAGCTCTCTCTATCTAAATTCTCTCTTAATGTAAAAAAACTCTCTCTGTCTATCATAAACAATTTTTATGTCATTTCATGTCATAACTTTATGGATAATTTAACAATAAGCGCTCTACTTTGCCTAAAGAAAAGAGTTGGGAGTCGTGCCCTTCCGTTTTTCTTCTCTATGCAATTGACATGTTTCGTATAACTAACTTAATATATAATTATATGCATCAAGTTATGTAGGTATACGAAACCATACACATGTCTGTATGTAGGTATAGGAAACGTGGTGGCTGAACTCCTCCTATTTAAACGGCTGGATGTTGTTTTTTATGTATGTTCCAGTGGTTTCGAGAATGTTTTAGATTCACAATTGGAACCAGTAAGGGGTATTAATTTGTAATTCTCTTCAGTACATTTTTCGAAAACTCAGAAACGAATATAAATTGAGCATTCCCTTTATAAGTATTTTATATTACAAAACAAACTTTTGAGGAAAATATTTTTACTTTTTTTGTTACAAGAGAAGTAAAGTGCAGGAGCTGATGTGCAATTCCATAACGTTGAGTAAACGCAAGGGGAAATATTTTTTTATTTATAGAAGATTACTTTATGCCGTTACCTTTTTGTGGTGTTTTCTGTGTAAATTATAAAATTGTAGAGATTATTCGTACTTGTATGCCTTCGGAAATTTGATAATTAACACTGTTAAGGATTTCGAAATTCTTAAAATATGTTTTGTTTAAATTATATTGTGTAGTAAATACAGATTTAAAAAAGCATTTTGAGATTTGTTAGTTAAATGAATTTTATAAAGTTTGAGAGTGACACCTTTATTAATACTCTATTATTTAGATATAAAAAATTGTAACTAAAATTGTAATTGAAATAAAAATATTTTCGTTTTAAAAACATTGTTTCATTTACCCATTATCAGGTAATTTTTATGAAATAAATAATATCGGTTTCCAAGTGAACCCATTCGGTCAACATGCGTGGAGGACCACTGGGATGGCTAGTTCCTGTATATATTTGAAAATTGACTATGCATATTTAAATAACTCATAGACGTGGAGCAATTGCGGATTCAGTGGAAGCAAGTGATATATTGTTTAATAAAAAAATCCCCTCCCCTCCCCCTCTTAACATTTTTCCGTTCGAGCTACTCCGCAAGATTAAAAACCTCAAACTCAAAAAAACTAAACAAAACGTTGTTTACAATGTTGGATTGAGCAAATTAAATGTTGTTGAGATTAAATTGATCGATCTAAAACAACTAAAAAAGTCAGTTATCATTTTTTACCGAAATAACATTATTTCGTATTATTTCTAGCAAAACAAGTCATTTAAATAATTTTCTCTTATTTTCTGGTGGAGGTGTGGATATAATTTTTGAGTATATATTTTTTGGCAGTAATTGGGCGTTTCCTCTGAGGTTCTTTGCATTTTCGAACATGGTACTGTATGGTATGTATGCGTGGCGTAAAAACTCGTACGATTATAAAATGGAGAGCTGACGAAGGGATGTTTAGTTTGTTTGAAGACTGATGATTGGAAGTCGAAATGAAAAAGGAACTTATGTCATTTTTGTCAATAATGTGAAAGCAAGTTGTGTGTTTTTTTCCGACGATAACTTGAGTTGGTACCGTTGGCCCGAATTTCATAAAATTTTATGCAAGTCAACTATAAATGACCCAGTTTTATGCCATTATTATTGGAATTAGATGTTAAAGAAAATAAAACGGAGTAGTAACACAGACTTTTTGATTTTCTTTATTTTTCAAAAACAGCTGAAAATACAATATGTGTGTTTACAGCGTGTGCTGTGTTGTGTTTCAGGACGTATACTTTTATTACACTATCGGTACGATAATAAATATATAATAATATTTATTTCGTTTGTTATGCGTAACAAGTAGGGCTTCCACCCGTACTTTATAATACAGTATTGTACGTTATTCCGGACAACTGTACTCTATACTTTACGAGAACAATAAAGTACGCGAAAATACTTCATTTTGTTTAATTTTTTTTTTCTGGGGTTTTCGGAATTATTTACTACACAAAAATAGAGGCAATAAGACTGACGACACTTGTATAAAGTAATACCACGTTTAAAAACCAGGGAGCTGATTAAAATGGTGTGAAGAAAGAAACTAAGTTTCTCTGAACCTTGTGAAAAAATAATTAAGTATAACAAAAATCAATAATACTATATTTTGACACTATGTACTTTTTCTCTTGCCTGTAATAACCAATGTACTTTAAATCCAAGAAAATAAGGTGGCAACCCTAGTAGTAAGCATTAAGGGGGCGGTACCCGTCAATGAAATCTGAAATTTCTTTTAGGGTATTGTAGCAGCATCACCTACATGCAGTTAGGAAATAATTGTACTCAACAAATCTTTTTATTATCTTTATTTTCTACGTCATCGTTCGGAATAGATGAACGTAGATAGCTCTGAAAAGAACTGTTTTTATAGATGCCTTCGTTATAAGGCGTGGTTTGGTATCAGAAAGAGATCGATCTGAAAAGAGCGGTTTAAATATGCAGATACGAAGATCTACAATTGCATCTTCTTTTCTTCAATCTTCCAATAAGAATCTTCAAGCAATACGCGACTGGGAACCGAATACGGGAAACACGACATCGCTGCACTCGGCGCTCGACGATTCTAAGGAGACGCCGGGTCGCAGCGGTCAGTTGTAACTTGTATTAATTCGCGCGCGCCCCTCCCGCTTCAGACAGCGGCGTGCGGGGCGCAGGACGCCACCTATGAGAGGCCCGCGTATTAATACAGACCTTTTAATTGGAATTTCATTTTATAATTTTATATTTTATTTTGTTTACTGTTTTCTAATTGGTTATTTAACTTTTCATTTTTTGTATATATACTCGTTCATTTTTTCAATAAATATATTCCACTACATTCCACTGGAGAGTTTACTATAATTACGAGTCTTCAACAATTATATAACCACAACGGCACAACGGTTAAAGTATTTTTCTTAAAAAAATACGAAACTTCATAGGCGTCGTCTGTCAAAATTATATTTAATTATATTACAATTATACTCCGCAAAATTATGCATCAACATCGTCTCGTCGTTTTGCTGGATGTAATACGTTCTAATATAACGATCTTGAAAAATAGCCTTTTTTAATGCACACATATTTTATTTCATAAAAGTTTGCGGTAAGTACCTATGAAAAATAAAAATACCTACTTTAACATTTTTAAGGAAAACTATACTCATTAATGTTGAAATTTTCAAATCTGAAACGGGCAGTTAGTATTTTTTCTTTATCAATATACTTCACATTTATATATATATATCCGGGGCGCGAAGTAACAGATTTTATATTATCAGTTGTTATTTTAAAATGCTTAAATATTTGGATAAATCTAAAATGTTCATTTGGTCTATGTTTTGTTGGTTGTCCTAAATAAAATAAATAAAACTACGACGAACAATACATATTGGAATAGCAACATTTAATTTGTTAAATATATTGTCTATGATAAAAAGCAAGTCTTATTATTTGTAGTCGTCGTCGATTACCTAATTCACAAGTAGTTCTTTCTGTCTAGAACTTAGACGAGGGCGTGCGTGTCTCGCTCCCGTGACAGCTGTCAACGTACGTGAGTGACATAGCTGTGTGAAGTTGCACAGATAAAGCAACAGAGTTAGATGGCGCTCGGTCAGCCGAGAGCCGCAGGCGCACGAAGCTTCGCCGATAGATAGTCGATAGCCGATCTCTCATTCCAGTCTCCCGCACAGTCACCGCGCAGAGCTACAGGCGAGCAGACGCCTACGCCGGACGTCGACGCACTTAATTAAAATATCCTTCAACAGATATATTGTTATATTGAATTAGGTTGTTTAGCGAGATAAAATCTAAAAGCTTTTGAGCAAGAATACTAGTTGTGTTAGACGTAGGTATATGCCACATGATGCAAAATTAAAGTCCCCGATAATCAAAGTGTTTTTATGTAATTTTGTTATTTTTATTTACAAAATTATCGAGAAGGTTATTTTGTAAGGGTACTGGTAAGTATACTCCGCAGATAAAACAAACTTTTCAGATACATTATTTGAAAAATAAGAGTCGATCTCAACCCACAAATCCTCACATTTACTTTCGTAATGAGACAATCTGCGGGAGCGAAACCGCGTAGAGACAGCTTTTAAGACTCCACTGCCAGATTTATTCGTATGAAAGCCACTTGTCTCTCGGTCACGTCTATACACAGTATACTGGTCCCAAAACAATTCAGCATCATATACAGACATATTTAACCAAGATTGACACAAAACAATGATATCATAGTCACAGCACAAAAAAGCTTTATAAAATTCCGAGGTCTTAGTACGAAGGCCTTTAACATTTTGAAAATAAATGAATTTTAAGAGACGAGAACATTACAAAATTTATTATTTAAAAACATGCTTTAACGAAGGAAAGAAAAAAAACTAATACGAAGAATATCTTATGTCTTTGTAAGTTTGGCGAGGGTATTCATGTCTCTTACAAAAATGAACTGTGAGGATTCGTTCTTTCGCATAAAAATCCTTCCACCTTGTACCCAAACATATCGATATTGTAGTTTTTTTGCCTGTATCCTATCAGCAGCATGCAGATTTTTGTTCTCAGGGGACAAATTTTCGGTGATATATACAGGTTTAGATTTGTCTCCTCCTATACCAAGGTCTCTCGTCTGAAGTTTACCTTGAGGGTTCATTTTGTTATACTTAATAACGGATGCGGGTAAGGTATCTCTAAGACGTGGCCTAATGAACTTTACTAGAATGGACCTAGGGCGTGGACTACTTGAAGTCATCTTAGCAATGCGAGTGCAGTACTGGATATCAACACTTAATCGGGCAATTTACTGTTCGTGCGAGTTGTTCAACAATTTTCACAACATTTTCGCTTTTGGATTCAGGAACGGATTGAATTTGAAGATTACTAAACCTTGACATTTGGTCAATTTGATTAACACGAACAGTTAAATGTTGAACAGTAGCACGCAAGGTCTTGTTCTCTTCTGTTAGCTGTAACACTTCACTAAATTTGGTTGCACATTCTGTCTGCAAAGTCTCGAACTTCTCGTTTATAAATGACATGGAATCGTGAAAGCTGCTCAATTGACTTTTAATTTCGCTTAGAGGTTGCTTAGTATTAATTTTTAAATATTCATCAAGCACTGCTGCCAATTCTCGTCTAATTAATGTACGCATTTCATCTACGGAAAAAGAACTAGCCGCAGTAGTTTCTTCTTTGCGATGTTTCGGCTGAACAGTTACGTTATCGCATGAAGTGATCTGTGTTTTATTAATGTTACGGACTGGCGTGTTTGTATTATCTATTTTGCGTTGCTTACAAAAGCACGCCGTACAACCCCATTCTTCTTTGCATTCATTTGGTATATCAAGATATGTTGCGTTTAAGAAACCAACACAAATTGTGATAATATTCCGTGCATATTGAGCATTTCATGAACTGATCATCTGTTATTAGTAAAAAGCATGCTGCACACTCTTTAGACATTGTAAAGTTATAAATTTAAAAATAAAAGTAAACAGAAAAAAAAATCTCTCCCGTCGGTAGGGTTTTTTAAACATTGTGCAGTAGTGGTTATATATTGTTGAGGACTCGTAGTTATAAGTAGACTCTCCAGTGGAATGTAGTGGAATGATTTATTCGAAAAGTAAACAGGTATTTATACAAAAAATGAAAAAGTAATTAGCCAATAGAAAAACAGGAAAAAATTAAATATAAAATTACAAAAAAAAATCCCAATAAAAATGGCTACTTTAATACGCGGGCCTCTCATAGGTGGCGTCCTGCGCACCGCACGCCGCTGTCTGAAGCGGGAGGGGCGCGCGCGAATTAATATAATTGACCGCTGCGGCCCGGCGTCGCCTTAGAATCGTCGAGCGCCGAGTGCAGCGAGGTCGTGTTGTCCGTGTTCGGTTCCGGCGTCGCGTATTGCTTGAAGTAGTACTATGTGAAGATTGAAGAGAGAAGAAACTGTAGATCTTCGTATCTGCATATTAAAAACGCTCTTTTCAGAGCGACGCTCTTTCGCATACCAACCACGCCTTATAATGAAGGCATATAAAAACAGTTCTTTTCAGAGCTATCTACGTTCGTCTATTCCGAACGATGACGTAGAAAATAAAGATAAATAAAAGATGTGTAGCGTACAATTATTTCCTAATTACTGCATGTAAGTGATGCTGCTACAGTTTGAACTCATCGCAGTATACGACGTAAAGCCAGTATGGTGATCTCAGAGCCAATGTCTCTATACAATGTCGTGTGAAATTTGTCTTCTTAACATTGAGTTTTGATGTTCTGATATGATGTGGTAGAGGACAAGTCAATGTCACTCGTTAGTGTTCAATATAATATAAGCTGTTGCGAATTGTAATAAAAACAACTGTCACAAATCAATATATACTACGAACAAATAACTGATTTTATACGGTATATTGGGAATGTTTATTATTGTTAACTGTAAAAAACTGTAGTTTTGCGTTTTTACTAACTTTAGGCGAATAAAGACACCACTGTTCAGTTTTATTTTTGTTTATTTGATTTTTATAATAATATGTTAAGTTTGGTTCAGATTACTGGCCATTTTAAGCAAGAAAACTGCTGGCCACTTTTAAAAAAATGTCGTAAAAATATATATATATAAGATGTAAAAAAGAGAATTAGAATTTTTATTATTTTTGTTTATTTCTTTTACGTAATAAAAATAAATTTAATTTTTACTTTTAAATTTTCTTTTAATAATAAAAGCTATCGAACACACCACTATTTTACTATTTTAGATATAAAGGGAAGCACTGCAACGTTTAAAACGCGTCTTCACCGGATCGTTGCACAAACCAGACTCCAGGGTTTTAGGAACTCCTCGAATATCACGAGATTCTTCAACTCCAGTTCTTAGCATTAATCGCGGTATTTTACCCAGGGTCTACTTACTATTTACTTATTATTATTTTATTATTATTATTTTATTTACTTACTTATTATTATTTTATTTACTAGGACAAACGCCCAAACCGAGACAGATATTTATGATATCAATGCAAAATATCTGCTCCTAGCAAGAACCGAACCCCGGCCGTCGAAACTTAAGTCAGGCTGGGTACCAACACGCCACAACGGTCGTCTCGGTAAAGAGAGAGTATTGAATTGAAAATATACAAGATAATAAAACACCAAATATGAAAACTTTCTTATATTTTATTAAAAACGATAAAACATTTTTAATCAATAATCGTTGAAAACGTAACATGCATCTTACACAGTTCGTCTAACAGAAGTGTGATGCTCGACTGAACGTTGACTGAACAGCGACACACTACAACACAGCAGCGAGCGCAGCGCGATAACTTTCGAATAGTATAAAATAACAGCATTCGAACTTATTACAAATTTCTTTGTAGATTTTGAGCGATAAGTTTTGATATTGTGTGGGCGAACTCGAAACATCCCGACACGGGCGAGTCGTGCCGGAGCGTGGGACAGGGACGGCCGCTCGCGCGCGCTCGCTCTCGCACGTGGCAGACTGCGCGCAGACACTCTGGCGTCGTAATGATATTACGCGTACGTCGCTCGCTCTACTGACTGCCGCCTTTAGGGACTGTGTTCGCGATATGCCGACTTTAGGGACTGTGTTCGCGATATTTTGGCAGTCGGCGACGGGACACGAACGAAACAAAATTGATATCGCCTTAAGTGTGAACCCCGAACAAGTAGGCCACGAAGGAAGGCGCATGTATTATATGGTCTTCCTGTGCGAAAATGTACATCGTCATGGGACATAAAATATTATCCAGTTATATAATTATGGTGTTAAGTATCTAAAATTGCAACGATACGGTACCGAAGAACTATCTACTAATTTCAGAGAAATGCATCAACAAACTAAATGGATGCAAAATAAATTAACCTACTGCTTCTAGGTCCGAGTGCGCCACCGTCTCGCGCCGCGGTCATTAAAAACCAAAATACAAATTTACATTTTAAGTTTGGCACGAAGTATTACAAAGATGCTGGACGTTAATATGTAAGAATTAGAAATTCTGAACAGTTACGCATAATATTATTTTGATTTGATACCTTTTAACCAACAATGTACTAAATGAACAACCACTTTATCGTCAAAATCGTTCCGGTCGACACGGGAATAATACAGCAGCCGGCGCACAGCTCACAGCAGCACGTCCATGCGGCTGCCGCGCCGCAGCAGGCGCGCGCCGCCGTCGCCCGCCGCGCCGCCCAGCGCGTGGAACGACACCGTCACCATCTGCTGCCCGAAGTTCGCCTCGAACCTGCAACACGCGGCGGTCAGCGGGCGCGGCGGGGGGCGCGGGGCGGCGGGCGCGCACTCACTCGGTCGCGATGTTCACGTGCGGCGGCGCGCCGACGGCGTTCTGCACCACGAGGAACAGCTTGGTGGCGAGCTCCAGCACGTGGCACGTGCGCACGAGCAGGTCGCCGCGCCGCCGCCACGCGCCCTCGCCGCCGAACAGGCAGCCGGGCGCGTCGAGCGGCTCGCGGGACGAGCACTGCGACAGCTCCTCCGTGGAGCTCTCGAGCGCGCCGCACGCGCGCACGTGCACGACGAGCAGGTCGTCGGCGTAGGGCGACAGCGACAGCCGGTACACGCAGTGCGCGGGCACGCGGCGCTTGAGCCGCAGCGAGCGCGCCTCCAGCAGCAGCAGCGCGCCCGTGGACACCACGGCCAGGCAGCGCGACACGCGGCCGCTCGAGCGCGCCACCTTGCCCACCACGTCCGCGAACACCACGTAGCGGTCGGCGGCGGCCGCGCCCAGCCCGCGCCGCCACGCGGCCGACGCGCGCAGCCGCACGTAGTCCCCGACGAAGGGGTGGCCGACGCTGCGCGCGTAGTTGAGCTTGCGCTCCTTGAACAGCACGCTGGCGGTGACCTTCTCGCGCATGCGGTTCCTCGCCGTCTGGTCGAAGGCGCGGCGGTAGAGGTGGCAGCGCCAGCGGTGGTGCAGGCGGCGCAGCAGCGCGTCGGCGCGCGCGAGCAGGCGCGGCTGCGGGCACGGCGGCCACGCGGCGCACGCGGGCGAGCGGTGGCGCGCCGGCAGCCGCGCCCACAGCGCGCGCAGGTAGCGGCGCCGCGCGTGCGCGCTCCACGCGCGCCAGATCACGAGCGCGGCGCGCGCGCCCGGCGCCGGCGACGTGTGCGCCTCCGCTTCGCCTTTCGCGCTTCGCTACGATTCGATCCGTTCGTTTCAGAGTAGTATATAGAAAAGCGGCTACGGGGGGACGTCTATTGTAAAAAATTAAAATTTACCATAGTCATGCGGAGGATTCGCTCGGCGGCTCGCCTCTCGATGGCGATTCGCTTTTCCTGAAACGTAATTTAAGCAGGTCAGTAAGAGAGGCACGGCGAATGCACGTAACGAGCTGGGGGCGTGGGCCTACCCGATGGGCGCGCCAGGCGCGCACGATGGTGGCGGCGGCGGCGCGGCGAGCGCGTGCGCGGTGGCGGCGCCAGGCGCGCTGCGCGACGCGCACCAGCCGGTCCACGCGCGCCGCGCGCAGCGCCTCCAGCTCCCACACCTGCGCGGCGGCGATCACTACGTTTACTGACTACGAATAGTTGTTGTTTCACCCCTACTGGTAATTTGAGAGTTTACCGTTCTAGGACTTCGGATGAAAACTTTGGTGCGCCCGTACGCGAACTCTGCGCTGGGGATGGGCAGCGAGCGCAGCAGCGCGCGCGCCGCGCGGACCGGCTCGTCGCGCGGCTCGGGCGCCGCGGCGCCGGCGGCGCGCAGCACGCCGTAGCGCGCCAGCACGCCGCGCGCGCACAGCGCCTCGCACCAGCCCGCGCGCCGCAGCTGCGCCATGTCCATGATGCCCTGCGTGCGCAGCTGGTGGCGCAGCAGCGCGGCGTCGAAGCGCTGCGGGCGCAGCGCGGCGTCGGCGCGCAGGCAGCGCACGAGGCGCGGCGCGGCGGGCAGGCGGCGCACGAGCGCGCCCACGAGCGCGCGCTGCCGGCACGCCAGCGCGCACGGCCTCCGCGGGGAGCCCGCGCTGGACACGACCGACCTCGTACGTTTAAACGCAAGGAGTAGAAATATATACAGCTGCGAGACCTTATGATAATATTTTTAAAAGCGCTAATATTAAGAAATTCATAGACTAAAACTATAAACCTGGCAGATTTATATTCGATCAGTAGTTTGCCCCGTATTTGGCTCCTATTTGAACTAAAAATGTTATTGCCCTAAACTACTTGCTACTTATTAAATTCGATGAAATTTGGGCAAACGATATAACTCTTTCAATATAAATTGAACCATACCACTCGTGAGTAAAGATAATTACGAAATATATAAAATAATTTCAATTCCAAAGAAGACGGACAAAACCATGGTCACCCTAGTCCCAGTTTCAGATTATAGCGATTAACTTACGAAAGGACTCATTCATAACAATATCGCAGATAGATCTTCAGCAATGCGTTCGCTTTGATTCAGAAACGCAACTTTGTCCTTTCCAAAAACCAATCTTTCGTTTGAAAAATGATGACCGGTTGTGTTTGATAAACCAAGAAACACAGCTTTGCAAGACAAAATCTGCTCATTGTCAAGACTCATGGATTATATTATTTCATAAATATTCTATCTTCATATAATTACGTTCACAGTAAACATTTACACACACACGTCCGTCCGCCGTCGGCGCACGCGGCTGTCTGGTGATTGTCCAAAACACTGAATGCCTCGATGCACAGTCCAGTTACTCCCGAGCCCGTGTAATGTCGGCGGGTGACAATATAATTTAAATACTATAAACATATATTATAAAAAATTAGATTAATGCTTTATTTATTTATTTAAGTATATTGATCATAAATTTATTTAAGTATCTTTATTTTATAGAATATGTACGCGTATGTGTAAGTAATAAAATGTTTTAACAGAGACTCTCACAGCCCGTCATACGTTAAAAACAGGTTGCCATTGAAAATCAGCTTTAGGTGCATTCATTTCACCTAAAATATGCTGAATGGCACACCTTTTTAGGACACGCAATGTTGCTGTTGTTTTTGATATATGCGTAGTTTTATTATTGATTTTTTTTCTCTTTTTGTTGTTTACAATATATTTATTTTTTATTTGTTTTTCTTTTTTTTTTTATTCTTAAATTTTTTCTGTTTTTTTTAACATTGTCCATGCTTTTAAATTGTTTTACATTTTATTATTAGTTAATTTTTAATTTTTATTGTTTTGTTTTTTGCGTGTCTAAAATAAAGTTTTCTTTCTTTCTTTCTTTCTTTCAGTTGAATGACGGCAACTCATACTTCTTCTTCTGTTGTGACCGTCATTCTATCCGGATTATATGCGAAGACATAGTCTTATCTGACCATCTTTCCGGCGCCGGTATTATATGGCTCAGTGGCAATTGTGTTGTCAAAGGCAGAGACATAACCATCCATACCCAGCAACACCAGACCAATAACTTTACAACGCAGGTGGATATACCAATAATAAATATACCACCAATCAACCACATCTTTCACTAGTACGATAATATGTCAGATTCGCCGCTGACGGAGCCAGTGCCGATAATGAGTGGTCACGAAAGGGATTTATTCGATATAAGATCCAATATCAACCAGATGAATTCGGGGGCTGGCCTGAGCACGTCTATATCCTATCACGACGTGCACCATTACGTTATGATATACTTGGTGGCGAGTGCGGTAGGAGCGGGAGCTGGTGGAGGTGGTGGCTAAGACGCGCTGCCGCATCAGCTGATACTGCCAAACCAAACCGTAGTGACGAATCCACTTCTCCCATTATACATAGGCATAGTTTTAGTGACCATGGCAAATAATAGGGACATATGAATTTAGTTTAAGAAATAAATTTTTGATCACCTTGTCTCACCATCATATATCATCATAACCATCACCATGCGTGCTCTCGCGGCGGCAGCAGTGCGACGCTGGGCGCCGCACCTTAGGTACCGCAGTGTACGGTTGCCGCCGGCCCGCGTTATTCCATTACTTATAAGTTGGCGTGTTCTCACAACCATTTTACTATTTAACCATATATGGACGCAAATAAGCAATACCATGACAACTATTTAAGAGTAATATCAATTAATAACGATTAATCAAATAATAATGATGAATAAATAATTAATTGAATTTAGAAGAAACAATAACTATATTCTATACTTAATTCCGTTATCCACTTTATAAAATATCTATTTAAATAAGACGAAATCAATATTTTTGTCTAACATTTTTGTCCATTATTGTGCAGGTAGCACAGAAGCGGCCATTTTGGTTCATTTTAAATTGAAAGAACTATAGTCAAGTTCTCATCGGAAAAAATACATGTAATATATGAGTTAACATTAAAGGTCGTATGAGTAGTTAAATTTAAGGTTGCCGCCGTCGAGGCCTAAAGAGGATATTACAAATTTGTTTGATGTCCACCGAAGCGACTTTGCTCCCTTGGCCAAGTGAAAGTGAAAGCTCACCCGCCCGCGGCGGCGGCGCCCGGCGCGAACAGCGCGCCCAGCAGCGGCTCGCGCGCCGCCGCCAGCGCCGCGGCGCCGCGCCGGCACACCGCGTCGCGGTTCTTCTGCACGATGCCGCGCGCGCTGTACGCCACCGCGCCGCCGAAGTGCAGCACCCTGCCGGCAGACACTCGTCACGCGCCGCTCGCACGCCGCCACGGACCTGAGGGTATGGACGGCTCACTGGAAGCGGTCGGGCGGCAGCACCAGGAGCCGCGGGTGGCGGCGCCGCTGCAGGCGCTGCAGGAACGCGGAGTCGCTGGCGCCTCGCGCGGAGCACTCGCGCAGCACGCCCAGCACGCTCTCCGGACCCTGCACGAGAGAGTCGCGTCAGCGGGCGGCGCGGGGGACGGGGCTGGGCCGCGTCGCGCGCGCGCACCGCGTCGAGCAGGTCCGCGGAGAGCTCGTGGTCGACGTAGGGCAGCGGCGTCCAGGCGAGCCCCTCGCGCGCGTACTCCTCCTGCTCGCGGCGCAGCGTGGCCGCCGTCACCGCCGCCTGCACGCGCTCCGCCGCGTAGTTGATGAGCAGCCGCTCGAGCCCGTTGTGCGCCAGCGACTCCAGGCCGTACACGTCCAGGATGCCGAGCGAGTGCCGCGCGCCGACCGCCGCCGGCTGCACAGAGAGCGAGACGCTGAGAGCCGGGGGAGGGGGCGCGGCGCGGGGGCGCGGGGGGTGGTGTCCGACGCGCACCTTGATCGCTTCGTTGACGGCGTTGACGAGCCAGGTGAAGAGGCGCGAGTAGAGCGCACACAGCAGCCGATCGCGCAGCGCTCGCGCCCACTCCGCGCCCGCGCCCTCCACCTCCGAGCCCGCTTCAGAGCTGCAATCCTCCTCCACAGAGCAAGTCTCTTCTGTTGCCCAAAATAAACATTAAATTAAACGGCGAAAATACGAACGGCAAAAATCGTTTATGACTTACCTGAGGGCTACGATAAGCTCTTCATCTGATATTATTATCTGATCTATTTTTGAAAATGAAACTAATTAATCCGAGATTTGAAAATAATCATTATTATTATTAGGTATTCATTAGTGGTGACCGGTACCTGCGGGCGCGGCGTCGTCTCGCGGCGGCGCGGCGCCCAGCGCCAGCACCAGCGCGTCGGCCTCCACGCCCACCAGCGCGCACGCCTCGCGCAGCTCTGCGGACAAGAGGCGGGTGAGCGGGGGGAGAGCGGGCGGGGCACGCGCGGGCCGCGGGCGGCGCTCACCGTACTCGTGCTGCAGGCGCGTGCCGATGGAGCCGTCGATGTTGTGCTGCGGCTCGAACTGCACGTTGCCCAGCTTGAGCAGGAACGCGAGCAGGCGCAGCACGGCGCCGCACTGGCCCGCGCTGAACCCCAGCGTGCCCATCGCGGCCTGCGAGCGTGCATAACAGTTGAGCACAGGTCTTTCTGCTGGATGTTTCACTTGTTTGATAGGAGCGCCTATTACTACTATTGATATTATAATGTTCTAGCTGCGCCCACGGCTCCGCTCCCGTGGTATACCGATTTTTAGGGTTCCGTAGCCAAATGGCAAAAACGGAACCCTTATAGTTTCGTCATGTCCGTCTGTCCGTCCGTCCGTATGTCACAGTCATTTTACTCGGAGTCCATTGACTCTCTCTATATGAAATTTGCTAAATAGGTGTATTCTATGAACCGCACCACGATTTTGTAATAAAATCTTAGAATATATAAGAATTAAGGGTAGCAGTCCATACATGTAACTGACGATTGAAAAAAATTTCAACGTATGGCAACGTATGAGACATCTTTGGATAGGTCTTTTAAAATGATAAGGAGGTTTGATTTTGAGTTTTTTCATTAAGCCAGTAGTTGTTGAGATATTAGCTCCTAAAGTCGTAAAAACCGTGTGTCCCCCTAACTTTTGAACTATGAGATTTAAATATATTCTGGATAAATTTGAGCTTGTAGAATACCACATGAACTTTCATCCACATTTAGTTTGAAGAAGATAGGTCTATAAATTTAAGAGATATATAAGTTTTTCCCATAACTTTGTTTTTCATATTACTTTTAATAATTACTATGAAATTACCAACTTATTTTTGCGGTCGGTTTTAATTCGGTTTTATTATTTTTAAAGCCGTTAAGATTCTTCATAACCATGCTGCGAAACCCTTTAGTTTCAACTGTGCGTGGTCCACAACGCACTTGACTGCTAATTATTTTTCTTTATTGCACAGAACCTTAATTCTTTTTCTAAAATAAAAGTATCCGAATTTACTCCTTATAATATCAGCTCTATCTACCAGTAAATGTCCAAAAAAAAAATAGGTCCACCCTTTACATTAAATAAATAAATAAAAAAATTAAAAATAGTTTTTTTTCTGTACTTTAAGTACCGTATCTACTTTCATAATTATTTATATGGTATGGTTACTCCTTGCTTCTGCCGGGACATGCACATGGAGACAACCCAACCAACCACCAACCTTGCGGTTATATGGGCCGAACCGCGGGGGAGCTGTCGGTACTTGCTCTAGGCGTGTTTCCAGACAGCTTCCTTGACTCCCTACAAATTTCTCTATTGCTGTCCCTTTTCTGTGTTTCATTCTCCCCTTTCAAGAGCAGGCACTACACGTCACATAGCCACTTGCGCCGCACCGCCGAGCGTATCTTCAGCCTGCAAATTGTAGCACCACGACTCTTCGCATCCTGTGCCATCCGTGCGCAAATTCCCGAAGACAGTTGTAGTTCGCCGCCGATGAGACTAGGTCCGAATAGTACACCGGTCCCACATCCGAACGTCCAGTGCTGTCCAACATACTCCAGCGAAGGCCCTCATACAGTAGGCACTCCCACAGAACATGCCCCACATCCTCATCGCTCAGTCCGCAATCACACTTTTTACTCTCACTCCCAAGCGCAGTCAATAGCTCCGGATATATCTAAAAAGATTGCCTGAACTTATTTTAATGATGTTTCTTTTGCAGCGCGGAACTGTTGTCCGCACTGCAATGGTGTGACAGTCGATCTTCCTCGAGTAAATCCGTGCTGGCAGTCAGAAATTCCTTCAGATATCATGGGTGCATATATCAAAATGACGCGTTCAAGAATTTTTACTAGGAGAGAAAGAAGCGTAATCGGGCGATAAGCCCTCGGGTCGGTAAGGGTTCTACCATTGGACTTTGGCAGCACCAGAAGATGGCCCCTCTTCCACACATCCGGAAATATACCTTCGACGACGCACCTGGAGATGACCAAATGGAATTCCGCAGATGCTACAGCCCAAGCACATTTCACCTTACGCGCAGTTATTCCGTCGATTCCCGGAGCAGTGTAGTACTATGCGTTCGAGATCTTCCCTGCTTGTAGGCGGCGCATCCTTCAACGAACCGCCCTGTGGTACTCTGAGTCACTAGATGACGCGTAGTGTCATCCGCGCACTCCACATAGCCCTCCAACAGCTTAACGCCAATAATAATATTCGCAGGAAGATGGAATCTGCCATTGGCAACCCTGTAAGTCTGACCCCAGGGGTCAGTGTTACCAGACTCGGCTATGCGGATGAAATAGTTCCTCTGCGCTTCCTCCATCAACTTTCGGTACTTCCGGCACTCCACATGGAAAATTTCCCTAGCACACTACCCACGCAGACCTCCCCTTCGCCTTGTACTCTGCCATGCACTCCTGAGATTGGCGACCCTCTTTCGGAGGGATTCCAACTCAGGATTCTACCACTGCAGGACTATGATCGTTCTGCCTTTTAAACTATTGCATCACAGTTTGCAGGTGTACCAAATGTGCCATATGTCATGAGAGTACTGAAAGTAGCACGAGACTCATACAATGTTCTCGTTTATGGACGAAGACGATACAGCCACCACAGCGCAATAAGACGTGGACAAGTGATGCAACGCCACAACAACACTCAGTTCCTTGCCTACTGGCCAGATGCCTGCCTTGGGAGCAGAGACATATTCTATAAAGAGTGTCGCGAGCCCTGATTGCACCTCTAATTGAGAATACTTTTCTTGGAGAAGAATAATGCACATGGAGAGCCTGGACGATTAATTTAGACGCCAGATTACTTCTCGATTCGAGCGCGGCGACGGATCGTGTTTCCGCCATCTGCAGGAACTTGCTCCACACCATCGGCGTACCAAGGGCGTACTCGCCACAGAAACACTAACACTAATTGTTCGTCGATAGAGATTGTGCGTCACAGTAGATGCATCGTCGACAGAAACGACAAAGCGCCAGCACCGCAGGGCAGTCCTACCTTCGTAAAGGCGAAATGGTCCCGGTCGGCGTGCGGCGCGCGCGGGCCCGGCGGCGGCGGCGGCGCGCGGCGCGGCGACGTCCCCGCGCCGTCCGCGCTTCCGGCGCGCCCCGCGTCTCCGGCCGCGCCGCCGCGCAGCACGCGGTACTGTTCCCACGACCGCTGCAGCTTCAGTCTCTCTGCGGAAGGCGCACGCGCGGCGGTGAGCGGGCGGCGGCAGGGCGGGCGGCGAGGGGCGGGGAGAGAGGCGAGCACTCACTGAGCAGGTGCGCGTCGGCGCCGGCCAGCAGCTGGTACAGCACGTGGAAGTTCCGCTCGCCCTCCGCCGTGCGGCACACGCGCTCCTGTCACGACATTGCGTTATATTATTGAACAATACTTTGTCGTACATTTTTTTGAAATACATTAATAATCTTATGGGTCTAGGAAAAACTGTATTAACCGTATTTGTTTATAGGAAAGAAATTATACAACGGCCGAACAAGAATAAATTACCCATATTGCTCCTACACACATGTTTATAACTCCACTATTGTGCTGACTATGACTCACTCACTATGTAAATAAAACTTCTTTTCTGCTGATGAACTCGATTTATTAACATTGTCTCAGATTACTTATACTACACAAGTGAACCAAACGTAAGCGCGATTTAAAATACTACTAGTACCATCTATTGAAATATTATAGAAAAAGAAGACATAAATTGAAAATTCATATGAAGAATATTATAACAAGAAGTTCTTATATGATTAAAATATACATTTTTATATGAAAATAAAGCATGAAAAAGTTCTTATATAATTAAATAAATATACATTTTAGACATTCCGCCCACCAAGAACTTGTTCTTTCAAAGGATTAACATTACAACAAAACAACTTGAAATTAAACAAAATGAAAAAGATTACCGCCCACCATGACATACTAAAATTAAAAGAAAAACATATAAACACAATAGCTAATTCACAGAATCACGTTTTGGTAAAAAACAAAGTTTGTTACAAGCTCTTTTAAGAAGACCATTCTTGGTTCTAACCGTAACGACACGTGTGATGTTATCTTTCCCGGTGTGCTTCTCTTCAATTTTACCAAGTAACCACTTAGCTGGTGGCAAATTTTGGTCTTGAATAATGACAACATCACCAATCTCTGGCTCGGATCTCTTTGATGTCCATTTGAATCGTTGGTTTAGTGTTACCAAATATTCAGCTGACCACCGTTTCCAGAAATCATTTAACATTTTTTGTAAAAGCTTCCATCGTTGTAGGCCTGTGACATTAATTCTGGAGTAATCTTCATCGGGAATTGTAATCAACGGTTCACCAATAAGGAAATGACCAGGTGTTAGTGGTAAGGGGTCATCAGAGGTATCACTCATTTGATACAATGGTCTTGAATTCAAACAAGCCTCTATCTGCGTCAGTACCGTAGCAAGTTCCTCGTATGTTAAAGTACTGTCACCTATAACTCTCTTTAAATGATTTTTTGCAGATCGTACGCCGGCTTCCCAAAGTCCTCCAAAATTTGGTGCTTGAGGTGGTATATAGTGCCACGTTGTACCTTCATTCGATAATAAAGTTCTTATTTCCTTAGGGAAGTCAGATACTGCCTTATTAAACATTAGTTTCAATTCTTTGTCAGCGCCCACAAAATTGGTACCATTATCACTGTACAAATCCTTGCAGTAGCCTCGTCTGGACACAAATCTTCGAAAGGCTGCTATGAAACCTTCGGTACATAAGTTAGTTACAGCTTCTAAGTGAACGGCGCGAGTGACCATGCAAATAAAAACACAAATATAGCTCTTGTACGATTTGGAACCACGTCCTGGCGCGAATCTGATATTTATGAAACCAGTGAAATCTACTCCCGTAGACTTAAATGCTCTCTCTGGTTTTAATCTTACTGATGGGAGTTGACCCATAAATGGATTTCTCTTCTGTCGTGAATATCTGAGGCATGTAAGACAATCTCGGTAACATTTCTTAACATGATTCCTTGCTCTTAATATCCAATATTTTGATCTTAAATAGTTCAACATTGGTAGTGGACCGCCATGTAGAGTTTTCAAATGTGCCTCTAGAATGATTAATTTCGTAAGATGACTTAGACCAGGTAATATAATAGAATGTTTCATATCATAATTTTCTTGGGATTGTTCTATACGACCACCGACTCTTAGAATACCATTTTCATCAAAAATAGGACAGAGAGTATGAAGGTTACTAGATTTTGATATAGATCTGTTCGATTTTAACATGTGAATTTCATCCTTGAAGTGGAATTTTTGAGTTTCTTTTATACAAATGAGTAAAATGATGTCCATTTCGTCTGTAGTAATGTTTTCTGGTTGAACTCTCGCCATTTTTGGTATCTTCCATAACAAAACTCTTCTACAATAAGATAATACTCGCAATAGTCTTTGTAAATTCGAAAACCTTGTCCACAAGAATTCTTCCTTTAATTGAACTACAGTGCTCATATTTCTAACGGATCTTTGTTCCTCCATAGTTATAAAATCTCTGGATTCATATAACTCGTACTGTTCAGCCTTTCTTAGCCAAACTGGACCAAACCACCATAAATTATGATTCTTTAAATCTTCAGCACGAACACCTCTCGAAGCACAGTCAGCTGGATTATCCTTCGAGTTGACATGACTCCATTGATCTCGATTCAGAATCGTCAATATTTCTGACACTCTATTGCTGACAAATGTCGTCCAACGACTTGGTTCGCCGTATATCCATGCTAATACCACAGTAGAATCAGACCAAGCTCTTAATTTTTCTTTTGGAATGTTAAGAACTTGCGATACTTCAAAAATTAATTGAGCTGCAAGTAGAGCTGCACATAGTTCCAGTCGTGGAATTGATAATTCTTTCTCCGCTGGTGCAACTCTAGTTCTTGCCGTGATCAAATGCACTCTGATGTTCCCTATCTCATCTCTACTTTTCATATATACTGCAGCAGCGTAAGCAGCTTGTGAAGCATCAGCAAATGCGTGTAGTTCTACGTAATCACCACGTTTAACATGCAACCATCTGGGAATCTTCAAGTCATGTATATTAACCAAATCTCGTCGAAACTCAAACCACTCCTTCAACAAGTCAGATGTGAGATTATCATCCCATTGTAAACCTGATTTCCAAAGCTTTTGCATATAAATTTTGGCAGTTATTATGATAGGCGCAATCCATCCCAGTGGATCGTATAATCTCGCTATGTCTGACAGCACTTTTCTCTTCGTTATGGATACATCTGATTCAGGTAATTGATGTAAGTATTCAAAATTATCTGTATTCTTATTCCAACTAATTCCTAGCACTTTAACCATATTATTTTCCTTAAAAACAAATGATTTATTCGAACTCTGTTTATCAGCTTTGATGTAATTGAGCAACTCCTCGCTATTTGAGCACCACTTTTGTAAGTTAAAACCTCCAGCTTTCATCATTTTGTTCATTTGTTCATATAGTTCTATAATCTCATTTTCGGTCTCGCCCCCAGTTAATAAGTCATCCATATAGAAATCTTCTAAAGTAATTTTGGCCGCTATAGGATAGTTGGCTTTCTCATCTATAGCTAATTGTTGTAGACATTTAACAGCTAAATATGGAGCGCAGGAGGTACCAAACGTGAGTCTCACAAGTTTGTAGCATTCTATTGGTTTTCTTGCATCAAATCTCCACAATATTCGCTGGCAATCTGAGTCATCATCATGTACACGAATTTGTCTGTACATTTGTACAATATCAGCTACAACACAGTATCTATGAAGTCTCCATCTCATTAAAATATGCCTAAGATCTTGTTGAAGCTTAGGACCTATAATGAAACAACTATTTAATGAAACATTATTAGATCCTTTACAAGACGCGTCGAAGACACATCGCACCTTGGTAGTCTCTTTGTCTTCTCTTACAACGGCGTGATGAGGAAGATAAAAAATTCTCGGATTAGTATTTGTATCAGTAACTTTAATCATATGACTTTGAGTAATGTAATCTTCTATCACTTTCTTATAATCTTCATAAAAACTTGGATTCTTTGTTAGTTTTCTTTCAAGTAATTTAAATCTTCGAAGTGCAATATCTTTCGTTTCACCCTCGAAACATAGCGGATTTTCTTCTTTGAAAGGCAATCTCACAACATATCGACCTTCATTATCTCTTGTTGTTGTCTTTTTAAAAAACTCTTCACATATCATTTCTTCTTTTGTCATTTTCTTCACCATACTCTCAGGTCCTCTTTCTATCTCCCAAAATTTAGTTAAAAGTTGATCCTCTTTTACTTGTAGATGAAGATTGGTGATTCTAGGATTTGAATTATTGGTCTTATAAATTCTCCCTGATACGATCCAACCTAAATGCGTGTTCTGTGCAATGAGGCCACACTTAGAGGGATGCTTCTTAAGACCCATTAAAATTATTTCGCTAAGAATATCAACGCCCAAAATAATATCAACTTTACTTGGTACTCCGAATTGGGGATCTGCCAGTGATAAACTCTCAATTTCTGGCCAGTCCGTGATTGAAGTTATATTATTGGGTAAGAAAGAAGTCAGCGTGTTCAATACAAATGCATCTACTTGCATTGAAAAAGAATTGTATCGTGACTCTAGTATAAATGACACTGAATGTTTTGTACGTGTCTTGCCATCTCCGACTCCTGCTATAATACCATTTACTGACGTACGTTTGAGGCCCAGGGCTTGAACAGTAGCTTCGTTTATGAATGACGCCTCGGAACCTTGATCAATAAGAGCACGTACGACTTGATAATAGCCAGTTTTTGATTTTATTTTGACAACAGCTGTAGCTAATAAAACTTCTCCACGTGTCTCCTGTGCAAAATGAGTTGATATCTTAGTTTCTCTCTCAACCGCCGTGCTAAGCTCCTTTGACTCATTAGGAGTTGATTCCGGTTTTTTCTCAAGATGCAACAAAGAGTGATGTCGCTTTCCACAACGTCGACAACAAGTTGATTGACGACAGAACTTAACAGAATGATTATGACCTAAGCAATTGAAACACAGTCCCCTTGATTGTACAAATTCACTTCTTTCTTCAGGAGACTTGTTAGCAAATTGCTTGCATTGAAATAGAATGTGTGATCCAGAACACATAGTGCAGTTATAGTTACGCGAAGTAGCTCCATTCTTCTCATAAGTGTTATGAAACGATTTTTGTTTAACTAATTGCCTTGAAGGATTTATCATCTCTAATGTTCTGAAGCGTGTTTCTATAAACTGAGTTAAATCATTCCATGTTGGTAAGCCTTCTGATTCTGACTGACTAACATGTACTTCCCACTGTTTTCTAGATTCTTGGTCTAACTTGGAAACAACTAAATAAATTATGAATAAGTCCCAATTTTCAACCTTAATGCCTAAATTGTTAAGGGATTTTAGACAAGAGTTAGTAGTATCTAAGAGTTGTTTCAAGCCAACCGCTGATTCAGCCAACACATTCTTTTGAGAAAACAGCTTCTTCATAATCTCATTAGTATTATATCTTAAATTGTTGTATCGTTTACTCAACATTTTCCAAGCTTCAGAGTAGTTAATTTCTGTTGTAGATAAATTCTTCAGAAGGTTAGCAGGTTCTCCGGAAAGACTGGTCTTTAGATAATGCAATTTTTGCACACCACTCAAAGTTCCATTTTCGTGAATAAGAGATACGAACAGATCATAGAAAGTTTGCCATTCATCATAACCACCAGAGAACGTTGGCAAATTGATCTGAGGCAATCGAACTTCAAATGAATTCATTGGCTGAGTGGTTGAAATTTTCTTTGAACTTGATGACGAAATTTGCTCTAGATCATCCTTCAATTTCACCTTGTATTCAAAGTAGATATCATCATATTTATCAAAGATTTCATTTCGAAAGTAATTCAACTTTATTTTATCTCCAACTGTCACTTTGGATACTATCTCAGAATGTTGTTCAAAGAAAATCGTATATAGCTTCTCTAAATGCTCCAATTTCGCTTCTATAAATGACTTAGTAATTCTTTCCTTCGGCGATTTTTTATAGTTTCGCAAAGCCTTCTGTAGATTTTCTAATTGATCTTCTTGTTTTAAACAAATCGACTCCATATTTTATAATAACGCAAATTTTCTAAGTCCAAATCAAACCAAATACAAGTCCAAAATTTTCGCAAATTTTCTAAGTGTTTTCGAATATGATATAATTTCACAAGTCTATCGAGAATATTCTAAGTTCTATTTTATACGAAATATTCTACGTCTTTAAGCGTTTCACTCACTTCAGGGGAACTAACGAGTCCATTAATTCCGCTCCTTTCCGCTCCTTTCCGCTCCTTTCCCGGGTTTCGGCACCAGAATGTTTATAACTCCACTATTGTGCTGACTATGACTCACTCACTATGTAAATAAAACTTCTTTTCTGCTGATGAACTCGATTTATTAACATTGTCTCAGATTACTTATACTACACAAGTGAACCAAACGTAAGCGCGATTTAAAATACTACTAGTACCATCTATTGAAATATTATAGAAAAAGAAGACATAAATTGAAAATTCATATGAAGAATATTATAACAAAAAGTTCTTATATGATTAAAATATACATTTTTATATGAAAATAAGGCATGAAAAAGTTCTTATATAATTAAATAAATATACATTTTAGACAACACATGAGATTTAAAACTTGTACCGACTTCTGGTGTACCGACTTTAGTGCGATACTACATTTTTTATAATTTTCTTGAAATGATCTATCATTCAGAAGAAAACTTTACATGCTTACTTAGCAGTAGTTTTGAAACTGTTTTCAGTTTCATCTCTCTTCAAGTTTTTTATAAATAGCAGTATATTATATTCCAAATCAAAACCTAATACATTTGCGGCTACAGTGTGTGTATGTCTGTGGTATAGGCTACAGTAGAGGTTGTGAATCATCCTAGCATTATTCGCGGTATTTTATGTACTCAGGGTCTGCTTATTACTCTCATCCGGGTTTGACAGGTTACTGGTTTTTACACGGAGCGATTGCCATCTGACCTCCGCAACCCTAAGGGCGAAACAGTAACTCATTGGATAAGAGCAATTTACTTATCAAGAGTTAACGATTATTATCAGATGTTATTGATAATAACCGGGGCCGACAGCTTAACGTGCTCTCCGAGGCACGGTGGGGAAACCCACACAAACATACGCCCAGACCGAGACAGAAATTTTTAATAAACATCTGCCCGAGCGGGAATCGGACCCGCAACCGTCGAGACTAAAGGCAGACTCGCTACCCACAACGCCACAACGGTGTCGAGGTTGTGAATCATTATGTATTGAAAAAGAAACGAACTTAATTTAGTGCAATACCGTACTTTAAATATTTAAATACTACTTTTTAAATCTTAGATAACTAGTCAAAATAGGAAAATTTCAAATTAAATTGCTCGACCGTGATTTTATAGAAGAGGTCATAGTAACTCGGCAACTCAACAAGTATATGTACATATATTAATGGACGCTGACTCATCACGGTATCTACCTCTGGAACCATAGGGCCCCGACACTTGAAATTTGGTAAGAGTAGGTATTCTTTCGTTGAGTAGAGGTCAGCTAAAAACCGATTTTACCAAATGTCACCCGCAAACTAGGCCATTACATATAGTTATTAAATAATAGAGTGGTATGTTTACCTTTTCTAGCAAATCTGTATGCATGAAAAAAAGTTGTCATTGTATAGTGTTAAACAAGTATTTACGTCAAATACCCTATACACTTCAAAGAAACAATTCAAATTGTTCAATTTATAATATACATACGACGAGAATAAGAAACGAATTGACTAAACGATTATAATAATGTGTAAGCAACAATTATATAATACACAATACACATACAATTTACTTTCTGTACGTGATAAACTTAAAGAGCGGTAAAATAACCACATCATAAACTAAAAATAAAAAACATCTTTTCTTGCGCTCGCGCCGCTTCTTTTCGTGAGCTCAGAGTCTCGCTCGCATTTTCGTATGGAGTATAATAAGAACATCAAAATAGTTTAGTAGTGATGTACCATCGACACTTACAGTGTGTGATGTGTCCGCCGACGGGTTCCCCTTTAAAGTCGAACTCGATATCGAGCAGCTTACCCTGGAATTATATCAGTCAACTTGTTTTGCATATTATTCACTCAGCGTAGACACGACTATCTTACACGACTACGGCTATGTATGTTTTGTTTATGTGACGTGACAATAAATTGAAAAAATTACATATCGTTTTCTGATGTTCGTAGTTTTACTCGAATAAAACTAATAATAGGGAATCTAAAATCACGCCTCAAATGTGAGCCAAACGTTCAATTTTAGTCCAAACGTACACAAAATACGTAGGTAATAACGCTAAAAATTAAATACATAGGTAATAAACTGTGGAAATAAAATAATTAAGGATACATATTAAAATTAAATTATCACAAAATTATAAAGAAACTAATTTAAATTAAAAAAAAATCAAAACAAAAACTCGAGTACTGAAAATCACGCTCTAAAAAATGGAACAAAATAATATTTCGAGGGTAGCCGTGGTCGTGCCGCCAACTCTGTACGCACGAATCTGCTCGCGTTGTGGTTGCGCGCCGTGGCCGCGTTCCCGAAGGCCTCGAGCAGCGTGCCGGCCGCCGCCAGCGCGCCGCCGCCGCCGCCGCCGCCCGCCACCACCGCGCACTGCAGGCACACGCGCGCCGCCTCCGTCTTGCCGGCGCCGCTCTCCCCTGCACACGCGACACGCACACGACTCGTCACCACCTCGCTCACTCCGACACCTACCACAACCTACTTACTCTACCTGTTATTACGATGCACTGGTTTTCATTTCGGTCGCGAACCCAGCGGTAGGCGGTGGCCGTTATTGCATACCTGGAAATGTAGTACGTGTGAAATTTATTATACTTAATACGACGACTCCTTCGTGAAAGGTATTGGTTACTGACAGGTGTGGTGGCAGCAGATAGGGCGGGCGCGCCAGGTACGTGCGCACAAGCTCCGCCGAGTACAGGGGCAACGCGCGGCAAGGGTTCACCGAGACCAGAGCGTTACCCACGTAGGTCTGCCGCGGAACAAAACAAGTTCATTCAATTACTACCAATAGATAACATAAATATAATTTTTATATTAGCTAGATATGATTAGTGACCGGCAAGTCCACGGGTGCAACATGCGGTATATTATGATTCTATATAGTATACTGAGCACTGACATAAATGATGTCTCGTTTGTAGCGAACGTGAAGATTGTGCAGGAACGAGTCCTCGGTGAGAGGAGCCAGCAGCACGGCGTCGGCGAGGCCGGCGGGCGCGGGCTCGGGCTCCGCCATGGCCCCGCGCCGCTCCTCACCGAGCGCGCTCCACACGCTGCTGCACGATTACGGCCATGCTGTCTATCTGATGAGCTATTTATTCAAATATTTGTTTTTGTCTATTAGTATATACGATAAAACTATTCAATATAACTATTATTATATCTCTTAAGCTTACCACTATTTTAGTGCAAAAGTTCCATATTAAAATTGAATGTATTATAAGAGTATATTCATACACAGATAATTATAGGTAATGAGAATGGCAGTAATGTATTTACAATAGGAACTAGTTCCCTGGAAGGTAATATTTCAGGTTTGAGTAAAACATTTTTTAACTGCCCACTGTGTGAAAAACAATGATTATTAATTTTTAAAGGGCTGAACGGATTTATACGAGACTTTTAACATACCAAAGGGAAGTTATAAACTGCTGTACCGATCTACTTTTGACATTTAATTAAATTTGGAATTTTGATAACTGTATCACAGTTTTCAAAATGTCTTTTCGTGCTTTGCTTCTTGTTTTGTTTAAACTATCTTCTTCATCATCTGCATAGACTCACTTCCATATACACTCACAACCACACACACACACACACACACACACACACACACACACAAACACAGACTGACACACACAATTCATATTGTAGTTGTGTTTGCAAGTGTATCCCACTTTTTGAGTGGGTTGGCTCCATGGGCTCCAGAAATACTGTGGTGCAAAGGTAGGTTCACCACAACATCGTCAGATGTACTCTTCAAGTGAATTATTTATTTTTTCAGATCTTTATCAACAATAAAGCCTTACAAGCAAGCCTCTTCTTTCTTATTTATAGTAGATGTTGTTTTTGTATTCTCTTACTTCATCACCTAATGAGGGTGCAATCGAATCTGCAATTCTCACGTAGACGGAGTTGGCCCTTCTACCGTTGAGCTATTTTGTCTAAAAATGTTCTAAATGTTTTTTAAGAGTTTCTTTACCTTTTGTTTGGTTATTTGAGTTCTATTGTAACAGAGTTGTTAGCATTGTTCTCTTTCTCTCAAGTGTTGTCCCTTAGCTTGTTTCTACCCTTAGGTTGGTAGTTGCATTCATTTCATTTGTTACTTTAAAATTTTCCGTTTGCTGCTGATGTTATCTAATTTTATAATTTTTGTTGAGTTTCCTCAGCTAGACAGACCTTCCATTTCTGGAAGCGTATACCTTGCTTATCTTAGACTTATTGCCATTTATATGGTATGGTACTTGCATATAGCTGTCTTGGTGATTTCATAGATGATCACTTCTGAATTCTATCTTATTGAGGTCATTCTGCTGTTCAATATTCAGGTCAGCGGAGGCTGCCTCCAATCTTGTCTGATCGGATTGGTTAAACTACAGAACGTTTGAGCCCTCCAGGCACAATTGCCTATCAGATTGGCTTACCTTTGAGCTACAGCACCTGGGACAGTGTTATCATCGCATATTGCTGTAGTCTACTGACCGTTTATTTTTGACCTGTTTAATTCTTTGTGATTTGCTATGATGGTAACAATATTTTTAAGTTATTTCTATAATTATCGATTATGTTAACTTATCCGACTTTATAAATCATTCAAAAAATTTATCAATTGGTTTAAACTTTTCTAAACAAACAACAAATATTTTTATAGAATTTGTGGGTACAAAATATATTTTACTCCATATTTTTATTTATACGAGATATAATTATAAAAATTCATTGAAACCGTACCAGTTATACCCTTGCTTTTAATTTTTATTTGATCTTTGAAATGGTGATTAATAAAATATCAAAATAAATTATAATTATACAAATATTGTACTCATGGTTTTTTTTAACGCCAAATATTATCTTGTTACATAAGTTAATCTTTAAATCATTTTATGTACTTACATTTGCATAAAATGAAGCGATAAAATCGTATTTTCTAATCATTTTAATAAATATAATAACAATGTGATCTACAATCTACATCAAGTACATAATTACACTTTTGATTTGACAATTGAATTGACACTTGACAGAAGAATTTTTTCAAAGTTTCTATCGCAGATAGTAGAATGTCCTCTAATATCTATGTACGCTATACACGATGAGATCACGCACATGATCTGTAGAGTCTGTATTCCAAACAATAGTTCTTATTTGAAGACCAGCCTCTATACTGATGGTCACGATGAAATTCTAACAAATGCTTGTCCAGTTTTTAAGTGGCCTTAAAGTTAGTTAGTAGGGTAGTATCACTATGATTAATTTGGCGCTTCGAATAAGGTGTGAAATAAATAGATTACTAATCGATTTTTGTAATAATAAATCAGAAAAGATCGTTTTATTGAAGAAAAATCGATTTTACTTACATAATCGTTTATTTTTTTACATCCCTACTATTTTTTACATTCGTAATCATTCTATTTTTTGCATATCGATTTATTTTAATTTACATTTTTCAACCTTCCAGTTTATATATGTTGTGCATAAGTTTTGACCTTATATTTAAACACTCGATTTATAAATTAGTTTTGGAAAATTGTTAGAAAATTTTAGGCTTTTACGAAAATATCCGTTCCTTTAGTTATCTGTGATTAAGTAAAAATAATCATTCTTTGGCATAGAAATAATATAAGAACAAGAAAGCTCACTGAAGCAACATTTCTGTGACAAAAGAGAGTTTCCAAATGATATTTTCGTCCCTATCTAATCGAAACACCATAATTGTTAATAATTGAAGACAAAATACAAACTTGAATCATCTTGATTTCTGCATATTATTAATATATATAAATTAGAACCAATATATTATTTTATTGAAATATTATTATTTTTATTAAAATTAGTGTCATGTAAGTCGGAAAATATAATGAAATTATATTTATTTTTATCCATTCTTTTTTCTTTCCTCGTCACGAGAAAAACTGAAAATAACGTTTTATTACTAAAATAAATATAACATAACTTAATTTTTTAATTTTAAATTAATTACAATTGATAAAAAATTCAAGAATCGTCTTTGAACTTAATATAGCAGAGTCACCCTGGTTCTTATTAAACAAAATTACTTACAGGTGGAAAGATTTACCAAAACCTGGATAAGATTCATTCTTATAACCAAGTATAACTCATTTGTTCACCATTTTTCTAAGAAAAATCAATTAAATAAGCTATTAAGAGCGCAATCTATGATTTGAAAATTTGACGTTACTATAGCCAAAATAATGCCAAATTGTTGGTAAATTTTGAACTGTGTTATCAGAATAGTAATAATATTTCCTTTATTTAAAGTAATTTAACCGAAAATGGCTTATTATATTACGATCAAAACTATTAATTTCAGTAACAATTGTTTTTAATTATAAAAGACTTTCGTTAAGCCGCAAAATTTATAAATATATTCGGAAGTTGTGTAACTAACATTATCAAATTATTTTTTTGTAAGGGCAGCCTGTGGGAAGGGACACGAATACCATTTTGTGTCTCGTTCTCGAACAAATTTTCGTTTTAGTATGAAGTATTGAAAATTGAACTTAAATATTTAGCTATAAAGTATGAGTTTATTTAACATTAAATTACAAGTGATTGTTCTGGTTCTTTATATTATTTCTATGTTCTTTGGTTACCTGGCTTTGAGTACCGTTAAGAATTTTGTAGCACATCTATATTTCCGCGCTAATTGGGGGCTATCACTTAGAAACTCCATTATAGTAACAAAATGGCTTATTTGTTATAATTCTTTATTTCTCTTCAAAATCAAAATCGAAACTGCTGACTATATCACAATCAAAGTGAGTTGGGATTTTGTTAAGAGTTTTATTTTTTAGGGGTATTTTCGAAGTAAAACTTCTATAAGCACGCTTGACTTGACGTTACTAAAATTGTGATAGGCGAAGCGAACGGAGGCTGATGGGTGATATAAGTTAGTAAAGATAGAAAAAGAGAGAGTTGCTTTTCTTATATTACTATTTTTTTTCTTTTTGTTGTTGATGTTAGAAGTTGGCAAACAAGCATACGGCCCACCTGATGGTAAGTGGCTGCTGCAGCCTATGAGCGCTTGCAGCATTATTAGTAGGTGCCACTCACGCGTTGCCAACCTCGAGATATTAGTTCTTAAATCTCACTAGCGTATAATGCCCTTCAAACCGGAACACAGTAGTGCCTAAACACTACTATTTGGCGGCAGAATATTGGACAGTGCGGTGGTACCTACCTAGCCGGCCTCCTGCAACAAAGACCTACCACCAGTGTGACTGATTGCACTGGTGGAATAATCTCTGTTGTGACAGAGGTTATCCCAACAGCGGGCGATGGGGTCGTCACATCCCGACGCCTTTCAAGGGGCAATATTCTTTATCTCATAACCAGTAACGTTTCGTTTACCTAAGACACAGTGCAAGCCTATTGTCTGTATCACATTGTAGGAGCAAGGGATTATCTCGGTCTTAAAATCAACCACAGTAATTACTGATGTATCCGATAGAGAAAATAATGAAGAAAAATAAAAAAATATTCAGGAAATCAGAATAGGAGTAATAAGCAGACCCTGGGTGAATAACAAAATGCCGGGAATAATGATAGGAAGAAAAAGATATAGATGGACTCTCCACACTAATAAAGTTTTACTTCAGTCGTGTCGTCTAAAACATACTCGTTTTTTTATCTAGCAATATATATAATGTGGAAAAGTAAAAATCTAAATAATATTTGAAATATAAGATAGTTTATAATTTATAAATTTCAGCATTGATTCGTATTTAACTACGTGATTTTGGACACTTATAGGCATCGTAAGTAAAGAAAGTAAGTGCATCTGTTATAGTTCCCTATCTTTCGTCTACGCTATTAACTAATTAGATCTTCGTATCTTTGTCATGCTTATTAACTCACTATTACGTATCTTTTCTTTCTTTCAGTCTAGCTAATATGTCTATGTTATTATCTATGTTAAGTAAATGTTCATATCTGACGCGGTATTTTGAAATATTCAACCATTTTCTTTATTCAACAAATTTTTATTGGACTTCATAGCCAGATTAAAACTTAAGATTTTAACAAGTATAACATAAAAAGTTTATTTTAGATTGGCTAGGATAGTATGGAAAAATGTTATTACTTGAACACATATACATGAATAATTAATTAATCAATACTTTTGAATAATGGAAGCATTAATTAATAAACAGAAACGAAAAAAGCGAAAAACTCGTAGAAGCCTTGACCAAATTAGAAAAAAGGCTCGTTCAATGTTTACTGATAATACATTAAACAAAAGCGGCAATTTAAAGGTAAGTAATAACCAAAAGTGTTTTACTTCAAAAGCTCCCAATAATATAACAAAAGCCCGTTTAACACTACTTAAAAAAACAGTCAGATCTGAAACTGTGTCAAGATCATTGATATCAGATACAAAAAATATAACATATACCAAGGATTACAAAAAATATGAAGCTAATGTTGTTAACAAACTCATTTTGCCACTTAAGGAAAAACTTATGAATGAATTTCCTAACAATTGCATTGAAGGTTATCCTATTTTAAATAATGCAGAAAAAGAGTTGCACTATGATAACACTGTCGAATCAAGCAATCATAAAACACCAAGTACCATTATTTTATTTAGTCCATCCCAAAAAAATGAGGGTTTAGACTCTTATGATAAATATCAATTTATTAAATGTACAACTGATCAAGATTCGCCCGATTCATCATCTTCAGTAAACAACTCTTACTGTGAAAATTTTTATGATAATTTTATGAATGAAATACCTAACTATCTCAAACAAACAGCACCAGAGTTCCTTAAAACTGACATTGTACACAAATGTAAAATATCTGTTAGAAATCTTTTCTTGGAAAATGAGCATCTAAAAACTGAAGAAGTTCATTTGAAGGAGGATGAATCAAATGACGGCTCCGATTATGAATGCACACAAAAACGAATAGACAATACAGGATATCCATATCAGCAAGCTTCCAATTCAGTGTCAAATTCCCAAGATAGCATGGAATCACAATCGAACAATGAAGCCGAATCTCTCTCTCCATTATACTCAATTGTTTCAAATTCTCCAGAATATACTTACTACCCACACAAACTTAAGTAATGTTAATTTTGTATAAATAATAATAAAAATTCTGTCATCTATTCTTTATTCTTAATAAAAAATAATTATGTTTAAACTAATTCAATATTTTCTAATTCCATAATCAAGTCCATGTGCTTGAATGTGTCAGGACTTTTTGTAAATGTTTCTAAAAGATTCACTTTATTTTTGTCTCGGCCACTGTAGTACATTTGAAATTCATTTCCCAAACACTGTGCTTCTTTACCACTTAGCACATTCTAAAAATTGAATTACCATTATTACACATCATAATACCATACTATTTAATATAAAAGTTTCAAATAAATAATATTAAAATGATTGTTGTAAGGCATGTCACATATCAATTTGTTTTACCTTGTCATACTCCCCACGCATCAGGACTATGCCCTTAGCAGCGAGCTCTGTATAATGTATCATAGTAAGGCATTCTGGAGCATTCTCTTTGTGTACCTGGTACAAAAATTATTAGGACGAGTAGTGACATAATTATTGTCTTAATGTTTACAATTTTAATAAGAATCTCTTATTCAGAAAAGGTTAATGTTTCATGTATCTGCTTCATTACTGGTAACTATAATTATTAATGTTAAAAAATGTCTGTGTGTTAGCCTATCATGCCTAAACCACTGGCATGTATTGAAGATGTTTTGTCATTAAAAAAACTTGAAGAGGATGAAATGGGGGTTGAAAGTATGTATTGGGAACCATTTATTTCTATTTAAATAATGATGCCATATAAATGACTTTCATGTGTACATAGCCATAGGAAAAAGCTAGTTATTTGACTATAAATCACATAAATTTAAGAACCTGAAATGCAATAAGTGGTGTGAAATGGACACCATTTCCATAGTTTTGGCACAAAAAGAATTCATAACCCTCTGATCTTGGTAGTGGTAGTAGGAAAGTGGGATAATTCTTCATATTTTGTTGGATAGTACGATATAAATCTATTGGAATAGTAGCAGATATGGCCTCTTTGTTTTTATGGTATTCCTCCCAGATTACTTGCACTTCTTCAGCATCTTTATCCCCTACAAGCTCTACTTTAAATATGTCACTTAACTTCTTTTCTTCCGCAGCATGCTCTTCTTTTAGTGGCTGTTTGGGGTTGAGAACTGAGGAATATTGTCTATAAAATAAGAACATTTACAAAAATTAGATTAATGAGATATCAGTCTTTTTCATTTATGTTATTTTATAAATTAACTCTTTTTACCGGAATATTCGGACGTATACACAAAAGTTTTATGTAAGTCAACTCACCTCGTATCAACGGAAGCAAATTTCTTCTTCTTTTCCAATTCTTTATTTTTAGCTTGTTCTTCCACCTTTCGCAAAAATTCCTCAGGCGAAGTCTTTTGCAAAGCAGCTATTCTTTCTGCATATTTTTCGTAATATGGATTCTTTTCTAAATTTTCCATTGCTTTTTTCATATTGGAAGTTGTCGTTATATTGCGAAATAAATTAAATTTAGGATATTTTAAAGTAGAGATAAGGTTTTTAAAACCCACTGCCATTCCAATATAGTAAGACTATTTCAATTGAGCAAAAGCAGTAATGGTGAACATTAACATTTTACTTTTATCAAATCTTTGAATTCTACAATAGTCTAGTATGTATGCATGTGTAACATCTCCTCAGTGCTTCCAACTCAAAAATATTTTCCCTAAACTGCTGTCAAAATCCTATAGATACATAGACGCAAATAAGCAATAGCATGTCAACCCACGCAACGCATGTCGTTACGAGAAAAACTCGTTTGAAAATTTTTAACAACTTTTAAATGCTTTATATGATTTTTTTTAGGTACCGGTCAAGTTTTTAGTTATTTCAGATTCATGTTATTATATATACATATTATTATTTTACTTATTTTCACAAAAAATAAGTAAGTAGGTATAGGTTCTATATTAACAAATCCCTAGAAACTAAAATATCGCAACTCACGTATTTTCCTCTTAAATTTAGTGGAAAACCGCTACATTGGAAACACTGCATCTTATGTCATTACTTCTCATTACGTGATCATGTCACCATATGACCTACTAGAGCGGAAGTTAGCGGGGATTTTTTTAATTATATTTTTATATCTATTATTAATATTATTTCTTTAGCTCCCTGAGTACTTTATGCTTTTAATCATACAAGTATTTCCGATCCTAACACAATCTGCAATCAGTTAATCACTAGGGAGGCTGATTTTTTTCGAAAAAGATCGATTTTTATATGGATTCGAATTGAACCTGATGAATCGATTTATGAAAAATCGAAGTCAAAAATCAAATTAAATGGAAAAATAATTATATTTACAATGTAATATAATGTAAATATAATTATTTTTCCATTTAATTAAAAACAAGAAAGATAGCATAATAAAATCCGGTAATTTGATAATAAAAATTATTTTTTCTTACCATATCAAAGAATCACATCAGATGTAAAAGAAAATATTTATTTTCTAAATGTATTTGTTACATAAAAAAAATCAAGAAAATAGAACTGCATGGAGTTTACAATGCTTAATATCTAAGTTTTTAAAATTAACAGATTTTCAAGTCTACTGGAATTCAAGCTGTTCTGCTCATTACTAGAAATGTAATATTTTTTATCAAAACAGGAAAAATCAAAAATTGATACCAAAGGGATATCATGATATTCATTGAATCGATAGACAACTATATACCGATTTTTTTAAACAAAATCGATATTGTACTGGCAATAAGGTTGAATTTGGACTGTATCTATTTATTTTGTTTTTAATTGAAAATAAAGACACCTTTCTTGCGTGAATGTTTTATTGCGACTAAAGTGAACATAGTTACATACGTTTATAGATGCATTAAAAACAAGTTCCGTTCCCAACATGCCGCCCACCAAAGGACATAAGTCCTTTATAAAAATAACCTACATTACATTAGTTTGACTGTATAAAAGATCAAGTTAATAATATAACAGAAAAGGTTAACAAATATAAACAAGTAAAAAGTAAATTAAAGCAATTTCAAATACTAACAAACAATTTTTTATATAAGACTCGTTACTAAAAAATTATGACTTATTTAATGTAAAATTAAAAGGTTTAACATAATAAATTATAAAAATCACTTATTATCTACAGGTAAAGCACAAAGTTTAGATAATGTACGTTTTACAATATCACCCCTACATTTAATACTATACACTCTTGTGATATTATCATTTCCAGGGTGTTTCTCAATCACACGACCGATTGGCCACTTGCCAGGTGGTAACTGCAGATCCTTCACAAGCACAATGTCGCCTATTTCAAATTCCTTCTCCCGTTTATGCCATTTAGGGCGTTCTTGTAAGCGTGACAGATATTCATTTTGCCAACGATGCCAGAAGTCTCTTATCAGCCGTTGAGTATACTGCCAGCGTGACAAGCGATTCATGTTTATATCTCTTATGTCAGGGTCAGGTATATTGATAGGTGCTTCTCCTATGAGAAAGTGACCTGGCGTAAGTGGTTCGATTTCTGCATCCGCCGTATCAATTGGCGTTAATGGCCGAGAATTTAAGCATGCTTCAATACGACACAACAAGGTTGTCATTTCTTCGAAAGTAAGATTGGCTGTGAGAATGCGCCTCAAGTGAAATTTCATTGACTTGACGCCGGCCTCCCACAAACCTCCAAAGTTAGGACTGTATGGTGGTATAAAATGCCACTGCGTGCCATCTTCAGATAAAGAATTCGCAATGGGACCTGGTAATTCTAGCTTTGCCTCCTTCCAAGCTTCTGCTAACTCTTTATTAGCGCCAACAAAGTTTCGTCCTTGATCGCTCCAAATATGAGTGCACTTGCCTCTCCGTGATATAAATCTATGGAATGCTCCTATAAAAGATGCAGATGTTAGGTCACCAACCAACTCTAAGTGAATCGCTTTTGTCGCCATGCATATAAAAATAGCGATATAGGCTTTGCTGGTCTTCGTTCCTCTTCCTTTTGACATTAAAATTTGCAAAGGACCTGCAAAATCGACGCCACTATGCAGAAATGGCCTCGCAGGTGTAGTCCGTTCTTTTGGTAGATCACCCATTACTTGGGATCTAACAGCAGCTCGATGTCTTGTGCACACCATACACTTATGTATACATTCTCTTACCGCGTTCTTCGCACGTATAAGCCAAAATTTAGATCTTATGTAACAAAGCATTAGTTGGATCCCTCCATGCAACGTTTTCTTATGAGCTTCGGCTACAATCAACCTTCTTAAATTGTTTTTGCTACCAATAATGATAGGATGTTTCTTGTCAGTACTCAGATCAGCGTTTCTTAATCTGCCGCCCACCCTGAGAATTTTGTTTTCGTTTAAGTATGGATTAAGCATTTTAAGACTGCTATTCTTCTTAACATTTTTATATTCTGATAATCTTTCTATTTTATTCTTGTATTCTTCTCTTTGAACTATTCTTATACACCTCATTAAAGCATCTTCCATATCATTAGTAGTAATCATTTTATTTATTTCATATGCATTTTTCTTGTAATTTAAAAATCTTATACTGTAAATAATTACTCTTAAAAGTTCATCCAAGGAATCAAAATCTTCAAAATCAATTTTTTCTTTATCGTCTACAATCTTTACATTTATTTGTATTTTCTTTCTTTCTGTTTCCGTGGGTGTTACATTCGGTCTTGAAAATTGTATGTCCTTTTCTTTCAGCCATTCTGGCCCTTCCCACCATAGCTTATTGTCAATAAGTTGTGATAGCTCTAAACCTCTTGAGCCTATGTCTGCTGGATTTTCTTTAGATCTCACATGAAACCATTGTTTGTTACGAACGTTATCCAATATTTCAACCACACGATTGCTTACAAATGATTTCCATCTGTTAGGATCTCCACTCAACCAGGATAGAACGACAGATGAATCGGTCCAAGCGTATACTCGTTCTGAAGGTATTCTCATTGCTTCTCTGACTTGCGTCAACAATCTGGCCAAAACGAGTGCACCACATAGCTCCAATCTCGGCAAAGAAACAGGTTTCACCGGTGCGACCCTAGTTTTTGAGGCCAATATCCCTGTTTTAATATCACCTAAGACTGTTTCGACCCTGTAGAAGACAACAGCGCAGTAAGCCTTACTTGATGCGTCACTAAAACCATGAAGTGTGAGGTTGTCTAGTTCTTCTTTCTCTGTATTAATCCATCTTTTAATCTTTATCCTTTCTAATTGACTAAAACCATTCCTTAACTTTAACCACTCTTCTTTCAAATTATTATTTATCTTCTCATCCCAACCCAATCCTTCTATCCAGAGTTTTTGTATTATAATTTTAGCCGGAATGATTGCTGCACCCAGCCATCCAAGAGGATCAAATAATCTTTGTAAATCGGCCAATATATTTCTTTTTGTGATTGATTCTGATGGTGGTGGTAATTTAAATGTGTAGTGAAATGAATCTGTCTCCATGTTCCAAGCAAGGCCAAGCGTTTTGATTGTACCTTCTCCTTGTATGTCTTTGTCACCCTTCGTATTTCTTAGTTCAGGCTGTATGGCACTCGTCATTTCTTGGCTATTAGAAGCCCATTTTTGAAGTGTGAATCCACCCTTGCCTAAAATATAAGTAAGTTGTTGATATAATTCAATAGCTTCCTTTGTTGTGAAACAGCCACTCATGCA
Organism: Hestina assimilis; assembly: GCA_023373885.1. Taxonomy (NCBI): domain Eukaryota; kingdom Metazoa; phylum Arthropoda; class Insecta; order Lepidoptera; family Nymphalidae; genus Hestina; species Hestina assimilis. Next base: position 115,275 of record CM041750.1, on the reverse strand, counting down.
ATCGTCAACATAAAAATCTTCTATAATAACCTTGGCTGCCCTTTGATAGTGAGTTCCTTCATCTTCAGCTAATCGCATTAGGGTTTTTACAGCTAAATAAGGTGCTGAAGCCGTTCCAAATGTCACACGTAAAATGCGATATTCTTCAACTTCTTCATTTGGGTTTTCTCTCCAAAGGATTCTTTGATAGTTAGTGTCCTCATCAGTAACCAGAATCATACGGTACATTTTTTGTATGTCTGCTACAAAACAAATAGGTTTCGTGCGCCATCTCATAACCAAACTTCTAAGATCTTCTTGAAGACGTGGCCCTACCATTAGCAAGTCATTTAAAGATTTGCCATTTGAACTTCTACAAGAGGCATCAAATACTACTCGAATTTTCGTAGTTTCGCTTTCGTCCTTAACTACTGCATGGTGTGGTAAATAGATAGCATGTTTTCTGTCCCTTTCTTCTTCTGGTATCTTCTCCATATGATGAAGCTCAATGTATTCTTCTATGACTCTTTTATATTCTTCTTTAAATTCGATTTTATTTTCTAATCTTTTCTCTAATTGTAAAAATCTTCGATATGCTATACTCTTTGTTTCTCCTATTTCTTCAGGTGATCCTTTGAATGGTAATTTTACGATATATTTTCCATCTAATGTTCTTCTTTGATTGGCTTCATAAATATTTTCACACATTTTTTCTTCTGCAGTTAAATCGCGCTTTCCCGAATCATCTATATCCCACAAATTTCTCAACATTCTGTCCATATCTAATTCTATATTATGATGCATAACAACAATATCTTCTTCTTTTCTTTTGTCACTAATGTTTCCAAACAAAATCCAACCCAGGCTGGTTTCTTGTGCAATTGGTGAACCTGGTGGACCTTTGATTAAATTATTTTTTACAATCTCTGTATATACTTCGACCCCTAATAAAATATCTATCTTACTTGGCTGGAAGTATTGTGGATCAGCTAGTAGTAGACCTTCTAAATAAGTCCACTGTTTTTCTGGATTGATAGATCTACACGGTAGCTTAGTTGTAACGTGTGATGGTAAAACATAAGCTTTCACTTCGAGATTGAATTCCTTTTCATAATCTGATAACATCTCGAATTGTACCACATGACTAACCGTTGTTTTAGTAGATCCAACGCCTACTACTGTTCCATTGACCGCAGACTTCTTGAGTCGCATTGATTGAACTGCTCTCTCACTAATAAACGATGCTTGCGATCCTGAATCGATTAATGCTCTTAACCGTGTTGTTTCGCCTGATGAATTCCTAGCAACGATGAGCGCAGTAGCTAACAATGCCCTTCTATGATTCAACGCAAAGTGTGTTGATATTGAGACTTCTTGAAGTTCTTCCTTCTCTTCTTCCACCTGCGTGTGTAGTGAAGACAGCCCGGTTGTGTTCTTATTCCTCTCTATATCTCCGAACTCTCCTCTCTTCTCTTCTCGGTAGCAGTGTAAAAGTGAGTGATGACGTCTACCACAAATTCTACAGGAAGACTTCTGTTTGCAATTATAGACTGCATGACTCGGTGCCAAACAATTGTAGCATAAGCGACGATCCTTTGCATAATCTCTTCGTTTTTCCGGATTAAATTTACTAAATTCTTTGCAATTAAACAAATGATGATTTTCTTTACATAAAATACAATTAACTTGAGCGGCGGTGACGTGGAAGGAACGTTCTTTGATGGTTCTCGTAGTGCTTGATGTTTGCGTAATTAATACCAATGTCTGTATATTCGATTCTAAAAATTGAATTAAATTATCAAATGTTGGTATTTCCTTTTGATATTCTCGACTTACAAATTTCTCCCATTCCTTGTGAGTCTCTTGGTCTAATTTTTGAACTAACATAAACACCATTATCGGGTCCCATGTGTCTGTCGTAATGTCCATGGAATGTAAGCTACTTAGGCATTCATTGGTATTGTCTATTAATGCTTTTAATTGACATGCCGATTGTGAACTAATCTTTTTCATTGAAAATAATCTTTTAAGGATTGCATCAACAATTAATCTTTTGTGACAATACCTATTTTTCAAAGTATCCCAGGCTTCACTATAATTCTTCTCTGTTACCTTGAAATTCTTTATGCTACTCTTTGCTTCACCCGCCACGCACGATTTTAAGTAATGTAACTTTTGCACCTCCGTAAGTTTTTTATTATGATGAATTAACGACGAAAAAATATCTTCAAACGTTTGCCACTCCTCATAAGCACCCGTAAACGTCGGTAAATTAATTTTGGGTAAGTTTACTTCACCTTCATTTATCCTTGCACTCTCTGGAACAATGGCGGAACTAGAATCACTTTTTTACGTTCAAATTTTCGAGAGCATCCGTCATATTTGCCTTTAATTCGATATAAATCTCTTCAAACTGAGAATGCATGTCGTCTTTAAAATAATCTAATCTTCCCCTTTGTTCTTTAGTTGTCGATTTAATTAATGACTTATGTGCTTCCCGAAAAGATAACCAATATTCTTCAACACAGTTTATCCGAGCTTGCAAATATCCAACACTTAATCTTGCTTTCGGACTCTTCTTGTAATTAGTTCTAGCCTTTTCAATAAGTCCTAATAAATCTTCCGACACTTCTAATAATTGTTCGATCGAAGACATTATTGTTTATTTAATGCAAGTAAATTTAATCCGTATGTATTCGTTTTACTTCGTCGTCTTTTGTACTGCATAAACTTTATACAAAAAAACTTGTTTACTCCAACTGCAGTTCCTTATCGCTCGACGATCTATAAGCGATGTCGTTTTTTATTCGATATAATCCTGCTCGAATATGGACCACTATGTACTGGCAATAAGGTTGAATTTGGACTGTATCTATTTATTTTGTTTTTAATTGAAAATAAAGACACCTTTCTTGCGTGAATGTTTTATTGCGACTAAAGTGAACATAGTTACATACGTTTATAGATGCATTAAAAACAAGTTCCGTTCCCAACAGATATTTTTGTCCGAAAAATCGATTCTTCAATGAATCGAACTCAGATCGTCATTGTCATCCCTATCAATCACACTACAAATCTACAGTTATGACTTACTGACTCTGTGTACTCTGTAGAGTCTGTACTGACTTATGAGTTAATCAAACTTTAAAGCATATGCATTTTTTTATTATGTATTCGTGTTTACAATAAGGATAATGGAAAACTTTTCAAGAGTTGAAAAGATCGGTGAAGGAACATACGGCGTTGTTTACAAAGCTAGGGACAGAATAACAGGAAAAGAAATAGCATTAAAAAAAATAAAGCTTGAAAAGTAAGTTTTGGCGCGTAAATTGACAGATTGATACATATTCATAATATTTATTACCAGTCTTTCAAAGATTAAATTAATATTAACCAAAAAGTCCAATACCATTCTGAGAAGCATTTGTAAGAAAGTGCATGTATTTTTTAATACTTCATTTATAAATTATGTAAATCTATACAAATCCAAATATTTACCCTAAGGTTATATTAAGGTTAAATTAAGCTTAAAGAAGAGGAAGTCAACTGAAAGAAGTATTTGTTACATAGATGAATGAATGATGACTTTTCAGTGAACCAGAAGGAGTGCCATCGACGGCGTTACGAGAGATATCGGTTTTGCGGGAGTTGAAACATCCAGCAGTTGTACGCCTCCTAGATGTCTTGCTTGCTGATACAAAGCTGTTTCTCGTGTTTGAGTTTCTGCATATGGATCTTAAGAGACTCATGGACCTGACAAAGGGCCCTCTTAAACTCGATCTTGTCAAGGTACTTGTCTTTTGAAGCAAGTTAAGGTTTTGGCAGAGCTATACATAACATTAAATATTGTGTTATACTTACACTTAGGTGATAGACAAGCAAGTGACCTAGCATGTGGGATAATAGAGGAAGAAGAAAGATTGTATTTATTCTGATTGATATCTAGTTTGGATATTCAATGTTAAATTTTCATTATAGGTAAATTAACATTAGATACTTTTCCCAATTGCCTTTGACACAGCCGAAATCTTAGGGCATGGTAGTGCACTCGCCAAGTCGAGCAGGGCACGGTCTATCCTTTTCACAATGCAATTCAGGCTGCTTACAACCTCTATAACTTTATAGACGACGTTGTGGAGCAGCGGTAGCGAACCTGCCTTAAATGCCACAGGTCGCAGGTTTGATTTCCGCATGGAGCATAATATGTTTGTACTGACCATGCATGGATATTTTCCGGTTTGGGTGTATTTGTCCTTGTCCCCGAAAGAAGAAGAAAGAACAAGTTTATTGGAAACACAGTTGAGTACAATTTAAAACAAAAAAAAAATACAAATATAAAAACATAATAATAAAAATGAACAAAAAAACAAAAGATATAAAATAATTTAAAGGCGTCGGGATGTGACGACCCCATCGCCCGCTGTTGGGATAACCTCTGTAATAACAGAGATTATTCCACCAGTGCAATCAATCACACTGGCAATAGGTCTTTTGTTGCAAGAGGCCGGCTAGGTAGGTACCACCGCAGTGTCCAATATTCTGCCGCCAAATAGTAGTGTTTAGGCACTACTGTGTTCCGGTTTGAAGGGCATTGTACGCTAGTGAAATTACTGGGTGAACGAGATTTAAGAACTAATATCTCGAGGTTGGCAACGCGTGAGTGGCACCTACTAATGATGCTGCAAGGGCTCATAGGCTGTGGCAGCCACTTACCATCAGGTGGGCCGTATGCTTGTTTGCCAACTTTTAACATATAAAAAAAAAGTATGTTTAAAAAAAAAAGTAAACATAAGCTATTAAAAATAAAATACTACAGTGCTGTGTTCCAAAATGGCTACCGTTCAGCGTTTGTTGGGTAAACATACCCATACTGAACTTACAGCAACAAATCAAGTATTGTATAAACATGGTAAAAAAATTCTTTATTTTGTCACTTACTGATTGACCAATCATCAAAAATTTTAAGGCATTCCTAGCAGCTTAACATCTTCAAATTTAGAAAACAATTAGTGTTTTAACTAATTATTATTTAATTTATTAAATTAATTATTAAATAATTAATGTAACCATTTCTGAATTCCTCTTTTAATGCAACAAAAACTTTCCGTAAAATCTATAAGTTTGCCAATGTCACATACAATTATGGCTAAAAGAGCAACCTAGTGTCGGCACATGTCATGCACATTTTGCCACGTGTAAGTATAGTATCATGAATCCACCAGGGAATTTGTAAAGGCAGTCTAAAATATCTAAAGAAGTACATCGGAAAAATTCAATCGCTTCGTGTTGTATTGTTTGTTCTTTGCTGGCAGAGACCCAAATGTTGAAGCCGATGATGGGATCTGACTTCAGGATGAGTGTCATGCCTTGTAGGGTAGCCATATATTCGTTTACACCTCAAGCTGTATATATAATGCAAGTGTTTGTTTCTTTTGCTGCAGAGCTATTTGCGGCAGCTGCTGGAAGGCGTGGCATATTGCCATGCACATCGCGTCTTGCACCGAGACTTGAAGCCGCAGAATCTGCTGGTGGATGCAGAGGGGCACATTAAGCTGGCAGATTTCGGCTTGGCGCGCGCATTCGGCATTCCCGTGCGAGCCTACACGCACGAGGTGGTCACGCTCTGGTACCGTGCGCCGGAGATCTTGCTCGGCGCCAAGTTCTACTCCACCGCTGTCGATGTGTGGAGTCTGGCCTGTATTTATGCAGAAATGGTAAAGATATACTCTTTACTGATAATCTTTTAAGCATTGAGAGAATGAATTTTACAATTAATTGTACAACCCTAATGTTCTCGGCATATATCTGTTTGTAACGATGTGTACATAACGCAGGCGAGCGGCGCGACGCTGTTCCCGGGCGACAGCGAGATCGACCAGCTGTTCCGCGTGTTCCGCGCGCTGGGCACGCCGGGCGCCGACGTGTGGCCGGGCGCGCGCCTGCTGCCCGACTACCGCGCCGCCTTCCCGCGCTGGGCGGCCCGCGAGGCGCGCGCGCTGCTGCCGCCGCCCGCGCGCGCCGCGCCGCACGCCGCCGCGCTGTTCGAGGCCATGCTGCGCTACGAGCCCAGCGAGCGCGTGTCGGCGCGCGCGGCGCTGCTGCACCCCTACCTGGCCGACGCGCGCCTCGTGCCGCCCGACCTGCCCGACCGCAGCCCCGACCGCAGTCCCGACCAGTCGTCGACTCGTTAACTATTTACTTTAAGCTTATGTTCATTTGCATTTTCATGATATATATCAAATAAATCATATGTGTAAAATCCTTATTTAAGAAAAAAATATAATTATTCTAAACTTTCAAGTTTCCATATCTATTGGCAATCCCTTTTATTATTATTTTTTTAATTCGTACACTATATTCACTCACAAAAAGATAAAAAATATAGTGGAATAAAGAATAAAATCATTCATGTGGCAAGAGATCTATGATGATTTTACGGAACAAGAGATCTATGTTATTAATTACTTAAATAGAATAAAATAAATAAATAGTATAGAAAAAAGGTATCTATATACAAAAAAAGTTAATGTACATTTTTAATCCCTGTCACTTAATGGTCCCCACCGGTGACGCTGTCAAGGCCACTAGGGCCAACAGCAATGGACACTCCGAAAAAAAAAAAGGATAACGCCTTATCTTCTCAAATAAAATTAAATATTTACAAATCTGACAAAAATAAATTATATTTAAATTTAGTATTTAATCATTTATTTTTAAAGAACTAAAAGAACCGCGAGTGAGTGTACTAATCGGGTCTAGCGTCGCCGCGTTGCTATAGTAACGCGGCCCCCTTCATACCGCATACGGATGAGACCCAAAAACGTGTTACTGCGCATGGTTCAAGTTACAATTAACAGACTATAACAGATAATTTATTTTAACTGTACTTTTAAGTGTACTATTTGTTGGTGTTCTAAAAATAAAATAAAAATTAACAAGCTGCGCCCTCGGCTACTCGCGTGTTGCGGTGTGGATTTTTCTGTATTGCGTGGAACCATTATTTTTATAAAATAAAAAGCCTAAATTTCTCCTTATAACATCAGCTATCTGCCAGTGAGTCTCGTTAAAAATCGGTTCAACCGCTTCGAAGATTAGCTGGAACATACAGACAGACAGACAAAAATATAAAAATTGTTTTTTTTTATTATTTATATACTTTAGTAAAAAGTACACCGTATCCTTGTCACAGACAAGGAAAACAAACCCAGACCATATTGAAAACAAAAAAAATTATTCATTTTTTAACTTCATTATAAATTAAAATATTTTTGGATGAAACATTATTGCTTAACATAGCTCAACCTAGTCGGAAGTATTGAAGCTAAAATATATATCGCATTCGAAATAAATAACGATTATCGATTTATGAGGAATTCAAATATCAACGATATTTGTCGATTATTTTTAGCCTCAAGCCCGTACAGTTTGTCAAGAAAGTCATGAAATTTAAAGGAGCGCCACTGTTTTGTTATTTGAAAATTCAGATAACTCCAATCAAAAACACATTTTTATGGCCAAAAAATAATTGAAGTTATTCCTTACGGCTAGAACTTCTGGATATTAATTTTACTGTAAAGGAACTTTAACTAGTGAAAATTGACAAGAGTGAAAAAAAAATAGTTTCGTTTCATGCTAGCACGTATGTATCTTTGCCGTTCATAAGTATTGAGGACAAAAAAAACATCAATAATGTCAACTTGTCAATTCATTTGTTAAATATCACATTCGACATTGTCTATACTCTATAGTCTATACTCATTTGACATTTCATAATTTGTGATGAGACTGTTTCAATCGTTATTTCAGAATAAATAAATGTATTTTTAAAAAAAAGACATTAAAACCTATTTTAACGTGACAACAACAAGATAAATTAAATTAAATTTGTATAAAAATTGAACTTTTTAATCATTGTACAAAGTTGTATTAGCATTAAAGTAAATAATAAAAAATGTCAATAGAAATAGAGTCCGCGGAGTGAGTTATAATTTATTTGTTGACTTAATGAAATATTCTTCTCGGCCTATATAATTATTAAATTTATTTTATTTTAGCGTGATCCGTCTTATACAGCAATACTTAAAAGAATCTAACCTTACAAAAACATTACAAACATTACAGGTGAGCCGGTCGAACGTTATATTTGCTCTGTAATCTAGTGAGGTACTTAATTTTATGAGAAGAGATGCTATCATGTGTATTTTGTGTTTAATATATTAGTCACTATTTGATTAACCTGGTAGATTAGGGCTCTAATCGTTCTCCTTAACAGAAGAGCAAACAGCAATAGAGCTTTAAATGTCTATTATTGCAACTTGTTAATGGTATTTATATTTAAAATATTGCAGGAGGAGACAGGGGTTTCTCTTAACACAGTAGATAGTGTAGATGGGTTTTGTGCAGATATCAACAATGGTCACTGGGACACAGTATTGAAAGCAACAGCATCGCTTAAACTGCCCGACAAGAAAGTTATGGACCTCTACGAGCAGGTGGTGTTGGAACTCATTGAACTACGTGAGCTTGGTGCTGCCCGCACACTGCTGCGGCAGACACAGCCTTGCCTACTCATGAAACAACAAGAGACAGACAGATACATGCACCTCGGTTAGTTTACTTACATACATCATTATTTGGTATGTTATAATTGAAATTTCATATTTTTAACATCTATTTTGGAAAAGTTTTGAAAAAGTCACCGTCACAATAAAATAGTTTTGCTTCTAATTTAGAAAATGTTGTATGTTTTAACTATGCTTTTCCAACCTCGAGACATTGGTTCTTGAATCTCCTTTGCCCAATAATTTCACTAGATAATTATTTTTTAAAATTTAGTTATTGTTTTTTTTATTCTATTTTCACTTGTTTTTGATTGTGCAACAACCTTTTAACTACTATTTTTAATTTGTACATAAGATAAAGCTATGGTTTTTTTTTATTCTTGGGGTTGCAATATTACTTATTACTTTACATTAATAGATATAGCAAAGTGTTCGCGTCTGTGCGTAGAGAATATGTTGGCGCGCTCGTATTTCGACCCGCGCGAGGCGTACGGCGGCGCGCGCGGCGCAGCGGCGGGCGCGGGCGCGGGCGCGGGGGCGGGCGCGGGCGCGGGCGGCGGCAAGGAGTGGCGGCGCGCGGCGCTGGCGGCGGCTCTGGCGGGCGAGGTGTCGGTGGTGCCGTCCTCGCGCCTGCTGGCGCTGCTGGGGCAGGCGCTCAAGTGGCAGCAGCACCAGGGCCTGCTGCCGCCCGGTGCGTTCCGCTGCGAATACGACGCGCGATCCGCGTACGGTAACAGACTACTCGAATATTACTCATACGCCTCCTCTTCCTAGGAACCACTATCGATCTCTTCCGAGGGAAAGCTGCGATAAGAGACGAGGAGGACGATCAGTGCCCGACGCAACTGTCTAAAATCATTAAATTCGGCCAAAAGTCTCACGTGGAATGTGCCAGATTCTCGCCGGACGGGCAGTACCTGGTGACTGGGTCGGTGGACGGGCTGGTGGAGGTGTGGAACTTCACGACGGGCAAGCTGCGCAAGGACCTGCGCTACCAGGCGCACGAGGAGTACATGAGCATGGAGGAGGCGGTGCTGAGCCTGGCCTTCGCGCGCGACAGCGACACGCTGGCGGCCGGCTCCAACGACGGGCGCGTCAAGGTGTGGCGCGTGTCCACGGGGCAGGTGCAGCGCCGCCTCGAGCGCGCGCACGCCAAGGGCGTCACGTGCCTGCAGTTCACGCGCGACAACGCGCAGCTGCTGTCCGCCTCCTTCGACCGCACTATCAGGTGACCCGATGTTGTCGACGTCTCAATTTAAAAAAAAACAATATATTATAAATATTTACTATATATTTTCAAGAAATATCGATACAATACAGTTGTGCATTTCTTACATCTCTACCTTGTTAATTTCATCGGTTTCATTTCTTAGAAATAAGTCGATGTTTTCGGTTCAGGATTCACGGGCTGAAGTCGGGAAAGATACTGAAAGAATTCCGCGGGCACACTTCGTTCGTCAACGAGGCGGTCTTCACGCCGGACGGTCACAGCGTGCTCAGCGCCTCGTCCGACGGAACCGTCAAGGTCGCGCACCGCACCGGCCCCTGGCTCGCTTCCTCCGACCGACACCGTAACGAGACTCGATCTGCCGGCAGGTGTGGTCGGTGCGCACGGGCGAGTGCACGGCGACGCTGAAGCCGCTGGGCTCCGGCGAGCCGCCCGTCAACTCGCTGCTGCTGATGCCCAAGAACCCGGACCACTTCGTGGTGTGCAACCGCACCAACACCGTCGTCATCATGAACATGCAGGGGCAGATCGTGCGCTCGTTCTCCTCCGGGCGGCGCGAGGAGGAGGGCGGCGCGCTCGTGTGCGCGGCGCTCGGCGCGCGCGGCCGCCTCGTGTACTGCGCCGGCGAGGACCTCGTGCTGTACGCCTTCTGCGCCGCCAGCGGCAAGCTGGAGCGCACCATCAACGTGAGTCCGCCCGCCGCGCCCCGCGCCCCCGCGCCCCGCGCCCCGCGCCCCGCGCCCCGCCGCGCCCGTCCCGAGGTCGTCGCTCTAAAGTCGCATCCCGTTTATGTTTGCAGGTGCACGAGAAGGCGGTCATCGGGATGACGCACCATCCGCATCAAAATTTGCTGGCCACGTACGGCGAGGACGGCCTGCTCAAATTGTGGAAGCCTTAATCTACATACTGTAGTTTCGCGCACTTATTTGTAATGTTGCCTGACCGCGGTTGATTGGACTTTAATTGTAATGTTAAGTGAACGAGTTAGAATAAATAAATGATTTTGAAGGTTGTGTATATTTTATGCGGCTTTCTTGAGTATTTGTAAAAACTAATCAAATAAAGCAAAAAACTCTTGGATGGAAGTGGAAAAACCCGCTATCGAATGTGGTTACGTCGCTACAAATGCTACGAGCCCATCATAGTAATATTTAATTATTTAGATAATAAACTTCCCTTTTTCTCAAACAAAGATCTTTTTCTTAACACGAAATCATGAACTGGTAGAAAAATAGATTGTATTAATTATATCAATTAAAAATGACAAGATAGATTGGGACATGGTTAGGACGGACTGTAGGAAGAGGAAGGGTCTTAAGACCTTTAGCGAGACGACGGTACGTAAACAAAGACGCAATCGTTTGATCGACTATCTCTGTCATAGCAGAGGTTCTTCCACCAGGGCAATCAGTCACACTGGTAGTAGGTATTTTGTTGCAAGAGGCCGACTATGTAGGTACCACCAAAATGTCAGTTCTACCGCAAAGCAGTAGTGTCTTTGACATTACTATGGTTTGAAGGGCACTGTAGGCTAATGAAATTACTGACCAAAGGAGATTTAAGAACCAATATCTTAAGGTTGTCAACGCGCATGTGGCACCTTATATTGGTGTTGCGACTTGCGACCGCTTATTTGGCACCTTAGTAATATTTAACTCAATAACAAAAATCTAAATACTGCCATTTTGTCTGGTTTAGATCGAATAATATCATATAATTCATATCAAATTTGTAACTACTTTCCACTTTCTTTTCTTCAATTGCTCTTTAACGTCAGTAGAAACGTTAACCCTAAAAATTATTTTTACCTATAATCATTTTGTATTTAGACGAATTCCAATAGGTCATGTAGTAATGTGGTGGTTTTTCCGCTTACTTTTGTAGATGTATTTATAAAATACATAATTTTTAAGCTTTTATTTAGCTTGCAATGTTTGTATGTATGTACAGTATGGGCAAATCTGGCAAGCCTAATTTATCCCACTTCTCGACATTCAGTGTAAATTTGGTACATCTAAACTTTGTTTAATAATTATAGGCTGCTAATTTTGACAACTCAGGCTTAGGAATGGATTGGTGATTATCATTAATGAAATCGACTGTTATTTCCATAGATAATCGATATTTCAAGTTTAACCTAACAAAAACAACGGAAAAACTGAATAAAAACAGAAGTTCAGAAAATAACAAAAACTTAACGAATGTGTATACATAGTACTGTATGTTATGTATGCGTGGAGTAAAAACTAGCATTGATTATAAAATGGCTGGCTGACGAAAGGATGTTTTGTTTGTTTGAAAATTGATCAAAGTCGAAATAAAAAAAAGAAACTTATAATGTCATTGTTAGGACTCAATGGCGGTAATTTTACCACGCAGTTTTATTAACAAAGTGTAAGCTGATGTTTTGCCTGTGTTATGTCCGACGAGAACTTTAGTACCGTTTGCTATGTCATGGAATTTTATGCGAGTTGTTAATATGGGGCAAACTACTGGTCTAAGAAAAATCTGCCAGTTTTACGCCATTAATATTCCAACTAATAATAGGATGTACTTTTATAACGTGCTTTATTTTATTGCGTTATGAGTACCAACAATAGATAACAAGTAACTCGCCAATAAGGAGCTGATATTCATTTTGTACCTTTTTTTGTAAATTACACCGGTACACAAAAAAAAAGTGGAATGTTCTTTAGACCGGACCTACCTACCGACATGTTTTTCGACCCGCTGAATCTGAATTTCAAGTCCGTTTGGCCCAGTCACCCTCCACTTTTGAGTAAAATGCAAAAAACTTAAAAAGGTAAAAATTGCAAAAACTGTAGTCACTGCAATAAAAAAATTGTATACCTATTCCAAATAACTGAATATAAATCTAAAAGTTAATTAGCCCGGTAAGCCGTCCAAATTTGAAAAAAAAAACTGTTGAAGGATATTTTAGTTGAGCGCGTCGACGTCCGGCGTAGGCGTCTGCTCGCTGCAATGCGGACGTCTGTCACCCCAGCGACATTCGTCCGCAGGCCACCCACTACGGCAGCGTAGTCTGGTGCCACCACCTCCTACGCTGCCCCGTCCTCCGACGCCTTGACGCCTCCAAAAGGGGGTCGTCCGTTCGCAGACGCTGGGCCTCTCTCTTCCTAGCCATTACTGACTCCGCAAAATCGGAGACAGCCGTCCACGCACTCCTGCTACTCAACATTGCCCGGATGACCTCGGGCAATGTCAGGTCCATTCCTATGACCGCAACCAGGTGCAGCCGCTCAACAGTCCACGCAGGACACTCCTCCAGTGTGTGCTGGGCAGTGTCATCCACCCCCCAGTCACACGACCGACACACGGGGCTCGACTCTCTACACACGATGGTGTGTAGGTATTTGTCGAAGCACCCGTGCCCCGACAGGATCTGCGTCAGGTGGTAGGTGGGCGAGCCCGACTTCCGCTCAACCCACCTCTTGAGCGACGGCTGGATGGCTTCGATGGTACGATGCCCAGCCGTCGGCTCGAGGAGTGCCTGTGACCACCTCTCCATCATGGTCTTATTGCCCCTCCGCTTCCACCGCTCTACATCGGTGTGGCAAAACTCCCTTCCTGCGTTGCGCGCCTCTCCTCTCTTCCTGTATAGGAAGGCTGATAACTCCGCCTGCAGCTCCCATGGAGGGGATCCTGCCAGAGCACAGGCCGCCTCAAATCCGATGGTGCGGTATCCTCGGATCGCCCTGATCGCCATGACTCGCTGAGGGCGTCTCAGCAGAGCCCTGTTACTGGCGACCAGGGCACCGACCCACACCGGCGCGCCATACAGCGCCATGGAGGCGACCACACCTGCGTAAAGGCGCCGGCACGTCGACCCCGGACCTCCAACGTTGGGGAGCAGACGGGCGAGACCCGCCGCGGTTCGCACCAGCTTGGGTCCCATCCGCCGAAAATGCTCCCCGAAATTCCACCGGCTGTCTATGGTGAGGCCCAGATATTTAAAGTGGGACCCCACACCGATGCGCACTCCCCCAACCGTGATGTGAGAGTCGGGAGGAGGTCGCCTGCGCGGCCCATGGCAACAGACTGCGCTCGTCTTCTCTAGCGCCACGCTCAATCCCAGTCTTCTGATTCTGGCCACCACCTGAGCTGTTCCAGCAGTGGCCAGAATCGCCGCGTCCCTGTATGAGTCTCCGCGGGCCACTACCAAAGTATCGTCGGCGTAGCAGACTAGGTAGAGCCCGCGGAGGAGGGCCCCACGAAGAACGACATCGTAGCCAATGTTCCACAGGAGCGGACCGAGAACCGACCCCTGTGGAACGCCACGACACACCCTATGCCTCATGAGTCGGCCATCCCTGTTCTGGTATAGGACAACACGCTCCCGAAGGTAATCTGCAACTAGCCGCTGCAGATACCTGGGCACCCTGTGGAACTCCAGTCCCTCCAGGATGCACCGGAACGGGAGCGTGTTGAAGGCATTGGCGATGTCTAAAGACACCGCCACGACTGTGCCACCACGGGAGGTCGACTCAGAGCAGATAGCCTTGAGACGCATTATTGCGTCAATCGTAGATCGACCCTCACGGAAGCCGAACTGGCAATCCGACAAGTTTGGACCCATAGTGTGCAGGTGTTCCGAGATGCGGGAAGCAACTACTCGCTCGAAGCACTTTCCCGCCTCGTCCAGTAACACTATGGGTCGGAAAGCCGACGGCGACTCGTCGGCCCGGCCACTCTTCTTCGCAAGCACCAGCCTGCCCTCCTTCCAGCATGCTGGAAACTGCCCTGTACGGAGACTGGCATCAAGGAGCGCCCTGTATGGCGACTCCAACCCAGCCTCCAGTGCAAGTACCAGCACGCGAGCTTGCACGCCGTCCGGCCCTGGGGCAGTCTTTTTGCCACGAAGCCTCTCCTTTAAGTCGTGGAACTCTCCGTCCGACACCATCGGGGCGTCGACGCTGACCACGTCTACCGACAGACTCTGGGAGGGCAGAACCTCCTCTGATTCCTGAGCGGGAAAGAGCGTCGCTACTGTCCTCTGTAACTGCTGGGGGTCTAGGGTTTCCGTGACCGGGACGCCGTGACTACGCAGGCGACTGCGTATTGCGCGGTACGGTCGTCCCCACGGATCCCTGCTGAGCCCCTCCAGCAGCTCCTCCCACGAGCGCCGCTTTGCCGCTCTTATGGCCGCCTGCAGGTGTTGTTTGGCGGCCTTATATGCGTCACTAAGCCGCCGCTCGTCCTCCGCAATCCGGACCCTTCTCCGTCTGTACCGGGCCACGGACTTCTTAGCTCTCTTGCATTCTGCAAGTAGAGCAGCCAGCTCTTGCGACCACCAGTACATGGCCGTGTC
The DNA here is from genome assembly GCA_023373885.1 of Hestina assimilis. Taxonomy (NCBI): domain Eukaryota; kingdom Metazoa; phylum Arthropoda; class Insecta; order Lepidoptera; family Nymphalidae; genus Hestina; species Hestina assimilis. The sequence continues at coordinate 100,178 of CM041750.1, read as the reverse complement.
TGGCGGAGGTCGCCTGGCGCGAGGCATCGAGGCATCGCAGATGCGAGCCAGTGCCTCGCGGAACCATAGGGCCCTCTCGCTCACGGCCAGTACTGGAGCCGAGTCAGCCTCCCACGCCTGCACAATTGCAGCCTCGGCAGCGATCTCGCGATCGAAACGCGTTACCGACCACCGCGGAAACCCAGAGGTCATTCCAGCACCAGAGACGGAGACGCCACAGATGGAGAATCGGATATATTGGTGATCCGAAAGCGTCTCCGTCTCCTCTAAGACCCGCCAGTCTCGCACTCGGCCTGCTGTCGCAGGGGACGCAAAAGTGAGATCCACAATCGATTCCCCCTGCGGTCGAACACAGGTCGGTGCCCTGCCCCTATTAAGAAGCGTCAGGTTCAGGGAAGCCGCCCAGTCCTCCAACTCGCTTCCACGAGGGTCCGTCGCCGAGGATCCCCAGGTCGAGGACTTAGCGTTAAAGTCCCCGGCGACGATGACCTGCCGCGGAGCAGCGCGCTGGACCGCGCCTCCCACTTCCGCCAAAAATGCCTCAAATTGAGCGAGGGTCTTATTGGGGGAGAAGTAGACTCCCACGAGAGCGTACTCTCCCCACCCCGCAACAACGAAACCGTCTCCCCGCTCGCGCAGAACGCATGGGGTCGATGACGACCATGCTCCGACCAAGGCCACAGTGCCGGACAAGTCTGCGAGCCAATTGTGGCGGTCCGGAACCGTGTATGGTTCCGCCACAATTGCCACACCCAACCGCCACTCCGCCATGCGCTGGAGGAGGAGATCCTGAGCAGCGGCGCAGTGGTTTATGTTCGCCTGTAGAACTGAGCGGGCCGCGCTAGGCATTTTCTACCGCCATTGGTTCCTCGCGGGGCGTCCGCTCAGTCACCGGAGCCGCTTTCGGCCCAGCACCTCTTTTTCCTCCTCGCTGCCGTTGGGGGGGCAGGCACCCTTTGCCACCCACACGATGCTTCGCTGGCTTGCCCGCTGCGGCACACACCACACAATGCGGCGACTCCGTGCAGGACGTCGCCTTGTGTCCACCCTTTCCGCAGCGATAGCAAGCATCCCCGCGGTCCTCGGTAGCTGTGCAGGCTGCCTTGGTGTGCCCCAGTTGGAGGCACCTAAAGCAGCGGAGAGGGCGGGGCTCGAGCAGCTTGATCTGCACCGAGCTCCACCCAATCAGCAGACGTCCCTCTGCTAAAGCCTTGGCGGCCGTCATTGGCACTTGCGCCCAAACCACCCCTAAGCCCCCAGAGCCGGCTTTTATCTCTCCCACCTTCACATGCTCTGGAGAGCAGGCACCCTTTGTGGCCAGCGCTCTCACCACCTCCTCACTGGTGATGGAGTCGTCCAGACCGTTAAGCCGCACGTCTACCGACTTGTGCGGCCGGACGACTCTCATCGTCTCCGGGAGCACGCTTTTTATCTGGGCCGCCAACAGGTCCGCCTTCTCGGCACTCACGGCGGCAGGCATCTCCAACAGCCGCGCGCCGGTCGCCGTCGTGCGGAACTTGAACCCGCCGTTAATGCCGAGTTCGGCCAGGTTCACCCGGTCCCGCACGTTCTTCAGGATGTCGGCGTAGTTTGCCTTATCCTCTGGCGGCGCGGCTATCACAACCGCCTGAGTACGTGGTGGCTTCACCGTTCGTGCTCTGCCCTTTTTGGGACCCTTGCCCTTCTTTGTTTTCGGCGGCGTCTGAGCGGCCGGTTTTTTGGCGGTTCTCTTCCTTTTTTTACCTGTGACGAGAGTCCAGGGCTCTTCCCCTGCATTGGAAACCGAAGGTGCCACAGTCTCCAAGCTTTGGGCACTCTTCTTGGAGCCCGCAGATTTCTTAGTCCTACGACTCACCATCTCCTTTGGTAGCGTAGGATGTTGCGCCGCCGCCTTAGCCGCCTTGGCATCGGCGGCCAGCGGTGGACGCACTCGCTCCGGAGGCAAGCTGAGTCTTGCCTCCAAAGACTCGATGCGGGCGTTCACCATGTTGCCTATTTGCAGCATGGCCGCCCGCATCCACTCTTCCCTGTCCGCCGGCGGAGCCGGCCTTGTGCTTGGAGTAGCTGTCTCCATGGTCGGTGGTGCGGCAGGGATTCTCGCCCGCACTTCCGCCCGGAGCTGCGCAATTTCACTACGCAGTTCCGCCACCTCCCCTTTGAGACGCGCGTTCTCCCTAAAGACTCGCCTCGTCTCCTCCGTCGTTGTGAGTGAGGCTAACTCAGTCGCCCTTTCTTTTATCGACGCCACACTAAGCTTAAAGGTGCGGAGAATTTGTCCTTTAAGGTGTGACGACTTGCCTGCCGCCTCCGCAATAAGACCGCACTCCACCTCTATGGCGCGGTTGAGTTCTTCCGCCGTTGCGCTGGTGAGCGGCTGCTCATCCCGTGGGCACTCGACACGCTTCTTGTTGGCCTCAGTCCGTGTTTTGTGTGCCTTCTTTTCGAGGTCCTTTACAGCCTCCTCGAATTCGGAGGCAGCCTTCTTCTTGGCCAAGTCCTGCTTGGCCTTCCATAATCCGACCCACTGGCCTGTGGTCGGAGGCCTTCCCCTGCCTCTCTTCATTTTTGGGACTTCAACCTCCGTCTCCACACTGGAGTCGGAGTCCCCGTCACAAGTCCTCAAACCTGAGCGGGATCGCTTGCGAGGTACCCGCTTGCGTCCCGCTGTCGCGTCGGAATCGGTAGTCGTTTCCGAGAGGAACGACCGTTCCAATACCACCGTTGGTGCGGTTTGGGCGGTTACCGCCTCCACACCCCCGGAACTATAGCCTCCCTGGCTCAGGTCACCCTTGCGGGCAACCGAATGGCGAAGTTTGCCCCCTCCAGATTCGGTGGGGCAGACGGGGCCCGTGGGCCCCGTGAGGGATTCTCCGGCCAGGCCGGTACCCTCCTGGAGTATATGTTCGTTGTTAAGACTTGCCATTATGTTTCGGTCCTTTTTATAGGGTGAGGTCCCTCCGCTAGTGGCCGGACACCCTCCGGCCATTCAACCTGTCGGCACGGGAGACCTTAGGTTTGGGGTGATTTTTACCGAGGTTTTCTTCCTCCCCCCCCATTTCCCCTGAAGAACCCCCCATACCCCTGGCAGTCGTTAGCCGTCGTCGGCGACTATTCCGCAGAGCGGGCGCCGACGCCGTTTCCAGGGTGCACCACGAGGAGGTGACCGCCTTGCACCCCAGGTTAGGTTTTTTTTTTTTTTTTTTTTTTTTTTTTTTTTTTTTTTTTTTTTTTTAGGTGGAGAAATCCTCATGGATACCCCGGAGCTGGGGCTGCCGGGGTTATGTGAGACTCCTACTCACTAAAACTCCACCAGGTTTCATCTCTACGCCGGGCGACGGCCGGGGGCATTCGTGCTGAGCACCTGGCCCCGTCTGGCCGTCGCAGCGTTGTCTGCGTCAACCACGGACGCAGACCCTCCTCGCCCTGTTGGGCATGAGAGCGAGCAGAAACCCATAAGGCTCGCTCTCATCCTCGCGGGGAGCCTGTGCAATGCGGACTCCTGTCGCCCCAGCGACATTCATCCGCAGGCCACCCACTAGGGCAGCGTAGCCTGGTGCCACCACCTCCTACGCTGCCCCGTCCTCCGACGCCTTGACGCCTCCACGAGTGGATCGTCCGTTCTAAGGCGTTGGGCCTCCCTTTTGCGGGACATGACGGCCTCGCAAAACTCCGAGACCGCCGTCCACGCACTCCTGCTGGCCAGCATTGCCCGGATGGTCTCGGGCAAAGACAGGTCTACACCGACAACGGCGATTAGGCGTAACCGCTCAGTTGTCCAAGCTGGACATTCCTCCAGTGTGTGCTGGGCGGTGTCGTCCACCCCCCAGTCACACGAGCGGCACACGGGGCTCGACTCCCTGCACACAATAGTATGCAGGTACCTGTCGAAGCACCCGTGTCCCGATATCACCTGCGTCAGGTGGAACGTAAGGGAGCCCCATTTCCGCTCGACCCATTTCCGTAGCGACGGCTGGATGCCGGCAATAGCCCAATGTCCAGCCGTCGGCTCGAGGAGATCCAGCGACCATCTGGTCAGCACTTCCTCGGTGCCCCTCCTCTTCCACCGCTCCAGGTCGCTGGGGCGGAACCCTCTCCCGGCGTTGCGCGCCTCGCACCTCTTGCTATACAAGAAGGCAGAGAGTTCCGCCTGGAGCTCCCACGGGGGGTACCCGCTAACGCGCAGGCCGCCCCAAAGGACACAGTGCGGTATGCTCGGATAGCCCTGATCGCCATCACTCGTTGAGGACGTCTCAACAAGGCCCTGTTAGAGGCGTTCAGGGCACCGACCCACACCGGCGCGCCATACAGCGCCATGGAGCCGACCACGCCTGCGTAAAGGCGCCGGCACGTCGACCCCGGACCTCCAACGTTGGGGAGCAGACGGGCGAGACCCGCCGCGGTTCGCACCAGCTTGGGTCCCATCCGCCGGAAATGCTCCCCGAAATTCCACCGGCTGTCTATGGTGAGGCCCAGATATTTAAAGTGGGACCCCACACCGATGCGCACTCCCCGACCGTGATGTAAGAGTCGGGAGGAGGTCCCCTGCGCGGCCCATGGCAGCAGACTGCTCTCGTCTTCTCCAGTGCAACATTGAGCCCTAGCCTTCTGATCCTGGCCACCACCTGAGCTGTTCCAGCAGTGGCCAGAATCGCCGCGTCCCTGTAAGTGTCTCCGCGGGCAACTACTAGCGTATCGTCGGCATAGCAGACTAAGTAGAGCCCGCGGAGAAGGGCACCTCGCAGAACCACATCATATCCTATGTTCCACAGGAGCGGGCCGAGAACCGACCCCTGTGGAACGCCACGACACACCAAATGTCTTATGAGTCGGCCATCCCTATTCTGGTATAGAACTACACGCCCCCGTAGGTAATCTGCAACTAGCCGCTGCAGATACCTGGGCACCCTGTGGAACACAAGTCCCTCCAGGATGCACCAAAACGGGAGCGTGTTGAAGGCATTGGCGATGTCTAAAGACACCGCCACGACTGTGCCACCACGGGAGGTCGACTCATCGCACAGACCCTTCAAGCGCATGATCGCGTCCACCGTGGAACGACCCTCCCTAAATCCGAACTGGCAATCTGACAGATGTGGACCCATAGTGCGCAGGTGCTCCGAGATGCGGGAAGCCACTACTCGCTCGAAACACTTTCCCGCCTCGTCCAGCAACACTATGGGTCGGAAAGCCGACGGCGAATCGTCGACCCGGCCACTCTTCTTTGCAAGCACCAGCCTGCCCTCCTTCCAGCATGCTGGGAACTGCCCTGTACGGAGACTGGTATCAAGGAGCGCCCTATATGGCGGCTCCAACCCAGCCTCCAGCGCAAGCACCAACACGCGAGCTTGCACGCCGTCCGGCCCTGGGGCAGTCTTCTTGCCACGAAGCCTCTCCTTTAGGACGTGGAACTCCCCGTCCGACACCATCGGAGCCTCGACGCTGACCACGTCCCCCGACAGACTCTGGGAAGGCAGAACCTCCTCTAGTTCCTGAGCAGGAAAGAGCGTTGCTACCGTCCTCTGTAACTGCTGGGGGTCTAGGGTTTCCGTGACCGGGACGCCGTGGCCACGCAGGCGACTGCGTATCGCGCGGTACGGTCGTCCCCACGGATCCCTGCTGAGCCCCTCCAACATCTCCTCCCAAGAGCGCCGCTTTGCTGCCCTTATGGCCGCCTGAAGATTTTGTTTGGCGGCCCTGTAGACGTCGCTAAGTCTTCCCTCGTCCTCTGCCAGCCGAACTCTCCTTCGTCTGTATCGCGAGACCGACTTTTTCGCTCTCTTGCAAGCTGCACGGAGAGCGGCAAGTTCCTGTGACCACCAGTACATGGCCGTGTCTGGCGGGGGTCGCCTGGCGCGAGGCATCGAGGCATCGCAGATGCGAGCCAGTGCCTCGCGGAACCATAGGGCCCTCTCGCTCACGGCCAGTACTGGGGCCGAGTCAGCCTCCCACGCCTGCACAATTGCGGCTTCGGCAGCGACTTCGCGATCAAGACGCGTTACCGCCCACCGCGGAAACCCAGAGGTCATTGCAGCACGAGAGACGGAGACGCCACAGATGGAAAATCGGATATATTGGTGATCCGAAAGCGTCTCCGTCTCCTCTAAAACCCGCCAGTCTCGCACTCGGCCTGCTGTCGCAGGGGACGCAAATGTGAGATCCACAATCGATTCCCCTTGCGGTCGAACACAGGTTGGTGCTCTGCCCCTGTTAAGGAGCGTCAGATTCTGGGAAGCCGCCCAGTCCTCCACCTCACTTCCGCGTGGGTCCGTCACCGGGGATCCCCAGGCAGAGGACTTAGCATTAAAGTCCCCGGCGACGATAACCTGCAGCGGAGCAGCGCGCTGGACCGCGCCTCCAAGCTCTGCCAGGAAGGCCTCGAATTGGGCGAGGGTCTTATTGGGGGAGAAGTACACTCCAACAAGAGCGTACCCTCCCCACCCCGCCACCACAAAGCCATCTCCGCGCTCGCGCAGGATAAGCGGGGTCTCAGCGGACCACGCCCCGACCACGGCCACCAAGCCCGACCGGTCTGCGATCCAGTTGTGGCGGTCTGGAACCGTGTAGGGTTCCGCCACAACTGCCACCCCCAACCGCCATTCCGCCATGTGCTGTAGGAGGAGATCCTGAGCAGCGGCACAGCGGTTTATGTTCGCCTGTATGACTGAGCGGGCCGTATTAGACATTGTCCACAGTCATTGGCTCCTCGCGGCGGGCCCGCTCAGTCACCGGAGCCGCCTTCGGTCCAGCAACACCTTTTCTCCTCTGGCGTTTTGGTGGCGAGCACCCTTTGCCCCCCATTTTATGGTTGGCTGGTTTGCTCGCCGCTTCGCACACTAAGCAGTGCGGCACCTCCAAACAGGTCGCAGCTTTGTGGCCGACCTTGCCGCAGCGATAGCAGGCTTCGCCGCGGTCTTCTGTCGCTGTGCAAGCGACCCTGGTATGCCCCAGCTGCAGGCACTTAAAGCAGCGGAGAGGGCGGGGCTCGAGCAGCTTTATCTGAACAGAGCTCCACCCTACCAGCAGACGCCCCTCTGTCAAAGCTTTGGCTGCAGCCATAGGAACTTTGGCCCAGACCGCCCCTATGCCGCCAGAGCCGACTTTTATATCGCCCACCTTGATATGCTCTGGTGGGCAAGAGCCCTTTGTGGCTAGCGCCCTCTCTATCTCCTCTCTCGATATAGAGTCATCCAGACCTGTCAGCCTAACGTCCACCGACTTGAGAGGCCGGATGACTTTTAATGAATCCGGGAGGACTCTCCTGATCTTGTCCGCCAGCAGGTCAGCCTTCTCCGGGCTCACCGCAGGGGGCATCTCCAATAATCGAGCGCCGGTCGCCGTCGTGCGGAACTTGAACCCGCCCTCCAGCCCTAGTTCGGCCAGGTTCACGTGGGTCCGCACGTTCTTTAGGACGTCCGCATAATTTATGCTCGCGTCCTGCGGCGCCGCGATTACCACAGCCTGAGTGCGTGGTGGTTTGGCTGCGCGTTTCCGTTTGGGCTTTTTGGGCCCTTTCCTTACTTTTTCGTTGGCGCTGAAGGCTTCTTGCTCGCCTTCTTCTTTTTGGCCACTAGCGTCCAGCTATTCTTTTCGCTGTCCTTTGAAGCTGGAGGGCCTGCCACCTCCAGTCTCTGGCCGCCTTCTTTCGAAGGGCCCGCACCTTTTGCCTTAGGAGCTTTTGCCCCCTTCCCTCCGAGACGCGGCTGTTGCTTTGCAGCGATGTTGGCCGCTTTGGCATCCGCCGCCAGTGGTGGACGCACTCGCTCCGGCGGCAAGTTAAGCCTCCCCTCCAGTGATTCGATGCGGGCGTTAACCATGTTGCCGATCTGCAGCATGGCTGCCCGCATCCATTCCTCCATGTCCGGGGATCGACCCGGCGTCGCACCCTGAGGCACCGCAGGAGCGGCATCGGTCTCCATACGACTCGGTTTGACGGCTGGCGCGGTGGTCGCCTTCAATTCTGATCGGAGCTGCGCGATCTCTTTGCGCAGTTCCTCGACTTCCCACCTAAGTCTTGCGTTCTCGGCTGAGACCCTGCGAGTCTCCTCCGACACGGTCAATGACGATAATTCCGTCGCCCGCTCTTTAATTGCCGCGACGCTCAGCTTGAAGGTCCGGAGGACCTGCCCCTTCAGGTGCGACGACTTAGCCGCCGCCTCTGTGATCAGCCCACACTCTGCGTCAATGGCCTTATTAAGCTCTTCAGCCGTTGCACTGGTCATCGGCTGGAGACCTTCTGGACACTCCACTCGCTTGTCCTTTATTGCGGTCCGTGTGTCGTACACCCTCTTCTCTAGGCTGCTAACAGCCTCCCTGTATTCGGCGTCGGCTCTGGCCCTAGCATGCTCCTGCTTCGCCTTTAAAAAGCCGACCCATTGCCCCGTTGTAGGAGGCCTACCGCGGCCCCTTTTCTGGGTAGGAACTTCGCGATCTCTTTCTCTGCTGGAGTCAGAGCCGCTTTCCCCATCTCGTCTAATACCGGATCGGGATCGTTTTCGTCCTCTCTTCGACCCGTCGGAGTCCGTCGTGGTCTCAGAGAGGAACGACCTCTCTTCGTCAATGAGAGCGCTACGCTTCTCCTTCTCGTGGCGCTGACGCGCACGTCTGGACGTGGAGTCCGATTTTTGTTCCGTTGGTGCGGTCTGGGCGGATACCGCCTCCGCACCTCCGGAGCTGTAGCCCCCCTGGCTCAGGCCACCCTTGCGGGCGACCGAATGGCGAAGTGTGCCCCCTCCAGATCCGATGGGGCAGACGGGGCCCATGGGCCCCGTGAGGGATTCTCCGGCTATGCCGGTACCCTCCTGGAGTAATGTATCGTTTGTTGTACTTGCCATATTGTTTTCTTTCCTTTTTATAGGGTGAGGTCCCTCCGCTAGTGGCCGGACACCCTCCGGCCATTCAACCTGTCGGCACGGGAGACCTTAGGTTTAGGGTGATTTTTTACCGAGGTTTTCTTCCTCCCCCCCATTTCCCCTGAAGAAACCCCCCTACCCCTGGCAGTCGTTAGCCGTCGTCGGCGACTATTCCGCAGAGCGGGCGCCGACGCCGTTTCCAGGGTGCACCACGAGGAGGTGACCGCCTTGCACCCCAGGTTAGGTTAGGTTTTTTTTTTTTTTTTTTTAAGGTGGAGAAATCCTCATGGATACCCCGGAGCTGGGGCTGCCGGGGTTATGTGAGACTCCTACTCACTAAAACTCCACCAGGTTTCGTCTCTACGCCGGGCGACGGCCGGGGGCATTCGTGCAGAGCACTTGACCCCGTCTGGCCGTCGCAGCGTTGTCTGCGTCAAAAGTTGACGCAGACCCTCCTCGCCCTGTTGGGCATGAGAGCGAGCAGAAACCCATAAGGCTCGCTCTCATCCTCGCGGGGGCCTGTGCAATGCGAACGCCTGTCGCCCCAGCGACATTCGTCCGCAGGCCACCCACTACGGCAGCGTAGCTTGGTGCCACCACCTCCTACGCTGCCCCGTCCTCCGACGCCTCGACGCCTCCGCAAGGGGGTCGTCTGTTCGCAGACGCTGAGCCTCTCTCTTCCTGGACATCACTGACTCCGCAAAGTCGGAGACCGCCGTCCACGCACTCCTGCTGTCCAGCATTGCCCGGATGGTCACGGGCAATGACAAGTCGACTCCGACAACCGCAATGAGACGTAGTCGATCGGCTGTCCACGCCGGACACTCTTCTAGCGTGTGCTGGGCGGTATCATCTACCCCCCAGTCACACGACCGGCACACGGGGCTCGACTCCCTGCACACAATAGTATGCAGGTACCTGTCGAAGCACCCATGTCCCGATAGCACCTGTGTTAGGTGGTAAGATAGGGAGCCCGACTTGCGCTCGACCCATCTCCTGAGCGACGGCTGGATGCCGGCAATAGCCCAATGTCCAGCCGTCGGCTCTAGTAGTTCTTGAGACCACCTCGACACCATCTCTTCCGTGCCTCTCCTCCTCCACCGCTCCAGGTCGCTGGGGCGGAACTCTCTTCCGGCGCTGCGCACCTCGCACCTCTTGCTATACAACGAGGCGGAGAGTTCCGCCTGGAGCTCCCACGGGGGGTACCTGCCAAGGCACATGCCGCCTCGAAGGACACGGTGCGGTATCCTCGGATTGCCCTGATCGCCACGACTCGCTGAGGGCGTCTCAGCAGAGCCTTGTTACTGGCGTTCAGGGCCCCGACCCACACCGGCGCGCCATACAGTGCCATCGATGCCACCACACCGGCGTATAGTCTCCGACACGTGGACCCCGGTCCTCCGACGTTCGGGAGCAGGCGGGCGAGACCCGCCGCTGCTTGCACCAGCTTGGGTCCCATCCGCCGGAAGTGCTCACCGAAGCTCCACCGGCTGTCAAGCGTGAGGCCCAAGTACTTAATATGGGCTTCTACCCCGATCCGCACCCCCCCAACTGTGATGTTAGCGTTGGGGGTGGTCTTTACGTGGCCCATGAAAGCATATGGCGCTAGTTTTGTCCAGCGCCACATTGAGCCCTAACCTTCTGATTCTGGCCACCACCTGAGCTGTTCCAGCAGTGGCCAGAATTGCCGCGTCCCTATAAGTATCTCCGCGGGCAACCACCAAAGTATCGTCGGCATAGCAAACCAGGTAGAGCCCGCGGAGAAGGGCACCTCGCAGCACCGCGTTATAACCTATGTTCCACAGGAGTGGACCGAGGACCGACCCCTGTGGGACACCCCGACTCACACTGTGACTTACGAGCCGGCCTTCCCTATTCTGGTATTGGACAACACGCCCCCGTAGGTAATCTGCAACCACACGCTGCAGATACCTGGGCACCCTGTGGGACTCTAGTCCGTCCAGGATGCACCGGAACGGGAGCGTGTTGAAGGCATTGGCGATGTCTAACGACACCGCCACAACTGAGCCACCACGGGAGGTCGACTCAGCACAGATAGCCTTCACTCGCATTATTGCATCGGTAGTTGAGCGGCCTTCTCTGAACCCATACTGAGAGTCCTCTAAGTCCGGACCCACAGTGCGCAGGTGCTCCACGATCCGGGAGGCCAGCACTCGCTCAAAGCACTTCCCCGTTTCGTCTAAGAGCACTATGGGCCTAAATGCTGACGGAGAATTGTCTGGTCGCCCAGGCTTTCTCAACAGCACCACTCTGCCTTGTTTCCAACATTCAGGGAACCGCCCGGAGCTCAGGCACGCGTTCAAAATTTCCCTGAATGTGGATTCAAGTGCCGCTTCCAGCGCGAGCACTAACACGCGAGCGTGTACACCATCAGGCCCCGGGGCAGTTTTCCTTCCGCGGAGCCTATGCACTATAGTGTCATACTCGCTGTCCGACACCATAGGGGCCTCTTGACCAACCTCTTCTGCAGCCAGACTTCGGTTAGGTAGAGCCGTCTCCGGTTCTTGGGCTGGAAAGAGAGTAGCCACCGTTCTCTGAAGCTGCTGGGGATCCAGGGCTTCCGTAATGGGGACGCCGTGATTGCGCAGGCGACTGCGAATCGCGCGGTACGGTCGTCCCCACGGATCCCTACTGAGCCCCTCCAGCAGCTCCTCCCACGATCGGCGCTTCGCCGCTCTTATGGCCGCCTGCAGGTGTTGTTTGGCGGCCTTATATGCGTCACCAAGCCGCCGCTCGTCCTCCACAATCCGAACCCTTCTTCGGCGGTAACGTGCCACCGACTTCTTTGCCTGCTTACACGCTGTACGAAGTGCTGCCAGCTCCTGCGACCACCAGTACATGGCCGTGTCTGGCGGAGGGCGCCTGGCGCGAGGCATCGAGGCGTCGCAAATGCGAGCCAGTGCCCCGCGTAACCAAAGGGCCCTTTCGCTCACGGCCTGCACCGGGGACGAGTCAGCCTCCCAGGCCTGTATAATCGCAGCCTCAGTAGCGACCTCGCGATTGAAGCGCGTTATCGTCCACCGCGGGAAAACGGGGGCAGATCCACCACCGGGAGCGGAGACGCCGTAGATGGAGAATCGGATGTATTGATGATCCGACAGCGTCTCCGTCTCCTCCAGGACATGCCAGTCATGCACTCGTCTGGCCGTCGCAGGGGACGCAAAAGAGAGGTCTACGATAGACTCCCCCTGCGGACGGATGCAGGTCGGCGCCCTTCCTCGATTGAGCAGTGAAAGGTTATGTGAGGCAGCCCAATCTTCCACTTCACTGCCACGTGGGTCCGTCGCCGAGGATCCCCAGGTCGAGGACTTAGCATTGAAGTCCCCGGCGACGACCACTTGTAACGGCGCAGCCCGTCGGACCGCACTGCCCAGCTCCACCAAGAAGGCCTCAAATTCGGCGAGGGTCTTATTGGGGGAGAAGTACACTCCAATAAGAGCGTACCCTCCCCACCCCGCCACAACGAAGCCATCTCCGCGCTCGCGCAGAACGAGCGGGGTCTCCGCGGACCACGCTCCAACCACGGCCACTGAGCCCAACCGGTCAGCGAGCCAATTGTGGCGGTCTGGAACCGTGTAGGGTTCCGCCACAATTGCCACCCCCAACCGCCACTCCGCCATGTGCTGGAGGAGGAGATCCTGAGCAGCGGCACAGCGGTTTACGTTCGCCTGGAGAACTGAGCGGGCCGCGTTAGGCATCATCGACCGCCATAGATTCCTCGCGGGATCCCCGCTCAGTCACCGGAGCCGCTTTAGGCCCAGTACCTCCTTTCCTCCTCCGTGACGAGGGCAAGCACCCTTTACCCCCTACAGCGTGCTTCGCTGGCTTGCCCGCCGCGGCGCATACCAGGCAGTGCGGAGCCTCCAGACAGGCCGCCGCTTTATGACCGGCCTTCCCGCAGCGGTAGCACGCACTCTCGCGGTCCTCCGTAGCCTTACAGGTCGCCTTAGTGTGCCCCGGCTGCAGGCACCTAAAGCAGCGGAGTGGGCGGGGCTCGAGCAGCTTGATTTGCACCGAGCTCCACCCGATCAACAGACGCCCTGCGGTCAACGCCTTTGCTGACGTCAACGGCACTTGCGCCCAAATCGCCCCTGTGCCTCCGGAGCCGATTTTGATATTGCCCACCTTAATGTGCTCCACCGGGCAGGCACCCTTGGCAGCCAGTGCCCCACGGACCTCCTCGCCGGTGATGGAGTCGTCCAGACCGGTAAGCCGGATGTCCACCGACTTGTGTGGCCGGACGACTCTCATTGTCTCCGGGAGGACACTTTTAATTTTTGCCGCCAAAAGGTCCGCCTTTTCAACACTCACAGCCGCCGGCATCTCTAGCAGCCGTGCACCGGTCGCCGTCGTGCGGAACCTGAACCCGCCTTCGATGCCTAGTTCGGCCAGGTTCACTCGGTCCCGCACGTTCTTAAGGACGTCGGCATAGTCCGGCTTTTCCTCCGGCGGCGCGGCTATTACAACCGCCTGAGTGCGCGGCGGCTTAGCCGTTCGTTTGGGCTTCAGTTTATTGGGCCCTTTCCTCTTCCTCTTTCCGCCGTCTTTCGGCGGCGTTTGAGCGGCTGGTTTTCGGGCGGACCTTTTCTTTTTCTTGACTAGGGTCCAGCCCTCTTCACCGGCGTTGGAGACCGAAGGTGCAGCAGTTACCGAGTTTTGGGCACCCTTTTTCTTCGAGCCCGCAGCTTTCTTGCCGCTCGTTGTCTCTTTTGGCAGCGTAGGCTGTTGAGCCGCTGCTTTCGTCGCCTTGGCATCCGCCGCCAGTGGTGGACGTACTCGCTCAGGCGGCAAGTTTAGTCGCCCCTCCAATGATTCGATGCGGGCGTTAACCATGTTGCCGATCTGCAGCATGGCCGCCCGCATCCATTCCTCCATATCCAAAGGTCGACCCGGCGTCGCGCCCTGAGGCACCGCAGGAGCAGCGTCGGTCTCCATACGACTCTGTGCGATGGTTGGCCCCGTAGTCGCCTTCAATTCTGTTCGGAGCTGCGCGATCTCGTTGCGCAGTTCCGCAACTTCCCCCCTGAGTCGCGCGTTCTCGACAGCGACTCTTCGAGTCTCCTCCGAAATGGTCAGCGAAGATAGCTCTGCTGCTCTTTCTTTTATCGACGCGACGCTTAGGTTGAAAGTCCTCAGCACCTGCCCTTTGAGGTGTTTGGACTTTGCCGCCGCCTCTGCGATCAGCCCACATTCTGCGTCGATGGCCTTATTCAGTTCTTCGGCCGTTGCACTGCTCATCGGCTGAAGAACCCCTGGACACTCGACTCGCTTGTCTTTTACTGCGGTCCGTGTGTCGTACACCCTCTTTTCTAGGTTGCTTACAGCCTCCCTATATTCGGCGTCAGCTCTGGCTTTAGCATGCTCCTGCTTAGCCTTTAAGAAGCCGACCCATTGCCCCGTTGTAGGAGGCCTGCCGCGGCCCCTCTTCTGGGTAGTAACTTCAAGTTCTCTTTCTCTGCTAGAGTCAGAGCCGCTTTCCCCTTCTCGTCTGATACCGGATCGGGATCGTTTTCGTCCTCTCTTCGACCCGTCGGAGTCCGTCGTGGTCTCAGAGAGAAACGACCTCTCTTCGTCAATTAAAGCGCTACGCTTCTCCTTTTCGTGGCGCTGACGCGCACGTCTGGACGTGGAGTCCGATTTTTGTTCCGTTGGTGCGGTTTGGGCGGATACCGCCTCCACACCCCGGAAGTACAGCCCCTGGCTCAGGCCCCCTTGCGGGCGACCGAATGGCGAAGTGTGCCCCTCCAGATCCGATGGGGCAGACGGGGCCCGTGGGCCCCGTGAGGGATTCTCCGGCTAGGCCGGTACCCTCCTGGAGTATACGTTCGTTAGTTGTACTTGCCATTTTTCTTGTTTTCCTTTTTTTATAGGGTGAGGTCCCCTCCGCTAGTGACCGGACACCCTCCGGCCATTCATCCCTTCGGCACGGGAGACCTTGAGATTGGGGTGATTTTTACCGAGGTTTTCTTCCTCCCCATTTCCCCTGAAGAAACCCCTACCCTGGCAGTCGTTAGCCGTCGTCGGCGACTATTCCGCAGAGCGGGCGCCGACGCCGTTTCCAGGGTGCACCACGAGGAGGTGACCGCCTTGCACCCCAGGTTAGGTTAGGTTTTTTTTTTTTTTTTTTTTTTTTTTTTTTAAGGTGGAGAAATCCTCATGGATACCCCGGGAGCTGGGGCTGCCGGGGTTATGTGAGACTCCTACTCACTAAAACTCCACCAGGTTTCGTCTCTACGCCGGGCGACGGCCGGGGGCATTCGTGCTGAGCACTTGACCCCGTCTGGCCGTCGCAGCGTTGTCTGCGTCAAGAACGGACGCAGACCCTCCTCGCCCTGTTGGGCATGAGAGCGAGCAGAAACCCATAAGGCTCGCTCTCATCCTCGCGGTGGGGGCCTGTGCAATGCGGACTCCTGTCGCCCCAGCGACATTCGTCCGCAGGCCACCCACTACGGCATCGCAGCTTGGTGCAACCACCTACGCTGCCTCATCCTCCTACGCCTCGACGCCTCCGCCAAGGGATCGTCGGTTCTGAGGCGCTGCGCCTCCCTTTGGCGGGACATGACGGTCTCGCAAAACTCGGAGACCGCCGTCCACGCACTCCTACTATCCAACATTGCCCGGATGGTAGTGGGCAATGTGAGGTCCGTCCCAACTACGGCAATAAGCCGCAGCCTCTCCACGGTCCACGCCGGACACTCTTCTAACGTGTGCTGGGCGGTGTCATCCACCCCCCAGTCACACGACCGGCACACGGGGCTCGACTCCCTGCACACAATAGTATGCAGGTACCTGTCGAAGCACCCGTGTCCCGATAGCACCTGCGTTAGGTGGTAGGATAGGGAGCCCGATTTGCGCTCGACCCATTTCCGGAGCGACGGCTGGATGCCGGCAATGGCCCAATGTCCAGCCGTCGGCTCAAGGAGTGATTGCGACCACCTCGCCATCATGGCCGCACTGCCGCTCCTTCTCCATCTCTCCAGATCCGCAGGACAGTATCGCCTGCCCGTGTCACGCATCTCGCCCCTTTTCCTGTACAGGAAATCTGAGAGCTCTGCCTGGAGCTCCCAGGGGGGGTGCCCGCTAGAGCACAGGCCGCCTCGAAAGATATGGTGCGGTATCCCCGGATGGCCCTGATCGCCATGACCCTCTGAGGTCTTCTCAGAAGGGATCTATTAATGGGATTCAGGGCATCCAACCACACTGGGGCACCATAAAGAGCCATCGAGGCGACCACGTTGGCGTACAGACGCCGACACGCCGACCCCGGTCCTCCGACATTCGGGAGCAGGCGGGCGAGACCCGCCGCTGTTTGCACCAGCTTGGGTCCCATCCGCCTGAAATGCTCGCCGAAGCTCCACCGACTGTCGAGTGTCAGGCCCAGGTATTTAATGTGGGCTTCCACCTCGATCCGCACCCCCCCAACAGTGATGTTAGCGTCGGGGGGAGGTCTCCTGCGAGGCGCATGGAAACATATGGCGCTGGTTTTATCCAGCGCCACGCTCAGGCCCAGTCTTCTGATTCTGGCCACCACCTGAGCTGTTCCAGCGGTGGCCAGAATCGCCGCGTCCCTATAAGTATCTCCGCGGGCAACTACCAGAGTGTCATCAGCGTAACACACCAGGTAGAGCCCGCGAAGAAGTGCACCGCGAAGCACCGCGTCATACCCTATGTTCCACAGGAGCGGACCGAGGACCGACCCCTGTGGAACTCCTCGCTCCACTCTGTGGGAGACTAGGCGGCCTTCTCTGTCCACATATTGGACGACACGCCCCCGTAGGTAGTCTGCCGCTAGGCGCTGCAGATATCCGGGCACCCTGTGGAACTTCAGTCCTTCCAGGATGCACCGGAACGGGAGCGTGTTGAACGCGTTGGCGATGTCTAACGACACCGCCACCACTGAGCCTCCTCTGGAGGTCGTCTCGGCAGAGAGGGCCTTGACGCTCATGATCGCGTCCACCGTTGAGCGACCCTCCCTGAAGCCGAACTGGCAGTCCGACAAATTTGGACCCATAGTGCGCAGGTGTTCCGAGATGCGGGAAGCGACTACTCTCTCGAAGCACTTTCCCGCCTCGTCCAGCAGCACTATGGGTCGGAAAGCCGACGGTGATTCGTCTGACCGGCCACTCTTCTTGGCGAGCACCAGCCTGCCCTCTTTCCAGCATGCTGGGAACTGCCCTGACTGGAGGCTGGTATCCAGGAGCGCCCTGTATGGCGACTCCAACCCTGCCTCCAGCGCAAGCACAAGCACACGGGCTTGCACGCCGTCCGGCCCTGGGGCAGTCTTTTTGCCCCGGAGTCTCCCAATTATTCCGGCGTATTCCCCGTCCGAGACGGGCGGGGCCTCATGGTTGGTGACGTCCAAGGCCAAACCCACCGCTGGAGGAGTCCTCTCCGGCTCCTGAGGAGGAAAAAGTACCGCCACCATTTCCTGTAGCTGCTGGGGGTCCAGGGTTTCCGTGACCGGGACGCCGTGATTGCGCAAGCGATTGCGAATCGCGCGATACGGTCGTCCCCACGGATCCCTACTAAGCCCCTCCAGCAGCTCCTCCCATGAGCGCCGCTTCGCAGCTCTTATCGCTGCCTGGAGCTCTTGCTTAGCGGCCCTATACGTGTCGCCAAGCCTTCGCTCGTCCTCCATCGTGCGGTTTCTTCTGCGCCGGTATCGCGCCACCGACTTCTTGGCGCGCTTGCACGCCGCCCGTAGTGCTGCCAGCTCTTGCGACCACCAGTACATGGCCGTGTCTGGCGGAGGTCGCCTGGCGCGAGGCATCGAGGCATCGCAGATGCGAGCCAGTGCCTCACGAAACCAAAGGGCCCTCTCGCTCACGGCCAGCACTGGGGCCGAATCGGCCTCCCACGCCTGCACAATCGCTGCCTCGGTAGCGACCTCGCGATTGAGGCGCGTTATCGCCCACCGCGGAAATGGAGAGGCTATTCCAGCACCGGAGACGGAGACGCTGCAGATGGAGAATCGGATATATTGGTGATCCGAGAGCGTCTCCGTCTCTACTAGGACCTGCCAGTCCCTAATTCGGGTTGCTGTCGCAGGGGAAGCAAAAGTGAGGTCCACTATGGACTCCCCCTGCGGCCGAACACAGGTCGGTGCACTGCCTCTGTTAAGCAGGACCAGGTTCACAGAGGCCGCCCAATCCTCGACTTCGCTGCCGCGAGGATCAGTCACCGGGGATCCCCAGGTAGAGGACTTAGCATTAAAGTCCCCGGCGACGATAATTTGCAGCGGGGCAGCGCGCTGGACCGCGCCTCCCAGTTCTGCCAAGAAGGCCTCAAATTGTGCGAGGGTCTTATTGGGGGAGAAGTAGACACCTATGAGGGCGTACTCTCCCCACCCCGCAACAACAAACCCATCGCCTCGCTCTCGCAGGACGATTGGGGCCTTCGAGGACCAAGCTCCTACCAAAGCCACAGTGCCGGATAAGTCTGCTAGCCAATTGTGGCGGTCCGGAACCGTGTAGGGTTCCGCCACAATTGCCACCCCCAACCGCCACTCCGCCATGTGCTGCAGGAGAAGGTCCTGAGCAGCGGCGCAGTGGTTTACGTTCACCTGGAGAACTGAGCGGGCCGCGTTAGGCATTTTCTACTGCCATCGGTTCCTCGCGGGACGCCCGCTCAGCCACCGGAGCCGCCTTCGGCCCAGCACCTCTTTTCCCTCTCTGCCGTCGGGGGGGCAAGCACCCTTTGCCACCCACCGCATGCTTAGCAGGCTTGCCCGCCGCGGCACACACCACGCAGTGCGGCGCCTCTGAGCAGGCTCCCGCTTTGTGGCCGTCCTTCCCGCAGCGGTAGCATGCGCTCCCGCGGTCCTCCGAAGCCTTGCACGCCGCCTTGGTGTGCCCCAGCTGCAGGCACCTAAAGCAGCGGAGAGGGCGGGGCTCGAGCAGCTTGACCTGCACCGAGCTCCACCCGATCAGCAAACGGCCCGCTGTTAGGGCCTTGGCTGCCGACATCGGTACTTGGGCCCAAGCCACCCCGCTACCGCCAGAGCCGACCTTGATGTCGCCCACCTTGATATGGCTTAGGGGCAGGCTCCTTTGCTGCCAGCGCCCTGAGCACATCCTCGCCGGTGATAGAGTCGTCCAGACCGGTGAGTCGGACGTCTACCGACTTGTGTGGCCGGACGACTCTCATTGTCTCCGGAAGGACGCTCTTAATGTGCGCCGCTAGCTGGTCCGCCTTCTCGGCGCTCACAGCGGCGGGCATTTCCAGCAGCCGCGCGCCCGTCGCCGTCGTGCGGAACTTGAACCCGCCCTCGATGCCGAGTTCGGACAGGTTCACTCGGTCCCGCACGTTTTTGAGGATGCTGGCGTAGTCTGCCTTTTCCTCCGGCGGCGCGGCTATCACAACCGCCTGAGTGCGCGGTGGTTTCGCCGCTCGTGGCTTGCCCTTCTTGGGACCCTTGCCCTTCTTTGTCTTCGGCGGCGGCTGGGCGGCCGGTTTTCGGGCAGCCCGCTTCTTTTTCCTGCCGGTGACTAAGGTCCAGGCCTCATCACCGGCATTAGCAGCTGGAAGTGCTGCTGGCTCAGCTCTTTTGGCACCCTTCTTTATAGGACGCGCAGCTTTTTTCCCGCTCTCGGTTTCTTTTGGCAGCGTAGGCTGCTTAGCCAATGTTTTTGCCGCCCTAGCATCGGCGGCCAGCGGCGGACGTACTCGCTCGGGAGGCAAGCATAGTCTCGCCTCCAAAGACTCGATGCGGGCGTTTACCATGTTGCCTATTTGCAGCATGGCCGCCCGCATCCACTCCTCTCTCTCTGCCGGTGGAACCGGCCTCGCGCTTGAACTCGGCGCAGGAGCTATCGCGGTCTCCATAGGAGTCGGTGCGGCAGAGACAGTCGCCCGCACTTCCGCCCGGAGCTGCGCAATCTCCTGGCGCAGTTCCGCCACTTCCCCTTTGAGCCGAGCATTCTCTCGGAACACCCGTCTCGTTTCCTCCGTTGAGGTCAGAGAGGCCAGTTCTGCTGCCCTTTCCTTTATGGACGCGACACTTTGTTTAAATGTCCGCAGAATCTGGCCTTTCAGGTGGGAAGACTTCCCAGCTGCCTCCGCAATAAGCCCGCACTCCGCCTCGATGGCGTTGTGCAGCTCTTCCGATGTCGCGCTAGTGAGCGGCAGCTCTTCGCGCGGGCACTCAACGCGCTTGCCCTGGACCGCAATCCGCGTAGCGTACGCCTTCTTTTCGAGGTTTTTCACGGCCTCTTCGTATTCCACGGCGGCCTTCTTTTTAGCCAGGTCCTGTTTGGCCTTAAGAAAGCCAACCCACTGTCCCGTGGTTGGAGGCCTTCCCCGGCCTCTCTTTTGCTTGGGGACCTCTACTTCGGTCTCCAAGCTCGTGTCGGACTCGCCGTCGCTCGTCCTCATCCTCGAGCGGGACCGCTTGCGTGGTCCCCGCTCACCTCTCTGCGTAGCGTCCGAGTCGGTGGTCTCCGACAAGAACGAACGCTCCTCTACCATTGTAGCCTCGCTACAACCTGCCGTTGGTGCGGTCTGGGCGGGTACCGCCTCCGCACCTCCGGAACTAAAGCCCCCCTGGCTCAGGTCACCCTTGCGGGCGACCGAATGGCGAAGTTTGCCCCCTCCAGATTCGGTGGGGCAGACGAGGCCCGAAGGCCCCGTGAGGGATTCTCCGGCTAGGCCGGTACCCTCCTGGAGTATAATATCGCTTTTGTAACTTGCCATTTTTGTTTTACTTCCTTTTTTACAGGGTGAGGTCCCCTCCGCTAGTGGCCGGACACCCTCCGGCCATTCAACCTGTCGGCACGGGAGACCTTAAGTTTGGGGTGATTTTTTACCGAGGTTTTCTTCCTCCCCCCCATTTCCCCTGAAGAACCCCCATACCCTGGCAGTCGTTAGCCGTCGTCGGCGACTATTCCGCAGCAGGTTAGGTTAGGTTAGGTTAGGTTTTTTTTTTTTTTTTTTTTTTTTTTTTTTTTTTTTTTTTTTTTTTTTTTAAGGTGGAGAAATCCTCATGGATACCCCGGAGCTGGGGCTGCCGGGGTTATGTGAGACTCCTACTCACTAAAACTCCACCAGGTTTCATCTCTACGCCGGGCGACGGCCGGGGGCATTCGTGCTGAGCACCTGGCCCCGTCTGACCGTCGCAGCGTTGTCTGCGTCAAAAGTGGACGCAGACCCTCCTCGCCCTGTTGGGCATGAGAGCGAGCAGAAACCCATAAGGCTCGCTCTCATCCTCGCGGGGGCCTGTGCAATGCGGACTCCTGTCGCCCCAGCGACATTCGTCCGCAGGCCACCCACTACGGCAGCGCAGCTCGGTGCCACCACCTCCTACGCTGCCCCGTCCTCCAACGCCGCGACGCCTCCGCCAGGGGATCGTCGTCTCTAAGGCGTTGGGCCTCCCTTTTCCGGGACATAACAGACTCCGCAAAGTCGGAGACAGCCGTCCACGACCTCCTGTCGCTCAACATTGCCCGGATGACCTCGGGCAATGTTAGGTCCATCCCGATGACCGCGACCAAGCGCAGCCGATCCAACGCCCACGCAGGGCACTCCGCCAGTGTGTGCTGGGCAGTGTCGTACACCCCCCAGTCACACGACCGGCACACGGGGCTCGACTCTCTACACACGATGGTGTGTAGATATTTGTCGAAGCACCCGTGTCCTGACAGGATCTGCGTCAGGTGGTAGGTGGGCGAGCCCGACTTCCGCTCAACCCACCTCTTGAGCGACGGCTGAATGGCTTCGATGGTCCGATGCCCAGCCGTCGGCTCGAGGAGTGCCTGCGACCACCTCTCCATTATGGAAGCGTTGCCCCTTCTCTTCCACCGCTCAAGGTCGGTGGGACAGAACTCCCTGCCCGCGTCGCGCGCCTCTCCTCTCTTCCTGTAAAGGAAGGCTGACAGCTCCGCCTGGAGCTCCCATGGAGGGGATCCTGCAAGCGCACATGCCGCCTCGAATGAGATGGTGCGGTAGCCCCGGATTGCCCTGATAGCCATGACTCGCTGAGGGCGCCTCAGCAGAGCCTTATTAGTGGCATTCAGGGCATCCAGCCACACCGGCGCACCATAGAGGGCCATTGAGGCGACCACGCCAGCGTACAGGCGCCGGCACGTCGACCCCGGTCCTCCGACGTTGGGGAGCAGACGGGCGAGACCCGCCGCGGTTCGCACCAACTTGGGTCCCATCCGCCGGAAATGCTCCCCAAAACTCCACCGGCTGTCAAGCGTTAGGCCCAGGTATTTTAAGCAGGGCTCTACAGCAATCTGCACTCCCCCAACAGTGATGTTAGCGTTGGGGGGAGGTCTCCTGCGAGGCGCATGGAAACATATGGCGCTGGTTTTGTCCAGCGCCACACCGAGGCCCAGCCTTCTTATTCTGGCCACCACCTGCGCTGTTCCAGCAGTGGCCAGAATCGCCGCCTCTCTGTAGGTGTCTCCGCGGGCAACTACCAGAGTGTCATCAGCGTAGCACACCAGGTAGAGCCCGCGAAGGAGTGCACCACGGAGCACCACATCGTAACCGATGTTCCACAGGAGCGGGCCAAGGACTGACCCCTGTGGAACTCCTCGCTCTACTCTATGCGAGACTAAGCGGCCTTCCCTGTCCACATATTGGACCACACGCTCCCGTAGGTAGTCTGCAACCACCCGCTGCAGATACCTGGGCACCCTGTGGGACTCTAGTCCGTCCAGGATGCACCGGAACGGGAGCGTGTTGAACGCGTTGGCGATGTCTAGCGACACCGCCACCACTGAGCCTCCTCTGGAGGTCGTCTCGGCAGAGAGGGCCTTCACGCTCATTATGGCGTCGATGGTGGATCGGCCCTCTCTAAATCCGAACTGGCTATCTGCCAGATCTGGGCCCACAGTGCGCAGGTGTTCAACGATGCGGGAAGCGACCACCCTCTCAAAACACTTCCCCGCCTCGTCCAGCAGCACTATGGGCCGAAAGGCCGACGGCGAATCGTCGGACCGGCCACTCTTCCGCGCAAGCACCAACCTGCCCTCTTTCCAGCACGCTGGAAACTGCCCCGAACTTAGGCACGAGTTCAGAAGTGCCCTGTAGAGGGACCCCAGTGCAGCTTCCAGCGCTATCGCCAGCATGCGAGCATGGACCCCATCCGGCCCTGGGGCGGTCTTCTTTCCGCGGAGCCTTTCAAGGATGGTGTCGTATTCCCCATCGGAGACCGACGGAGCCTCAACACCAGCCTCATCCGCAACTAGATTCCGGGCGGGCAGATCCACTTCCGATTCTCGCGCAGGAAAAAGCGCCGAAACCGTATCCTGCAACTGCTGAGGGTCTAGGGTTTCCGTGACGGGGACGCCGTGACTGCGCAGGCGATTGCGAATCGCGCGATACGGTCGTCCCCACGGATCCCTACTGAGCCCCTCCAGCAGCTCCTCCCACGAGCGCCGCTTCGCCGCTCTAATGGCCGCCTGAAGGTCTTGTTTGGCGGCCTTATAAGCTGCGATGAGCCGCTGCTCATCTTCGGCAACCCGCATTCTCCTCCTGCGGTAGCGAGCCAAGGACTTTTTCGCCCGTTTGCAGCTCGCACGTAGCGCGGCCAGCTCCTGCGACCACCAGTACATGGCCGTGTCTGGCGGAGGTCGCCTGGCGCGAGGCATCGAGGCATCGCATATGCGAGCCAGTGCCTCGCGGAACCAAAGGGCCCTCTCGCTCACGGCCAGCACTGGGGCCGAATCAGCCTCCCACGCCTGTACTATCGTGGCTTCGGCAGCCAAGTCTCGGTTCAACCGCGTAATTGCCCAACGCGGGAATACGGGGGCTGATCCACCACCGGAAACGGAGACGCCGTAGATGGAGAACCGGATGTACTGGTGATCCGACAGCGTCTCCGTCTCTTCCAGGACTCGCCAGTCCCTAACACGACTGGCCGCCGCAGGGGACGCAAAAGTGAGGTCCACTATTGACTGCCCCTGCGGTCGGACACAGGTCGGTGCACTGCCTCTGTTGAGGAGCACCAGGTTTACAGAGGCCGCCCAATCCTCAACTTCACCACCACGCGGGTCGGTCACCGGGGATCCCCAGGTCGAGGACTTAGCGTTAAAGTCCCCGGCGACTACGACTTGCAGTGGCGCAGTACGTCGGACCGCACCGCCCAACTCCACCAAGAAAGCCTCGAATTCGGCGAGGGTCTTATTGGGGGAGAAGTACACTCCAATAAGAGCGTACCCTCCCCACCCCGCCACCACGAAGCCATCTCCTCGCTCGCGCAGGACGAGCGGGGTCTCTGCGGACCACGCTCCGACCACGGCCACCGAGCCTGACCGATCTGCGAGCCAATTGTGGCGGTCTGGAACCGTGTAGGGTTCCGCCACAATTGCCACCCCCAACCGCCACTCCGCCATGTGCTGCAGGAGGAGATCCTGAGCAGCGGCGCAGCGATTTAAATTCGCCTGGATGACCGAGCGGGCCGCGTTAGGCATTGTCGACGTTCATTGCCTCCTCGCGGCGCGGCCGCTCAGTCACCAGAGCCGCCTTTGGCCCAGCAACCCCTTTCTTACTCTGCCGTCGGGGTGGCAAACATCCTTTGCCTCCCACCACGTGTGTGGCTGGCTTGCCTGCTGCGGCGCATACCACGCAATGTGGCGCCTCAGTGCAGACCGTCGCTTTATGGTCCGCTTTCCCGCAGCGGTAACATATTCCGCCACGATCCTCCACGGCTGTACAGGTCGCCCGGGTGTGCCCCAGCTGTAAGCACCTGAAGCACCGAAGTGGGCGAGGCTCGAGGAGCTTCAACTGGACGGAGCTCCATCCGATTAGCAATCGGCCCGCCATTAACGCCTTGACAGCCGTCATTGGGACTTGGGCCCAAACTGACCCAACTCCCCTAGCGCTAATTTTAATGCTGCCCACCTTGACGTGTTCTATTGGGCAGGCGCCCTTCGTGGCCAGCGCCCTGAGCACCTCCTCGCCGGTAATCGAGTCGTCCAGACCGTTCAGGCGGACATCAACCGTCTTGTGTGGTCGGACGACTCTAAGCGATTCCGGAAGGACGCTCTTTATTTGGGCCGCTAGCTGGTCAGCCTTCTCCGCACTCACGGAAGCTGGCATTTCCAGCAATCGCGCGCCGGTCGCCGTCGTGCGGAACTTGAACCCGCCCTCAATGCCCAATTGGGACAGGTTCACCTTACTGCGCACGTTCCTGAGCACCTCGGCGTAGTCCAGCTTCTCCTCCGGCAGCGCGGCAATCACGACTGCCTGAGTACGCGGAGGCTTCCTGGAACGTTTGGACTTGGGCTTTTTAGGTCCATTCCCCTTCTTGGGCTTCGGCGGCGGCTGAGTTGCCGATTTGGATGCCGACTTCTTCCTCTTTTTCTTGCCGGTGACCAGGGTCCAAGCCCTATCACCGGCGTTCGTGACAGGAGGTGCTACCACCTCCGCCACGCTTTGGACACCCTTCTTCTGGGGGCCCGCAGACTTCTTCTCGCTGTTTTTCTTCTTTAGCAGCTTAGGCTGCCTGACCGTCGTGTTGGCTGCCTTACTATCTGCGGCCAGCGGTGGACGCACTCGCTCAGGTGGCAAGTTCAACCTCATCTCGAGCGATTCGATGCGGGCGTTTACCATGTTGCCGATCTCCTGCATGGCTGCCCGCATCCAATCCTCCTTGTCCGTGGATGGGACCGACACTGCGCCCGGAAGCGCCGCAGGAGTGACCTCTGTCTCCATGGCTGCCGGACTCGGTCTTCCAGTCGGTGGTATGACAGGAGACGCTCTGTTCCATATTTCAGCCCGGAGCTGCGCAATCTCCTGGCGCAGTTCTGCTACTTCACCCTTGAGACGAGCATTCTCCTTAAAGAGTCGCCTCGTCTCCTCAGTCGTCGTTAGCGAGGACAATTCAGCAGCCCTCTCTTTAATTGAGGCGACGCTCTGCTTAAAGGTCTTGATGATTTGACCTTTAAGGTTCGACGATTTCGCCGCCGCCTCCGCAATGAGGCTGCATTCCACCTCGATGGCATTGTGCAGCTCAGTCGCCGATGCAGCCGTGATCGGCGTCTCTTCGGTAGGGCATGCAACACGCTTTTTCTCGACTACTTTACGCGTCGCATATACCCTCTCTTCCATCGTTTTTACGGCTTCCTGAAACTCGGCGTCTGCCCTGGCCTTGGCCAGCTCAGTCTTCGCCTTCAGGAACCCGACCCACTTTCCCGTTGTAGGAGGCCTTCCCCTGCCTCGCTTCTGCTTCGGGATTTCGACCTCCGTCTCCACGCTGGTGTCGGAGTCCCCGTCGCATGTTCGTAATCCAGAACGGGATCGCTTGCGAGGACCTCGCTTGCTTCCCGCCGTCGCCTCTGAGTCCGTGGTCGTCTCTGACAGAAACGACCTGTCCTCAACCACCGATGGTGCGGTCTGGGCGGATACCGCCTCCGCACCCCCGGAACTGCAGCCCCCCTGGCTCAGGCCACCCTTGCGGGCGACCGAATGGCGAAGTTTGCCCCCTCCAGATCCGATGGGGCAGACGGGGCCCGAGGGCCCCGTGAGGGATTCTCCGGCTAGGCCGGTACCCTCCTGGAGTAATTGTTCGTTTTGTTGACTTGCCATTTTTTCGGTTTTTCCTTTTTAGGGTGAGGTCCCTCCGCTAGTGACCGGATACCCTCCGGCCATTCATCCCTTCGGCACGGGAGACCTTGAGATTGGGGTGATTTTTACCGAGGTTTTCTTCCTCCCCCTTTCCCCTGAAGAAACCCCCTACCCTGGCAGTCGTTAGCCGTCGTCGGCGACTATTCCGCAGAGCGGGCGCCGACGCCGTTTCCAGGGTGCACCACGAGGAGGTGACCGCCTTGCACCCCAGGTTAGGTTAGGTTAGGTTAGGTTAGGTTAGGTTAGGTTAGGTTAGGTTCCCCACCCACCGCAGAGGTAAAACTCTGCGGTACCCTGGGCTTGTCGTGCCGGGGGCGCTCAGTAGCCGGGAGTAATAGTCGATTGTGCAGGAGGCACCTTCGGCTACCCGGTGAAGCCAACAGGGTTGCCGGCTTCCCGAGTCTTCAGACCAGGCTCGGGAGTCGGTCGGTGGGGGCCGCAAGGCCCACCCGCGTTTACGCGGGAGGTGTATATATGTACATAGTGGAGGTGTGCCGACTTCTTGGGCTTGCCCTGGAGGTCGGCCGGTGGGGGCCGTAAGGCCCCGGATTTGTATATATATGTATATATTTGTATATAGGGATTTTGCCGACTTCCTGGGGATACTCGGGAAGTCGGCACAGGCGGAGGCCGCAAGGCCTGAGCGCATTAGCGCTAGGGGGTGTATAGGTGTAAATTTGTATATATGTAATATATGTATATATGGGGTATCGCCGGCTTCGTGAGTTTATTGAAAAATAAACTTCCCGAAGCCGGCCCAGGCGGAGGCCGAAAGGCCTGGGCGCGTTGGCGCCAGGGTGGGTATATCTTTGTCTTTATATATGTATTAGTATGTATTTTGTGTATATATGGCGGCACTATGTTGCCGCCCCAGGCGGGGACCGAAAGGTCTGGGCGCGTAAGCGTCAGGGGTGTTATTATAAGTTTATATATGTATTCGTATGTAATAGTATTTATATATGGCGGCAGTAGGTTGCCGCCCCAGGAGGGCCCCTCGGGGCAAGCGCCGGGGCGTCGCGGTTGAATGCGCAAGCGATCCCGTGACGTCCCACTATGGCGCTAGACGGGACCTTGGGGTTTTAGTTTGGGTATGGGGCCAGGTCTTCTAAAGACCATTGCACATGGCCTCGAGTCCCACACTCCCCGCGCCACTTTTTACCATCTGTCCCGGCGCGGGGTGCGTAAATGCATTTCCCCAAGTAAAAAAAAAAAAAAAAAGGTTAGGTTAGGTTAGGTTAGGTTAGGTTAGGTTAGGTTAGGTTTTTTTTTTTTTTTTTTTTTTATATTGGTTTGTGTGAGATCTCCCCTAACATTATCAGGGCCCTTGTTTGTATAAATATGATTAATTACATTTAAATTGTGATATTTTAACATTTTTCTTTTCTATCAAGTTTTATACAGGTTATTTCGCTTTTTAGCTTTTGTGGTAATTTTACAAATATTGTACATTGCTTTTACTAATTTTACTAATTTTTATACATGTTGTTATACATTGCACGTAATACTGTAACAGAATATTTTCTTTTGATATATTAAGTATAATAATTTTGACATTTTAGTAATATAACATATAAGATAATTCGATACAATTAAAAGAAATACTATATAATTTCAATAGCATCCAAAAACTAATAGAATTCAATGAGACTTAAAATACACTAAATAATGATACGATGTATATAAGAATAATATTAAGAAGGTACAAGTAAAGTAACAGTTATACAGTAAGATAATAGTAACAATTTATATATATTAACAATTATGCCATTCGCCAAGTATTGCGCTTCTCAGATATGATAGTCAGACAGACAATTTTTTTTTTTTTTTTTTTTTCTGGCTTTCTTTTTGTCTTTCGTTATTTTCATGACTCAATGTTTTCAAATTTACAGTTGTACTTAATTCCTATGAAATTTGCTGCACTTAATTACATACCAATTAGTGACAGTTTCAGCGTCTTACTTCTACTCGAGTTTTGTTTCTCGTATACTCTCTTTTTTTAGTACTAAAAAATGAAATGTATATCGACCGTCAACAATTAGCCAGACTCGAGCTGATGTTATGAATTTATATAAAAACTTAAGTTGTGTGTAGTGTAGGTAATGTGACTGATGTAAGTGATATGGGTGATGTAGTTAATGAATGTGAACTAGATAATGTGATGTTTTCAATACATATATGGGGCGCAATGCGGCTTTTCAGCACTACATAAAGCCTATATAAATATAATACATATAATATATATTTATAGAATGAGTATACAATTACATATATAAAGTGGTATAAAACAAAAATAATATATATATATAATGAAATGTAATATATAATAACTAAAATGTAAAACCTATATATATCTAATACATATAATTTATAATTATAAAATAAGTATAGAGTTGCATATATAATTTGGTATAAAGGGATAATAATAATATATATATATAATAATGTGTAATTTACAACAACTAGCATATATACGATCGTTTTAATTTGCCTAATTTTAGCAGTACGCGACTGAGGATCGCGCCAGTGCGTCCCACTTTGCCCTGATGGGGCATTCCTCGCTAAATGCTGCATGTTCCGTCTTTGGCAGTCCCTCCTTCGTGCAGTTCCTGCAGGTGGGCCCACGTCCTGCCGAGACCTGGGGACACTCTGCTTTTCGGTGCTCGCCTCCGCAATGATTGCAGAGGTCCGCACTTTCTTGGCAGAGCCTCCTACCGTGGCCGAACGCGAGGCACCTGGAGCACTGCACGAGGGGGGACTGATCCTCCACTTTGACCCGTTGGAGGTCAATATAAACCCTGCCGGCGGACGTAAGCCTCTGCCACAGCGTAGGGGAGACCCGGAGGACGACGTGGGACTCTAACTGGTTCCTCGCCCTCCTCCGGTACCTCACCTCGATGTCAGCCTCGTCCGCCGACAGGTCCCTGAACAGGTTCTTATTTTGCTCCGGGAGAGCCGACTTTATATCGTCATCAGAGTTATAACTGAGAACATTTCTCAGTATGACGAGTGGCTTTTTATTTGTCGCGGGTTCGACTCGCAACTGCTCATCTTTTGTGAGCAGCTCTTTTGCTCTCCCAAGCTCTTGTTCAGAGGCGCAGCTTAGGACCACCTTCCCCTCCTTTACCTTCCTCAGTCGCTCCACCTGTATACCATTTTTCCTTGCATTTATGCTGGTCCTAATTTTATCCACCACTTCAC
Source organism: Hestina assimilis (assembly GCA_023373885.1). Classification (NCBI taxonomy): domain Eukaryota; kingdom Metazoa; phylum Arthropoda; class Insecta; order Lepidoptera; family Nymphalidae; genus Hestina; species Hestina assimilis. The sequence continues at coordinate 70,539 of CM041750.1, read as the reverse complement.
TACTAGTATCAATGCCGGAAGTGGCTGAGACGATTACAGAATAGGTCCGCGGGGGCAGCGTGACAGATGTTAGTGTCGGCTGTGGTGCGGGAGCGGGTGGGGATCTCTGCGCGACGGTCTCGGCGTATGTTGGGGTATTGTCCCTCAACTCCGATATCGTCTCGCAGAGTCTCCCCGTCTGGTTCTTCCACTCCAGCACATTATTAGCCAGCTCGTCGTTGGCAATTTTTGCTTGCTTAGCATGCCCTTCGACCATAGCGGCCCACGCTGCAACCGTCTCAACCAGATTTTGACCTTGCCGTTGCATTTCTATGGTGCTATTTAATCCACTGACTATCATTTGGTTCGTTTCATGGGACTTTACGATGTCCTGACGCAGGTCCGCGACCAGAGCGGAGAGGAGCCTAAGTTCCGACCCGCTCTCGTCCGGGACCCGCGTCACTCCATCGGCGTCCGCTTTCCTAGCAGAAGACCTGGATGTCTTCTTGTACTCATTTTCGATGTGTTCGACTAGCCCGACTAGCTTGTCTAGCATCGCGAAGGCTGTGGTTTTTAGCTCCGTTTTTAAGTTACGGGCCTCACCTAACGCTTGTTTGGCCTTCGCGCTGTAGGAACTCGCTTTGTCGAGCCAGTTTTTTGAGTCGATAGCACCAGCGGCGGATTTAGTTTTTGATATGGTCGCTTCAGTCTTTGGGCTGGCCATTTTGGGGGGTCTCACAGACAAGGGATGTAAAAGGTCCCGACAGCAATATGCCTGTTATTTCTCCGAAACGGGTGTAAATTGCCCGCAACGGTTGTGGATTATGAAATCTAAATTATTAATAATAAATTAAAATGCAATAAAGTAATAGATAAATTTATAGTTAAAATTTTTTAATGTAAATTTCTTAGTTAAATAATATTTTCAATTTTTGTTTTTAATAGTATTTTAATTAAATAATGAAATTGTATATAATAAGATATTTAAAATTTTTATTGTTTTAATTTCCACTGAGATAACAGACAATTTACTGTTTTATATATTTTAATTAAATTATACGATATTAAAGTCAAATAATTATATTTAAATGCAGGCAGCAATAGCTGGCCTGCCTTGTCTAAAAATTTTTTATAAATATAAAAGTCAATAATACATTTAAACTTAAAACTATATTATATGGCAATCTTATCGATTAGCCGTCTACTTCGCAGCCTTAACGACCCTGTGTCTTAATTTAATTCGCAGGAATGGTCTATGCCCTCAGGCCCCCCGTAATTACCATCCAGTGCGCAAAGCGCTTAGTTGTCAATACAACATGCGCCTGCTGCACCGGAAAAGATAAGATGGGTGACCGTAGCGCACAAACCGCCCTCTGCGGTTTACTCTTAATATTAAAGTCCTGGTGTTACTTTCCGTCACTAGGTGGCCCTATTTATGAATATTTTATATATATATATATGATATATTAATTATAATTTAAATTCTAATATATATTGATAACAATAAATACAATTTATATTATTCCAACTATTGTTGTGTGTCTTATAATTATTGTGTTTATTATATATATTCCTATTTATTTTTAATAAGTATATATATTTAATATTTGGTCTATTTAACCTATTTGTCCCTAGTGGGCGCTTTAATGTTGTATTTATTTGTCGCTAGATGGCGCAAATATTATATTCTTATGATAAATAATTATTATTTATATATATGTCTATTTTATGTTTTAATATATAATTATACCGATAAATACAAATTAACTACTTTGTGTGTTTTAATTATTATGTTTATTTCATATATATACCTAAATATTTATAATAAATATATATTTTAATATTTGGTCTATTTAACCTATTTGTCCCTAGTGGGCGCTTTTTAATTTTGTATATATGTTTGTCACTAGATGGCGCAATTATTGTATTTTTATAATAAAATAAATATTATTTATATATATGTTTACTTTATATTTTAATCAATAAATACAATTTAATATTATACCAACTATTTTGTGTGTTTTAATTATTATGTTTATTTTATATATATATGCCTAAATATTTATAATAAGTATATATTTTAGTATAGTCTATTTAACCTATTTGTCCCTAGTGGGCGCTTTTTAATTTTGTATATATATTTGACACTAGATGGCGCAATTATTGTATTTTTATAATAAAATAAATATTATTTATATATATGTTTACTTTATATTTTAATCAATAAATACAATTTAATACTATACCAAATATTATTGTGTGTTTTATAATTGTTATGTTTATTATATATATATCTAAGTTTTGTAATAAATATATATTTTAATATTTTCTATTTAACCTATTTGTCCCTAGTGGGCGCTTTAATGTTTGTATCTATTAGTCGTTAGATGGCGCAATTATTATATTTTTATAATAAATAAATATTATTTATATATATGTTTACTTTATATTTTAATGTGTAATTTTACCAATAAATACAATTTAATATTATACCGAATATATTGTGTGTTTTATAATTGTTATGTTTATTATATATATGTCTAATTACTTATAATAAATATATATTATAATATTTAATTTAAACTATTTATCCCTAGTGGGCGCTGCTAAGTTTGTATCTATATATCGCTAGATGGCGCTATTATAGTATTTTATAATAAATAAAATAAATAAAATAATATTATTTTGTATGTTTTATATTAATAATTACATATATTTATATTGTAATTGCAATAAATAGTTAAGTATTATTATATATCTATTTACTTATATACGTATATATTACTAATATTTTCAATAATAAGAAAAGTGTAACTTCTTACCGCCAGAGGGCGATATCGATTATGAATCTAGAAAGTTCCAGAACTTAGTTTAAATTTTAAGGTTTGAGAATAATATATAAAATGTCTATTTGCCACTAGAGGACGCTATTGTTATAACCTATAATAATAAATATATAGAATATAAGATTATAATTTATTTTTAAACTATTGTATATATATTTATATATATATTGTAATTAAGTTATAAAGTATTATTCTTATATGTATAATGTTTACTTATATACGTATATATAACTATTACTTTAGTGAAATATATAATAACAACGTGTTTTTATTTGAAACTTTTACCGCCAGAGGGCGATATCAATTCGTAATGGAAAGTTCCAGAACTCGATATTTATTTAATGGGTTTTACGAGATTTTAAGTGTAGCTATTATACAAATCTATTTATAGGGGAAATTAGGAGTGTAGATGAGCTGTATGTAGTAGTTTAGTATTTGTTTAAGTTTAGTGTTTTATGATAATTCTTCAAAATTAAATTTAAGTTAATTTTTATTATTATTAGTTTGGCTATTTGCCGCTGAGGTCGCTGTTTAGATTTCTACCATTACTTCATAAGCCCCGCCCACAAGCGTGGTTTATTTAAATTTAAATTAATACTAATTTTAAGTTATTTGTCTAATTTGTTCTATAATAAGAGTTAAATAAAGGTTATATATAATTGCAAATTATACAGAGTTAATAATATTATGATATCAATAATATAATGGAATTTAAAGTTTTACTATAAAGTTCGGCTTTTTGCCGCTAGGTTCTCTTTATAATTTCTACCAACGCTATATAGGCTCCGCCCACAACGTGGTTGAATTTAAATTAAGGTTATGTTTCGAATTTTAAAATAAGGGCCCTGATTTATCTTATAGTACTCTAAACAGAAGTAAATATGTAAGTGCAATCTATACGGAATCTACTTTTTATAAATTATTATATAATATCAAATAAAATGATAAGTTTACTGTTTGACAATATAGTTCGGCTTTTTACCGCTAGTTTCTCTCACATAAAACCTACCAACGCTATGTAGGCTCCGCCCACAATAGTAGGATTTAAGTTAAGTTAAGTTTACAATTCTATTATATTTATATTGATTTAATCCTATTAAATTACGGGTTTATCTTTAATACTACTTTAAATTAATTATCGTATATATATAAATACAGTCTATACAAATTTCAAGTTTTTATTTAATTAGTTTAGGAGATATGTGTTTGTAACAATACCACTAACAGTTTCTACACTTCTTAATTTTTTAAAAGTTTAATATAAAATGTTAATTTAATAATAGATTATTACATGAGAAAGATTATTTGAAAATTTGTTATTATTATTGTGAATTAAACTAATAAATTAATCTTAAAACTTAGCTGATCTCTTGTTTTGGCTGCTTGCCGCTAGGCGCCGCTGCTCCACCAACGCCTCTTTTACTTAATTTTTGGTGCGGTTTCTCGCCGCTTGAGACCGCCACCAAATCGATGTTTTATTTCGGAAACGGGCCCCAGTTTTCCTTGCCGGAAAAATCCAATTTTTGCAGGGGGTAAAGACGCGCACAAAAACTAGATTCCCGGCGAAAAAGGGGGTCGTCGCTTTAGTTTTCCTGCTAGCGTGGTTGATAGATTTCGACCGCGTGTCACTTTTATATTTTTGATTATAACTTCTTTAATTATGAACCGATTTTTGAGATCTATACAGATTTGGATAGGTCTCGTCAAGACGCAACTTTTGATATATAACACAGGTTTCTAACTTTAATTTTGAAATTCACTATGGCACTATTGACTTTAGAAAAATTTTTATTACTCACTGTGGGGTTGTCCAAAAAATCCAAATTTTTGCACTATGATAGGGGATGACACAACGCACACACTGACACTAAAAAACCCGTAGGTCACCGCTGAAAAACAGACGGCGCACGCGGGTTTGTGTTTCGACGATTGTTTACCTCGGGTTTTTCCTTAATAAAACACTCAGTTTTTCACTTTTCGCGAAAATTTTTTCACTGTTAGGTTCAGTGTCACAGCGCGCACAAACTGTGTGATTTTTACGATTTTAGCGCGAAAAAATACTATTTATTTGATTTTTGTACTACGGAGCGACTTAGAAGCGCTGGCGCTCGGTCGGCGGTGAGAATGCGACTGGTTAGGTTAGGTTTTTTTTTTTTTTTTTTTTTTATTATGTTTCTATCGTTTCCTCTGACATGATCAGAGCTCTTTTTATTCCGTCTGTATTATATTCTATAATTTTTCAATTTCTCAATCAGTTGGTGTTGGGGACTTATATGCTATGGTAGTTACGATATTGGGTATTAAATCTTCTTAATCAATCTTTTGCTTTCTTCTTAATTGCGTTTTATTCATTTCATTTGTTGTGATTTTTTTTTTTTTTTTTTTTTTTTTTTTTTTTTTTTTTTTTTTTTTTTTTTTTTTAATATGTTTTTAATTGTTCCTTCTTAATCTGTCTTAATCTATCTTCTCACTTAATCATCTACTTCCTTCGTAATTATTATGTAATTAATATGTGTAGTTCATTGATAATTGTTTTTTTTTTTTTTTTTTTTTTTTTTTTTTTTTTTTATATTAATGATTGCTGACGTTACTTATTCCTATTATTAACTATTTTTACAATTTTTATTATTAATTTTATTAGTAGTTCTCTGTACTCATTAATTAGAACTATTTTTGACAGGTTCTCAGCAGAAAGTGTCATCCCTGTTTCCATTTCGAACTGCAGACGATCGACTGCATGAACGGGACATTCGGTTAGTAGGTGAGGCACCGTTTCTTTAACATCAGAATCACATATGCACGATGGATTCTCTTTGCATTTAAAACGCTCTAGATATTCCGAGAATCCACCGTGCCCCGTTAACGCCTGTGTTAGTTCTTTAGTTGGCGTCATCTTTCGAACCACCCTATACGCCTCTACTGCACTCGGAAAGAACATTTTCGTGATCGAGCCCGTGGTTTCTGTCTTATACCTCTGATCCCATTCGTCAAGGGAGTTCGCACGGATTTTTCTCTTGACGAATGAGATCGGGCATTTATCGTAGTCTGGTGTTCTCTTGGACTTCAAGGCGGCTTCTTTAGCTAGCGAATCGGCTCTTTCGTTGCCCTCCATACCAACGTGAGCTTTGATCCAAAACAGGGAGACGCTCTTGTTTTGGGCTTTGCAGCGGCTGAGGGCGACTCTCGTTTTTACAGCTAGTGGATGGAGGGCGGCGTGGGGTTAGGTTAGGTTAGGTTAGGTTAGGTTAGGTTAGGTTAGGTTAGGTTAGGTTAGGTTAGGTTAGGTTGGGTTAGGTTAGGTTAGGTTAGGTTAGGTTAGGTTAGGTTGGGTTAGGTTAGGTTAGGTTAGGTTAGGTTAGGTTAGGTTGGGTTAGGTTAGGTTAGGTTAGGTTAGGTTAGGTTAGGTTAGGTTAGGTTAGGTTAGGTTAGGTTAGGTTAGGTTAGGTTAGGTTAGGTTAGGTTAGGTTAGGTTAGGTTAGGTTAGGTTAGGTTAGGTTAGGTTAGTTAGGTTAGGTTAGGTTAGGTTAGGTTAGGTTAGGTTAGGTTAGGTTAGGTTAGGTTAGGTTAGGTTAGGTTAGGTTGGGTTAGGTTAGGTTAGGTTAGGTTAGGTTGGGTTAGGTTAGGTTAGGTTAGGTTAGGTTAGGTTGGGTTAGGTTAGGTTAGGTTAGGTTAGGTTAGGTTAGGTTAGGTTAGGTTAGGTTAGGTTAGGTTAGGTTAGGTTAGGTTAGGTTTTTTTTTTTTTTTTAGGTGGAGAAATCCTCATGGATACCCCGGAGCTGGGGCTGCCGGGGTTATGTGAGACTCTTACTCACTAAAACTCCACCAGGTTTCATCTCTACGCCGGGCGACGGCCGGGGGCATTCGTGCAAAGCACCTGGCCCCGTCTGACCGTCGCAGCGTTGTCTGCGTCAAAACGGACGCAGACCCTCCTCGCCCTGTTGGGCATGAGAGCGAGCAGAAACCCATAAGGCTCGCTCTCATCCTCGCGGGGGCCTGTGCAATGCGGACTCCTGTCGCCCCAGCGACATTCGTCCGCAGGCCACCCACTACGGCATCGCAGCTTGGTGCAACCACCTACGCTGCCCCATCCTCCTACGCCTCGACGCCTCCGCCAAGGGATCGTCGGTTCTGAGGCGCTGCGCCTCCCTTTGGCGGGACATGACGGTCTCGCAAAACTCGGAGACCGCCGTCCACGCACTCCTACTATCCAACATTGCCCGGATGGTAGTGGGCAATGTGAGGTCCGTCCCAACTACGGCAATAAGCCGCAGCCTCTCCACGGTCCACGCCGGACACTCTTCTAACGTGTGCTGGGCGGTGTCATCCACCCCCCAGTCACACGACCGGCACACGGGGCTCGACTCCCTGCACACAATAGTATGCAGGTACCTGTCGAAGCACCCGTGTCCCGACAGCACCTGCGTCAGGTGGAACGTAAAGAGCCCCATTTCCGCTCGACCCATTTCCGGAGCGACGGCTGGATGCCGGCAATAGCCCAATGTCCAGCCGTCGGCTCAAGGAGCGCTTGTGACCACCCTGTCAGTATCTCCTCGGTGCCCCTCCTCTTCCACCGCTCCAGATCGCTGGGGCGGAACCCTCTTCCGGCGTTGCGCGCCGTGCACCTCTTGTCATACAAGAAGGCAGAGAGTTCCGCCTGGAGCTCCCACGGGGGTGTTCCCGCTAAAGCGCAGGCCGCCTCAAAAGACACAGTGCGGTATGCTCGGATAGCCCTGATTGCCATCACTCGTTGAGGACGTCTCAACAAGGCCCTGTTAGAGGCGTTCAGGGCACCGACCCACACTGGTGCGCCGTACAGCGCCATTGAGGCGACCACGCCGGCGTATAGGCGACGACACGTCGATCCCGGTCCTCCGACGTTCGGGAGCAGGCGGGCGAGACCCGCCGCTGCTTGCACCAGCTTTGGGCCCATCCGCCGGAAGTGCTCACCGAAGGTCCATCGAGCGTCGATGGTGAGGCCCAGATATTTAATATGGGGCTCTACTCCTATCCGTACTCCCCCGACAGTGATGTAAGAGTCGGGAGGAGGTCTCCTGCGCGGCCCATGGCAACAGACTGCGCTCGTCTTCTCAAGTGCAACATTGAGCCCCAGCCTTCTGATTCTGGCCACCACCTGAGCTGTTCCAGCAGTGGCCAGGATCGCCGCGTCCCTGTATGTGTCTCCGCGGGCAACTACCAACGTATCGTCGGCATAGCATACTAAGTATAGCCCGCGGAGAAGAGCACCTCGCAGAACGACATCATAACCTATGTTCCACAGGAGTGGACCGAGAACCGACCCCTGTGGAACGCCACGACACACCCTATGCCTCATGAGTCGGCCATCCCTGTTCTGATATAGGACAACACGCTCCCGTAAGTAATCTGCAACTAGCCGCTGCAGATACCTGGGCACCCTGTGGAACTCCAGTCCCTCCAGGATGCACCGGAACGGGAGCGTGTTGAAGGCATTGGCGATGTCTAAAGACACCGCCACGACTGTGCCACCACGGGAGGTCGACTCGTTACATAGACCCTTAAAACGCATAATCGCGTCTACTGTGGAGCGACCCTCACGAAAGCCGAACTGGCAGTCCGCCAGATCCGGACCCACAGTGCGCAGGTGTTTAACGATGCGGGAAGCGACCACCCTCTCAAAACACTTCCCCGCCTCGTCCAGCAACACTATGGGCCGAAACGCCGATGGCGAATTGTCCGACCGGCCACTCTTTTTGGCTAGCACCAGCCTGCCCTCCTTCCAGCACGCTGGGAACTGCCCTGACCGGAGACTGGTATCGAGAAGCGCCCTGAATGGCGACTCCAACGCAGCCTCTAGCGCGAGCACCAGCACTCGAGCATGTACGCCATCCGGCCCTGGGGCAGTCTTCTTGCCACGGAGCTTGTCGATTACGCCGGCATACTCCCCGTCCGAGACGGGCGGAACCTCATGTTCGGTCCCGTCCGAAGCCAAACTCATAGCAGGAGGATTCATTTCTAGCTCTTGAGCGGGGAACAGTGTGGCCACCGTTTCCTGCAGCCGCTGGGGGTCCAGGACTTCCGTAACGGGGACGCCGCGACTGCGCAAGCGATTGCGTATCGCGCGATACGGTCGTCCCCACGGATCCCTGCTAAGGCCCTCCAGCAGCTCCTCCCACGAGCGCCGCTTCGCCGCTCTTATGGCCGCCTGAAGATGTTGTTTGGCGGCCCTGTAGGTATCGCTCAACTGCTGTTCATCGGCCTCTATTCGGACCCTTCTCCGTCTGTACCGGGCCACGGACTTCTTTGCTCTCTTGCAATCGGCGCGGAGAGCGGCGAGTTCCTGCGACCACCAGTAGATGGCCGTGTCTGGCGGAGGTCGCCTCGCGCGAGGCATCGAGGCATCGCAGATGCGAGCCAGTGCCTCACGGAACCATAGGGCCCTCTCACTTGCGGCCATCGCTGGGGCCGAGTCAGCCTCCCACGCTTGCACAGTCGCGGCTTCAGTGGCGACCTCTCGGTTTAAGCGCGTAACCGCCCACCGCGGAAACACGGGTTCCACTCTACCACCGGATACGGAGACGCCACAGATGGAAAATCGGATATATTGATGATCCGAAAGCGTCTCCGTATCCTCTGAGACCCGCCAGTCCCTTACCCGTCTTGCTGTTCCAGGGGAGGCAAAAGTAAGGTCAACGATTGATTCGCCCTGTGGCCGAACACAGGTAGGTGTCCTTCCTCTGTTCAGGAGAATAAGGCTGAGGGAAGCAGCCCAGTCCTCAACTTCACTTCCACGAGGGTCCGTCGCCGGGGATCCCCAGGTCGTTGACTTGGCATTAAAGTCCCCGGCGACAACCACCTGCTGCGTCGCAGCCCGCTGAACCACGCCACCCAGCTCCGACAGGAACACCTCGAACTCTGCAAGGGTCTTGTTGGGGGAGAAGTACACTCCTATGAGGATGTACCCTCCCCATTTCGCGGCTATGAAGCCATCGCCTCTTTCGTGTAGTGTCAAAGGGGTCGCAGAGGACCACGCTCCGACCACGGCTACCGAATCCGACAGGTCCGAGAGCCAGTTGTGGCGATTCGGGACCGTGTAGGGCTCTGACACTATCGCTACACCAAGTCCCCACTCCGTCATGTGTTGGAGGAGGAGGTCCTGTGCGGCGGCGCAGCGATTTATGTTCGCCTGTATGACTGAGCGGGCCGTATTAGACATTGTCCACAGTCATTGGCTCCTCGCGGTGGGCCCGCTCAGTCACTGGAGCCGCCTTTGGTCCAGCAACACCTTTTCTCCTCTGGCGTTTCGGCGGCGAGCACCCTTTGCCCCCCATTTTATGGTTAGCCGGTTTGCTCGCCGCTTCGCACACTAAGCAGTGCGGCACCTCCAAACAGGTCCCAGCTTTGTGGCCAACCTTGCCGCAGCGGTAGCAGGCTTCGCCGCGGTCTTCTGTCGCTGTGCAAGCGACCCTGGTATGCCCCAGCTGCAGGCACTTAAAGCAGCGGAGAGGGCGGGGCTCGAGCAGCTTTATCTGCACAGAGCTCCACCCTACCAGCAGGCGCCCCTCTGTCAACGCTTTAACTGCAGCCATGGGAACTTTGGCCCAGACCGCCCCTATGCCTCCAGAGCCGATTTTTATTTCGCCCACCTTGATATGCTCTGGTGGACAAGAGCCCTTTGTGGATAGCGCCCTCTCTATCTCCTCTCTCGATATGGAGTCATCCAGACCTGTCAGCCTAATGTCCACTGACTTGTGAGGCCGGGTGACTTTTAAAGAGTCCGGGAGGACTCTCCTAATCTTGTCCGCCAGCTGGTCAGCCTTCTCCGGGCTCACCGCTGGGGGCATCTCCAATAAACGAGCGCCGGTCGCCGTCGTGCGGAACTTGAACCCGCCCTCCAGCCCTAGTTCGGCCAGGCTCACATGGGTCCGCACGTTCTTTAGGACGTCCGCATAGTTTATGCTCGCGTCCTGCGGCGCAGCGATTACCACAGCCTGAGTGCGTGGTGGTTTGGCTGCACGTCTCCGTTTGGGCTTTTGGGCCCTTTCCCTTACTCTTCTTCGTTGGCGGTGGAGGCTTCTTGCTCGCCTTCTTCTTTTTGGCCACTAGAGTCCAGCCAGCCTCTTTGTTGGCCTTTGGAGCTGAAGGGCCTGCTACCACCAAGCTCTGGCCACCTTCTTTCGCGAGGCCCGCACCTTTTTTCTGGGGGACTTTGGCCCCCTTCCCACCGAGTCGTGGTTGCTGCTTTCCCGCTGTTTTGGCCGCTTTGGAATCCGCCGCCAGTGGTGGACGCACTCGCTCTGGCGGCAGGTTGAGCCTTGCTTCTAATGATTCGATGCGGGCGTTAACCATGTTGCCAATCTGCAGCATGGCCGCCCGCATCCATTCCTCCATGTCCGGAGACCGACCCGGCGTCGCGCCCTGAGGCACCACAGGAGCGGCATCGGTCTCCATCCGATTCGTCGGTTCGACGGCTGGCCCCGTGGTCGCCTTTATTTCTGTTCGGAGCTGCGCGATCTCCTTGCGCAGTTCCGCAACTTCGTCTCTGAGTCGCGCGTTTTCGCTTGAGACCCTACGAGTCTCCTCAGACACGGTCAGTGAGGATAGTTCAGCTGCCCGCTCTTTGATTGACGCGACACTTAGGTTAAAAGTCCTCAGCACCTGCCCTTTGAGGTGTTTGGACTTTGCCGCCGCCTCTGCGATCAGCCCACACTCTGCGTCGATGGCCTTATTCAGTTCTTCGGCCGTTGCACTGCTCATCGGCTGAAGAACCCCTGGACACTCGACTCGCTTTTCTTTAATTGCGGTACGTGTGTCGTATACCTTCTTCTCCAGATTGCTTACTGCCTCCTTGTATTCGGCGTCAGCTCTGGCCCTACTGTGCTCCTGCTTCGCCTTTAAGAAGCCGACCCATTGCCCCGTTGTAGGAGGCCTTCCCCGGCCTCTTTTTTGCTTGGGGACCTCGACTTCCGTCTCCACGCTGGAGTCGGAGTCCCCGTCGCATGTCCTTAGTCCTGAGCGGGATCGCTTGCGAGGTGCCCGCTTGCGTCCCACTGTTACGTCTGAATCGGTAGTCGTTTCAGAAAGGAACGACCGTTCCAATACCACCGTTGGTGTGGTTTGGGCGGTTACCGCCTCCGCACCTCCGGAATTGTAGCCCCCCTGGCTCAGGCCACCCTTGCGGGCGACCGAATGGCGAAGTGTGCCCCCTCCAGATCCGATGGGGCAGACGGGGCCCGTGGGCCCCGTGAGGGATTCTCCGGCTATGCCGGTACCCTCCTGGAGTATACGTTCGTTAGTTGTACTTGCCATTTTTCTTGTTTTCCTTTTTTATAGGGTGAGGTCCCCTCCGCTAGTGGCCGGACACCCTCCGGCCATTCAACCTGTCGGCACGGGAGACCTTAGGTTTGGGGTGATTTTTTACCGAGGTTTTCTTCCTCCCCAATTCCCTGAAGAACCCCATACCCCTGGCAGTCGTTAGCCGTCGTCGGCGACTATTCCGCAGAGCGGGCGCCGACGCCGTTTCCAGGGTGCACCACGAGGAGGTGACCGCCTTGCACCCCAGGTTAGGTTAGGTTTTTTTTTTTTTTTTTTTTTTTTTTTTTTTTTTTTTTTTTTTAAGGTGGAGAAATCCTCATGGATACCCCGGAGCTGGGGCTGCCGGGGTTATGTGAGACTCCTACTCACTAAAACTCCACCAGGTTTCGTCTCTACGCCGGGCGACGGCCGGGGCATTCGTGCTAAGCACCTGGCCCCGTCTGGCCGTCGCAGCGTTGTCTGCGTCAAGAACGGACGCAGACCCTTCTCGCCCTGTTGGGCATGAGAGCGAGCAGAAACCCATAAGGCTCGCTCTCATCCTCGCGGGGGCCTGTGCAATGCGGACTCCTGTCGCCCCAGCGACATTCGTCCGCAGGCCACCCACTATGGCAGCGCAGCTCGGTGCCACCACCTCCTACGCTGCCCGGTCCTCCAACGCCGCGACGCCTCCGCCAGGGGATCGTCGTCTCTAAGGCGTTGGGCCTCTCTTTTACGGGACATGACGGCCTCGCAAAACTCCGAGACCGCCGTCCACGCACTCCTACTATCCAACATTGCCCGGATGGTAGTGGGCAATGTGAGGTCCGTGCCAACTACGGCAACAAGCCGTAACCTCTCCATCGTCCATGATGGACATTCTTCCAAGGTGTGCTGGGCGGTGTCGTCCACCCCCCAGTCACACGACCGGCACACGGGGCTCGACTCCCTGCACACAATAGTGTGCAGGTACCTGTCGAAGCACCCGTGTCCTGACAGCACTTGCGTCAGGTGGAACGTCAGGGAGCCCCATTTTCGCTCGACCCATTTCCGGAGCGACGGCTGGATGCCGGCAATAGCCCAATGTCCAGCCGTCGGCTCAAGGAGCGCTTGCGACCACTCTGTCAGCAGCTCTTCTGTGCCCCTCTTTCTCCACCGCTCCAGGTCACTGGGGCGGAACCCTCTTCCGGCGTTGCGCGCCTCGCACCTCTTTGTATACAATGAGGCGGAGAGTTCCGCCTGAAGCTCCCAAGGGGGGGTGCCTGCTAAGGCACAAGCTGCCTCGAACCCGATGGTGCGGTATCCTCGGATTGCCCTGATCGCCATGACTCGCTGAGGGCGCCTCAGCAGAGCCCTGTTACTGGCGTTCAGGCACCGACCACACTGGTGCGCCATACAGCGCCATCGACGCCACCACGGCAGCGTAAAGGTGCCGACACGTCGACCCCGGTCCTCCGATGTTCGGGAGCAGGCGGGCGAGACCCGCCGCTGCTTGCACCAGCTTGGGTCCCATCCGCCGGAAGTGCTCACCGAAGCTCCACCGGCTGTCGAGCGTGAGGCCCAAGTACTTAAGATGGGCTTCCACCCCGATCCGCACTCCCCCAACTGTGATGTTAGCGTTGGGGGGTGGTCTTCTACGTGGCCCATGAAAGCATATGGCGCTGGTTTTATCCAGCGCCACATTGAGCCCTAACCTTCTGATTCTGGCCACCACCTGAGCTGTTCCAGCAGTGGCCAGAATCGCCGCGTCTCTGAATGAGTCTCCGCGGGCAACTACCAGAGTGTCGTCAGCGTAGCACACCAGGTAGAGCCCGCGAAGGAGTGCACCACGAAGCACCACATCATAACCGATGTTCCACAGGAGCGGGCCAAGAACCGACCCCTGTGGAACTCCCTGACTCACTGGATGCCTGATAAGGACACCCGCCCTATTTTGATATAGGACAACACGCTCCCGCAGGTAGTCCGCAACTAGACGCTGCAGATACCTGGGCACCCTGTGGAACACTAGTCCGTCCAGGATGCACCAGAACGGGAGCGTGTTGAATGCATTGGCGATGTCTAAAGACACCGCCACTACTGTGTCACCCCGGGAGATCGACTCGGCAGAGAGGGCCTTGACGCACATGATTGCATCGATGGTAGAGCGGCCCTCTCTGAATCCGTATTGACAATCCGCCAAATCCGGACCCACAGTGCGCAGGTGTTCAACTATGCGGGAAGCGACCACCCTCTCAAAGCACTTCCCCGCCTCGTCCAGCAGCACTATGGGCCGGAACGCCGATGACGAATTGTCCGTGCGGCCCTTCTTCCTGGCAAGCACCAGTCTGCCCTGCTTCCAGGTTGACGGAAACTCTGCCGTTCGGAGGCTGGTGTCCAGGAGCGCCCGGTATGGCGTCTCCAACGCAGTCTCCAACGCCAGAGCTAGTACCCGGGCGTGAACCCCGTCGGGTCCAGGGGCAGTCTTCTTAGCCCGAAGCCTTTCGACTATGCCCGCAAACTCTCCGTCGGAGACTGGCGGGGCCTCAGAGTCGTCTTCGGCCGTCGACCCGCTGGCATCAAGTGGGATCGTTCCTTCGTCCTGCGCTGGAAATAGCGCAGCCACCGTCTCCTGCAGCTGCTGAGGGTCCAGGGTTTCCGTGACCGGGACGCCGTAACTGCGCAGGCGACTGCGAATCGCGCGGTACGGTCGTCCCCACGGGTCCCTACTGAGCCCCTCCAGTAGCTCCTCCCACGAGCGCCGCTTCGCTGCTCTTATGGCCGCCTGCAGATGTTGTTTGGCGGCCTTATAAGCATCAATGAGCCGCCGCTCATCGTCCACCATCTGGACCCTTCTGCGCCGGTATCGCGCCACCGATTTCTTGGCGCGCTTACACGCTGCGCGGAGTGCGGCAATCTCTTCTGACCACCAATACATAGCCGTGTTTGGCGGAGGGCGCCTGGCGCGAGGCATCGAGGCATCGCATATGCGAGCCAGTGCCTCGCGGAACCATAGGGCCCTCTCGCTCACGGCCTGCTCTGGGGCCGAGTCGGCCTCCCAAGCCTGTACAATCGCGGCTTCTGTGGCTATCTCTTTGTTAAGCCGCGTGATTGCCCAACGCGGGAAGACGGGGGCTGAGCCATCACCACCTGAAACGGAGACGCCGTAGATGGAGAATCGGATGTACTGGTGATCCGACAGCGTCTCCGTCTCCTCCAGTACACGCCAGTCGTGCACTCGTCTGGCCGTCGCAGGGGTCGCAAAGGAGAGGTCTACTATAGACTCCCCCTGCGGACGGACGCAAGTCGGCACCCTGCCTCGGTTGAGCAGAGAAAGATTATGTGAGGCAGCCCAATCCTCCACTTCACTGCCACGTGGGTCCGTCGCCGAGGATCCCCAGGTCGAGGACTTAGCATTGAAGTCCCCGGCGACGACCACTTGTAACGGCGCGGCCCGTCGGACCGCACCGCCCAGCTCCACCAAGAAGGCCTCAAATTCGGCGAGGGTCTTATTGGGGGAGAAGTACACTCCTACGAGAACGTACTCTCCCCACCCCGCAACGATGAAGCCATCTCCCCTTTCGCGCAAGACGATTGGGGTGTTCGAGGACCACGCTCCGACCACGGCCACTGTGCCCGTCCGGTCTGCAAGCCAATTGTGGCGGTCTGGAACCGTGTAGGGTTCCGCCACAATTGCCACCCCCAACCGCCACTCCGCCATGTGCTGCAGGAGGAGGTCCTGAGCAGCGGCGCAGCGGTTTACGTTCGCCTGGAGAACTGAGCGGGCCGCGTTAGGCATTTTCTACTACCATTGGTTCCTCGCGGGACGCCCGCTCAGCCACCGAAACCGCCTTCGGCCCAGCACCTCTTTTCCCTCTCTGCCGTCGGGGAGGCAAGCACCCTTTGCCCCCCACCGCATGGTTAGCAGGCTTGCCCGCCGCGTCACACACCACGCAATGCGGTGCCTCTGAGCAGGCTCCCGCTTTGTGGCCGTCCTTCCCGCAGCGGTAGCATGCGCTCCCGCGGTCCTCCGAAGCCTTACACGCTGCCTTGGTGTGCCCCAGCTGCAGGCACCTAAAGCAGCGGAGAGGGCGGGGCTCCAGCAGCTTGACCTGCACCGAGCTCCACCCAATCAGCAGACGGCCCGCTGTTAAGGCCTTGGCTGCCGCCATCGGTATTTGGGCCCAAGCCGCCCCAATACCCCCAGGACCGATCTTAATGTCGCCCACCTTAATATGGCTTAGGGGGCAGGCTCCCTTTGCCGCCAGCGCCCTGAGCACATCCTCGCCGGTGATGGAGTCGTCCAGACCGGTGAGTCGGACGTCTACCGACTTATGTGGCCGGACGACTCTCATTGTTTCCGGAATGACGCTCTTAATGTGCGCCGCTAACTGGTCCGCCTTCTCGGCGCTCACAGCAGCGGGCATTTCTAACAGCCGCGCGCCGGTCGCCGTCGTGCGGAACTTGAACCCGCCCTCAATACCGAGTTCGGACAGGTTCACCCGGTCCCGCACGTTCTTGAGGATGCTGGCGTAGTCTGCCTTTTCCTCCGGCGGCGCGGCTATTACGACCGCCTGAGTACGCGGTGGTTTTGCCCTGCGCTTGGCCTTGGGCTTCTTAGGCTTCTTGGGCCCCTTCTTTTCCCTCGTTTTCGGCAGCGGCTGGGCTGCCGGTTTTGAAGCTGACCTCTTCTTACCCCTTTTATTGCCGGTGACCAAGGTCCAGGCCTCTTCCCCTGCAATTGCAGCTGAGGGTGTTGCAGCCTCTGACTTTTCGGCACCCTTCTTGGGGGCCGCAGCTTTCCTCCCACTTGATGTCGTGGGTTGTTTGGCTGCTGCTTTTGCCGCCTTGGCATCGGCGGCCAACGGCGGACGCATCCGCTCGGGAGGCAAGCTGAGTCTCGCCTCCAAAGACTCGATACGGGCGTTCACCATGTTGCCTATTTGCAGCATGGCCGCCCGCATCCACTCTTCCCTGTCAGCCGGTGGAGCCGACCTTGCGCCCGGAACCGCTGTCTCCATGGGGGTCGGTGGTGCGGCAGGGATTGACGCCCGCACTTCCGCCCGGAGCTGCGCAATTTCTTGGCGCAGTTCCGCCACCTCCCCCCTGAGCCGCGCGTTCTCTTTCGAGACACGCCTTGACTCCTCAGTCGATGATAACGAGGCTAACTCAGCCGCCCTTTCTTTTATGGCAGCCACGCTCTGTTTGAAGGCCTTGATTACTTGGCCCTTGAGGTGCGACGACTTCGCCGCCGCCTCCGCGATGAGCCCACACTCCACCTCGATGGCGTTGTGCAGCTCCGCCGTCGTCGCCTCGGTGATCGGGAGTTGTTCTTGCGGGCACTCAATCCGTTTGCTTTGGACCGCAACTCGCGTTTTATAAGCCCGCTTCTCCAACTCCCTCACTGCCTCTTCGTACTCCGCGGCCTTCTTTGTCTTGGCCAGCTCTTGCTTGGCCTTAAGGAAGCCGACGTACTGGCCAGTGGTCGGAGGTCTTCCGCGGCCCCTTTTCTGCTTCGGGATTTCTACTTCTGTCGCCACACTGGAGTCAGAATCCCCGTCGCTCGTCCTCATCCTAGAACGCTTGCGGGGTAACCGCCCGCGTCCCTCCTTGGCGTCCGAGTCGGTGGTGGTCTCCGACAGGAACGATCTTCCCTCCGTTGGTGTGGTCTGAGCGGATACCGCCTCCGCACCCCCGGAGCTATAGCCCCCCTGGCTCAGGCCGCCCTTGCGAGCGACCGAATGGCAGAGTTTGCCCCCTCCAGATTCGGTGGGGCAGACGGGGCCCGTGGGCCCCGTGAGGGATTCTCCGGCTAGGCCGGTACCCTCCTGGAGTATATGTACGCTTTTATAACTTGCCATTATTCTTTTGTCCTTTTTAGGGTGAGGTCCCTCCGCTAATGACCGGACACCCTCCGGCCATTCATCCCATCGGCGCGGGAGACCTTGGGATTAGGGTGATTTTTACCGAGGTTTTCTTCCTCCCCATTTCCCTGAAGAACCCCATACCCCTGGCAGTCGTTAGCCGTCGTCGGCGACTATTCCGCAGAGCGGGCGCCGACGCCGTTTCCAGGGTGCACCACGAGGAGGTGACCGCCTTGCACCCCAGGTTAGGTTAGGTTAGGTTAGGTTAGGTTAGGTTAGGTTAGGTTAGGTTAGGTTAGGTTAGGTTAGGTTAGGTTAGGTTAGGTTAGGTTTTTTTTTTTTTTTTTTTTTTTTTTTTTTTTTGTGGTTAGGTCTAACTTCTCCCCTGACGGGATCAGGGCCCTTATTTTTCCTTTTTCTATGTATATATATGTATATAATTAGTTTTTCTTATATTTTATATTTATTTTTACCATTTTAATTTATTTACCTGTTTTATTTACCTGTTTGTATCGTCTATTTTGTTTTATAATTTGTTTCTCTTATTTACCATTGTGCCGATTGTGTTTATATATTTTATTAGGTGTATTCTTTTCTTCTTGTCTTCCAAAATTAAGTTTATGTTTGTTTCTGTGGCTCTCATATCGATAGTCTCCTCTAATTCTCTTCTTTCTTTGCAGTGAACCGGGCAGTCAAACAACACGTGCTGTACAGTCTCTGCAGCTTCAGGGTCGCAGATACAGGAGGGGCTCTGCTTACACTTAAAGCGGTGCAAGTAGTGTGCAAAACCCCCATGGCCCGTCAATACTTGCGTCAATACTCCAGTCGGCTTCAAGACTCTGACCATTCGGTAGGCTACTTTTGCATCTGGCAAGAACATGCGAGTAACGGAGGCGGTCTCACCCGCTCGGTATCTTCGATCCCATTCGCCGATGGATTCTTCACGAATTTGACGTCTGACGAATGAGATCGGACACCGGTCGTAGTCGGGCCGCCTCCGGCTCGTCAGGGCCGCCTCTTTTGCCAGGCAGTCTGCGCGCTCGTTCCCCGCCAGTCCCGCGTGTGCCTTGATCCAGAACAAGGACACATCTTTGCTCTGTGTCAAGGCCGCGCGAAGGTTATTTCGGGCCTCTACTGCGAGCGGATGCAGTGCAGTATAATTTATGACAGTCTGGAGAGCCGCTCTAGAGTCACTATATAGGCCAAAGCTGTTTTCTCTCCGCTTCAGAACCTCGCCCGTTGCTCTGCACAGGGCCAGGAGCTCGGCCTGGTAGACGGTGCAATATGCTGGCAAGCAAAGCTTGAGGGCCCTTATCTCCGTTGCTGCGTCCCAAATGGACAGCGCCGCTCCCACTTTGCCCTCAAGCTTGCTGCCGTCAGTGAAGATCCTGATTTGTTGTGAATTGCTACCGTCCACCTGGGTCTGATCTTCGAGACACGCGAACTCCAAGCTCATGTGAAGAGCCGGATGTGGAGTCTCTGCGAATCCTACCAGCCGCTCAACCTCCCGGTCTCCCAGCACCAGTCGGGATGACCCTCTCCGAGCCTCGTATAAGGCGGCTGCCTCCTGCACTCTGAGGTCGAGAGGTAGTATCCCGGCCAGTAGCAGAGCCGAGTTTAGGGACACGGTGCGGTAGGCCTTGCAGAGTTTCTGCGCGAAGCTCCTCTGTACGAGATTTAGTTGCTTTCGGACCCCCAGCTTTTTAGTCGCAGATGCCCAGGCGCTCGCCGCGTACAAGATGATTGGTTCGATGACAGCGGTGTAGATACTGCGTATCACTTCTGGGTGCAATCCCCAGCTGATTTTGGCGGCCCTCGACAGCTGCTTATACACGTTTATCGCTTTCCGGCAAACGTTGCCGATGTGTTTGTTAAACGTTAAGCAGCTGTCGATCGTCAACCCGGTTAGGTTAGGTTAGGTTAGGTTAGGTTAGGTTAGGTTAGGTTGGGTTAGGTTAGGTTAGGTTAGGTTAGGTTAGGTTAGGTTAGGTTAGGTTAGGTTAGGTTAGGTTAGGTTAGGTTAGGTTAGGTTAGGTTAGGTTAGGTTAGGTTAGGTTAGGTTAGGTTAGGTTAGGTTAGGTTAGGTTAGGTTAGGTTGGGTTAGGTTAGGTTGGGTTAGGTTAGGTTAGGTTAGGTTAGGTTAGGTTGGGTTAGGTTAGGTTAGGTTAGGTTAGGTTAGGTTAGGTTAGGTTAGGTTAGGTTAGGTTGGGTTGTGTTAGGTTAGGTTAGGTTAGGTTAGGTTGGGTTGGGTTAGGTTAGGTTAGGTTAGGTTAGGTTAGGTTAGGTTAGGTTAGGTTGGGTTAGGTTAGGTTAGGTTGGGTTAGGTTAGGTTAGGTTAGGTTAGGTTAGGTTAGGTTAGGTTAGGTTAGGTTAGGTTAGGTTAGGTTAGGTTAGGTTAGGTTAGGTTAGGTTAGGTTAGGTTAGGTTAGGTTAGGTTAGGTTAGGTTAGGTTAGGTTAGGTTAGGTTAGGTTAGGTTAGGTTAGGTTAGGTTAGGTTAGGTTAGGTTAGGTTAGGTTAGGTTAGGTTAGGTTAGGTTAGGTTAGGTTAGGTTAGGTTAGGTTAGGTTAGGTTAGGTTAGGTTTTTTTTTTTTTTTTTTTTTTAGGTGGAGAAATCCTCATGGATACCCCGGAGCTGGGGCTGCCGGGGTTATGTGAGACTCCTACTCACTAAAACTCCACCAGGTTTCGTCTCTACGCCGGGCGACGGCCGGGGCATTCGTGCAGTGCACTTGACCCCGTCTGGCCGTCGCAGCGTTGTCTGCGTCAATAATGGACGCAGACCCTCCTCGCCCTGTTGGGCATGAGAGCGAGCAGAAACCCATAAGGCTCGCTCTCATCCTCGCGGGGGCCTGTGCAATGCGGACTCCTGTCGCCCCAGCGACATTTGTCCGCAGGCCACCCACTAGGGCAGCGTAGCTTGGTGCCACCACCTCCTACGCTGCCCCCTCCTACTACGCCTCGACGCCTCCACAAGGGGGTCATCGGTCCGAAGGCGTTGCGCCTCCCTTTTGCGGGACATGACGGTCTCACAAAACTCAGAGACCGCCGTCCACGCACTTCTCCTGTCCAGCATTGCCCGGATGGTCTCGGGCAATGTCAAGCTCACACCTATTACAGCAGCCAGCCGTAACCTCTCCATCGTCCATGCTGGACATTCCTCCAGTGTGTGCTGGGCGGTGTCGTCCACCCCCCAGTCACACGACCGGCACACGGGGCTCGACTCCCTGCACACGATAGTATGCAGGTACCTGTCGAAGCACCCGTGTCCTGACAACATCTGGGTCAGGTGGTACGTCAGGGAGCCCGACTTACGCTCGACCCATTTCCTGAGCGACGGCTGGATGCCGGCAATAGCCCAATGTCCAGCCGTCGGCTCGAGGAGTTCTTGAGACCACCTGACCAGCATCTCTTTAGTGCCCCTCTTCCGCCACAGTTCCAAATCGTTGGGGCGAAACTCTCTTCCCGCGCTGCGCGCCTCGCACCTCTTGTTGAACAAGAAGGCAGAGAGTTCCGCCTGGAGCTCCCACGGGAGAGATCCCGCCAAGGCGCAGGCCGCCTCGAAGCCTATGGTGCGGTAGCCCCGGATTGCCCTGATAGCCATGACTCGCTGAGGGCGCCTCAGCAGAGCCCTATTGCTGGCATTCAGGGCATCCACCCACACCGGCGCGCCGTAGAGTGCCATCGAGGCGACCACGTTAGCATAAAGGCGCCGACACGTAGAGCCCGGTCCTCCGACGTTGGGGAGCAGACGGGCTAGACCCGCCGCGGTTCGCACCAGCTTTGGGCCCATCCGCCGGAAGTGCTCCCCAAAACTCCACCGGCTATCTAACGTTAGGCCCAGATATTTAATCTGAGCCTCTACTGGGATCTGTACTCCCCCAACCGTGATGTTGGCGTTGGGGGGAGGTCTCCTGCGAGACGCATGGAAACATATGGCGCTGGTTTTGTCCAGCGCCACACCGAGGCCCAGTCTTCTTATTCTGGCCACCACCTGAGCTGTTCCAGCAGTGGCCAGAATCGCCGCGTCTCTAAACGTATCTCCGCGGGCTACAACCAACGTGTCATCGGCATAACACACTAGGAAGAGCCCACGGAGAAGTGCACCACGAAGTACAGCGTTGTACCCTATGTTCCACAGGAGTGGACCAAGAACCGACCCCTGTGGAACTCCTCGCTCCACACTGTGGGAGACAAGACGCCCTGCCCTATCCATATACTTGACAACACGCCCCCGTAGGTAGTCTGCAACCACCCGCTGCAGATACCTGGGCACCCTGTGGGATTCTAGTCCGTCCAGGATGCACCGGAACGGGAGCGTGTTGAACGCGTTGGCGATGTCTAACGACACCGCCACCACTGAGCCTCCTCTGGAGGTCGTCTCGGCAGAGAGGGCCTTGACGCTCATAATTGCGTCGATGGTAGAGCGGCCCTCTCTGAATCCGTACTGGCTATCTGCCAGATCTGGGCCCATAGTGCTCAAGTGCTTCGAAATGCGGGAAGCAACCACCCGCTCGAAGCACTTCCCTGCCTCAGGTTAGGTTAGGTTAGGTTAGGTTAGGTTAGGTTAGGTTAGGTTAGGTTAGGTTAGGTTAGGTTAGGTTAGGTTAGGTTAGGTTAGGTTAGGTTAGGTTAGGTTAGGTTAGGTTAGGTTAGGTTAGGTTAGGTTAGGTTAGGTTAGGTTTTTTTTTTTTTTTTTAGGTGGAGAAATCCTCATGGATACCCCGGAGCTGGGGCTGCCGGGGTTATGTGAGACTCCTACTCACTAAAACTCCACCAGGTTTCGTCTCTACGCCGGGCAACGGCCGGGGGCATTCGTGCTGAGCACCTGGCCCCGTCTAGCCGTCGCAGCGTTGTCTGCGTCAAGAACGGACGCAGACCCTCCTCGCCCTGTTGGGCATGAGAGCGAGCAGAAACCCATAAGGCTCGCTCTCATCCTCGCGGTGGGGGCCTGTGCAATGCGGACGTCTGTCGCCCCAGCGACATTCGTCCGCAGGCCACCCACTACGGCATCCGCTCAGTCACTGGAGCCGCCTTCGGCTCAGCGCCACCTTTCCTCCTCTGCTGTCGTCGGGGAGGCAAGCACCCTTTACCTCCCACAGCATGCCTAGCTGGCTTGCCCGCCGCGGCACACACCACACAATGTGGCGCCTCCGAGCAGGCCGTCGCCCTATGTCCCGGCTTGCCACAGCGGTAGCAGGTGTCGCTGCGGTCTTCCTTCGCCTTGCACGCTGCCCTGGTGTGCCCCAATTGAAGGCACCTGAAGCAACGGAGAGGGCGGAGCTCGAGCAGCTTGATCTGTACCGAGCTCCATCCGATCAATAGACGTCCCTCTGTTAAAGCTTTGGCAGCAGTCATCGGCACTTTCGCCCAGACTGATCCTATGCCGCCAGAGCCGACTTTAATGGCGCCAACCTTTACTTGCTCCGAAGGACAAGCGCCCTTCAGAGCTAGCGCCCTTTGGACCTCCTCACCAGTGATGGAGTCGTCCAGACCGGAAAGCCTGATATCCACCGACTTGTGTGGCCGGACGACTCTCATGGTCTCCGGGAGGGCCATCTTTATTTGGACCGCCAACTGGTCCGCCTTTTCCGCCGTCACGGCAGCTGGCATCTCCAGCAGCCGCGCGCCGGTTACCGTCGTGCGGAACTTAAAGCCGCCCTCAATGCCGAGTTCAGCCAGGTTGACTTTGTCCCGCACGTTTTTCAGGACTTCGGCGTAGTCCGGGTTTCCCTCCGGCGTCGCAGCTATCACCACCGCCTGGGTGCGCGGTGGTTTCACCGACCGTTTGGACTTAAACTTTTTAACCTTTTTGGACCCTTTCCCTTCCTTGGTTTCAGTCTTCGCCCCCGGTTTCCGGGCGGACCTCTTTTTCTTGCCGGTGACGAGGGTCCAGGCCTCCTCACCAGCGTTCGAAACTGCTACAGTTTCCGGTCTTTGGGCACCCTTCTTCTGGGGGCCCGCAGCTTTCTTCCCACCGGAAGTAGCAGGCTGTTTGGTCGCAGCTTTAGCCGCCTTGGCATCGGCGGCCAGCGGCGGACGCACTCGCTCCGGAGGCAAGCTGAGTCTTGCCTCCAAAGACTCGATGCGGGCGTTGACCATGTTGCCTATTTGCACCATGGCCGCCCGCATCCACTCCTCTCTGTCTGCCGGTGGAACCGGCCTCGCGCTTGAGCTCGACGCAGGAGCTGTCGCGGTCTCCATAGGAGTTGGTGGTGCGGCAGAGACTGTCGCACGCACTTCCGCCCGGAGCTGCGCAATCTCCTGGCGCAGTTCCGCCACTTCCCCTTTGAGCCGAGCATTCTCTCGGAACACCCGCCTCGTTTCCTCCGTTGAGGTCAGAGAGGCCAGTTCTGCTGCTCTTTCCTTGATGGAAGCGACACTCAGTTTGAATGTCCGCAGAATCTGGCCTTTCAGGTGGGAAGACTTCCCTGCTGCCTCCGCTATGAGCCCGCACTCTGCCTCGATGGCATTGTGCAGCTCTTCCGAAGTAGCGCAAGTGAGCGGCTGCTCCTCGCGTGGGCACTCAGTGCGCTTGCCCTGAACCGCGATTCGCGTAGCATACGCCTTCTTTTCGAGGCCTTTCACGGCCTCTTCATATTCTGTGGCGGCTTTCTTTTTCGCCAGGTCTTGTTTGGCCTTAAAAAAGCCGACCCACTGGCCCGTGGTCGGGGGCCTTCCTCGACCTCTCTTCTGCTTGGAGACCTCCACTTCCGTCTCCAAGCTGGTATCGGACTCGCCATCGCTCGTCCTCATTCTCGAGCGGGACCGTTTGCGCGGTGCCCGCTCTCGTCCCTGCGTAGCATCCGAGTCGGTGGTGGTCTCCGACAGGAACGAACGCTCTTGCTCTTCTATAGTAGCATCGCTACGTGCTTCCGGTGGTGCGGTCTGGGCGGAAACCGCCTCCACACCCCCGGAACTACAGCCCCCCTGGCTCAGGCCACCCTTGCGGGCGACCGAATGGCGAAGTTTGCCCCCTCCAGATTCGAGGTTAGGTTAGGTTAGGTTAGGTTAGGTTAGGTTAGGTTAGGTTAGGTTAGGTTAGGTTAGGTTAGGTTAGGTTAGGTTAGGTTAGGTTAGGTTTTTTTTTTTTTTTTTTTTTTTTTTTTTAGGTGGAGAAATCCTCATGGATACCCCGGAAGCTGGGGCTGCCGGGGTTATGTGAGACTCTTACTCACTAAAACTCCACCAGGTTTCATCTCTACGCCAGGCGACGGCCGGGGGCATTCGTGCAGGGCACTTGACCCCGTCTGGCCAACGCAGCGTTTGTCTGCGTCAAGAGTGGACGCAGACCCTCCTCGCCCTGTTGGGCATGAGAGCGAGCAGAAACCCATAAGGCTCGCTCTCATCCTCGCGGGGGCCTGTGCAATGCGGACTCCTGTCGCCCCAGCGACATTCGTCCGCAGGCCACCCACTACGGCAGCGCAGCTCGGTGCCACCACCTCCTACGCTGCCCCGTCCTCCAACGCCGCGACGCCTCCGCCAGGGGATCGTCGTCTCTAAGGCGTTGGGCCTCTCTTGCGCGACATGACTGTCTCGGAGAATTCCGAGACCGCCGCCCACGCACGCCTGCTGCTCAGCATTGCCCGGATGACCTCGGGCAATGTTAGGTCCATCCCAATGACCGCGACCAAGCGCAGCCGATCCAACGCCCACGCAGGGCACTCCGCCAGTGTGTGCTGGGCAGTGTCGTCCACCCCCAGTCACACGACCGGCACACGGGGCTCGACTCTCTACACACGATAGTGTGTAGGTATTTGTCGAAGCACCCGTGTCCTGACAGGATCTGCGTCAGGTGGTAGGTGGGCGAGCCCGACTTCCGCTCAACCCACCTCTTGAGCGACGGCTGAATGGCTTCGATGGTCCGATGCCCAGCCGTCGGCTCGAGGAGTGCCTGCGACCACCTCTCCATTATGGAAGCGTTGCCTCTTCTCTTCCACCGCTCAAGGTCGGTGGGACAGAACTCTCTGCCCGCGTTGCGCTTCTCTACCCTCTTTCTATAAAGAAAGGCTGTCAACTCTGCTTGGAGCTCCCATGGAGGGGATCCAGCCAGAGCGCAGGCCGCCTCAAACGAGATGGTGCGGTAGCCCCGGATTGCCCTGATAGCCATGACTCGCTGAGGGCGCCTCAGCAGAGCCTTATTACTGGCATTCAGGGCATCCAGCCACACCGGCGCACCATACAGGGCCATTGAGGCGACCACGCCAGCATACAGGCGCCGGCACGTGGACCCCGGTCCTCCGACGTTGGGGAGCAGACGGGCGAGACCCGCCGCGGTTCGCACCAACTTGGGTCCCATCCGCCGGAAATGCTCCCCAAAACTCCACCGGCTGTCTATTGTGAGGCCCAGATATTTAAGGTGCGGCTCCACTGCAATCTGTACTCCCCCAACCGTGATGTTAGAGTTGGGGGGAGGTCTCTTGCGCGGGCCGTCAAAACACACGGCGCTGGTTTTATCCAGCGCCACGCTCAGGCCCAGTCTTCTGATTCTGGCCACCACCTGAGCTGTTCCAGCAGTGGCCAGAATCGCCGCATCCCTGTATGTGTCTCCGCGGGCAACTACCAACGTGTCATCGGCATAACACACTAGGTAGAGCCCGCGAAGGAGTGCACCTCTTAGCACCGAGTTATACCCTATGTTCCACAGGAGCGGACCGAGGACCGACCCCTGTGGAACTCCTCGCTCTACCTTATGCCTGACCAGGCGACCCTCCCTGTTTTGGTACATGACGACACGCTCCCGTAAGTAATCTGCAACTAGGCGCTGCAGATACCTGGGCACCCTGTGGGACTCTAGTCCGTCCAGGATGCACCGGAACGGGAGCGTGTTGAACGCGTTGGCGATGTCTAACGACACCGCCACCACTGAGCCTCCTCTGGAGGTCGTCTCGGCAGAGAGGGCCTTCACGCTCATTATGGCGTCGATGGTGGATCGGCCCTCTCTAAATCCATATTGGCACTCCGCCAGATCCGGACCCACAGTGCTCAAGTGCTTCGAGATGCGGGAAGCCACCACCCGCTCGAAACACTTCCCAGCCTCGTCCAAAAGCACTATGGGCCGAAAAGCCGATGGTGAATTGTCTGAGCGGCCCTGCTTCCTGGCCAGCACCAACCTGCCCTCCTTCCAGGTCGACGGGAACTGCCCGGTGCGGAGGGAGGTATCCAGGATTGCCCTGTATGGGAATTCTAGTGCCGCATCCAGCGCCAAAGCTAGCACTCGGGCCTGCACCCCGTCCGGTCCTGGGGCGGTCTTTTTAGCCCGCAGTCTCTCGACTATAGCCGCGAACTCCTCGTCCGAAACTAGCGGGACCTCCGGGTAGTCTTCGGCCGCCGACACACTAGCGAGTGGAGTCGTTCCCGCCTCCTGCGCGGGAAACAGTGCAACCACCGTCTCCTGCAGCTGCTGGGGGTCTAGGGTTTCCGTGACCGGGACGCCGTGATTGCGCAAGCGATTGCGAATCGCGCGATACGGTCGTCCCCACGGATCCCTACTGAGCCCCTCCAGCAGCTCCTCCCACGAGCGCCGCTTCGCTGCCCTTATGGCCGCCTGAAGATCTTGTTTGGCGGCCCTGTAGGCTTCAATGAGCCTATGCTCGTCTTCCGCCAGCCGAATTCTCCTTCGTCGGTACCGCGCCACCGACTTCTTCGCCCTCTTGCAAGTTGCGCGGAGCGCGGCGAGCTCATTCGACCACCAGTACATGGCCGTGTCTGGCGGAGGTCGCCTGGCGCGAGGCATCGAGGCATCGCAGATGCGAGCCAGTGCCTCGCGGAACCAAAGGGCCCTCTCGCTCACGGCCTGCACTGGGGACGAGTCGGCCTCCCAGGCCTGCACAATGGCGGCCTCTGCGGCTAAGTCACGGTTGAGCCGTGTTATAGCCCATCGTGGGAACACGGGGGCTGTACTTCCCGCTGAGACGGAGACGCCACTGATGGAAAACCGGATATATAAATGATCCGAGAGCGTCTCCGTCTCCTCCAGGACTCGCCAGTCCCTAATCCGACTAGCCGTCGCAGGGGACGCAAAGGAGAGGTCCACGATGGACTCCCCCTGCGGACGGACGCAAGTTGGTGCGCTCCCTCTGTTGAGGAGCACCAGGTTAAGGGAGGCAGCCCAGTCCTCCACCTCGATTCCGCGTGGGTCCGTCGCCGAGGATCCCCAGGTAGTGGACTTAGCATTAAAGTCCCCGGCGACGACCACCTGTAGCGGTGCAGCGCGCTGAACCGCGCCTCCCAAATCCGCCAAAAAGGCCTCAAATTGAGCGAGGGTCTTATTGGGGGAGAAGTAGACTCCTACGAGTGCGTACCCTCCCCACCCCGCAACAACAAAGCCATCGCCCCGCTCGCGCAGAACGCATGGGGTCGTAGCCGACCATGCTCCGACCACGGCCACAGAGCCAGATAAGTCGGCAAGCCAATTGTGGCGGTCTGGAACTGTGTAGGGTTCCGCCACAATTGCCACCCCTAACCGCCACTCCGCCATGTGCTGCAGGAGGAGGTCCTGGGCAGCGGCGCAGCGATTTAAGTTCGCCTGGATGACCGAGCGGGCCGCGTTAGGCATTATCGACGTTCATCGTTTCCTCGCGGGACGTCCGCTCGGTCACCGTAGCCGCCTTGGGCCCAGGACCTCCTTTCCTCCTCCGTGTTGGCGGTGAGCAGCCTTTGCCCCCAACGACGTGTTTGGCCGACTTACCCGCCGCGGCGCACACCACACAATGCGGCGGTTTTGAGCACGCCGCCGCTTTGTGGCCGTCCTTCCCGCAGCGGTAGCATAGGCTCCCACGATCCTCCGCAGCCTCGCAAGTCGCCTTGGTGTGCCCCAGCTGCAGGCACCTGAAGCAGCGGAGAGGGCGGGGCTCCAGCACCTTTATCTGAACCGAGCTCCATCCTATTAGTAGACGGCCCTCGGTCAGCGCCTTTGCTGCCGCCATCGGCACTTGGGCCCAGACCGACCCAATTCCTCCGGAGCCGATTTTGATCTCGCCCACCTTTATGAGCTCTATAGAGCAGGCACCTTTTGTCGCCAGTGCTCTGCGCACCTCCTCACCGGTGATGGAGTCGTCCAGACCGGAAAGCCGGACATCTACCGACTTGTGTGGCCGGACGACTCTCATTGTCTCCGGGAGGGCCATCTTAATGCGGACCGCCAGCTGGTCCGCCTTTTCCGCACTTACGGAAGCTGGCATCTCCAGTAACCGCGCGCCGGTCGCCGTGGTGCGGAACTTGAATCCGCCTTCTATTCCTAGTTCGGCTAGATTCACTTTGTTCCGCACATTCTGCAGAACCTCAGCATAGTTCGGCTTTTCTTCCGGCGACGCGGCGATCACCACTGCCTGGTTGCGTGGAGGCTTCACCACACGTTTCGTCTTGGGCTTTTTGGACCTTTTGCCCTTTTTGGTCCTCGGCGTTGTTTGAGCAGCCGGTTTAGCCGTCGACTTCTTCTTCTTCTTCTTGGAGGTTACCACCGTCCAAGCCTCATCACCAGTGTTTGAGACCGGAACGGCTGCAACCTCCAAGCCTTGGGCGCCCTTTTTCGTAGGGCGCGCAGCTTCCTTTCGTTTATGGCCTTTTTGCGTAGGCCGCTTGACCGCTGGGTTGACCACTCTGGAATCAGCAGCCAGTGGTGGGCGCACTCGCTCACGTGGCAAGTTCAGCCTCATCTCGAGCGATTCGATGCGGGCGTTTACCATGTTGCCGATCTCATGCATGGCCGCCCGCCTCCACTCCTCTTTTTCCGCCGGTGGAGGCGTAGGCGCAGGAGCGGCCGCGGTCTCCATGGGAGTCGGTGGTGCGGCAGGCATTGAAGCCCGCACTTCCGCCCGGAGCTGCGCAATCTCCTGACGCAGTTCCGCCACCTCCCCTAAGCCGCGCGTTCTCCTTAGAGACGCGCCTCGCTTCCTCAGTGGAAGTCAGTGAGGCCAGTTCTGCGGCCCTTTCCTTAATGGAAGCGACACTGAGTTTGAATGTCCGCAGAATCTGGCCTTTTAGGTGGGAAGACTTCCCAGCTGCCTCCGCAATAAGCACGCACTCCGCCTCAATAGCGTTGTGCAGCTCCTCCGAAGTAGCGCAAGTGAGCGGCTGCTCCTCGCGTGGGCACTCAGTGCGCTTGCCCTGAACCGCGATTCGCGTAGCATACGCCTTCTTTTCGAGGCCCTTCACGGCCTCTTCGCCTCCGCTGCGGCTTTCTGTCTCGCCAGGTCCTGTTTGGACTTTAGAAAGCCTACCCACTTTCCCGTGGTTGGAGGCCTTCCCCGGCCTCTCTTCTGCTTGGAGACCTCTACTTCGGTCTCCAAGCTGGTGTCCGAGTCGCCGTCACTCGTCCTCATTCGAGAACGTTTGCGGGCTCCCCGCTTTCGGCCCTGCGTAGCGTCCGAGTCGGTGGTGGTCTCCGACAGGAACGAACGCTCTTGATCTTCTATAGTAGCATCGCTACGTGCTTCCGGTGGTGCGGTCTGGGCGGAAACCGCCTCCACACCCCCGGAACTACAGCCCCCCTGGCTCAGGCCACCCTTGCGGGCGACCGAATGGCGAAGTTTGCCCCCTCCAGATTCGGTGGGGCAGACGGGGCCCAAGGGCCCCGTGAGGGATTCTCCGGCTAGGCCGGTACCCTCCTGGAGTATACGTTCGCTTTTATAACTTGCCATTTTTGTTTTGTTCCTTTTTAGGGTGAGGTCCCTCCGCTAATGACCGGACACCCTCCGGCCATTCATCCCATCGGCGCGGGAGACCTTGGGATTAGGGTGATTTTTACCGAGGTTTTCTTCCTCCCCATTTCCCTGAAGAACCCCATACCCCTGGCAGTCGTTAGCCGTCGTCGGCGACTATTCCGCAGAGCGGGCGCCGACGCCGTTTCCAGGGTGCACCACGAGGAGGTGACCGCCTTGCACCCCAGGTTAGGTTAGGTTAGGTTAGGTTAGGTTAGGTTAGGTTAGGTTAGGTTAGGTTAGGTTAGGTTAGGTTAGGTTAGGTTAGGTTAGGTTTTTTTTTTTTTTTTTTTTTTCTGGTTTTGCTTTTTACCCTCCTCGTGGTGGAGGAGGTCTTTGTTTTCATATATATATTTCAACTTTTTAATTTATTATGCGCCATATGTGTCATGTTGCGACTAGGTTGTAACTATTGTTGGTATGCTAATTTCTATTTCCGAATTTATTACGTAAGGATCATATAATCATTTTTATATATATACACATGTAATCAATCTTAAGATAACAATTTTTTTTTTTTTTTTTTTTTTTTTGTTATAAAATAATATAAAATAAAATGAAAATGAAATGAAAAAGCGGTTATACGACTATTTATTTTAAAATTATATTTACAAGTAATAATACCGACCACCTCTAAGTTTTGTTCTTTTTGATGACCCTTTCCACAATTTTATTGCAGTAACTAATGAATTTATCTCTGGATGACGTATTTTCAATTATGGAATTTATATTTTCGACTTTGATTTTTATACCTATGTCTATTTCTAAATTGTATCTGTCTAAACTATATATTGGGCAGCTTGTTATGATATGGAGGGCATCTTCGTCTGTGTCAGGTTCACAGGCGCATGACGGGCTCTCCTTCACTTTGAACCGGTTCAAGTAAAAGGAGAACCCGCCATGTCCTGTCATATATTGCGTCATGATCGGGTCTATTTTTAATTTTCTCACTATTGGGTAGGCCTCAACGGCGTCGGGAAAGAAAGCCTTGGTTACGGAGGCAGTTTCTCCGCTTTGATATCGCCGGTTCCACTCGACAAGCGATTCCATACGGATTTGTCGCTTGACGAATGAAACCGGACACTTATCATAGTTTGGCCGCGTTTTGATGTTTAAGGCCGCGTTTTTAGCCAATTCGTCAGCTCGTTCATTACCCGTTGTCCCCGCGTGTGCTTTAATCCAGTAGAGTTCCAGTTTATCGCCGTTTGCGACGATTCGCCGGATTGTCTGTTTTGTTGCTACTGCGAGGGGATGGAGGGAAGCGGTGCTGGTCACAGATTCTAATGCAGATCTCGAGTCGCAGTATATTTTGCCGATTTTAGGCTTCTTTGCTAGGATCTGGTGGGCTGCCTCGCTTAAGGCAAGCAGCTCTGCCTGATATACGCTGCAGCACTGGTCTAATTTTAGCTTTCGGGTACTCGTCTCTACGCCTCCGCGCCACACCGATACCGCCGCGCCAACTTTCCCCTCGAGCTTACTGCCGTCTGTAAATATGCTTAGGACATCATTGTTGTTTTGTTCCAGCGCTGCCTCGTCCATCAGACACGTGTAATTTATGTCAATTTCTTTTGAGGGATGCACAGATTTGACAAAAGGCACCAGTGTCTCGATCTCACGATCTCCTACTACTTCCCGGGTGTGGCCTTTCCTCACTTCGTAAAGCAAGGCGGCTTCTCTAATCCTAATGTCGAGTGGAAGCAGCCCGGCAAGTAGCAGTGCCGAGTTCAGTGAGACGGTCCTGTAGGCCTTCGTTATTTTCTGTGCAAACCCTCGTTGCACCGCGTCGAGCTGTTTTCTGACGCCGATCTTGTGCGTCGCCGGTGCCCATACGCTGGCCGCGTACAGTATGGTCGGCTCGACAACTGCTGTGTAGATGCACCTGACTATCTCTGGCTGCAAACCCCACTGGAGCTTTGCAGCTCTCGTCAGCTGTTTGTACAAGTTGAGAGCTTTCACGCAGACTTTGTCTACGTGGGTGTTGAAGGTCAACTTCTCGTCGATAGTCAGGCCCAGAATCTTAAGTTCTTTCGACATTTCGATGCTGATCCCGCCCATGCTCAGTCGTGGGGTGTCGTACTTTAGTTTGCGTGTTACTGTCATTGCTTTGGTCTTGTGCGGTGCAAAATTAAGTTTATTACTGACACCCCACGCCTTAACATGTTCGAGTGCAGCATTAGCTCGGTCTTCGACGTCTTTGGCTGTTTCTCCATCAAATACTAAGACGACGTCATCGGCGAAGGCTTGGTTGTGATGGCCTAATTGTTCTAACTGCCGTAGCAATGGGTCGAGGAGCAGATTCCATAGAATGGGCCCACCTATGGAGCCTTGGACGCACCCCTTACTCGTTTCTTTCTTGTACTCTTCGCCAGCGTACCTCACATTCACTCGTCTGTCCTTTAAATAGTCATCTACAACTTTCCTTATATTTATCGGACACTTTTCCTCAGCCAGTCGTATTTTGATGGCAGGCCACCAGGCATTGTCGAAGGCTCCCTCTATGTCCAAAGAGACTAATGACACTATCTTTTTCTCGTTGAGTTTTTTGCGAACATGTTGGACGAGAGTATAGAGGGAGTCCTCAGTGCTTTTCTGGGGCGTGAATCCGTACTGGCGAGTACTCATCCTCGGTATTATGTGATGTTTTATTCGGTTGACTATCATCTTCTCGAATATTTTCCCTAGTACCGGCAAAAGCCCAATCGGCCGGTATGACTTGGGTTCGGTGTACGTGCTCTTTCCGGGTTTTCGCAAAATGACGACCGTCGCTTCTTTCCAGAGCCTCGGGAAGTAGTGATACTCTAAGCATTTATTAGTGATCTTGAGGAAGAGCTCGGGGTCTACTTTGATGGCTTGACTGCAGATATCTGCGGTCAGTCCATCTGCTCCGGGGGCTTTCTTCGGGTTGAAGGAGTTTACGGCCGTCAGGAGCTCGGTCCGCGTGAACGGTGGGTCACAAGGATCACCTTGAGTCCCCTCGTTCACTCTCTCCGCTCTGCTCCTAATCTGGGCATGCTCCGTGTTGTCGCTACTGGGCCGGTCTTCTGAGTAGAAGGTGTCTGCTAGTAGTTTAACAGAACCCGCAGCATCCAACACTTTGCCTCCTTCCTGAAGTAGGTTGTCCTCTTCTCTCTTCGTCATCCTACCCAGCACCCGATATATCCCTTGCCACATTCCCTCTTTATCTTGCTTTTCACAGAATTTCTTCCAGCTCTCGACCTCGGCGCTACGTGCTCTCATTTCATACTCTTCTTTTTGTTTCAGGTACTCTTCAACGACTTTAGCTCTCCGGACCGGCGCGGCCCAGCGGATCCTGTTCTTCAAGGTGGAGACTTTCTTCTTCATCTCTTCGAGCTCGGCGGACCACCACGGGCAGGTAAGTTTGTGTTTGTTCTTAATTTGTGGTATACTATTTTCACTGGCTATTTTAATTGCATTTGTATATTTTTGTAACGTTTCTTCTATTTGTTTGATATTACTAATTTTTTCTATTTCTGATATTGTTAAGCTATGTTCAGTTTTAATTTGGTCCAGCTTCTCATGAAACTGGTCCCATTTTGCCCTTCTGGTATTGAAGATTCTAGTGGTTCTAGTGATCTCCATTGGCGATGGTTTACCTATTTTAATGTCAAAAACTATCCCGTTGTGGTCCGAGCTCGTGAGACCCTCTTCTATTCTCCAATTCTCCACCTTGCTGAGCATGTCTTTGGAGCAAGCTGTTACATCAACATGGCTGCTATAACGCTTGGCTCCTCTTACAGTGTCGAAGGTTGGTATGTTGCCGTTGTTCAGTACCTGAAATTCCATTTCATCGAGAGTGTCCACCATCTCAGTACCCCTGTGGTCGAGTGTCGTACTTCCCCACCAGCTGCTCTTAGCGTTTGCGTCTCCTCCAATTATGACTTTTAGAGGCCCGAGATCTTTATGTATTTTAGCCAGCTGCTCCAAGTATGGCTGGATGGGTTGGTCGGGCTCGAAGTAGTAGGACACCAGTATGGTAGTTCCTGCGGCTGTCTTTATTCCCACCACGGTGATGTTGTCTGTGGTGTAGTGGGGATATTGGGTGACCTGGATGTTAGGGTCAAAGACCACTATAGCCGCTTTGACGTTTCCTCCTCCTGTTTGGGAACTTTGGTATGTCCTTGTACCTTGGTAAGTTCGCATACTTCGAGCGCTACCAACGTATGGCTCCTGGAGCAGTGCTATAGCGATGTTCCGCTTTTGGGCCTCTAAGAAGAGCTCGTTGGTGGCAAGTTTCTTCCGCTGTAGGTTTGCTTGAACTATTTTGTACATTTGGCTGCCCTTAGCAGTACGCCACCGCCGATCTGGCGAGGGCTTCCCACTTCCTGCGGATTGGGCACTCCGAGCTGAACGCGTTGTGGTCTACTTTTGCCAATTTGGCTTTGCTACAGTTGGTGCATGTGGGGGCCGACTCGGATATCCATTCGGCGCACTGCGATTTCAGATGTTCACCTCCGCAGTGGCTGCACAAATCGGCCGCCCCAGTGCAGAACCGCTTCCCATGTCCATACCCTAAGCAGCGCGAGCACTGTATCAGGGGGGACTGGTCAGCCACTCCGACCTTTTGGATGTCGACATGTGCCGCCCCTGCGTCGGTCAACCTCTTCCAAATGAACGGCGAGACTCTGAGCACGAAGTGCGCCGTTAGTGGGTTCCTCGCTCTGCGTCTGTACCTCACCTCCATGCGATCATCCTCTTTCTTCATATCTTTCAGCAGGTGTTTATTCTGAACCCTAATAGCCTTCATGACGTCCTCATCAGAGTTGCTCTGCAGGACGCCCTGAAGGACTATTAGGGGGTCCTTGTTCTTGATGGTCTCAACGTTGAGTTTAGCTCCGCTGTCCGGTTAGGTTAGGTTAGGTTAGGTTAGGTTAGGTTAGGTTAGGTTGGGTTAGGTTAGGTTAGGTTGGGTTAGGTTAGGTTAGGTTAGGTTAGGTTGGGTTAGGTTAGGTTAGGTTAGGTTAGGTTAGGTTGGGTTAGGTTAGGTTAGGTTAGGTTAGGTTAGGTTAGGTTAGGTTAGGTTAGGTTGGGTTAGGTTAGGTTAGGTTGGGTTAGGTTAGGTTAGGTTAGGTTAGGTTGGGTTAGGTTAGGTTAGGTTAGGTTAGGTTAGGTTAGGTTGGGTTAGGTTAGGTTAGGTTAGGTTAGGTTGGGTTAGGTTAGGTTAGGTTAGGTTAGGTTAGGTTAGGTTGGGTTGGGTTAGGTTGGGTTAGGTTAGGTTAGGTTAGGTTAGGTTAGGTTAGGTTAGGTTAGGTTGGGTTAGGTTAGGTTAGGTTGGGTTAGGTTAGGTTAGGTTAGGTTGGGATTGGAGTTAGGTTAGGTTGGGTTAGGTTAGGTTAGGTTAGGTTGGGTTAGGTTAGGTTAGGTTAGGTTAGGTTGGGTTAGGTTAGGTTAGGTTAGGTTAGGTTAGGTTAGGTTAGGTTAGGTTAGGTTAGGTTAGGTTAGGTTAGGTTAGGTTAGGTTAGGTTAGGTTAGGTTAGGTTAGGTTAGGTTAGGTTAGGTTAGGTTAGGTTAGGTTTTTTTTTTTTTTTTTTTTTTTTTTTTTGGGTGGAGAAATCCATCATGGATACCCCGGAGCTGGGGCTGCCGGGGTTATGTGAGACTCCTACTCACCAAAACTCCACCAGGTTTCGTCTCTACGCCGGGCGACGGCCGGGGGCATTCGTGCTGGGCACCTGGCCCCGTCTGACCGTCGCAGCGTTGTCTGCGTCAAAGGTGGACGCAGACCCTCCTCGCCCTGTTGGGCATGAGAGCGAGCAGAAACCCGTAGGCTCGCTCTCATCCTCGCGGTGGGGGCCTGTGCAATGCGGACTCCTGTCGCCCCAGCGACATTCGTCCGCAGGCCACCCACTACGGCATCGCAGCTTGGTGCAACCACCTACGCTGCCTCATCCTCCTACGCCTCGACGCCTCCGCCAAGGGATCGTCGGTTCTGAGGCGCTGCGCCTCCCTTTGGCGGGACATGACGGTCTCGCAAAACTCGGAGACCGCCGTCCACGCACTCCTACTATCCAACATTGCCCGGATGGTAGTGGGCAATGTGAGGTCCGTCCCAACTACGGCAATAAGCCGCAGCCTCTCCACGGTCCACGCCGGACACTCTTCTAACGTGTGCTGGGCGGTGTCATCCACCCCCCAGTCACACGACCGGCACACGGGGCTCGACTCCCTGCACACAATAGTATGCAGGTACCTGTCGAAGCACCCGTGTCCCGATAGCACCTGCGTTAGGTGGTAGGATAGGGAGCCCGATTTGCGCTCGACCCATTTCCGGAGCGACGGCTGGATGCCGGCAATGGCCCAATGTCCAGCCGTCGGCTCAAGGAGTGATTGCGACCACCTCGCCATCATGGCCGCACTGCCGCTCCTTCTCCATCTCTCCAGATCCGCAGGACAGTATCGCCTGCCCGTGTCACGCATCTCGCCCCTTTTCCTGTACAGGAAATCTGAGAGCTCTGCCTGGAGCTCCCAGGGGGGGTGCCCGCTAGAGCACAGGCCGCCTCGAAAGATATGGTGCGGTATCCCCGGATGGCCCTGATCGCCATGACCCTCTGAGGTCTTCTCAGAAGGGATCTATTAATGGGATTCAGGGCATCCAACCACACTGGGGCACCATAAAGAGCCATCGAGGCGACCGCGTTGGCGTACAGACGCCGACACGCTGACCCCGGTCCTCCGACATTCGGGAGCAGGCGGGCGAGACCCGCCGCTGTTTGCACCAGCTTGGGTCCCATCCGCCTGAAATGCTCGCCGAAGCTCCACCGACTGTCGAGTGTCAGGCCCAGGTATTTAATGTGGGCTTCCACCTCGATCCGCACCCCCCCAACAGTGATGTTAGCGTCGGGGGGAGGTCTCCTGCGAGGCGCATGGAAACATATGGCGCTGGTTTTATCCAGCGCCACGCTCAGGCCCAGTCTTCTGATTCTGGCCACCACCTGAGCTGTTCCAGCGGTGGCCAGAATCGCCGCGTCCCTATAAGTATCTCCGCGGGCAACTACCAGAGTGTCATCAGCGTAACACACCAGGTAGAGCCCGCGAAGAAGTGCACCGCGAAGCACCGCGTCATACCCTATGTTCCACAGGAGCGGACCGAGGACCGACCCCTGTGGAACTCCTCGCTCCACTCTGTGGGAGACTAGGCGGCCTTCTCTGTCCACATATTGGACGACACGCCCCCGTAGGTAGTCTGCCGCTAGGCGCTGCAGATATCCGGGCACCCTGTGGAACTTCAGTCCTTCCAGGATGCACCGGAACGGGAGCGTGTTGAACGCGTTGGCGATGTCTAACGACACCGCCACCACTGAGCCTCCTCTGGAGGTCGTCTCGGCAGAGAGGGCCTTGACGCTCATGATCGCGTCCACCGTTGAGCGACCCTCCCTGAAGCCGAACTGGCAGTCCGACAAATTTGGACCCATAGTGCGCAGGTGTTCCGAGATGCGGGAAGCGACTACTCTCTCGAAGCACTTTCCCGCCTCGTCCAGCAGCACTATGGGTCGGAAAGCCGACGGTGATTCGTCTGACCGGCCACTCTTCTTGGCGAGCACCAGCCTGCCCTCTTTCCAGCATGCTGGGAACTGCCCTGACTGGAGGCTGGTATCCAGGAGCGCCCTGTATGGCGACTCCAACCCTGCCTCCAGCGCAAGCACAAGCACACGGGCTTGCACGCCGTCCGGCCCTGGGGCAGTCTTTTTGCCCCGGAGTCTCCCAATTATTCCGGCGTATTCCCCGTCCGAGACGGGCGGGGCCTCATGGTTGGTGACGTCCAAGGCCAAACCCACCGCTGGAGGAGTCCTCTCCGGCTCCTGAGGAGGAAAAAGTACCGCCACCATTTCCTGTAGCTGCTGGGGGTCCAGGGTTTCCGTGACCGGGACGCCGTGATTGCGCAAGCGATTGCGAATCGCGCGATACGGTCGTCCCCACGGATCCCTACTAAGCCCCTCCAGCAGCTCCTCCCATGAGCGCCGCTTCGCAGCTCTTATCGCTGCCTGGAGCTCTTGCTTAGCGGCCCTATACGTGTCGCCAAGCCTTCGCTCGTCCTCCATCGTGCGGTTTCTTCTGCGCCGGTATCGCGCCACCGACTTCTTGGCGCGCTTGCACGCCGCCCGTAGTGCTGCCAGCTCTTGCGACCACCAGTACATGGCCGTGTCTGGCGGAGGTCGCCTGGCGCGAGGCATCGAGGCATCGCAGATGCGAGCCAGTGCCTCACGAAACCAAAGGGGCCCTCTCGCTCACGGCCAGCACTGGGGCCGAATCGGCCTCCCACGCCTGCACAATCGCTGCCTCGGTAGCGACCTCGCGATTGAGGCGCGTTATCGCCCACCGCGGAAATGGAGAGGCTATTCCAGCACCGGAGACGGAGACGCTGCAGATGGAGAATCGGATATATTGGTGATCCGAGAGCGTCTCCGTCTCTACTAGGACCTGCCAGTCCCTAATTCGGGTTGCTGTCGCAGGGGAAGCAAAAGTGAGGTCCACTATGGACTCCCCCTGCGGCCGAACACAGGTCGGTGCACTGCCTCTGTTAAGCAGGACCAGGTTCACAGAGGCCGCCCAATCCTCGACTTCGCTGCCGCGAGGATCAGTCACCGGGGATCCCCAGGTAGAGGACTTAGCATTAAAGTCCCCGGCGACGATAATTTGCAGCGGGGCAGCGCGCTGGACCGCGCCTCCCAGTTCTGCCAAGAAGGCCTCAAATTGTGCGAGGGTCTTATTGGGGGAGAAGTAGACACCTATGAGGGCGTACTCTCCCCACCCCGCAACAACAAACCCATCGCCTCGCTCTCGCAGGACGATTGGGGCCTTCGAGGACCAAGCTCCTACCAAAGCCACAGTGCCGGATAAGTCTGCTAGCCAATTGTGGCGGTCCGGAACCGTGTAGGGTTCCGCCACAATTGCCACCCCCAACCGCCACTCCGCCATGTGCTGCAGGAGAAGGTCCTGAGCAGCGGCGCAGTGGTTTACGTTCACCTGGAGAACTGAGCGGGCCGCGTTAGGCATTTTCTACTGCCATCGGTTCCTCGCGGGACGCCCGCTCAGCCACCGGAGCCGCCTTCGGCCCAGCACCTCTTTTCCCTCTCTGCCGTCGGGGGGGCAAGCACCCTTTGCCACCCACCGCATGCTTAGC
Organism: Hestina assimilis; assembly: GCA_023373885.1. NCBI lineage: Eukaryota > Metazoa > Arthropoda > Insecta > Lepidoptera > Nymphalidae > Hestina > Hestina assimilis. Next base: position 30,766 of record CM041750.1, on the reverse strand, counting down.
AGGCTTGCCCGCCGCGGCACACACCACGCAATGCGGCGCCTCTGAGCAGGCTCCCGCTTTGTGGCCGTCCTTCCCGCAGCGGTAGCATGCGCTCCCGCGGTCCTCCGAAGCCTTGCACGCCGCCTTGGTGTGCCCCAGCTGCAGGCACCTAAAGCAGCGGAGAGGGCGGGGCTCGAGCAGCTTGACCTGCACCGAGCTCCACCCGATCAGCAAACGGCCCGCTGTTAGGACCTTGGCTGCCGACATCGGTACTTGGGCCCAAGCCACCCCGCTACCACCAGAGCCGACCTTGATGTCGCCCACCTTGATATGGCTTAGGGGGCAGGCTCCCTTTGCTGCCAGCGCCCTGAGCACATCCTCGCCGGTGATAGAGTCGTCCAGACCGGTGAGTCGGACGTCTACCGACTTGTGTGGCCGGACGACTCTCATTGTCTCCGGAAGGACGCTCTTAATGTGCGCCGCTAGCTGGTCCGCCTTCTCGGCGCTCACAGCGGCGGGCATTTCCAGCAGCCGCGCGCCCGTCACCGTCGTGCGGAACTTGAACCCGCCCTCGATGCCGAGTTCGGACAGGTTCACTCGGTCCCGCACGTTTTTGAGGATGCTGGCGTAGTCTGCCTTTTCCTCCGGCGGCGCGGCTATCACAACCGCCTGAGTGCGTGGTGGTTTCGCCGCTCGTGGCTTGCCCTTCTTGGGACCCTTGCCCTTCTTTGTCTTCGGCGGCGGCTGGGCGGCCGGTTTTCGGGCAGCCCGCTTCTTTTTCCTGCCGGTGACTAAGGTCCAGGCCTCATCACCGGCATTAGCAGCTGGAAGTGCTGCTGGCTCAGCTCTTTTGGCACCCTTCTTTATAGGGCGCGCAGCTTTTTTCCCGCTCTCGGTTTCTTTTGGCAGCGTAGGCTGCTTAGCCAATGTTTTTGCCGCCCTAGCATCGGCGGCCAGCGGCGGACGTACTCGCTCGGGAGGCAAGCATAGTCTCGCCTCCAAAGACTCGATGCGGGCGTTTACCATGTTGCCTATTTGCAGCATGGCCGCCCGCATCCACTCCTCTCTCTCTGCCGGTGGAACCGGCCTCGCGCTTGAACTCGGCGCAGGAGCTATCGCGGTCTCCATAGGAGTCGGTGCGGCAGAGACAGTCGCCCGCACTTCCGCCCGGAGCTGCGCAATCTCCTGGCGCAGTTCCGCCACTTCCCCTTTGAGCCGAGCATTCTCTCGGAACACCCGTCTCGTTTCCTCCGTTGAGGTCAGAGAGGCCAGTTCTGCTGCCCTTTCCTTTATGGACGCGACACTTTGTTTAAATGTCCGCAGAATCTGGCCTTTCAGGTGGGAAGACTTCCCAGCTGCCTCCGCAATAAGCCCGCACTCCGCCTCGATGGCGTTGTGCAGCTCTTCCGATGTCGCGCTAGTGAGCGGCAGCTCTTCGCGCGGGCACTCAACGCGCTTGCCCTGGACCGCAATCCGCGTAGCGTACGCCTTCTTTTCGAGGTTTTTCACGGCCTCTTCGTATTCCACGGCGGCCTTCTTTTTAGCCAGGTCCTGTTTGGCCTTAAGAAAGCCAACCCACTGTCCCGTGGTTGGAGGCCTTCCCCGGCCTCTCTTTTGCTTGGGGACCTCTACTTCGGTCTCCAAGCTCGTGTCGGACTCGCCGTCGCTCGTCCTCATCCTCGAGCGGGACCGCTTGCGTGGTCCCCGCTCACCTCTCTGCGTAGCGTCCGAGTCGGTGGTCTCCGACAAGAACGAACGCTCCTCTACCATTGTAGCCTCGCTACAACCTGCCGTTGGTGCGGTCTGGGCGGGTACCGCCTCCGCACCTCCGGAACTAAAGCCCCCCTGGCTCAGGTCACCCTTGCGGGCGACCGAATGGCGAAGTTTGCCCCCTCCAGATTCGGTGGGGCAGACGAGGCCCGAAGGCCCCGTGAGGGATTCTCCGGCTAGGCCGGTACCCTCCTGGAGTATAATATCGCTTTTGTAACTTGCCATTTTTGTTTTACTTCCTTTTTACAGGGTGAGGTCCTCCGCTAGTGGCCGGACACCCTCCGGCCATTCAACCTGTCGGCACGGGAGACCTTAGGTTTGGGGTGATTTTTTATCGAGGTTTTCTTCCTCCCCATTTCCCTGAAGAACCCCCATTCCCCTGGCAGTCGTTAGCCGTCGTCGGCGACTATTCCGCAGAGCGGGCGCCGACGCCGTTTCCAGGGTGCACCACGAGGAGGTGACCGCCTTTGCACCCCAGGTTAGGTTAGGTTAGGTTAGGTTAGGTTAGGTTAGGTTTTTTTTTTTTTTTTTTTAAGGTGGAGAAATCCTCATGGATACCCCGGGAGCTGGGGCTGCCGGGGTTATGTGAGACTCCTACTCACTAAAACTCCACCAGGTTTCGTCTCTACGCCGGGCGACGGCCGGGGGCATTCGTGCTGAGCACTTGACCCCGTCTGGCCGTCGCAGCGTTGTCTGCGTCAAGAACGGACGCAGACCCTCCTCGCCCTGTTGGGCATGAGAGCGAGCAGAAACCCATAAGGCTCGCTCTCATCCTCGCGGTGGGGGCCTGTGCAATGCGGACTCCTGTCGCCCCAGCGACATTCGTCCGCAGGCCACCCACTACGGCATCGCAGCTTGGTGCAACCACCTACGCTGCCTCATCCTCCTACGCCTCGACGCCTCCGCCAAGGGATCGTCGGTTCTGAGGCGCTGCGCCTCCCTTTTGCGGGACATGACGGTCTCGCAAAACTCGGAGACCGCCGTCCACGCACTCCTACTATCCAACATTGCCCGGATGGTAGTGGGCAATGTGAGGTCCGTCCCAACTACGGCAATAAGCCGCAGCCTCTCCACGGTCCACGCCGGACACTCTTCTAACGTGTGCTGGGCGGTGTCATCCACCCCCCAGTCACACGACCGGCACACGGGGCTCGACTCCCTGCACACAATAGTATGCAGGTACCTGTCGAAGCACCCGTGTCCCGATAGCACCTGCGTTAGGTGGTAGGATAGGGAGCCCGATTTGCGCTCGACCCATTTCCGGAGCGACGGCTGGATGCCGGCAATGGCCCAATGTCCAGCCGTCGGCTCAAGGAGTGATTGCGACCACCTCGCCATCATGGCCGCACTGCCGCTCCTTCTCCATCTCTCCAGATCCGCAGGACAGTATCGCCTGCCCGTGTCACGCATCTCGCCCCTTTTCCTGTACAGGAAATCTGAGAGCTCTGCCTGGAGCTCCCAGGGGGGGTGCCCGCTAGAGCACAGGCCGCCTTGAAAGATATGGTGCGGTATCCCCGGATGGCCCTGATCGCCATGACCCTCTGAGGTCTTCTCAGAAGGGATCTATTAATGGGATTCAGGGCATCCAACCACACTGGGGCACCATAAAGAGCCATCGAGGCGACCACGTTGGCGTACAGACGCCGACACGCCGACCCCGGTCCTCCGACATTCGGGAGCAGGCGGGCGAGACCCGCCGCTGTTTGCACCAGCTTGGGTCCCATCCGCCTGAAATGCTCGCCGAAGCTCCACCGACTGTCGAGTGTCAGGCCCAGGTATTTAATGTGGGCTTCCACCTCGATCCGCACCCCCCCAACAGTGATGTTAGCGTCGGGGGGAGGTCTCCTGCGAGGCGCATGGAAACATATGGCGCTGGTTTTATCCAGCGCCACGCTCAGGCCCAGTCTTCTGATTCTGGCCACCACCTGAGCTGTTCCAGCGGTGGCCAGAATCGCCGCGTCCCTATAAGTATCTCCGCGGGCAACTACCAGAGTGTCATCAGCGTAACACACCAGGTAGAGCCCGCGAAGAAGTGCACCGCGAAGCACCGCGTCATACCCTATGTTCCACAGGAGCGGACCGAGGACCGACCCCTGTGGAACTCCTCGCTCCACTCTGTGGGAGACTAGGCGGCCTTCTCTGTCCACATATTGGACGACACGCCCCCGTAGGTAGTCTGCCGCTAGGCGCTGCAGATATCCGGGCACCCTGTGGAACTTCAGTCCTTCCAGGATGCACCGGAACGGGAGCGTGTTGAACGCGTTGGCGATGTCTAACGACACCGCCACCACTGAGCCTCCTCTGGAGGTCGTCTCGGCAGAGAGGGCCTTGACGCTCATGATCGCGTCCACCGTTGAGCGACCCTCCCTGAAGCCGAACTGGCAGTCCGACAAATTTGGACCCATAGTGCGCAGGTGTTCCGAGATGCGGGAAGCGACTACTCTCTCGAAGCACTTTCCCGCCTCGTCCAGCAGCACTATGGGTCGGAAAGCCGACGGTGATTCGTCTGACCGGCCACTCTTCTTGGCGAGCACCAGCCTGCCCTCTTTCCAGCATGCTGGGAACTGCCCTGACTGGAGGCTGGTATCCAGGAGCGCCCTGTATGGCGACTCCAACCCTGCCTCCAGCGCAAGCACAAGCACACGGGCTTGCACGCCGTCCGGCCCTGGGGCAGTCTTTTTGCCCCGGAGTCTCCCAATTATTCCGGCGTATTCCCCGTCCGAGACGGGCGGGGCCTCATGGTTGGTGACGTCCAAGGCCAAACCCACCGCTGGAGGAGTCCTCTCCGGCTCCTGAGGAGGAAAAAGTACCGCCACCATTTCCTGTAGCTGCTGGGGGTCCAGGGTTTCCGTGATCGGGACGCCGTGATTGCGCAAGCGATTGCGAATCGCGCGATACGGTCGTCCCCACGGATCCCTACTAAGCCCCTCCAGCAGCTCCTCCCATGAGCGCCGCTTCGCAGCTCTTATCGCTGCCTGGAGCTCTTGCTTAGCGGCCCTATACGTGTCGCCAAGCCTTCGCTCGTCCTCCATCGTGCGGTTTCTTCTGCGCCGGTATCGCGCCACCGACTTCTTGGCGCGCTTGCACGCCGCCCGTAGTGCTGCCAGCTCTTGCGACCACCAGTACATGGCCGTGTCTGGCGGAGGTCGCCTGGCGCGAGGCATCGAGGCATCGCAGATGCGAGCCAGTGCCTCACGAAACCAAAGGGCCCTCTCGCTCACGGCCAGCACTGGGGCCGAATCGGCCTCCCACGCCTGCACAATCGCTGCCTCGGTAGCGACCTCGCGATTGAGGCGCGTTATCGCCCACCGCGGAAATGGAGAGGCTATTCCAGCACCGGAGACGGAGACGCTGCAGATGGAGAATCGGATATATTGGTGATCCGAGAGCGTCTCCGTCTCTACTAGGACCTGCCAGTCCCTAATTCGGGTTGCTGTCGCAGGGGAAGCAAAAGTGAGGTCCACTATGGACTCCCCCTGCGGCCGAACACAGGTCGGTGCACTGCCTCTGTTAAGCAGGACCAGGTTCACAGAGGCCGCCCAATCCTCGACTTCGCTGCCGCGAGGATCAGTCACCGGGGATCCCCAGGTAGAGGACTTAGCATTAAAGTCCCCGGCGACGATAATTTGCAGCGGGGCAGCGCGCTGGACCGCGCCTCCCAGTTCTGCCAAGAAGGCCTCAAATTGTGCGAGGGTCTTATTGGGGGAGAAGTAGACACCTATGAGGGCGTACTCTCCCCACCCCGCAACAACAAACCCATCGCCTCGCTCTCGCAGGACGATTGGGGCCTTCGAGGACCAAGCTCCTACCAAAGCCACAGTGCCGGATAAGTCTGCTAGCCAATTGTGGCGGTCCGGAACCGTGTAGGGTTCCGCCACAATTGCCACCCCCAACCGCCACTCCGCCATGTGCTGCAGGAGAAGGTCCTGAGCAGCGGCGCAGTGGTTTACGTTCACCTGGAGAACTGAGCGGGCCGCGTTAGGCATTTTCTACTGCCATCGGTTCCTCGCGGGACGCCCGCTCAGCCACCGGAGCCGCCTTCGGCCCAGCACCTCTTTTCCCTCTCTGCCGTCGGGGGGGCAAGCACCCTTTGCCACCCACCGCATGCTTAGCAGGCTTGCCCGCCGCGGCACACACCACGCAGTGCGGCGCCTCTGAGCAGGCTCCCGCTTTGTGGCCGTCCTTCCCGCAGCGGTAGCATGCGCTCCCGCGGTCCTCCGAAGCCTTGCACGCCGCCTTGGTGTGCCCCAGCTGCAGGCACCTAAAGCAGCGGAGAGGGCGGGGCTCGAGCAGCTTGACCTGCACCGAGCTCCACCCAATCAGCAGACGGCCCGCTGTTAAGGCCTTGGCTGCCGCCATCGGTATTTGGGCCCAAGCCGCCCCAATACCCCCAGGACCGATCTTAATGTCGCCCACCTTAATATGGCTTAGGGGGCAGGCTCCCTTTGCCGCCAGCGCCCTGAGCACATCCTCGCCGGTGATGGAGTCGTCCAGACCGGTGAGTCGGACGTCTACCGACTTATGTGGCCGGACGACTCTCATTGTTTCCGGAATGACGCTCTTAATGTGCGCCGCTAACTGGTCCGCCTTCTCGGCGCTCACAGCAGCGGGCATTTCTAACAGCCGCGCGCCGGTCGCCGTCGTGCGGAACTTGAACCCGCCCTCAATACCGAGTTCGGACAGGTTCACCCGGTCCCGCACGTTCTTGAGGATGCTGGCGTAGTCTGCCTTTTCCTCCGGCGGCGCGGCTATTACGACCGCCTGAGTACGCGGTGGTTTTGCCCTGCGCTTGACCTTGGGCTTCTTAGGCTTCTTGGGCCCCTTCCTTTCCCTCGTTTTCGGCAGCGGCTGGGCTGCCGGTTTTGAAGCTGACCTCTTCTTACCCCTTTTATTGCCGGTGACCAAGGTCCAGGCCTCTTCCCCTGCAATTGCAGCTGAGGGTGTTGCAGCCTCTGACTTTTCGGCACCCTTCTTGGGGGCCGCAGCTTTCCTCCCACTTGATGTCGTGGGTTGTTTGGCTGCTGCTTTTGCCGCCTTGGCATCGGCGGCCAACGGCGGACGCATCCGCTCGGGAGGCAAGCTGAGTCTCGCCTCCAAAGACTCGATGCGGGCGTTAACCATGTTGCCTATTTGCAGCATGGCCGCCCGCATCCACTCCTCTCTATCTGCCGGTGGAACCGGCCTCGCGCTTGAACTCGGCGCAGGAGCTATCGCGGTCTCCATAGGAGTCGGTGCGGCAGAGACAGTCGCCCGCACTTCCGCCCGGAGCTGCGCAATCTCCTGGCGTAGTTCCGCCACCTCCCCTTTGAGCCGAGCATTCTCTCGGAACACACGCCTCGTTTCCTCCGTTGAGGTCAGAGAGGCCAGTTCTGCTGCCCTTTCCTTGATGGACGCGACACTTTGTTTAAATGTCCGCAGAATCTGGCCTTTCAGGTGGGAAGACTTCCCAGCTGCCTCCGCAATAAGCCCGCACTCCGCCTCGATGGCGTTGTGCAGCTCTTCTGATGTAGCGCTAGTGAGCGGCTGCTCTTCGCGCGGGCACTCAGCGCGCTTGCCCTGGACCGCAATCCGCGTAGCATACGCCTTTTTCTCGAGGCTTTTCACGGCCTCTTCGTACTCCACGGCGGCTTTCTTTTTAGCCAGGTCTTGTTTGGCCTTAAGAAAGCCAACCCACTGTCCCGTGGTTGGAGGCCTTCCCCGGCCTCTCTTTTGCTTGGGGACCTCTACTTCGGTCTCCAAGCTCGTGTCGGACTCGCCGTCGCTCGTCCTTATCCTCGAGCGGGACCGCTTGCGTGGTCCCCGCTCACCTCTCTGCGTAGCGTCCGAGTCGGTGGTCTCCGACAAGAACGATCGCTCCTCTAACATTGTAGCCTCGCTACTACCTGCCGTTGGTGCGGTCTGGGCGGATACCGCCTCCGCACCTCCGGAACTAAAGCCCCCCTGGCTCAGGCCACCCTTGCGGGCGACCGAATGGCAAAGTTTGCCCCCTCCAGATTCGGTGGGGCAGACGAGGCCCGAAGGCCCCGTGAGGGATTCTCCGGCTAGGCCGGTACCCTCCTGGAGTAATTTACCGTTTTTAGAACTTGCCATTTTTGCTTTTTCCTTTTTTAGGGTGAGGTCCCATCCGCTAATGACCGGACACCCTCCGGCCATTCATCCCATCGGCGCGGGAGACCTTGGGATTAGGGTGATTTTTACCGAGGTTTTCTTCCTCCCCCCAATTCCCCTGAAGAACCCCCATACCCCTGGCAGTCGTTAGCCGTCGTCGGCGACTATTCCGCAGAGCGGGCGCCGACGCCGTTTCCAGGGTGCACCACGAGGAGGTGACCGCCTTGCACCCCAGGTTAGGTTAGGTTAGGTTAGGTTAGGTTAGGTTAGGTTAGGTTAGGTTAGGTTAGGTTAGGTTAGGTTAGGTTAGGTTAGGTTAGGTTTTTTTTTTTTTTTTTTTTTTTTTTTTTTTTTTTTTTTTAATCTGGTTTTGCTTCTTACCCTCCTCGTGGTGGAGGAGGTCTTTGTTTTCATATATATATTTTAACTTTTTAATTTATTATGCGCCATATGTGTCATGTTGCGACTAGGTTGTAACTATTGTTGGTATGCTAATTTCTATTACCGAATTTATTACGTAAGGATCATATAATCATTTTTATATATATACACATGTAATCAATCTTAAGATAACAATTTTTTTTTTTTTTTTTTTTTTTTTTTTTTTTTTTTTTTTTTTTTTTTTTTTTTTTTTTATATAAAATAAAATGAAAAAGGAAAAAGCGGTTATACGACTATTTATTTTAAAATTATATTTACAAGTAATAATACCGACCACTTCTAAGTTTTGTTCTTTTTGATGACCCTTTCCACAATTTTATTGCAGTAACTAATGAATTTATCTCTGGATGACGTATTTTCAATTATGGAATTTATATTTTCGACTTTGATTTCTATACCTATGTCTATTTCTAAATTGTATCTGTCTAAACTATATATTGGGCAGCTTGTTATGATATGGAGGGCATCTTCGTCTGTGTCAGGTTCACAGGCGCATGACGGGCTCTCCTTCACTTTGAACCGGTTCAAGTAAAAGGAGAACCCGCCATGTCCTGTCATATATTGCGTCATGATCGGGTCTATTTTTAATTTTCTCACTATTGGGTAGGCCTCAACGGCGTCGGGAAAGAAAGCCTTGGTTACGGAGGCAGTTTCTCCGCTTTGATATCGCCGGTTCCACTCGACAAGCGATTCCATACGGATTTGTCGCTTGACGAATGAAACCGGACACTTATCATAGTTTGGCCGCGTTTTGATGTTTAAGGCCGCGTTTTTAGCCAATTCGTCAGCTCGTTCGTTACCCGTTGTCCCCGCGTGTGCTTTAATCCAGTAGAGTTCCAGTTTATCGCCGTTTGCGACGATTCGCCGGATTGTCTGTTTTGTTGCTACTGCGAGGGGATGGAGGGAAGCGGTGCTGGTCACAGATTCTAATGCAGATCTCGAGTCGCAGTATATTTTGCCGATTTTAGGCTTCTTTTCTAGGATCTGGTGGGCTGCCTCGCTTAAGGCAAGCAGCTCTGCCTGATATACGCTGCAGCACTGGTCTAATTTTAGCTTTCGGGTATTCGTCTCTACGCCTCCGCGCCACACCGATACCGCCGCGCCAACTTTCCCCTCGAGCTTACTGCCGTCTGTAAATATGCTCAGGACATCATTGTTGTTTTGTTCCAGCGCTGCCTCGTCCATCAGACACGTGTAATTTATGTCGATTTCTTTTGAGGGATGCACAGATTTGACAAATGGCACCAGTGTCTCGATCTCACGATCTCCTACTACTTCCCGGGTGTGGCCTTTCCTCACTTCGTAAAGCAAGGCGGCTTCTCTAATCCTAATGTCGAGTGGAAGCAGCCCGGCAAGTAGCAGTGCCGAGTTCAGTGAGACGGTCCTGTAGGCCTTCGTTATTTTCTGTGCAAACCCTCGTTGCACCGCGTCGAGCTGTTTTCTGACGCCGATCTTGTGCGTCGCCGGTGCCCATACGCTGGCCGCGTACAGTATGGTCGGCTCGACAACTGCTGTGTAGATGCACCTGACTATCTCTGGCTGCAAACCCCACTGGAGCTTTGCAGCTCTCGTCAGCTGTTTGTACAAGTTGAGTGCTTTCACGCAGACTTTGTCTACGTGGGTGTTGAAGGTCAACTTCTCGTCGATAGTCAGGCCCAAGATCTTAAGTTCTTTCGACATTTCGATGCTGATCCCGCCCATGCTCAGTCGTGGGGTGTCGTACTTTAGTTTGCGTGTTACTGTCATAGCTTTGGTCTTGTGCGGTGCAAAATTAAGTTTATTACTGACACCCCACGCCTTAACATGTTCGAGTGCAGCATTAGCTCGGTCTTCGACGTCTTTGGCTGTTTCTCCATCAAATACTAAGACGACGTCATCGGCGAAGGCTTGGTTGTGATGGCCTAATTGTTCTAACTGCCGTAGCAATGGGTCGAGGAGCAGATTCCATAGAATGGGCCCACCTATGGAGCCTTGGACGCACCCCTTGCTCGTTTCTTTCTTGTACTCTTCGCCAGCGTACCTCACATTCACTCGTCTGTGCTTTAAATAGTCATCGACAACTTTCCTTATATTTATCGGACACTTTTCCTCAGCCAGTCGTATTTTGATGGCAGGCCACCAGGCATTGTCGAAGGCTCCCTCTATGTCCAAAGAGACTAATGACACTATCTTTTTCTCGTTGAGTTTTTTGCGAACATGTTGGACGAGAGTATAGAGGGAGTCCTCAGTGCTTTTCTGGGGCGTGAATCCGTACTGGCGAGTACTCATCCTCGGTATTATGTGATGTTTTATTCGGTTGACTATCATCTTCTCGAATATTTTCCCTAGTACCGGCAAAAGCCCAATCGGCCGGTATGACTTGGGTTCGGTGTACGTGCTCTTTCCGGGTTTTCGCAAAATGACTACCGTCGCTTCTTTCCAGAGCCTCGGGAAGTAGTGATACTCTAAGCATTTATTAGTGATCTTGAGGAAGAGCTCGGGGTCTACTTTGATGGCTTGACTGCAGATATCTGCGGTCAGTCCATCTGCTCCGGGGGCTTTCTTCGGGTTGAAGGAGTTTACGGCCGTCAGGAGCTCGGTCCGCGTGAACGGTGGGTCACAAGGATCACCTTGAGTCCCCTCGTTCACTCTCTCCGCTCTGCTCCTAATCTGGGCATGCTCCGTGTTGTCGCTACTGGGCCGGTCTTCTGAGTAGAAGGTGTCTGCTAGTAGTTTAACAGAACCCGCAGCATCCAACACTTTGCCTCCTTCCTGAAGTAGGTTGTCCTCTTCTCTCTTCGTCATCCTACCCAGCACCCGATAAATCCCTTGCCACATTCCCTCTTTATCTTGCTTTTCACAGAATTTCTTCCAGCTCTCGACCTCGGCGCTACGTGCTCTCATTTCATACTCTTCTTTTTGTTTCAGGTACTCTTCAACGACTTTGGCTCTCCGGACCGGCGCGGCCCAGCGGATCCTGTTCTTCAAGGTGGAGACTTTCTTCTTCATCTCTTCGAGCTCGGCGGACCACCACGGGCAGGTAAGTTTGTGTTTGTTCTTAATTTGTGGTATACTATTTTCACTGGCTATTTTAATTGCATTTGTATATTTTTGTAACGTTTCTTCTATTTGTTCGATATTACTAATTTTTTCTATTTCTGATATTGTTAAGCTATGTTCAGTTTTAATTTGGTCCAGCTTCTCATGAAACTGGTCCCATTTTGCCCTTCTGGTATTGAAGATTCTAGTGGTTCTAGTGATCTCCATTGGCGATGGTTTACCTATTTTAATGTCAAAAACTATCCCGTTGTGGTCCGAGCTCGTGAGACCCTCTTCTATTCTCCAATTCTCCACCTTGCTGAGCATGTCTTTGGAGCAAGCTGTTACATCAACATGGCTGCTATAACGCTTGGCTCCTCTTACAGTGTCGAAGGTTGGTATGTTGCCGTTGTTCAGTACCTGAAATTCCATTTCATCGAGAGTGTCCACCATTTCAGTACCCCTGTGGTCGAGTGTCGTACTTCCCCACCAGCTGCTCTTAGCGTTTGCGTCTCCTCCAATTATGACTTTTAGAGGCCCGAGATCTTTATGTATTTTAGCCAGCTGCTCCAAGTATGGCTGGATGGGTTGGTCGGGCTCGAAGTAGTAGGACACCAGTATGGTAGTTCCTGCGGCTGTCTTTATTCCCACCACGGTGATGTTGTCTGTGGTGTAGTGGGGATATTGGGTGACCTGGATGTTAGGGTCAAAGACCACTATAGCCGCTTTGACGTTTCCTCCTCCTGTTTGGGAACTTTGGTATGTCCTTGTACCTTGGTAAGTTCGCATACTTCGAGCGCTACCAACGTATGGCTCCTGGAGCAGTGCTATAGCGATGTTCCGCTTTTGGGCCTCTAAGAAGAGCTCGTTGGTGGCAAGTTTCTTCCGCTGTAGGTTTGCTTGAACTATTTTGTACGTTTGGCTGCCCTTAGCAGTACGCCACCGCCGATCTGGCGAGGGCTTCCCACTTCCTGCGGATTGGGCACTCCGAGCTGAACGCGTTGTGGTCTACTTTTGCCAATTTGGCTTTGCTACAGTTGGTGCATGTGGGGGCCGACTCGGATATCCATTCGGCGCACTGCGATTTCAGATGTTCACCTCCGCAGTGGCTGCACAAATCGGCCGCCCCAGTGCAGAACCGCTTCCCATGTCCATACCCTAAGCAGCGCGAGCACTGTATCAGGGGGGACTGGTCAGCCACTCCGACCTTTTGGATGTCGACATGTGCCGCCCCTGCGTCGGTCAACCTCTTCCAAATGAACGGCGAGACTCTGAGCACGAAGTGCGCCGTTAGTGGGTTCCTCGCTCTGCGTCTGTACCTCACCTCCATGCGATCATCCTCTTTCTTCATATCTTTCAGCAGGTGTTTATTCTGAACCCTAATAGCCTTCATGACGTCCTCATCAGAGTTGCTCTGCAGGACGCCCTGAAGGACTATTAGGGGGTCCTTGTTCTTGATGGTCTCAACGTTGAGTTTAGCTCCGCTGTCCTTTATCCTGTTTGCTACCTTTGTGATCTCATCGCGGTCCTTGCATCCCACGATGACTTTTCGGTCCTTGGCCTTCCTTATCTTGTCCACTACTATGCCACCCTCTTTTGCATTAACCGCTTCTTTGATCTTTTTCAGGACCTCCTCTCCGGTGTCAGTCTCGTCCGCAGAGGTGATCACCACCGAGTGCATCGCCGTCGGCGGGGCCGGGATTCTCGGTCCGCCGCCGGCCACAACACCCGCGTACGTCGTCATCTCCATGGACCTCTGGTGAGTTTCTATGGTCTCTTGCAGCTTAGCCATCTTATCTATGTTTTCCCTAATTAGCCTATTGTTTTCTTCTAGGTTTTTCGCGAGCTCATCCTGGCCGGCTACCGGCTGAGGAGATGGAGTCGGGGTCGGTGCCGGAGCCACGACTACTTCCTCCCTCTCCTCAACCCGCTTCTTGCTCTGTCCCTTATTTTTCAGCTCCTCCTCAGCCTCCTTCACGAGCCGGTAAAGGTTATCGAGAGCCGTCGTCACCCCCTCCTTGATGTCCGTCCTGAGATTCCTAGAGTTTCCGAGGTGTGTCTTGGCCGTGACCAAGATTGTCTTCGCCTCGGATACTCTATTTTTCCCCGAACTCGGCTTCCTCTTCGTCGGGCTGTTCACCACCGCTTTAGTTGGCGGTGGTGTCTTCTAACTCTTCTCCTTTACTTCCTCTGGCCTTGATGTCGTGGCCACAGGCTTAGGAAGGGACGGCCATTCATTTGCCGCAGGGCTCTGCTGGGGTCCGGGCGACACCCTTCCGGGCTCCTCCTCGTCGTACGTGAGCCTCATCGGTTGCGTGTTCGGCTTCTCGGCTGTACCGCCCGAGCTTCCAGCATCGTCTTTCCTCGCTTTAGTAGGCGTGCGAGTCGCTACAAACATCCTTAGTTTTTAATAAATTTACGTTAAATTTGTTTTAAATGACTCTAACTCTGTAAATAAGTCTGACTGGGATGACCCAAGGCCGGCTTCCTGGTCCCTGGGGTATTGGAAATTAAATAAAAAATAAAAGTTTTTGTAAAAAATTTGTCCCTACCTATACAGTATTCACAATGGGCGGGTGGGAGGGTAATTCGATTTTCGTTTTTTGCTATTTTCTCGGAAACCGCTGGGGGGATCGAGACGATCTTGATGTCGTTGGATGCGTCTCCACCAGCTCCACAATCTCTCCCTAGGTTCCGAGAAGATCGAAAAGACGTAAAAGTGTTATTTTTCAAGAAAACTAAAAATATTTGTGAAAATTTTGAATTTAAAAATATTTGTGGGACTTTATGACTTTAAAACTAATATGAATCGAAGGGGGGAACTAAACTAGGTACGCTACAAAAGAAATGGTGAAGATATGACTCTAAGAAAATGTTTTATTTACAAAAACGTCAATGTGGTTAGGTTAGGTTAGGTTAGGTTAGGTTAGGTTAGGTTAGGTTAGGTTAGGTTAGGTTAGGTTAGGTTAGGTTAGGTTAGGTTAGGTTAGGTTAGGTTAGGTTAGGTTAGGTTAGGTTAGGTTAGGTTAGGTTAGGTTAGGTTAGGTTAGGTTAGGTTAGGTTAGGTTAGGTTGGGTTAGGTTAGGTTAGGTTAGGTTGGGTTAGGTTAGGTTAGGTTAGGTTAGGTTAGGTTGGGTTAGGTTAGGTTAGGTTAGGTTAGGTTAGGTTAGGTTGGGTTAGGTTAGGTTAGGTTAGGTTAGGTTAGGTTAGGTTAGGTTAGGTTAGGTTAGGTTAGGTTAGGTTAGGTTAGGTTAGGTTAGGTTAGGTTAGGTTAGGTTAGGTTAGGTTAGGTTAGGTTAGGTTAGGTTAGGTTAGGTTAGGTTAGGTTAGGTTAGGTTTTTTTTTTTTTTTTTTTATGAGATGTCTGTCATCGTCTCCCCTGACGTGATCAAGGCCCTATTGTACTAGTGTTTCTATGATCACTATTTTCATGTTTTAGATTTTATGAGTTTTGTGCCTAGTTTTCGATTACAGTATATTTCTTTACACTTTTATTCCTATTTTTCTTTATTTTATGTGATTAGTTCCACTTCTTTACTCTTTGACTGTATTTAAATTATTATTCGTGTTAAGGTTTCTGTCTGTCTGTATGTGTTTTTGTTGCCGTTTTAACCTTTTTTGGGGTTTCATTTGTTTGTAGACGTTTTTTGCTAGGCTGCTGCAGCGGTATCTCCCGTGACGAAGGCGGTCTTTCCATCTCTGTTCTTCGGTCTCATTTGCCTGGTGATTCACTATAAATTCAGCTCTGACGAATAGGACCGAAGTCCGGTTATGGTAGGGCCATTGCCGTTTTTAAGCCAGTATCTTCTCCTTATTTTGGCATTGCACGCAGTTTCGATTCCGTATGATATGGTCCAGCACAAGGTCAAGACTTTATCCTGGGTCATATAAATTCGGAGAGTCTGTGTGCATACTGCTAGTGAGCATTTTGTTTTCCCGGCTCTTGTTGTGGGCTTGTCACGTGTAACTCGCAAGCTTACAGCTAATTTCTTTTGTTTCAAGGGGATCTCGAAACACAGTGGGAACTTTTTATAATTTTATTTTGATCCGGTTCCGTTTTTTCCAATTTATTTTCTATTATGATTTGGTCCATTTTCGAATAAAAATTTTTCCAAATTCCAATGTAAATTTTATAATTTTTTATAGCTTTCCTAATTTTTTGTTTTATATCGATGTTTCCCCTGTGTTCCGAGATCTTCTGGGCTGCTGCTCTGCCTCTCTTCATCAAGTCGGGGCGGATGGCGCCCTCAGCAATGGTACATGATGGACGCCCTCGCTATCGCATCCCATTTCTTCCGCATGGGACATTCCATGCTGAAGGCATCATGCCCCACGGTACTGTGCTTCGCCTGCGCACAGTTGTGGCAGCTGGGAGGTCCTCCGGCTGTTTTCACCGGGCAATCCACTCGGAGGTGCGGTCCACTGCAGTGCGAGCATAGATCGGTCTCCTCCGTGCAGAGCTTTCTGCCGTGACCGAAGCGGAGACATCTGGTGCACTGGATCAACGGAGTCTGGTCGTACACCCTTACCCTCTGAAGATCCAGATGCACTTTCCCCGCTTCGGTCAGCCGCTGCCACACTTTGGGGGAGACCTGTAGGACGACATGGTTTTCTAACGCGTTTCTAGCCCGCCGCCTGTATTTTACAGAGACTCGCACCTCCTCCTGTGAGAGCCCCGTCAGAAGATGTTGGTTCTGGTTTTCGATCGCTCTGGTGATGTCACTGTCCGTGTTGTAACTCAGCACGTCCATTAACACCACCAGAGGATCTTTTGCGACAGCCTCCTCAACCTTCAGTCCAGTTGCCGAAACCCTCAGTTTATCGGCAATTTTGTCTACTTCGACCTTTGTCCCGCAGCCCACCACCACCCTCTGATCTCTAATTTTTCGGAGTTTTTCCACCCTGAGTCCGGACTCTTTGGCGTCGACCGCCGCCCTTATCTTTTCGACCACTGCACTGCTTGTGTCCATCACGTCGTTGGACGACACGATGATTGAGTGCAGTGGTCGTCGGATCGGGGCGGCTCGGCTCGACGCCATCTGTGCATAGCTGGTCTCCTCAATGGTGGCACAGTGATGATTTGGGGGGGCAGTGTCTTTTAGTTGCTGCGAGAGTGTGAGTGTAGAATGCTTACACATCTCCAGAGCCTTTTTGTGCAGCTTTAGTTCCCCTAGTAGGTCTTTCATCACCTGCGCAGTGGACTCATCCACGCGCGGTAGGGTGGTGGTGACGGTAGATTCCCCTTCTCTATCCCTCTTGTTTTCTTCCTTTTCCTCCTTTCCCTCATTCCTTTCCTTTTCCGACTCCTTTACCAATTTGTATAGGCGCTCCAGCGCCGCCAGGACGTCAATTTTTACTTCCGTCTTCAGGTTCCTTGATGCGCCCAGGCTCATCTTGGCCTTGTGTAGGCAAGCCTTCGCCTCTTCCGACCGGCTTTTATACACCTTTGGCTGAGGCGGGCTTGCCGACACGTCAAGGGACCTAGGGACGGTGTCCTTATTTGTCAAGGTAAGCGGCGTCTTTTTTGCCTTTGTGGGAGCCACCGTCACTGTAGCAGGTCTTGATGTGGAGGGTGAAGGGGTCTTTTCTATGTTACGGTCCTCCCATTCTCCAATGCTCTCCCTGACTTTAGCGGTCGGGAGGAGAACTTTCTTATCGTTTTTTGGTGGAGAATGGGCAACTTTGGTCGCTTTTAGTGGAGTTCTATGTGCCACATACATGATTTTTAAATCAGGTTATTAAATAAATTAAATGACTTAAACAAATTAAATAAATTAAATAAATTAATTAAGATTTTAAAAGTTTTTATTATATAGTTTTATACAGGGGAAGGATTACAATCTCGCGTCAGAATCTATAAAATTTGTATAAGTTGTATATAGTTATAATTATTTGTATAGTTAAAATTGTAAATAGACAATAGTGTGACTGGTGTAAATTGCCAGTTTGTCAGTAATATGTCAATAAGTAAATATACTATTGTCTCGATCCTGGGTTGGGCCGCCTTGAAATAGGCGCTTCTTGCTTAACAAGAAGTGTCCAAGATTGGCCGTCCAAGACTAAAAACACAATCACAACACACAGATTAAAATAAAATAAAGGTTTAATAAAATGTCCAAATTAATTTCCTATAAGTTTTTAAATTTAATGTAATAGGCCTTTAGAGGCCTCGTCCAGTCGATCCAAGGCAAGGTTTTGGATCGGGGAAATGTCGTCTACAAATAATAAAAATAAAAATTTCTGGTCAAAATTTCTCCTCTCTATCCTTGGTCTTCCCTATAGGGCGGGTGGGCGGGCCAATAAATTTGGTTTTTCGCGATTTTCTCGCGAACCGAGGGTCGGATCGCCCCGTGCGAGGTGTCGTTGGACGCGCCCCGACGGGGGTCACAGGTTCGCCCTAGGTCGCGAGAAAATCGGGAAAAGCGTTTCGAAAATATTAGCAAAAAACTGAAATTTTGAAAAAATTGGCCGAAAATGATAGTGTTTTTTGTAAACGATAGCCCCGACCGCTGAGAAACGGAAGGGGAGGGTCAATTTAGTGGAAACCTTGAAAATTCTAGTAAAATTTTCCGAAATTTGGTCAAGAAAATTGTTTAAAATCGATTTTAATGTATTATATTTTTAACTTGTCGAGATCGACCAAGTAAACTCGGTCTATATAGAAAAAATAAATCTAAGGTTTTTCGCGTTTTCCTCAAAAACGGCTCAGCCGATCACAGCGATCCGTATGTCAATCAACGCGGCTCAACGAGCGTCACAGTATTATCGGAAAAATAGGGGGGGTCGGGAAGGGAAAAATCGGGAAAAATCGTAAAAAGGGGGAAAAATTTGGTTTTTCGCGATTTTCTCGCGAACCGAGGGTCGGATCGCCCCGTGCGAGGTGTCGTTGGACGCGCCCCGACGGGGGTCACAGGTTCGCCCTAGGTCGCGAGAAAATCGGGAAAAGCGTTTCGAAAATATTAGCAAAAAACTGAAATTTTGAAAAAATTGGCCGAAAATGATAGTGTTTTTAGTAAACGATAGCCCCGACCGCTGAGAAACGGAAGGGGAGGGTCAATTTAGTGGAAACCTTGAAAATTCTAGTAAAATTTTCCGAAATTTGGTCAAGAAAATTGTTTAAAATCGATTTTAATGTATTATGGGTTAGGTTAGGTTAGGTTAGGTTAGGTTAGGTTAGGTTAGGTTAGGTTAGGTTAGGTTAGGTTAGGTTAGGTTAGGTTAGGTTGGGTTAGGTTAGGTTAGGTTAGGTTAGGTTAGGTTGGGTTAGGTTAGGTTAGGTTAGGTTGGGTTAGGTTAGGTTAGGTTAGGTTAGGTTAGGTTAGGTTAGGTTAGGTTAGGTTAGGTTGGGTTAGGTTAGGTTAGGTTAGGTTAGGTTAGGTTAGGTTAGGTTAGGTTAGGTTAGGTTAGGTTAGGTTAGGTTAGGTTAGGTTAGGTTAGGTTAGGTTAGGTTAGGTTAGGTTAGGTTAGGTTAGGTTAGGTTAGGTTGGGTTAGGTTAGGTTAGGTTAGGTTAGGTTAGGTTAGGTTAGGTTAGGTTAGGTTAGGTTAGGTTAGGTTAGGTTAGGTTAGGTTAGGTTAGGTTAGGTTAGGTTAGGTTAGGTTAGGTTAGGTTAGGTTAGGTTAGGTTAGGTTAGGTTGAGGTTGATATTTTGGAGTTTTGAGCGTTTTCGGTGTTTTCTGGTTGTTTGATTTGGATCTTTTTTGCGACTTTGGCTTGTCTTAGGATCCTGATTGTCAACACTTATGGTTACACCTGGCTTTGTCTATTGGTTCTACTGATTTCGTTAATCTGATTGGTTTTTTGTTTGTGTTTGTGTTTAGGTGCTGGTGACTGAGTCCAGATGGACTCGGACGCCAGTGCCGAGACCGATGTCTCGGTGGGGCGCAAGCGCGCCAAGAATGTGCCTCCCTTGGGGAGTCCCGGCTCCGATACGGAGACGGAGAACAGCGTGTCCGCAAGGGCTCGCAAGTCCCGCAAGGGAGTTGGTGGTGGGCGTAAGTCGGGCACGGGCATCTCCCAGGCTCGTGCTAACCTACGCGAAGCGGAAGCTGAGGCCCAGGAACAGGCCTTCGAGAAGTCTTTGTCCGCAAGGGCCTTTAGAAAAGATGTCCCTAAGGTCTCTGACCTTGGTGAAACGTCGGCGTCGGCTGTGCTGGAGAGAGGCGTGTTCGACATGAATGTCGAGGAGTTGCGCTCTCATGCTGGTGAGAATGTGGCCATGGTCTTGGAGGTGGCTAAGAAATCAGGAAACCTTCAAGGCACCATGGTCAAGAAATTGAAGACGGCTGCATATGCCCTCCGGGAGATCGTGGAGACCATCTCCGAGCGGTCTGCCAGTGAGGACATGCGCAAAATGGCGGCTGATAACCGTAGGCTCCGGTGTGAAGTCGAGGCCCTCAAAGGAGAGCTTAAGGCGCACCGCCAGCAGTTCTCCGAAATGAGGAGGACGGTGGCCTCGGAGACCAACGGAGGCCTGGAGGAAATGCGGGCGTCCCTCTTGGCGTCTATAGGGACACTCATAGACGCCAAATTCGCCGGAATTGAGGATCGCCTCCTTCCGGCAAGGAGTTCCCGTCCCGCCCTGGCTGCAGACGTGAGACGCACCGAGGAGCCATCCTCGGTTGCTCTACCCGTTCGTCGTGCTGCGTCTCCTGTCCTTGCTCCCTCGGTGACACCGAGGAAGGCCAGGCGGCAACAGAAAGAAGTGGCTCCAGCCCCAGCCGCTGAGCCTGCCCCATCGACCCCTGTTGCAGGCCCCAGCCGTCCAGCGGAGGAGGATACATGGGCCACAGTAGTCAGGAAGGGAAAGGGAAGGGAAGAAGACTTCCCCGCCTGCTGCTGCTGCTTCTGCCGGTCCGTCTCCCTCATCAGCCCCGGCAGCCAAGGTGACTCCGGCCAAGCCAAAGCTTCCTGCCGCACCCAAGACGATAGCTATCGCTATCAGTCTGTTGCCTGCGGCAGAGAAGCGAGGGGTCACCTTCGCACAGGTGCTGACGAGGGTGAAATCGGGGATAGTTTTGGCCCAGCTGGGCATCGGACCAGGCGTGACCATTCGCCGGTCCGCGACGGACGGCCGAATGGTAGAGCTGCCTGCTGGGACTTCCCAGGAGGCAGCGGAGGCTCTCGCTGCCAAAATGCGCGAGATCCTCACGGAGACGGCCTCAGTGTCCCTGCCCTCGGTAAAGGGCACAATTCGGGTAACCGGCCTCGACGACTCTGTGACGTCGGAGGGGGTTGCTGAGGCGGTTGCCCAAGCCTGTGGCTGCCCAATCGAGGCAGTGAAAGTCGGGGACATCTCAGAGGGTGTCAGACGGATGGGCGTGGCCGTGGTCCGCTGCCCCCTTGCAGCAGCCAAACTTTTGGCCGAGGCAGGCCGGCTCCTTGTCGGCTGGTCCTCGGCCAAGGTTCAGGTGCTGGAGCAGCGCCCACTGCGCTGCTACCGCTGCATGGGTCTCGGCCACACGTCGCCTACGTGCCTCTCGAAGGTAGAGAGGGGCCTTCTGTGCTACCGCTGTGGTGGCGAAGGCCATTTTGCAAGGGCCTGCAATAAGCCACCACGTTGTGCGGTATGCGCAGACGCCGGACGCCCCTCGGGGCACGTAATGGGGGGGAAGGATTGTTCCCCACCCGCCGTTAGAGGAAGGACAGCTCCACGGACCGGAGCTGTCCCTAGCCGTAGCCGTCAGGCCCAGGAGGAAACAGTGATGGAGCAGTAATGCCAGGACACCTCACTCGTTTCCTCCAGGGGAATATCAACCACTCGGCCAGGGCGCAGGATTTGCTGCTGCAGTCCATTGCCGAGTGGGAGATAGATCTGGCGGCGGCCTGCGAGCCCTACTACGTCCCGCCCCAGCCAAATTGGGCGGGCGACGTCGGGGGCTCCGTGGCCTTAGTGACCGGGAGCAGCACCGGCCCACCCCTCTCGGTTATCGAGAGGGAACCGGGACTTGTCGTGGCGAGGTGGGGGAGGTACACAATTGCTGGTGTGTACTTCTCCCCCAACCGCGGCCTGGCCGAGTTCGAGGACTTCCTCGACTCGGTCCGTGCGGCGGTTGGCAGACAGGCGCCGAGTGAAACAATCGTACTCGGCGACCTGAACGCCAAGTCCCGGGCGTGGGGTAACCCAACTACGGACTGCCGTGGAGAGGCAGTCCAAGAGTGGGCTCTACTCTCTGGGCTGTCCCTTCTCAACGTGGGGACGGCTTTCACGTGCGTGCGGCAGCAGGGGGGTCTGTGGTGGACGTAACGTTCGCCACCCCTGCGACCGCACGCAGCGTGAGAAACTGGAGGGTAGAGGAGGAGGTGGAGACCCTATCGGACCATTTGTATGTCCGATTTGAGGTCTCCACCGATCCGGTGCAGGTGGTCCGCCCCAGGGGCCCCCTCGGAACCTTCCGAGGTGGGCGTTGGGCCGGCTCGATGTAGAGCTGGCCAAGGAGGCGGCCATCATAGAAGAGTGGGGCTCCCGGGGGAGTGAGGAGGGAACCGTAGAGGACCAGGCTGGCCGCATGCGCGACTCCGTTACGAGGATCTGCGATGCGGCCATGCCTAGGTCTCGGAGGCGCCTCAGAAGGAGGCAGGTGTATTGGTGGTCACCCGAAATTGCGCAGCTTCGGGTGACCAGCAACACGGCGCGGCGTGCTTATCTGCGCTGTCGCAGGAGGCGCGGCCCGGACTCTGTCGTAGAGGGCGAGCTGCAGGAGGCCTACAGGGTGGCGAAAAGGCCCTGCAGCTCGCCATTAAACGGGCCAAGGAGGCGGCCCACGAAGAACTTCTCGTGGGCCTGGACCGGAATCCGTGGGGGCGCCCATATCGAAGCGCGCGGGATAAGCTCCGCGTGCATGGCGCCCCGGTCACGGAGACCATGCCTCCGGACAGCCTCCTGCGACTGGTGGGGGAGTTGTTCCCAGAGCCGTCCGGGCACATCCCTCCGGTGATGGCTCCTCCCTCGTTCATCGAGGAAGAGGAGGAGATACCCCCCATCACCGAGGGGGAATTCGAACTGGCCCTGGATAAGCTCAGGGCCAAACGGACGCTCCAGGTCGGACGGAATTCCAGGGCGAGTTCTGTGCATCGCCCTGGACCGTCTCGGGGGAAGGCTTCGGAGATTGTTCAACTCTTGCTTGCAGAGTGGACAATTTCCGAAGCCGTGGAAGGAGGGAGTTTTATGCCTGTTGCCGAAGGCGGGTCGTCCTCTAGACTCGCCTTCCGCATTCAGGCCGATCGTTATGCTGAGTGAGATGGGCAAACTCTTCGAGAGAATTCTCTCGGCCCGTCTCACTCACCATATCGAGGAGGTAGGACCGGGCCTTTCAGCGGCTCAGTACGGGTTCAGGGCGGGCCGGTCAACGGTGGACGCCCTGAACGCCCTGAAGGTCCGGTCGTTGGCCGCAGTGGAGGAGGGAGACGTGCTTTTAGCCGTCTCATTGGATGTGGCCAACGCGTTCAACACGTTGCCGTATGAGACTTTACGAGAGGCACTTCGTTATCACGAGGTGCCTCTCTATCTCCGGCTCGTGTTGGACGCCTACCTGCAGGACAGGCAGGTGTTGTGGACGGGGGTAGATGGGGTGGTTGGTCGACGACTTGTCGGCTGCGGTGTTCCACAGGGGTCCGTTCTCGGCCCGGTCCTGTGGAACATCGGTTTCGACTGGCTACTTCGGTGTCCGCTCCTCCCCGGGATGGGTGTCATCGCATATGCCGATGACACCCTCGTCACAGCCCGGGGGAGGAACTACGAAGAAGCGGCACGAGTAGCCACAGCCGGCACCAACCTGGTCGTCGACCGAATGGGGATGCTGGGCCTGAGGGTCTCCGTATCCAAGACGGAGGCCCTCCTGTTTCGTGGCCCACGCAGGACTACCCCCCGCAACGCCTGCCTGCGCGTCCAGGGGAGGATGGTGGCGGTTCGGGCCCAGATGAAATATCTGGGCCTAACCCTGGACGGTAGC